>CM038678.1:599673374-600273374 GCA_021605205.1 Aegilops longissima | reverse complement strand
CAATGCCACTGTTAAAAGTAAATTACATTTTTTAATGAATGTTGTTTCAAGATAATGTCTCTGTTAATATGAATCAATGCAACTGTTTTAGAAATGCTACTGTCCTACTTTGTTTTCCATCCAAGATAAGTTAGATGCTTCTTTCTGTTACCGTTTGTTTCATCCTTGTTTATCTGCAAGTAATTGTTTCCTTTTTTCCCTCTGTTAAAACAGGGGTATCGCTTCAACTTGTTGCTATTGCGACATTTTGCTTTGCTACTCGAAACACTTATGTTTTAAGAGTGTTTTGTGCAGTTCAACTTGAATGTCACACCGGTGACTTTGCTTAATTTTGGTGGAACTGCACAAAAGGAGATCGAGATTTGTTTCCAGTCTTCGTGGTGAGTTATTTCAAATCTTGGTCTCAACCACATGATGTGCAGTGTGCTTTGAGATGTTGTGCTACTTGTTTTGGTACTGTTTTAAATAAATGTTTAATTGGAGCTATTGTATTGTTGTCTTTTCCCATTAAGTAGTGAACAGAAATGGGACCAACCCAGACATGATGCTTGTTGCTTTATTACAATAAATTCAGCATCACCCCCTTTATAAGCCAGTAATTGATGCCACTCTCAGAATTAACTATTGAATCTTATTTCAAAACTGCAACACTTGTTAGGGATTGGCGGGATTACCATTTTTGTGGCCGCATGTTTCATCCCCCTTTATTAGCCAGTAATTGATTCCTTTTTTGCCTTTGTTTAAACAGGGATATCTATTCAACTTGTTGCTATTGCGACATTTTGCTTCGCTATGCGAAACACTTTTCTTGATTTCAGTGCAACTGCACAAAACAAGATTGGATTTCCTATTCGTGTTGGCACATTCGTATTTTATCTTGTCCGTCTCATGAAAGGTCAGTACAGGCCTTCATCCACATGATTGTGCAGTGTGCTTTGAGATGTTGTGCTACCTGTATTGGTACTGTTTTAAATAAATGTTGAATTGAAGCTATTGTATTGCTGTCTTTTCCCATTAAGTAGTTAACAAAAATGGGACCAACCCAGACATGATGCTTGTTGCTTTGTTACAACAAACTCTGCATCACCCCCTTTATAAGTAGATGGAAGCACATACTGTTGTTGCGCCCACTCTCCCCTAGAACTGTTTATGCTTTTCATTAATCTAATGCCACTGGTAAAATTAAGCAATGCCACTCTCGGAATTAATTAACTACTGAATCTTAGTTCAAAACTGCAGCACTTGTTAGGAATGGTACTATCCTGCTTTGTAGTTCTTTCTACATGTTTAACCAAGGTATTGTTAAGATAATGTCTCTGTTAAAATGAATCAGTTGCATTGTTTTAGGAATGGTACTTTTCTGCTTTGTCGTTCTTTATACATATTGAAACAAGGCATTGTTAAGATAATGTATCAGTCAATATGAATGAATCACACTGATGGATAATTGCTACTCTCCTGCTTTGTTTCCCATTAAGATAAAGTAGATCAGTAGATTCTTTTCTTCTAGGAGTACAAGTCATCAACCGTTATTTCTCAGTAATTGTTTCCCTTATACCTATTGTTGCTTACAGGGATATCAAAATTGAAGCTCGGTTTTATTCCGACTTTGATTTTAGTTGAACTGCACCAAAGGAGCCAATGTGTCCAAGGCAAACGATGCATTCTTCGGGTCCATTGGTCGTTCAATTTGCGAAAAAGCGATCACTGTTTGCGCTACATTACTGAAGGAATGACCGAGAAGCTTTACTGAGTATTATTAGACACCGGTGACATGACTAGTCTGCAGAGACCATTGGCAATTTAACAACACGTGGAGTGCCCTGGGCAAAAAGTGCCCAAACAAGTACAAGAAGCTACGACAGGACACCACGATCATAGGCATTACATATTTTGAATGAGAAAAGCGTGTCAAAGTTTAATCATTGATGTTAGCAAGAAGACGTTAGTTTAATATATTGGAATTGGAAAACCTTGTCAAAATTTGCTCATCGATGTTAGCCAGAAGACATGCATTTGATATTTTTGAGTGGGACGCCCTTGCTGTCAGAAGCGTCGAGTGTTTTTTCCTATTCCTGTGTTCAGTTTAGAAGTAAATAGTTACTCTGCTGAGATATTCCTGTGTTAAGAGTTTGTTCTGAATATTGTCTATGTAATGCCAGGCCTCGTGTTTGATTGAAAAGTTGAGCTTGGAATGTTGTGGCATGCGGCATCACGAGCTGTTCACCATGCCTCATGAGAATAATGCTTCGTATTGTTTTGCATGTCGATCTAATGCCAGTGATTTGCCTGTTAAGAAGATCGTCCTCTTCTGTTGTTTCCGTGCTTAAGAAGTTCATTGTCTGATGTTTCATTCATAGCATATACGATAAGTCGGGTAGGTTAGACGTGAAACCATATGAGCTTCCGACCAAATCATGATATTAGGCCGTGATTGGATCGTCGTTTTCCAACCAAAACCGCTTGTAAATTAAAGCAGATGGTCTCGGGCGAAGGCGCTTGGTTGGTCGATTTCGACTAGTAAAATATCAGAAGTACTTCACACACGATAAAAACGCTGAATGACACTCAGACGATTGCTAATCCAGCCGTTAGCTGCTGTTTCAGCCTTGCACATGGATGGCATGATACGCACGTCGTGCATGTATCGTCTGGTAATGTCGTCCATATAGCAGTGCTCGTAAAATATATACTGGTCTCTCAAATTACACGCGTAACCCGCCGGTTTTACTTACAGACCTTGGGCCCTCGGTTTCATTACGCCTGTATTTTACACGTTGTTTCGGATGACGAGTAAATTACACTTGTAAGTTAATACAGGTTTGAAATAAACCAGAGCTCCCAAGCGCGGCCTTACCGTTTCATGCCGTCTCAGTTTCTCGAAGGTGCTCATAGGTGTCCGATGATCCTGGCTTCCTGAATGAGCAGCGGGCCGTATCAGACCTCCGTAGGGCCCGCGAGGCCCTCTCCGTTGTCCTTCGAGTTGTTGCGCTCACCGTGGCACCGAGCATTGTTAACATGGTCAACGAACATGAGGATTCAGGAGATGACTTTATTTTGACTAGATGACACTAGGGACCCATTAGGGCCATAGCCGTACGTACGAAAGTGCCTCCTTATTATGTACAACTATATTTTTTTTGCTTTCTCCTGGTTTTCTGACATCACGGTCCCACACCATTGTCAACCTATGTAGTCAATATAAACGAGAGAGTTGCACAAGGTGCGGCCGACAGCTGGGACCAAGCAGGTCGAGCAGTATTTGTGTTTTTGAGGCGTGAGCACTGCAGAGTTTTTCTTGGCGATGATTTCGTTGTTGTTCATAGGAGAGCAGGGTATTAACTGGGCGGGCTGTGGCCCGTCTAGCCCAGGCCAGATATCCAGCCCAGATACTAATTTTTTCAAGATGAAAATGGCTAGCCCAGCTATACGTCTTTTTGAGGAATACCGAGCAAGGTCAACTTGTTATTCTCCGCCCAGCTGGGCTGCAAATCTTTCCTAGGAGGGATGCATTAGGCTTAACAGGAAAATGGGCTTTAAAAAATAATAAATAGGATGTAATTATAAAAACTGGGCAGTAACTATAAAAAATGTACCAAACATGAAATTAGTTTACAAAATATTATTTATGGATTTTGAAAATCTTAAATTTTCATTGTTGCGCGCGCAATGTTTCGTTGGATTTTTACGTAATACAAATTTATATTTAATCTGACTAGAAATTTCGGGATAGAAATATTTCGGATGCCATCAAAATGTGGGAAATTTTATTGAATTATGTCTTCAACGGTTGGTTGAAATTATTAATCGTTGTCGTAGCTAGAAAATGGGTTGTACTGTTAACAAACTGTAAATGGGCTGTTGTAAATTCCATTAGAATTCAAAAATGGGTTGTACATTCTTACAAAACGCAAATGGGCTATAAGTTCTCTGCCACATACTTGTGGGCCTACTAAGTGAAGCGTCGCCTAAAAAATAAGTTGACGTGTGGCCGTGGTGGCCGTTGGATGTCTATCCAACGGATGTCGTGCTTCTTCTTCAATCTCGGATATTCTTAGCTTCGGCCGCCCAAAAAATGAATCCTCCCCCTGACATCTGGGGCGCACCGTTTCGGAGGCTGACCTGTGGGCCTACTAAGTTCGAGCGTACCATGGGCATTGTCAACTTAATCAATATAAACGATTCTAGCTTCAGTGACCGTACGATATCCATCCAATGGCCGTAGTGCTTCTTCAACCTCTGGTTTTCTTGGTCCAGCCGCCCAAAGCAGCCGGTCGTGCCGCCTGCTCCTGCCTCCTGTGGACGGCTGTGCTGCCGCGGAGGCCTCACCGCCCCCATACTACTCCCACCGCTGGCCAGGCCATCCCTCCACTCACCCACACCCCCTGTTATTCTGCGGCGACGGCAGCCTCACACCACACCGAACCAGTGAACCTCAGACTCCTCTCCGCGGGCTTCCTTTGCTGCGTCTTCCCGGCTCGCGTCGTCCCCTTCCTAGCGTCGCCGTCGTCCACCGCCCTGGTGCTCTCGGCGCGGCGTGGTCAACATGGTCAATGAGCGACTTCCATCGGAAGAGTACTGTACGTGGAGAGGCTAACAGCTGGGTCCACGGCGGCCGCAAGAAAGTGCCTCCTTATTACGCGCAAAATAATTATTCCTCCACCTGACAGCAGGGGCCCACCAGACGGGCCACCTTATTTCGCGAAAAAAAGTTTCCCCCCTGACTGCTGGGACCCACCGGACGGGCCACTGTATTTCGCGAAAAAACATTCCCCCCGCTGTCGGCTCGGACCCACCGGAAGTGCCTCTTTATTACGCACAAAAAAATGAATACTCCCCCTACTAGCTGGGACCCACCTTGGTGGGAGACCGAAACGATTCTGCATCTACTACTATTACTTCACACATCGACCGCTATCCAGCATGCATCTAGAGTATTAAGTTCATACTGAACGGAGTAACGCAATAAGATGACATGATGTAGAGGAATTAACTCAAGCAACATGACGAAAACCCCATCTTTTTATCCTCGATGGCAACAATACAATACGTGCCTTGCTGTCCCTACTATCACTGGGAAAGGACACCGCAAGATTGAACCCAAAGCTAAGAACTTCTCCCATTGCAAGAAAAACCAATCTAGTTGGCCAAAGCAAACCGATAGTTTGAAGAGAATTACAAAGATATCAAATCATGCATAAAAGAATTCAGAGGAGATTCAAATAATATTCATAGATAAGTTGATCATAAATTCATAATTTATTGGATCTCGGCGAACACACGGCAAAAAAGTATTACATCGAATAGATCTCCAAGAACATCAAGGAGAACATGGTATTGAGAACCAAAGAGAGAGAAGAATCCATCTAGCTACTAGCTATGGACCCATAGGTCTGTGGTAAACTTCTCATGCTTCATCGGGAGGGCAATAGAGTTGATGTAGAAGCCTTCCATGATCGAATCCCCCTCCGGCAGGGTGCCGGAAAAGGTCCCTAGATGGGATCTCACGGGTAGAGAAGGTTATGGCGGCTGATGACCCAAAAGTATAGGGGATATATCGTAGTCCTCTCGATAAGTAAGAGTGTTGAACCCAACGAGGAGCAGAAGGAAATGACAAGCAGTTTTCAGTAAGGTATTCTCTGCAAGCACTAAAATTATCAGGAACATATAGTTTTATGATAAGGTAATTCATAACGAGTAACAAGTAAAAAAGTAAACAAGGTGCAGCAAGGTAGCCCAATCCTTTTTGTAGCAAAGGACAAGCCTGGACAATCTCTTATATAAAGGAAAGCGCTCCCGAGGACACATGGGAATTATCATCAAGCTAGTTTTCATCATGCTCATATGATTTGCGTTCGTTACTTTGATAATTTGATATGTGGGTGGACCGGTGCTTGGGAACTGCCCTTCCTTGGACAAGCATCCCACTTATGATTAACCCCCCTCGCAAGCATCCGCAAATATGAAAGAATAATTAAGGTAAACCTAACCATAGCATGAAACATATGGATCCATATCAGCCCCTTACAAAGCAACGCATAACCTAGGGTTTAAGCTTCTGTCACTCTAGCAACCCATCATCTACTTATTACTTCCCAATGCCTTCCCCTAGGCCCAAACAATGGTGTAGTGTCATTTAGTCAATGTTCAAATAACACCACTAGAGGAAAGACAACATACATCTCGTCAACATATCGAACGAATACCAAATTCACATGACTACTTATAACAAGACTTCTCCCATGTCCTCAGGAACAAACGTAACTACTCACAAATCATATTCATGTTCATAATCAGAGGGGTATTAATGTGCATAAAGGATCTGAACATATAATCTTCCACCGAATAAACCAACTAGGATCAACTACAAGGAGTAATCAACACTACTAGCAACCCACAGGTACCAATGTGAGGTTTTGAGACAAAGATCGGATACAAGAGATGAACTAGGGTTTGAGAGGAGATGGTGCTGGTGAAGATGTTGATGGATATTGACCCCCTCCCGATGAGAGGATCGATGGTGATGACGATGGTGACGATTTCCCCCTCCCGGAGGGATGTTTGCTCGGCAGAACAGCTCCGCCGGAGCCCTAGATTGGTTCCGCCAAGGTTCTGCCTCAAGATGGTGATGCTTCGTCCCGAAAGCTTCCTTCTGATTTTTTTCCAGGGCAAAAGACAGCTTATATCAGAAGATGGGCATCGGGGGGCTTCCAGGGCAAAATATTTTTAATACATTCCAAAACTGACTTTCATGGAGTTTCAGGACTTTTGGAGTTGTGTAGAATAGGTCCCTAATATTTGCTCCTTTTCCAGCCCAGAATTCCAGCTGCCGGCATTCTCCCTCTTCATGTAATCCTTGTAAAATAAGAGAGAAAAGGCATAGGTATTGTGACATAATGTGAAGTAATAGCACATAATGCAATAAATATCGACATAAAAGCATGATGCAAAATGGACGTATCAACTCCCCTAAGCTTAGACCTTGCTTGTCCTCAAGCGGAAGCCGATATCCAACTGGATATATATATATCAGGATCTTTCCAACACAAAGTGCTGGCCAAAGGATAAAGTGTAAAAAGGAAAGGTGAAGATCACCATGACTCTTGTATAAGTTATAAGACGAAAATAAAACATAGGCCCTTCACAGAGGGAAGCACAGGTTGTCATGTGCTTTTATGGTTGGATGCACAAAATCTTAATGCAAAAGAACGTCACTTTATATTGCCACTTGTGATAGGGACCTTTATTATGCAGTCCGTCGCTTCTATTTCCTCCATATCACAAGCTCGTATAAATCTTATTTTCTCCACACTAATAGATCATACTTATTTAGAGAGCAATTTTTATTGCTTGAAACAATGACAACTTATTTGAAGGATCTTACTCAATCCATAGGTAGATATGGTGGACTCTCATGGCAAAACTGTGTTTTAGGATATTTGGGAGCACAAGTAGTATCTCTACTCGGTGCAACGAATTTGGCTAGCATGAGGGGGAAAGGCAAGTCAACATGTTGGATGATCCATGGCAATATAATTTATTTCGGATATAAGAAAACATAACCCATTATGTTGTCTTCCTTGTCCAACATCAACTTTTTAGCATGTCATATTTAATGAGTGCTCAGAATCATAAAGGATGTCCAAGATAGTATATTTATATGTGAAAACCTCTCTTTCTTTATTACTTCCTATTAATTGCAACGATGACCAAAATCATGTTTGTTAACACCCAACAACTTTTATTCATCATACTCTTTATATGTGAAGTCATTACTCTCCATAAGATCAATATGATATCTTTATTTCTTTTTATTCTTTCCCTTTTTTGTTTATTCCCTAAAGATCATAGCAAGATAACCAAGCCCTCGACTCAAGACTAATCTTTATTATATATAGCTCACAAACTCGATTACATAGGTAAGGATAAAAAAACTCAAAGCTAGATCACACTAAACTTTATTCTACTAGATCAAGATATAACCAAAAGGATCGAACTAAGAAAAACGGTAAAGATAGAAGTGTGATGGTGATACGATACCGGGGCACCTTCCCAGCGTTTGGCAGTTGCCAAGGGGAGTGCCTTACCCATGTATTTATGTCTCTTTCTTCGGAGGTGGTGATGTGATATTCTTGCCGATGATGCCCCTTAGGATATCTTCCTCGAGCTAATTGACTTGCTGCTTGAGATCCATTATTTCCCTACAGAGCTTACCCGTGACGGCTAAAGCTCCTTTCACCCATGGATGTTGCGTAGCTATGTGAGAACAAGTAACACTCCTTTTCATATTTTCATAAGAAAGAAATCTAGCATTGGGAGGGATGACCGATGTTGGAATTGCCGAGCTCTGAAGTTCCTCCATCGTGAATCTGGCTTGGAGACGAGAGGTAACTTCTTGATCCTCCTCCATGGCATCTATCCTTTTCAAGTCGGCCTCCATCTCCTCCTCCATTGATGGCCCAAAGTGGTCAGCATCACTGTTTGCTCCTGGCCCCGGTGTCGGATGAGACACCCGTCTCTCCCCAACTGACTCTTGAGAAGACATCTTGCTCTAAATATGTTGTAGAAACAACTCAAAAAAAACAGAGGATTATGTCGTGGTACAGTGGTCAAAACCTTCGGGAGATTATATAATGATTTTTTGCCGACCAAAAGAAGTATCATGCAAGAAAACAGAGTCCGGAGGGCACACGTGGTGGCCACGAGGCAGGGAGGCGCGCCCAGGAGGGTAGGGCGCGCCGTCCACCCTCGTGGATGCCTCGTGTCCCTTTCGGACTACTTCTTATTTTCCTATTTTCTTAAATATTCCAAAACGGAGAAAAATTGCTATTAGAACTGTTTTGGAGTCAGTTTACTTACCGTACCACATACCTATTCCTTTTTGGAGTCTGAAACATTCTGGAAAGTGTCCCTTATGTACTCCTCCGGGGTTACGGTGTCAATAACATTGGTTTCAACATTTATGGGATTACTTGAGATATAATGTTTGATTCTTTGACCATTCACCACCTTTGGATTTGTGCCTTCAAAGTTGTTGATTTTTATGGCACCGGAACGATAGACCTCCTCGATAACGTAAGGACCTTCCCATTTAGAGAGGAGTTTTCCTGCAAAAAATCTTAAATGAGAGTTATATAACAAAACATAATCACCTACATTAAACTAACGCTTTTGTATCCTTTTGTCATGCCATCTTTTAACTTTTTGTTTAAACAGTTTGGCATTCTCATAGGCCTGGGTTCTCCACTCATCAAGTGAGCTAATGTAAAATATTCTCTTCTCGCCGGCAAGTTTGAAATCATGATTGAGCTCTTTAATGGCCCAATATGCCTTATGTTCTAGTTCGAGAGGTAAGTGACATGCTTTTCCATAAACCATTTTATACGGAGACATACCCATAGGATTTTTATGTGCAGTTCTATTGGCCCATAATGCATCATCAAGTTTCTTGGACCAATTCTATCTAGATCTATTAACAGTCTTTTGTAAAATTAATTTAATCACCCTATTACTCAGTTCTACTTGACCACTAGACTGTGGGTGGTATGGAGATGCAATTTTATGATTAACATCATACTTAGCAAGCATTTTACGAAAAGCACCATGAATAAAATGTGAACCACCATCAGTTATTAAGTATCTAGGGACTCCAAACCTCTAAAAAATAACTTATTTAAGCATCTTAAAAGAGGTGTTATGATCAGCACTACTAGTTGGAATAGCTTCTACCCACTTAGTAACGTAATCAACAGCAACTAAAATATGTGTATACCCGTTAGAGGAAGGAAACGGTCCCATATAATCAAAGCCCCAAACATCAAATGGTTCAATAACAAGTGAATAGTTCATAGGCATTTCTTGACGTCTACTAATATTACCAATTCTTTGACATTCATCACAAGACACGACAAACTTACGGGCATCTTTAAAAAGAGTAGGCCAATAAAATCGGGTTGCAATACCTTATGTGCAGTTCTATCTGCAGCGTGGTGTCGTCCATAAGCCTCGGAGTGACACTTAGCTAGGATCTGTTCTTGTTCATGCTCAGGTACGCAACGTCTAATAACACCATCTACTCCTTTATAAAGGTGTGGATTATCCTAGAAGTAATGTCTTAAATCATAGAAAAACTTTTTATTTTGCTGGTATATGTGAAACTAGGTGGTATAAATTTAGCAACAATGTAATTAGCATAATCAGCATACCATGGAGCAGTACGATAAGCATTTATGACAACTAATTGTTCATCAGGAAAGCTGTCATCAATAGGTAGTGGGTCATCAAGAACATTCTCTAACCTACATAAGTTGTCTGCAACGGGGTTCTCAGCTCCCTTTCTATCAGTAATATGCAAATCAAATTCTTGTAGCAAGAGAACCCATCTAATAAGTCTAGGTTTAGCATCTTTCTTTTCCATAAGATATTTAATAGCAGCATGATCAGTGTGAACAGTTACTTTAGAATCAACAATATAAGGTCTGAACTTATCACAAGAAAATACAATTGCTAGAAATTCTTTTTCAGTAGTAGCATAATTTCTTTGGGCACTGTCCATAGATTTACTAGCATATTGGATAACATTTAATTTCTTATCAACTCTTTGTCCTAGAACAGAACCTACAGCATAATCACTAGCATCACACATAATTTCAAGGGTAAATTCCAATCAGGTGGCTGAACAATAGGTGCAGAAGTCAAGGCTTTCTTAAGTATTTCAAATGCTTCTACACAATCATCATCAAAGACAAAAGGAACATCTTTTGTTAGAGATTAGTCAGAGGCCTAGAAATTTTTGAGAAGTCGTTAATGAACCTCCTATAAAAACTGGCATGACCAAGGAAACTTCTTATACCTTTAATGTCCTTAGGACATGGCATCTTTTCAATAGCATCAACTTTAGCTTTATCAACTTCAATACCTCTTTCAAAAAAATTATGCCCCAAGACAATACATTCATTAACCATAAAGTGGCACTGCTCCCAATTCAATACAAGATTAGTTTCTTCACATCTCTACAAAACTCGATCAAGGTTGCTTAAGCAATCATCAAAATAAGTTCCATACACGGAGAAAACATCCATGAAAACCTCAACAATCTTTTCACAAAAGTCAAAGCCTATAGCAGTCATACATCATTGAAACGTACCAGGTGGATTACATAAACCAAAAGTCATATGTCTATAAGCAAAGGTACCGAAAGGGCAAGTAAAATTGGTCTTTTCTTGATCCTCTTTTGACACGGGTATTTGAGAGAAACCAGAATAACCGTCTAGAAAGCAAAATTGTGTATGTTTGGATAATCTTTCTAGCATTTGATCAATAAAAGGTAAAGGGTAATGATCCTTTCTAGTAGGTTTATTTAATTTACGAAAGTCAATTACCATTCTATAACCTATAACAATTCTTTGTGGGATCAATTCATCTTTATCATTAGGAACAACAGTAATACCTCCCTCATTAGGTACACAATGGACAGGACTTACCCACTGACTATCAGCAACGGGATAAATTATACCTGCCTCCAGAAGCTTTAGTATTTCATTTCTTACCACTTCTTTCATCTTAGGATTTAACCGTCGTTGGTGATCAACAATCGGTTTAGCGTCATTCTCCATTTTTATTTTGTGTTGGCATAGTGTGGGACTCATGCCCTTAAGATCATCAAGAGTATATCCACTAGCAGCACGGTGCTTCTTCAGAGTTTTCAATACTTTCGCTTCTTCCTGCTTTGAAAGGTTAGCACTAATAATAACAGGATATATCTTATTTTCATCAAGATAAGCATATTTAAGAGTATCATCTAATGGATTAAGCTCAAACACGGGATCACCCTTGGGTGGAGGAGGATCCCCTAGAATTTCAACATGCAAGTTGTGTTTCAAAATAGGTCCCTGTTTAAACAATACTTCATAGACTTCCCTTCTTTCATTCATAAACATATCATTTTCATGGTCTAGCAAATATTGTTCTAAAGGATCATTAGGAGGCATGGCAATAGAAGCAAGACCAATAATTTCATCTTTACTAGGCAATTCTTTATCATGGGGTTGTCTATGAAATTTGGCAAAATTAAAATCATGAGATATATCCCATAAACCAACAGTAACAATATCCTTTTCGTAGTCTATCTTAGCATTAACAGTATTCAAGAAGGGTCTACCAAATATAATGGGACAAAAGTCATCTTGTGGGGAACCAAGAACAAGAAAATCAGTAGGATATTTAACTTTCCAACACAAGACTTCAACATCTCTAACAATCCCAATTGGTGAAATAGTATCTCTATTGGCAAGCTTAATTGTAACATCAATATCTTCTATCTCAGCAGGTGCAATATCATGCATAATTTCTTTCTATAAGGATTGAGGTATTGCACTCGCACTAGCACCCATATCACATAAGCCATGATCGCAATGATCTCCTATTTTAACAGAAACAACAGGCATGCCTACAACAGGTCGATGTTTATATTTAGTATCGGGTCTGGCGGTTCTAGCAGCTTCATCACAGAAGTAAATAATATGCCCATCAATATTATCGACCAAGAGATCCTTAACCATAGCGATACTAGGTTCAAATTTAATTTGCTCGGAGGGTGTAGGTGTTCTATCATTACTCTTGCGAACCACAGTTGAAGCTTTAGCGGGATCCTTTATACTAACAGGGAAAGGTGGTTTCTCAATATAAGCGGCAGGAACAATAGGATCAACATTATAAGTGATAGTCTTTTCTTCAACTTTAATAGGTTCAACTACTTTTACTTCAATGGGAGGATGATATTTAAAACAATTCTCCTTAGGGAGATCAACTTGAGTAGCAAATGATTCACAGAAAGAAGCTACTATCTCAGAGTCAAGTCCATATTTAGTGCTAAATTCACGAAAAGCATATGTATCCATAAAAGATTTAACACAATCAAAATTAGGTGTTATACCAGACTCCTTACCTTCGTCGAGTTCCCAATCTTTAGAGATGTGTTTAATTCTTTCCAATAAATCCCATCTGAATTTAATAGTCTTCATCATAAAAGAACCAGTACAAGAAGTATCGAGCATGGAGCGATTATTGAGAGAAAGCCGAGCATAATTTTTTTGGATAATAATTTCTCTTGAGAGCTCATGATTGGGGCATGAATATAACATTGACTTAAGCCTCCCCCAAGCTTGAGCGATACTTTCTCCTTCGCGAGGCCACAAATTTTATATATATATATATATATATATATATATATATATATATATATATATATATATATATATATATATATATATATATATATATATATATATATATATATATAATAAGATCACGATGAACCGGATGCATAGGATAAAACTTACATGAAATTCCAATTTCAATCGATTGTAGTTCCATGATCCAATATCATCACCTAGCCTAAACCATGTCAATGCCTTTCCCTTCAAAGATAAAGGGAAGACCTTCTTCTTGATAACATCCTCAGGCATACCTGCAAGCATAAATAATCCACAAACTTCATCCACATAGATTAGGTGCATATCGGGATGTAATGTTCCATCTCCTGTAAAAGGATTAGCTAGCAGTTTCTCTATCATACCCGAAGGAATTTCAAAGTAAACATTTTTAGTAGGTTCAGTAGGTTGAGGAGCAACTCTTTGCTCTACTGGTCGGGGTGAAGATACCCCGAACAAGCCCCTCAAAGGATTATTTTCCATAGTAATAAGTGGTAGTAAATTACAGGACACTATAAATATTTTTCCTTACCAAATTCCACCTACCAAAGGAGATTAAATCCCCGGCAACGGCGCCAGAAAAGAGTCTTGATGACCCACAAGTATAGGGGATCTATCGTAGTCCTTACAATAAGTAAGAGTGTCAAACCCAAAGAGGAGCAGAAGGAAATGACATGTAGTTTTCAGTAAGGTATTCCCTGCAAGCACTGAAATTATCGGTAACAGGTAGTTTTATGATAAGGTAATTCGTAACGGGTGAGGGAGTCCTGGACTAGGGGGTGTCCGGATAGCCAAACTATCATCTTTGGCCGGACTCCTGGACTATGAAGATACAAGATTGAAGACTTCATCCCGTGTCCGGATAGGACTTTCCTTGGCGTGGAAGGCAAGCTTGGCGATACGGATATGTAGATCTCCTACCATTGTAACCGACTCTGTGTAACCCTAACCCTATTCGGTGTCTATATAAACCGAAGGGTTTTAGTCCGTAGGGCGAACAACAATCATACCATAGGCTAGCTTCTAGGGTTTAGCCTCTCTGATCTCGTGGTAGATCTACTCTTGTACTACCCATATCATCAATATTAATCAAGCAGGAGTAGGGTATTACCTCCATCGAGAGGGCCCGAACCTGGGTAAAAACATCGTGTCCCTTGTCTCCTGTTACCATCCGCCTAGACGCACAGTTCGGGACCCCCTACCCGAGATCCGCCGGTTTTGACACCGACATTGGTGCTTTCATTGAGAGTTCCTCTGTGTCGTTGCCTTCAGGAAGGATGCCTCATCACGTCTTTAAAAGACGATACTATCGCCAAAGGAGCCTTGGCAACTGGTCAGACTCTTCGGTTAGGCGGTTTTCTTATGATCGCCAGTTCGGCCACCGCGCCAACGATGACTTCTCGGGTCATCAAAACCAATCTTCACGTTAACTCGGAACTTGCCGAGCAGTTAGATCCGATTGAGCTCTCCTCCGTAAAAGAGCTCTTGCATCGCATCGCCGCCCTGGGAGTCGCCACAGACTACGACCAGATCGGGCCTAAAACCGATCTGAGAGAGATGAACTCTCCCCAAGCTACCCATCATGTTGCTGTGGTAGAGGAGCAATACGGCGATTCTTCCTCTATCTTAAGGACTAGCTACGTCCGGATTCCCGATCCCTCCATGCCGGATTCCCGTAGAGGGACGGATGTCGATCAAGTCCTGAACTTAAAGTCGGTGCGGGTTGGATTCATTGGATAGCATTCAAAATCCAAACTTCCAAGTTCGAAACTTCTCGGCCCTGAGTCTTAAATTGGGCGGGGTTCGGATCTAGTTCCACCGCCCACCCAAACATTAGCGATCTATCCCGAATTCGGCAAGAGCCCGCTGAAACAAGACATCATTCTTGGGCGATTCCTCCTGGTTATGGACGGGATAAAGGACTGCCGAGAGGAGGACGCAATCTCACTTTTCTGCAATAATTGCACGGACAAGGAATCCTAAATGCCATAAGTCGTCAGCGAAATTACACGCTTTGCTGACTTGGTGACCATAGTACAAAAGTCTTGTGCGATGGAAGTGCTTGGAAAACCGAAGTAAATTTTGGGATAACTCGGCCCCGAATACATCCCTAGTCCGAAATAAAGGGGCATCATCACCAAGCACCTGGTTAAACATCAAACAACAAAAACCCCTAAAGTGCGGAACCATCTTTGGAGGGTTGGCTAAGCGGACCTGCAAAATTCATAACACGTAGGGCGCCACTCCAACTCATAGCCTTGAGCATGTTGGATACTACGGCAGTGGCCAAAAGTGGCGAAGAGCTTCTAGCCTCAGAATCCCAGCCCAGCAACACCAGTACGGTGTTAACAGTCTTCGAGACTTTCGCATCAAATAACCTGCGGAAATGAACACTCTGCAACCTTGCCGAAGTCTACCAAGTATCAACAATAAATCCATGGAGTGACACGGCTATTACCTTTAATGCCGTGATGGCGAACCCAAATTCGAACAGCCCGAGCACCGGCCGCATTGGTCCTCGGTCCAATAGTGGGCGGCTTTCGCCTTACTAAGGTACTCATGGATGGCGGCGATGGACTAAACCTCATCTACGAGGAAACCCTCCGAAAAATGGAAATAGATGGAACCGCATTGGCGAAGCAGCAAAACCTTTAGAGGAATAATCCCTAGCAGGAAGCATGCTGCACAGGAAAAATCACACTGGGCGTAGTGTTCGCTCACGGACAATTGCAGGTCGAGGAGGTCACATTTCAAGTGGCCCGTTCAGCAGCGGATATCACGCTTTATTAGGGCGAGAGGCATTCACAATTTTCAAGCTATACCCCATTACGGGTACATGAAGCTTAAAATGCCGGACCTAACGGAATCATCACTCTTGCTAGTGATCCGAACATAGCACTCCGCGTTGAAACACAAGACAGCCACACTAGCCCTCGAGGCACTATCCGAAGCCCTAGCGGCTGAGGAACTCATCGATGCGCTCCACGGTGAACAGGGGCGATGTGATACTTGATAAAGATCCTAGTCCACCTCTTTTAAACCAGCGGATGAAATAGTCAAATTCCAAGTCCACCCAATGGACCACGCAAAACGGCCTCCATTGGGGCACAATTAAACCCCGATGTAGATGCGGCGCTACAAGAATTTCTCTGAGAAAAGCGGGACATTTTTCCTAGCACCCTTGAGACATGCCAGAATCCCGTCGGCTGGCGAGCACAGCCTAAATACCTAAAAGGATTCAAGCCGATCAAACAGGCTCTTGGCGCTTTTCGAACCCAAGAGACATGCCATGGGAGAGGAGCTAGCCAAACTTCTGGAAGCCGATTCATCGGAGATATAAAACATCCGGACTGGCTAGCAAACCTGGTGATGGTACCAAGAAGGATAAATCCGGCGCCTATGTGTTGATTTCAAAGACCTTAATAAGGCTTGCCCAAAGGATCCCTTCCCCTCCCTCGCATTGATCAAATTATCGGCGCTACTGCAGGACCACGACTCATTGTGCTTCCTCGACGCGTACTCCGGCTACCACCTAATCAAGATGGCGGAGCCTGACCAAGCCGCAACAGCATCCATCACTCCATACGGCCCATTCTACTTCAACACAATGCCCTTCGGGCTCAAAAACGCCAGCGCAACATATTAGCGCATGATTCGGACATGTCCGCAAACCAGATCGGCAAAGCGGTGGAAGCATATGTAGATGGCGTGGTCGTCAAATCCAAGCATGTCGAAACTCTAGTAGGCGACTTGAGGCTCACATTCGACAATCTCCGAAAATATGACATTAAGCTCAATCCGGAAAAATGCGTCTTGGCGTTCGGTAGGAAAGCTCTTGGGCTTCATTGTGTCGATGAGAGGAATTGAAGCAAACCCAGCCAAGATCCGAGCTCGCCACAATTGGATATTCCAAAGACCTCAAACAAATACAAAATTGACGGGATGCATAGCGGCTCTAAGCCGCTTTATTTCCCGTTTGGGAGAAAAGGCGTTACCCCTTTACCGCCTCCTCCGGCGCACCGAACACTTTGAGTGGACGGATGCCGCCACGGCTGGACTCGAAGAAATAAAAGCCATATTGGCAACAAATCCGGTCCTGGCCGCACCCAACATGGGCGAACCAATGCTATTATATATCGCTGCAACACATCAAGTTGTCAGAGCGGTGCTCGTCGTCGAACGAGATACGGACGGACACAGGTTCCCTCTTCAAAGACCGGTTTACTATGTGTCCACTGTCCTAACTCCATGCAAGTCCCGGTACCCACATTATCAAAAGATAGCATACGCGGTGTTCATGGCATCCGGAAGCTGCGACACTACTTTCAAGAGTGTTCAATAACGGTAGCCTCGAAGTACCTCTTAACGACATTATAAACAACGCGATCGACGGGCGGATTGCTAAATGGGCCATAGAGCTCCTTCCATTCGACTTAACCTATAAGCCACGACGAGCTATTAAGTCACAGGTTTTGGCCGACTTCGTGGCGAATGGACCGGCGAACTCCCTAAAAGTACGGCGCATACTCCAATTGGATCATGCACTTTGACGGCTCAAAAATGTTGGCCGGCCTGGGGGCTGGCGTCGTCCTGACGTCCCCAACCAGGGACACAGTCCCATACGTCCTTCAGATAATGTATACGGACTCCAACAACGAAGACGAATACGAGGCCCTTCTGCATGGCCTCCGGATGGCAGTCTCCATGGGCATTAAACGCCTAGAGGTGTGCGGGGATTCGGACCTCGCGATATCTCAAATAAACGGAGACTTTGAAGCCAAAGATCCGAAAATGGCAGCGTACCGCAATGCAGTCCTAAAAATGTCAGCACGGTTCGAAGGGCTCGAATTTCATCATATAGCCGGGATAACAACCAGGTAGCGGGCGTATTGGCATGCATCGGCGCAAAAGCGATGCCGTCCCGCCAACATCTTCACGGAACGGCTGTTCAAACCATCCGTACTATGGGAAGGAGTCGGAAATAGCAATCCGGACCCAACCGCCTTGCGACACGAACACTCGACACAATCGGAGGCTCGCCAGCGAGATAACACCCTCCGCCCACGAAATAATGGCGGTTATCGCCCGTGGGCGGAACCATTCCTAGCCTACCTAACTAGGCAGAACTCCCGAGACCAAAATGAGGCTCGCTGCATAGTGCAGCGATCCAAAGCCTATAAAGTCCATGAGGAGAGCTCTATAAGAAAAGCAGAACAGAGTCCTTCAAAGTTGTATCTCCGAAGAGGAAGGCGAAACCTCCTGGCTGAAATTCATGCCGGTGGGTGGGACCACGCCGCAGCACAGGCCCTTGTAGGCAAGGCCTTCCGTACAGGATTTTATTGGCCGACGGCCTGAGCAGATCTTGAGGATTTAGTCCAACGATCGTCGGTTGCCAGCTTTTGCTAACCAAAGCCACATGCCACCCACCGCCCTCAAAACTATACCCATTACCGGCGTTCGCGATGCAGGGGCTTGACATGGTTGGACCCCTTAAGGGAGGAACCCACAAGAAAAAATACCTATTGGTCATGGTGGATAAATTCACCAAATGGATAGAGGCCAAGCACAGTAAAAGCGGCGAATCCGGGCGGTGATAGACTTCATATCAAGGGTAGTGCATCTTTATTACGGCGTCCCGCACGTATCATCATCGATAACGGCACCAACTTCACGGCCGATGAGGTCAAATTATGGTGCAAAACATGGGCATCAAGCTCGATTACGCCTCGATCTATCACCCTCAAACCAGCGGTCAAGTCGAGCGAGCAAGCGGTCTAATCGTGGCGACATTAAACCCAGACTAGTGCGGTCCCTCAAGGAATCTAACACGCCTTTGGGTTGAGGAGCTTCGACTTAGTACTGGGGCTGTGGACCACGCCGAATCATACTACCGGATTCACACCATTTTTATGGTGTACGGCGCAGAGGCGGTCTTGCCCTGCGAATAACGCATGACTCACCTCGCGTGCGCATGTATGAAGAAAGAGAAGCCGAGCTCGATCAGCAGGACAGTTTCGACGCATTGGAGGAGGAGCACGACGTGGCAAAAGCTCGTTCCGCATTTTATCAACAGCAGGCTCGAAGATATCAAAGCAGGGAAGTACGGGCCAAAGCTTACAACGTTGGCGAACTAGTTCTACGCCTGCCGGACAAGAAAATGGACAAACTCTAGCCCAAATGGGAAGGTCCCTTCATCATCAACCAGGTCCTAACCGGCGGAGCATACCGTCTGCGAAACACATCGGATAACCGACTCGAGCCGAACCCATGGAGCGCAGCCCGTCTCACGAAGATTCTCGCCTAAGCGCGGACTCGAGTTCGTCTCCTTCCTCCGTCCACATTTTCTATTTTTGATGTCTTTTATTTTTCTCCTTCCTCCTCCTTCTTCTTGAAGCCTTTAGAGGCTCGTTTGTGCTTTGTTCGCACATACTTGACGCGCTGTCCGCGCTCATTATACCTGGGGGCTTCTTTAACAGAAGCTTATTTATACATGTTTCATGCCCAACACATGTGTCAAACTTCCGCATTTACCTTTCACTCACCATTATATGCATCGATATGACTTAAGTTTTGGCCAAGCTGGGTTGCCTGGCTCCTGTGCTTACCCCTACGTTCCCGATTGTTCGGCTAGGTGGTAAAGGGAGCACCTCCGCGATTATTCTTGTCGGGTCAGCCGGATGTGTACCTCGGTGGGTGAAGCCAAAGCTAGCGTTCTTAAGGGAATATTCGATCGGTGAACTGAAAGATGATTTTTAACTATTTATCCATCTGTCCCCGGATGATTTTCTGCTTTCTTAGCAGTTTGGACATACACTTTAGGGCATGCCTCCCGAGAAAGGAACCCTTAACGGAACTATTCTCCTGGAAGATGTTTCTTACTATCCATGTAATATAACATAACTAGTTGGGCACTTATGCGATACAGCAATAATGACCCCTCGCCTTGTCTCCATGCATGCCCAGTTCCTACATAACCGCGAGGGTATTCGGACACACTCAGGACTATTGGGTCCCGAGGTCGAGCGAAAAGGCCCGCTATGATAAACGATCTACAATCCGGCTAGAAGACATTTTTTATGTCATATTCAATTACATAGTCAACTTGACTAATTGTATTCCTCCTCAATGCCATCTAATAGGCTATCTAATTTACAATCTTGCTGGGAATACTTGGCGGCCAATTCTACTTGGCGTACACTAAACTTCTGAGGATCTCCTTCCCATCGGGCCCCACAGTCCGACCTCGGCAATGTGGTTTGGGTCAGCCTTCCGTGTGCAGCGTCTTTACCATGGCCCGAGCCTCCTGGCGCCTTGACGGTAGGCCGATATCTTCCATAGTCGGAGCGCCACCGTGCTCCTTGAAGCCGCTCTGCCAGCTCCCCAATGCCTTGAGCGGGGAGATAGATAGCCACAAGGCACAGGCGACACCTTTCATCACTGTCAAACTTCGTTAGTGCAGCCGGCGCAATTCGGCAAGAAGATCACCGAAGAACTGGGCATCTCCTCCTCGGGGCGACACAGTGAGCAAACCTACATACATGTTTATGTTAGTCGCCTTCCTCGCCGAACTCTTTCAAAGTTCGTTTAAGCACTTACTGAAAATGTCGCGACGAAGCCATCGATTCTCCTTTACTGAGTCGGACAAGCTGAGCACGGACATCCTTTAGTTCCTCACCCAGTTGGGTGTTTGGCATCTTGGAGGTTATTTTTCTCCTGCCGCACCCTCGTAAGCACGCTCTCGCCGGCCTTTAGCTGGCGCAGGAGCTGTTGCTTGTCCGGATCCATCTCGGCGCTATCTGCAATGTTAATGTCGATTTATGCACACGCCGCACTTTGAAAACTACTTCTACTTTGAAGGGCATATATTACGGAGGAGTCTTCATGGCTTCCCGGTCGCGCCGATCTTGACCTCAAGTTGGGCCTTGCACTCTTCAAGCTCTGGGACAAACGGGTATTCTTTTGGTAGAACTCTGCATTCCAAATGATCCTTAAATCAGTTACCCTAACTATTTTAAGTCTCGAGACTCTTGGCATATATAACTGTCAAAATTCCTTACCGTATGTCTTTCACATACTACTCCGTGGCTCAGCTAGGCCATCTTGGCGGCACGGGTGCGCTTCTCCCGAACTAAAGGCGTCCAACGCCTCTTGGGAGAAACATGCATCACGTAGAATAGTCCGGCGGCGCCTATGATTCATGGCGCTCTCCATCTCCGACTTGGTGGCGGACAGTCTGTCGGCATCCTCCGTTGGAGGAGCATCCGACGCACGCCTCGTGTTTGTACCCCCTTCCGGACTCGGCTTTTGAGCCTGGTTGGCGGAGGTCCGATTGGCAACTTCTCCGGACTCAGTCCGGCGAGCGCTCTTTTTCCTGAAAAAACCACGAGCGTCAGTGTGCCTCCCAGGAACCTCTCCTTAAAACACGATGACACATCATACCGTTGCGGCGGCGTCTTGAGTCATACCGCACTTCTTTTCCGCCTACTGGGCCGAGCTGCCCCTTGTTGGACGGCCGCGGCAGGCTCAGCTTCCCGTTCTGAAGGCACCCCATGCGAAACACCATCAAATACGTGGTGATTAGAAGTAAAGCACGGGTGGGTCATGGTATCCGGACTTCGGTCACGGTTACCTCGGAGGCCGGAAATAATCCGGGATAGTCGGCCATAATGGCAACCAAAGCATTGTCGATGCTAAGTTGGTGGAACACCCCGTCGATCAGCTCCACCTTTATATCCGGGTCCTCTTCGGAGGCCGGATCGAGGGACCGTTCCGGATCCTCAGGTTGTGGGGCGGGCTGTGTATCTTCTCCACGGCCCGGCGCAGTTCCTGCGTAGAAACCATGAAATGAGATATTTAATCACGGGAACATGGATCGGACAGGCCACTAAGGTATTTGCTTACCCAACTTCGAGGATTATTGAAGAAAACCCGTTCGATGGGTGACGCGTGAAAATCCTCCTCTTCCCCTTTGTACATGGCGGACAAGGTCTTCACCGATTCGGTGACCGATCCGGCCCTTTGCGGCCATGGCGGGTGGCATCGTCCTCCCGTTGAAGTCCCACATGGGTGGCCCCTATATTGGGCGGCTGCACTCCCCTGATAATGCAGGTTGCCATGACTCAAATCATGGTCAATCCGGCATGAGCCAGTAATCTTATTCGGCTCATCAAGTGAAGGACGTCCTGATCATTTTCCCTCTGGGGGCTCCACGGGCGCCAGCTTAGGCGCTTCTTCAGAGGAGCGTTGCTAAACTCCGGAAGGCCGATCCGAACAGGATTCGGCAGCGGGACGTCCTCCATGTAAAACCATTCCGAGGGCCAGTCCTCGGACGCCTTCTTTGGGATTCCGGATAAGTATCCGGTCCCGGCGATGCACCATAGTTCGGCTCCGCCCACTTGATATATTGACCCTTCGTGAGAATGAGGCACAAGGCAGAACAATCTCTTCCACAGAGGGAAATTGGCCTCAACACCCAGAAACAGCTCGCAAAGGGCCACAAAGCCCGCTATATGCAAGATGGAGGCAGGCGTAAGGTTGTGCAGCTGGAGGCCGTAGAACTCCAGAAACCCCCGGAGAAACGGATGGATTGGAAATCCGAGTCCTCTCATTAGGTAAGAGACGAAGCATACCCGCTCTCCCTTAGAGGGATCGGGGACGCTCTCCGCCTGCTTCCCGCCCTTATAAGTGGCGAGTCCGGAACGCACCGGAACGATGAAGGCCGGGGGAAGGAATCCCTTGGTTTGGAGCACCACCAATTCGTTGTCGGGGTGAGCATCTCCCCAATCTCCGGGCTGAGGGCTGGGAGCGCGAGAGGAGGAGCGCGTCGACTGTCCATGGTGGAGTGGGGTTTTTGTCAAAGGCGCTCTGATGAAGGCTCGCGAAGGGAGGATGGTGTGATCCGGACTGGATCCCCGTCTCTTTTATAGATGGCTCATTTGCACAGCATGGGGGGTAAATGTAAAGATACCCTGACTTTTCACATTCGTTCGACACGTGGAAGATGGCCATTATTGGGCGTGGAAGCCGAGAAGCGCGATATTCACAAGAAAGCCGGACACTATTCAACACAGGATTCGGAGAGGAACCCGCCTTGCAATGCCGAAGACAATCAACACGTCGGACTTATCAACATTGAAGCCTGGTTCGGGGGCTACTGAGGGAGTCCTGGACTAGGGGGTGTCCGGATAGCCGAACTATCATCTTTGGCTGGACTCCTGGACTATGAAGATACAAGATTGAAGACTTCGTCCCGTGTCCGGATAGGACTTTCCTTGGCATGGAAGGCAAGCTTGGCGATACGGATATGTAGATCTCCTACCATTGTAACCGACTTTGTGTAACCCTAACCCTATTCGGTGTCTATATAAACCGAAGGGTTTTAGTCCGTAGGACGAACAACAATCATACCATAGGCTAGCTTCTAGGGTTTAGCCTCTCTTATCTCGTGGTAGATCTACTCTTGTACTACCCATATCATCAATATTAATCAAGCAGGAGTAGGGTATTACCTCCATCGAGAGGGCCCGAACCTGGGTAAAAACATCGTGTCCCTTGTCTCCTGTTACCATCCGCCTAGACGCACAGTTCGGGACCCCCTACCCGAGATCCGCCGGTTTTGACACCGACAACGAGTAACAAGTAACAAAAGTAAACAAGGTGTGGAAAGGTGGCCCAATCCTTTTTGTAGCAAAGGACAAGCCTAGACAAACTCTTATATAAAGGAAAGCGCTCCCGAGGACACATGGGAATTATCGTCAAGCTAGTTTTAATCATGCTCATATGATTCACGTTCGTTACATTGATAATTTGATATGTTGGTGGACTGGTGCTTGGGTACTGCCCTTCCTTGGACAAGCATCCCACTTATGATTAACCCCCCTCGCAAGCATCCGCAACTACGATAGAAGAATTAAGGTAAACCTAACCATAACATGAAACATATGGATCCAAATCAGCCCCTTACGAAGCAACCCATAAACTAGGGTTTAAGCTTCTGTCACTCTAGCAACCCATCATCTACTTATTACTTCCCAATGCCTTCCCCTAGGCCAAATCAATGGTGAAGTGTCTGTAGTCGACATTCACATAATACCACTATAGGAAAGACAACATACATCTCATCAAAATATCAAACGAATACCAAATTCACATGACTACTTAACAAGACTTCTCCCATGTCCTCAGGAACAAACGTAACTACTCACAAATCATATTCATGTTCATAATCAGAGGGGTATTAATGTGCATAAAGGATCTGAACATATAATCTTCCCCCGAATAAACCAACTAGCATCAACTACAAGGAGTAACCAACACTACTAGCAACCCACAGGTACCAATCTGAGGTTTTGAGAAAAAGATCGGATACAAGAGATGAACTAGGGTTTGAGAGGAGATGGTGCTGGTGAAGATGTTGATGGAGATTGACCCCCTCCCGATGAGAGGATCGATGGTAATGACGATGGTGATGATTTCCCCCTCCGGAGGGATGTTTCCCAGCGAGAACAGCTCCACGGAGCCCTAGATTGGTTCCGCCAAGGTCCGCCTCAAGGCGGACGCCGTCCCAGCTTCCTTCTGATTTTTTCCAGGGCAAAAGACACCTTATACCAGAAGATGGGCATCAGGGCGCTTCCAAGTGGCCCACGAGGTAGGGGCGCGCCCAGGGGGGTTGGGCGCGCCCTCCACCCTCGTGGACAGTGGGTGCCCCCCCTCTGGTACTTTCTTCGCCCAATATTTTTAATATATACCAAAACTGACTTTTGTGGAGTTTCATGACTTTTGGAGTTGTGCAGAATAGCTCCCTATTATTTGCTCCTTTTCCAGCCCAGAATTCCAGCTGCTGGCATTCTCCATCGTCATGTAAACCTTGTAAAATAAGAGAGAAAAGGCATAAGTATTGTGACATAATGTGAAGTAATAGCCCATAATGCAATAAATAACAATATAAAAGCATGATGCAAAATGGACGTATCAGCGGCGGAAAAGTGTTTTCGTGGATGCTTCTGGTGGTTTGGGGATATTTGGGAATATATAGGCGAAAGAATTAGGTCAGGAGGATCACGGGGGGCCCACAAGGGTGGGGGCGCGCCCTACCCCCTGGGCACACCCTCCGTCCTTGTGGCTGCCTCGTGGATCCTCTGACTTCATCTCCAAGTCTCCTGGTTTTCTTCTAGTCCAAGAAAAATCATCGCGAAGGTTTCATTCCGTTTGGACTCCGTTTGGTATTCCTTTTCTGCGAAACTCAAAAACATGGAAAAAAACAGAAACTGGCACTGGGCTCTAGGTTAATAGGTTAGTCCCAAAAATAATATAAAATAGCATATTAATGCATATAAAACATCCAAAACAGATAATATAATAGCATGGAACAATAAAAAATTATAGATACATTGGAAACGTATCAAGAACCGGAACAAAGCATTAGCACTTAGTGAATACATGAACTCCTCAAACTATGGTAATCACGGAAAGAATACCAATTATTGTCACCTTGGGGTATGCGGATCATAACTCATAATCGGTGTCTATAACTTGCAAGATAGGATCAAGAACACAAATATATTCATGAAAACATTAATGGTTCAGATCTGAAATCATGGCACTCGGGCCCTAGCGACAAGCATTAAGCATAGCAAAGTCGTAGCAACATCAGTCTCAGAATATAGTGGATACTAGCGATCAAACCCTAACAAAACTAACTCGATTACATGATAAATCTCATCCAACCCATCACTTCCCAGCAAGCCTACGATGGAATTACTCACGCACGGTGGTGAGCATCATGAAATTGGTGATGGAGGAAGGTTGGTGATGATGACGATGATGGATCCCCCTCTCCGGAGCCCCGAATGGACTCCAGATCAGCACTTCCGATGAAGAACAGGAGGTGGCGGCGGCTCCGTATCATAAAACGCGATGAATCCTTCTCTCTGATTTTTTTCTCTCCGGATTTGAATATATAGAGTTGGTCTTAGGGTCGAAGGAGGTCCAGGGGGCCCACAAGCCTGCAGGGCGTACCCCAGGGGGGTGGGCGCGCCCCAGGGCTTGTGGCCTCTAGGTGGCCCACCTCTGGTTGATTCTTTCGCCAATATTTTTTATATATTCCAAAAATATTCTCCATAAAATTTCAGGTCAATCCGAGAACTTATATTTTGCATCAAAATAACACCAAGGCAATTCTGCTGAAAACAATGTTAGTCTGGGTTAGTTCCATTCAAATCGTGCAAATTAGAGTTCAAAACAAGGGCAAAAGATTTTGGAAAAGTAGATACGATGAAGATGTATCAGTCAACAAACTCCAAAACGTAAGGGGCCTATCATTGCACCAACAACTTGCAAAAAAATTGTTGATTGGTGGTTGCAGAAGTAGAAGGGAACAATAAACTTGTGTAGGTTGTAAATCATGAAAACTAGCTTGGAAGGGAAGTGAAGAGACAACATGAATTACTCCAGCAGTAATAAGCTCATTCATTATTGGATCTTGAGCTCGTCAATCTAACCTCGGGCTCCGTACAACACTTCAGAGTTTTTAAATGCGAAAACAATAGACACCGAGAGTGAGGTCGTCGCAAAGTGGTGACCGTTGGATCGAATCATGCTGGTAGCTTATTATTGATCCTTGTATATTTTTTCATATGTAGAAAGCTGCTTAGGAGTTCAGTTCCTCACTACGGACCTAGTGAAGGTGAAGGACCAGTTGGGTCAGTTCAAGCTCAAGGTGCAGCGCCTTGATTAGAACGTCAACATCGTCGCAGGTATGGCAGCTCAGCCAACTTGTCTTCCTGTGTGATATATTCCAACTATCACTAACTTCGTTTTTTATGTCATTTTGCAGCGCCGGGAGGCGCATGACCAAGACAGAGGCGCAGCTCCAAGCTGCTTAGCCGCAAGCCCAAGCTACTCTGAAAGTAGCTCAACACTCCAATGAGGAAGTGTAGAAGATGTTCGCCCTTCTCTAGAAGGAAAAAGAGGCATGCCAAGCATCACGATAAGTGGCCACCCTCGTCCAAGCCAACCTCGGCTGGCATAACAATATGACCAACTGAAGGTGGAGAGCGACACCGATGCCGAGAACCTCAAGAAGCAGTCCTTTGAGCTTAAGGAGTCCAATCTACTCGAGGGAAATTAGCTTGAACATGAAATGGTAGCTAGTATGATGGGCTATCCAAATGCTTGCTACAACCTTTAATGGGGAATGGTAGTTATTATGTTGGTCCAGCTCAATGCTTGGCAATCTTATTCGGGCTAGATGCCTACAGATCATTAGTAGTATGTTTAGATTCTAGATTACCAACTTTTTATTTAACTATACAATTGTCGGTGCGTTGCAACGGGGTGTAACCATTTTAGTAGATTAGCTCGTGATTCCATGTCTACTATTACATTAGTGCGGTAACTTTAGCAAATTTTTTCTACGCAATTGCCATGATTTACCTGCCATCTTATTGTTAAAGGCTTATTTGGTAACAATTTACTTACTTACCAAAGAAAATTTCTTTAGGGGAAAGATTAGATATGGGAGGAAAAATATTTTTATTATTAAGCACTTATTGGCAAGAATTTACTAACTTACCAAAGAATATTATTATTTGGGAGAAAAGTTAGAGATGGGAGGAAAAAATCAAACGGGGGGAAGGGGGCAATGTATATAGAGGATGAAGGAGAGGGTGAAATAGAAACTTGTGTTCTTTTTAAGTAGTACATATTTGTTGGCCCATTCGAAGGCCCACGTACTCCAGGTCCATATTACTCATGGTCCAATCTCACTTGTTTTTAAAACTAGTAATTGTGTGCGTGCAATGCGCGTTAATATTAGGCAAGATATTAATTGTATTGTACGTAAATACTGGGTAAGATATAAATTACATGTGAATACTAGGTAGGACATAATCACTTGATCAACATTGATGTTGATATTAGGCATGATATTAGTAAGGAGAGGGTGCTGAACATGTGTAATGCTCAAAAGTGGAGGGATGAAGATTGTTGGATAGACGAGGTTAAACAGATGAGATTTGTTGGAGCTCCACAACTCACTCTTTTTATATTCATAGAATTTTATTTCATCATCGTTGAATGTGCATTATGCGTTGCTAGCTCACCCTTACCCTAGAAATTGTCTAAAAATCTCATGGTTTTCATTGATATTTATTTTTTCCCAATTATAGTGATAATTAGGTGGCATGCAATTAGTTATTTCTTCACAAAGCATACAATTTATGGCAGACCATTAAGGAATTCAAACACTTGTTTTATCTTATTACTTGTCCAGTTTGATTGCCCAAGAACTTACATTAGAGTAACTTGATGATTTGGTTTCCAAAACCAAAAGCATTAATGATTACCGAAGTATATGTAATGTAATCAGTCTATAGCTGCGTCCCAGCTCATTGACCCTGGCTCTTCCGTTTTATTGCATTACGAAATTAAGAAGGAAACACCATTTACGTACTAAAAGAATAACCACATGCAAGGGTCAAACATAGCGCCACGATGATATAATGTATCTCAATTAAGAAACAAACAACAAATTGAAAACATACTCCATTACACACACTACCAGTTGGAACATGTGACACGCTATGCATCTATACTACACTTCGATGGCGTATAGAATTGCGTTGGGTAGAAATATATTCAAAATGGCTTCCAAAGTCTTACATAGAAAATCGCTGCCATTCAACATAACAAGGTAGATCAAAAGCAATAATTTAGCTTCCCCAACTGCTAAAACAACGAAGAAATAGAGAAAAGAAACATGATCCCTAGACGACGCTCACAACAAGAAACAAAATTTCCCAAAGTAACATTTCCAAGAACCCTCCCCGTCTATTTAGCCACCGCCGGATAACTTTGTTGCATTGATCTTGAAGTCATCTTGCCGACGGAGAGAAAGGAAAGGAGTAAACTACGGGGATGCCTCCACAGGTACTGGAAACCCTGAAGCCACGTCTTGGTTCGCTGACAGCGCCGCCACCACCACAGGGTCAGCTTGCACCATCAGAGCCACTGCCAACGTGAGAGAAAGTGGATCCGCCACCACGAGGTTAGCTAGCACCGCTGGATCTAAGGCTAGAGGCGGATCCTCCACAGCTTCACCTACACAGGCATACGTAACAAACTTGGCACTTCGATCTATGGTACAAAATAATGTTCGTGCATGCATGTAACCTAAAGTTTGTACGTACGCAACATACGAGCCATTAGCGGGCGTGCACGTATGATTACCTAGCTGCACAACTTGCTGATCTGGCATGATGGGCTCTACAGGTGGTAGAGACAACACGTTGGTGATGATGGCGCACTGGCATTTATCCGGAGCGTACAGTAGGGATGGTGACATCGGCTAGATCCTGCAGTGGGAATGCCCGAGGCCACTGACATCTCATCCACAAGCAAGCGGTGACTTTCATGCATCTGCATCATGGCAGTGAAGGTGATTGAGACCACATGGCTCTCATCCTAAGCGCACGACAAGGACAGCAACCACTGGTTGAGCTATCGACACCGTCGTTGGAGGCCATCTCTCGTTGGGTAGAAACCAGGGTGGAGCAAGGTATGCTTGAACAGGGAGTAGGTGAGTTCTTTGACCTGTGCTTTACCCGTTTACTTATACCGTGCGCATGTTGATATGGGTCGTTTCCCTAAGACTGAGGCCAACATGGGCCTTAGGTTTCGTTATTTTGAGGGTTTATTTGTTGTGATAAAATTGATTTTTAAATTTACTATGAATCGATCAACCTTAGCAATCCACTATATTTGGATGTTAAACTGATGATATTTTTTTAACCTTTACACAGTTGACTTTCCTATGTGGTTGTTATGGATCGCTAAGGTTGAAAGATTCACACTAAATTCAAAAATATTTTTTCTCACCAAAAATAAATCCTAAAAATGAAAGAAACCTATGTCCCATGTTGGTGTCGGTCTTAGGGAAACGGCCCATGTCAACATGCGCACGGTATAAGTAGACGGTTAAAGCACGGGTCAAAGGACTCACCCACTCCACATTCAAGCACCCCTAGCACCACCCTGGTTTCTATCCAATGAGAGATGGCTTCCAACGACGGTGTCGATAGATCAAGCCGCATCCACCATCCTTACCATGCACTCATGATGAGATCCATGCGGTCGTCTTCTCTTTCCCTTCCATGGAGCAAATGTACACAGCTCGTCGTTAGCTCTGTGGATGAGATGGCAGTGGCCACGGGCATTCTGGCCGCCATTGTTTTACTTATTGTGTGCTTTGGATAAATGCCAACACGCCATCATCCCCACTGTTGCCGCCACATCGAGAGCTCATTGTTCCAATGCAGCAAGTTGTGCAGCAAGGTAAGCATATGTGCATGTTGCTAATGACTCCTCTATTGCGTACGTACAAACTTTAGTTTACACGCATTCATGAGCATTCTTTCGTACCACAGATCAAGGTGCTAATTTTATTACGTGTGTGTGTGTGTGTGTGTGTGTGTGTGTGTGTGTGTGTGTGTGTGTGTGTGTGTGTGTGAGGTGAAGCCGTGGAAGCACCACCGCTAGCCTTGGCTTCAGCGATGCCAGCTAACCCCGTGGTGGAGATCCACCATCTCTCGTGTTGGCAATGGCTTCACTCGTGCCAACTGACCCTGTGGTGGTAGCGCCACCGTCACCGAACCCGCACGTGGCTTTGGGAGTTCTAATCCCCGTGGAGGCATCCCCTAGTTTACGGCTACTCTTTCTCTCTGGCGGCAAGATGACTTGAAGATCAATGCAATGAAGTTCTCCACCGAGGGCTGAAGAGATGGAGAGGGTTCTTGGTAATGTTACTTGGCAAAATTTGTTTTGTGTTTTGATCTCTATCTAGGGATCATGTTTCTTTTTTAGTATTCCATCGTTGTTGTAGCTTCTAGTGGGAGCCAAACAACTGCTTTTGATTTACCTTGGTATGTTGAATGCTAGCGATGTTCTATGTAATACTTTGGATGACATTTCGAATAATTTTGAACCCAAAGGAACTTGACGTCAATGAAGCATAGTATAGACGTGTAACATGGCACATGTTCAAGCTGGAAGTGTGTGCAAAGACGCCTATTTTCAGTTTGATCTTTGTTTATATTAATTTAAAGATATTATACCGTATGGCGCTATGGTTGCACCCTTCCATATGGTCTTTCTTTTAGTATGTATGGTGTTCCCTTCTTAATTGCGTAATGTAATCAATTAGATGGGCATGTCTCAATGAGCTGGGACACACCCATATACTAATTATATTACATATAGTTCGACAATCATTAATTCTTTTGGTCTATGAAACTAAACCATCAAGTTACCAATAAGTGTTTGAATTTTCCTAAATGGTCTGCCAAAAATCCTATGTTTTGTGAAGAAATAATTAATTCCATGCCACCTAATTATCACTACAATTGGAAACGAATTAAACACCGAGAAAAAACCACGAAATTTGTAGATGATTTATAAGATCATCTAGCTATGCATAATGCACATTCAATGATGACGAATCAAATCTAAACAAATATAAAAAGTATTGCGGGGATCCAATAAATCTCATCTTCTTAGCAACATCTATGAAACGATCAACGTTGCTCGAGTGTTTAGTGTTACACATGTTTAGCACCCTCCCCTAATTAATATGATGCCTAATATCAACCTCAATTTTAACGAAGTAATTATATGCTACCTAATATTAACGTGTAATTTATACCTAACCCAATGTTAACGCAATACAATTAATATATTGCCTAATATTAACGTGTGTTGCATGTACACAATTCCTGGTTTTTAAGAAGTGGCATTGGACCATGTGTAACATGGACCTGGAGTATGTGGGCCTTGGAATGGACCAACAGAATAAATAAAAAATTATTAGTGTGTAGTTTAGACATACAACTAGTGCTTTGTAGGCATCTAGTCCAGATAAATTGCCAAGCATTAACTTATCCCAACATAATAGCTACCATTACCCATTCATGATTGCAGCAAGCATTGGGAGAACACATCATACTAGCTACCATTTCATGTTCAAGGTTGCATCATATTAGTTTGTCTAGGAAAATTATTGTAAACTAACCAAGCGTCATCCTCATTTAGTGCAGAAATCAAAATCAAGCTTCTTCCTAAATATTAGTCCTATTATCGATATCTACACATGAAAATAACCAATTTGAACTCTTTGAAGTGCAAACGAGAAAGAAGTACAATATAAACTAATTTGACATGATTGGAGGAGATAAATGAATTTTTAGCAAGATGACCAAGCACGTTAATAAGAAAAGGAAGGGGAAAACAATATAATTTTAGCAAGGCGACCAAGCACATGAATAAGAAAACAAGATTATAAAGTGATAAACTCAAAGAAATACTCACAAGAGAATTGTAGTCGAATTTCTCTTGCCGTGAGGAGTTTATGGGCCAAAAATATATGATTATGATGAAGAGATCCCCATGGACTTCTAGCTCCACCATAAATATAAACGGTGTTGCCCGTGGGTGAGGAAAACACTTAATTGATTGTGTTTGTTTTGGGTGCCAAATTCCTACCATATATTGACGCATCGTGCCTTCTAGATGACCGCGTCAGAGTGGGCCTGCCAAGATACAACCATATGTACCTGCGATATTGCAAAATAGCACATATCATGTGCTAGATCGGTATGGATGCATCCAGAGCCAGTCGTACATTTACTTGATACGTCAAGGATCCAAATATTGATACGATATATCATAACTTGGCTTTGATGGGACCTAGATCCAGGTAGAATAAGCCACTTCTATGACAAATCTCTACAATCCCTAGTTTGATGGAAAGGATTCTAGATCTAAAAATAAATAAAATTTACTCATCTTGAGAGTTATAACAGGGGTGGTATCACACGCATCCAGAGATGAGACTATGATGAGATTGGATGATGTCACTGATGCAACAGGAGGAGTTGAGCACCTATGGGCATTGCACGATAACTAGAGAAGTTAGATTTTTTGATGTCGCTCGTGGAATGAGAACTGGGAATAGGGTTATATAAAGGACTTGGGTGGCCAGGGGAAGGCGGAAACGGTAATATGATTTGCTTTGGGGAGGGAGGAGACAATATATAATGTGGGGCATCATATAATAATGAGTCCCTTCACCTTGGACACATATGTGTATTATTTTTGCCAGAAATATTTGCAGTATTTCAATTGAAAATAGTTGTCTCAACAACTAACGTCGCCGTGAGGAGTTTATGGGCTAAAAAAGTATAGGACGATGACGAAAAGATCCTCATGGGTTGCTACCTCCGTCGTAAATATAAACGGTGCTGTCTATTGCCAAGGAAAACAAATAAACCATGTTTTCTATATCAGATGCCAACTCCCAACCATATATTAACGCATCGTGCCCTACAAATGACTACACGATATACCTAGATCCATCCATATGCAACTGCGATATCGCAACACACATATATACCATGTGCTAGATCTATATAGATGCATCTATATCCAGTCGTCTATTTACTTTGAATGGCTAGAATGTTCGGATACATAAAGATCCAAACAATGATACAATACATCAGAACTTGACTCTGATGGGACCTAGATCCGGCTAGATTAAGCCACTTCTATGACAAATCTCGACAATCCCTTGTTTCGTGGATAGGAATCTAGATCTGGAAATCAACAAAAATTACTCACCTTGAGAGTTGACACAAGGGTGATATCAATGAGAAATGATGGGTGTGAGGGGCATCCAGAGATGAGACTTTGAGATTGGAGGATGTCATCAGTGAACCAAGAGGGGTTGAGCACCTATGGGCATTGCACGATAACTAGACAAGTCAAAGATTTTTTGATGCCGCTCGTGGAAAGAGAACCATGAATAGGGTTATATAAAAAGGCTTGGGCTGGGAGGGGGGAGGCAAAACTGGTAAGATGATCTTCTCAGGGGAGGAGAGTAGGAAACAATATATTTTGTAGGCCATTGCATATTAACTAGTCTCTTTGGATTGGAGATAGATAAGTGTATTATTTTTGCCAGCCATATGTGTAGTATTTCCATCGACAATAGTTTTTTGTACTAGTAACGTCGCACTAGGAATTTTTCATTGGTAATCACCCCCCATATTATAGTCCAGCAAATTTTACAACTCCACATACTATAGCGAGTCAAAGTTCAACATCACTGTAATCTCTTGTGTTGGGTAATTGATGTTATGAATATGAAGTTCATGTTTATTAATTTAATCAATGTAAAATCTAACCCTTAAAAGTTAGGAGTTATTGAAACTTCATAGTTGTATTTATGAATAAAAAAATTCATAGTTGTATATTTGATACATTTATTTATTGTTTCCAATACTTCATATAGTCGTCTGGATTCCTAGTCCACTTATACAAAATCCTCTCTATATTCGGCACTAAGTGTGCAACCATAACCACTCGCATATTTTTCCAACTTGTGTGAAATATTTAGCCCGGTTAGTTGCCTTGGAACCCTTGGTTTTATATATTGGTGATAATCTATCATGTAAGCAATGTGAGAGTATTTTATCACATGTACTCATATAGCATGGGCCGAGGCATAGAGCTACGAATGGGAAAATCCTAGTGTTGGTACGACTCCAGGCGATTGTGTGTCTATGGGATTTTTGACATTTATTGGACATATGCTTAAGAAATGCTATTTGGGTGACCTTCTTGGCCCCAAGCTACAACTTTGTTGAAAAAAGGGCTGGACCAACATGATAACTACCATTCCTCATTCATGGTTGTACCAAAGCATTGGGATAGCCCATCATACTAGTTACCATTTCATGTTCAAGGTTGCAAGCTATTGGTTTGGCTGGGAAAACTATAGTAAACTAACAAAGCATCGTCCTCATATTGTGCAAAATTCAAAATCAAGCATCTTCCTAAATATTGCTCCTCTTAGAGATATCTATAAATGAAAAAACAAATCTGAACTCTCTTAAGTGAAAAATGAGAATATAAACTAATGTGACATGATGGGAGCAGAAGAATGTAATTTTAACAAGATGACACAACACGTAAATAAAAAAGGAAGGGGAAAACAAGACTACGGATGCATAAAGTAGGAGAAATACTCACAAGTGCATTATAGTGGAATTTATCTCCCCATGAGGAGTTTGAAATATATGTATATGACAAAGATATCCCCATGGACCTCGAGCTCCACCATAAATGTAAAGGTGTTGCCTTTGGCCGAGGAAAATGCATAATTCATGGTGTTCGTATTAGATGTCGACTTCCTACCATATATTGATGCATCATGCTCTCTAGATGACTGCATAGGAGTGGATTTGCCTAGATCTGACCATATGTACCTGCGATATCGCAAAATCACATATATCATGTGCTAGATCTGTATGTATGCATCTAAATCCAGTCATATAATTACTTCGAATGGTTGGAATGTTCACATTGTCAAGATCCAAATGTTGATATGATACATCATAACTTGACTATGATTGGACCTAGATTCAGCTAGATTAAACCACTTGTACGACAAATCTCGACAATCCCTGCTTTTGTGGAGTGGATTCTAGATCTCAAAACCAACAAAATTTACTCAGCTCGAGAGTTGACACAGAGGTGATATCGATGAAGAATGATGGATGATAGGCGCATACAGGGATGAGATTATGAGATTGGAGGGTGTCATTGGTTCAAGGAGAGTGGTTGAGCACCTATTGGGCATTGCACGACAAATAGAGACAACGGAGATGTTTTTTATGTCAGTCATGAAAAGAGAACATGGAATGGGTAATATAAAAGGCTTTGGAGGGGGAGGGGAAGTAATGAATGGTAATATGCTTTGCTTGGGGGACGAGATGAGAAAACAATATATATTGTGGGTTATTGTAGATTAAGTAGTCTCTTCGCCTTGGAGAGAGAGAGATATGTATATTATTTTTCCCAGCTATTTGTGCAGTATTTCCATTGGCAATAGTTGTCTCTACTACTAACGTCGCACTAGGAATTTTCGGTTGGTAATCAACACCATATTATATTCCAGCAAATTTTACCATTCAAATTGCTATAGCGAATCAAAGTTCCACATAACTGTAATCTCTTGTGCCGTGTAATTGATGTTAGAATATGAAGTTCATGTTTATGTATTTAGTCTATGTAAAGTCTAACCCTTAAAAGTTAGGAATTATTGAAACATAATAGTTGTAGTTATGAATAAAAAAATTCATAGTTTTATATTAGATTCATTTATTGTGTTTAATATGTTGTATAGTAGTCTTGACTCCAAATCCACTTATACAAAATCCTCTCTATGTTCGTTACTAAGTGTGCAACCTTAACATTCACATAATTTTCCAACTCTTGTGAAATATTTACCCGGGTTAGTTGCCATGGAATCCTTGGCTTTATATGTTGATGATAGTCTATCATGTAAGCAATGTGAGGCTATTCCTCACATGTAGTCGTACATGCATGGGCGGAGGCACGGAGCTACAAATTGAAAATACTATTATTGCCACAACCTAGGTGATGATGTGTCTATGGAATTTTCACATTTATTGGCTAGATGCTTACCAAAATGCTATTTTGAGTGACCTTGTTGGCCCCAAGCTACAACTTTTACAATAGGAGGCATTGTACAACACAATAGCTAAAATTTCCTATTCATGGTTCCGGCAAGCATTAGGATAGACCATCATATTAGCCACCATTTCATGTTCAAGGCCACAAGACTTGGCTGGCAAAAATATTCTATACTAACCAAACATGATCCACATGTTGTGCAAAAATTAAAATCAAGCATGTCCCTAAATATTGGTCCTCTTAGAGATATCTATACATGAAAATAATCAGTTTGAACTATTCGATGTGAAAACGCGAGAGAACAAGTATATAAACTACTATGACATGATAGGAGGAGATGAATATAATTTAAACAAGATGACGGAGCACGTAAATAAAATAAGGAAGGGGAAACAAGATTATAAATAGATAAACTCGAAGAAATACTCGCAAGAGCATTGTAGTGTAATTTCTCTTGCTGTGAAGAGTTTATGGGCCGAAACATATGTGAAGATGATGAAGATATCCCAATGGACTGCAAGCTCCACCATAAAAGTAAACGATGTTGTTTGTGGCCGAGGAAGGTGCATAATTCATGGTGTTTGTATTAGATGCCAACTTCCTACCATATATTGGGGCATCATGCCCTCTACATGATCACATCAGAGTGGATCTTCCTAGATCCGGCCTTATCTACCTGCGATATCGCAAAATAACACATATCATGACCTAGATCTGTATGGATGCATCCAGATCTAGTCGTATATTTAGATAGAATGGCTGGAATGTTCAGATACATGAAGATCGAAACATTTATATAATACAGCATAACTTGACTACGATGGGACCTGATCATGCTAAATTAAGCCACTTCTACGACAAATCTCGATAATACCTGGTTTTGTGGAGAAGATTCCAGATCTAAAAACCAACAAAATTTACTCACCTTGAGAGTTGAAACAGGGGTGATGTCGATGAAGAACGGCAGATGAGATACACATACAGAGATGAGACTATGAGATTGGAGGATGTCATCGGTTTAATAAGAGAGTTTGAGCACCTATGGGCATTGCACGATATGTTTTTCATGTCGCTCATGGAAAGACAACCGGGAATGGGGTTATATAAGAGGCTTGGGTGGGGTAGGGGAAGGCTAAAATGGTAAGATGATTTTATTGGGGAGGAGAGGAGGAAAACATATATATACTGTGAGCTATTGTATACTAAGTAGTCTCTTCACGTTGCAATATATTGGTTTTGCTAGGAAAACTATTGTAAACTAACCAAGCATCGTCCTCATGTTGTGCAAAAATCAAAATCAAGCAACTTCCTAAATATTGGCCCTCTTAGAGATATCTATACATGAAAATAACCAATTTGAACTCTTTGAAGTGAAAACGAGAGAGAACTAGTATGTAAACTACGATAACATGACGGGAGGTGATGAATATACTTAAATCAAGACAACACAACATGTAAACAAAAAAGGAAGGGGCAAACAAGATTATAAATAGATAAAATCAATGAAATACTCACCAGAGAATTATAATGGAATTCCACTCGTCATGAGGAGTTTATGGGCCGGAAATTATATGAAGATGATTAGGAAATCCCCTTGAACTGCTAGCTCCACCATAAAAGTAAAGGGTGTTGTCGGTGGCCGAGGAAAATGTGTAATTCATGGTGTTCGTATTAGATGCCAACTTCCAACCATATATTTCCGCATCATGCCCTCTAGATACGCGTCAGAGTGCATCTTCCAAGATCCGGCCTTATGTACCTGCGATATTGCAAATTCACACATATAATGTGCTAGATCTGTATGGATGAACCCAGATCTAGTCGTATATTTTCTTTGAATGGCTGGAATGTTCACATACATTAAGATCCAAACCTTGATACGATACATCATAACTTGACTATGACCGGACCTAGATCCAGCTAAATTAAAACACTTCTATGACAAATCTCGACAAACCCTCGATTTTCTGAGAGGATTCTAGATCTGAAACCAACAAAATTTCCTCACCTTGAGAATTGACCCAGGGGTGATATCCATGATGATTGATGGATGAGAGGCGCATCCAGAGATGAGACTATGAGATTGGAGGATGTTATCGGTGCAACAAGAAGGGTTGAGAACCTGCTGGCATTGCACGAGAACTAGCGAACTCAGAGATACTTTTCATGTTGCTCGTGGAAAGAGAACCGGAAATGGGGTTATATAGAAGGCTTGGGCAGGGGAGGGGAAGGCAAAAATGGTAAGATTATTTGCTTGGGGAGGTGAAGAGGAAACAATATAAAGTGTGGGCCATTGTATATTGAATAGTTTCTTCGCATTCGAGACAGGTATGTGTATTAATTTTGCCAGCCATATGTGAAGTATTTCCCATGGCAATAATTGTGTGTACTAGTAACGTCACACTAGGAATTTCTGGTTCGTAATCACCCCCATATTATATTCCACAAAATTTTAACATTCAAAGTTCTATAGTGAATATAAGTTCAACAACGTGTCGTGTAATTGATGTTATGAACATGAAGTTCATGTTTTTGAATTTAATCAACGCGAATTCTAACCCTTAAAAGTTAGGAGTTGTTGAAACCTCATAGTTTTAGTTATGTATAAACAAAATTTCATAGTTGTGTATTCGATTCATTTATCTATTGTGTTCAATACTTTTTTATAGTCGTTTGGATTTCATGTCTACTATACAAAATCCTCTCTATATTCGTCATAGAGTATGCAACCATAACCATTCACATATTTTTCCAACTCATGTGAAATATTTAGCTCATTTAGTTGCCCTGGAATCCTTGGCTTTATATGTTGGTGATAGTTTATCATGTAAGCAATGTGATACTATTTTCTCACATGTAGTCGTACATGCATGGGCGGAGGCAATTTGCTACAAACGAGAAAATCCTTGTGTTGGCATGGTCCCAGGTGAGGATGTGTCTATGAAATTTTCACATTTATATGCCAGATGCCTAAGAAATCATATTTTTACTGAGCTTATTGGCGCCAATCTGCACCCTGGACAACAAAATGTCACGGGAAACCACGGCCACCTATGGGACCAGGAGGTCCCTTGCTGGTTCGGCAGGGGGGCGACACGTTGCACAAAGAGCAGACGAGCGTGGGGCAGCACGACAGAGATCACGCAGGCAATTTTACCCAGGTTCGGGCCGCCGTGAGGCGTAAAACCCTACTCCTGCTTTGGTGGATTGATGGAGGAAAGGTGGTGGCGGAGGGTAGTACACTTGCCCGGCAGGGGTTTCCTTGGAGCAGCAGCGACTACGCGCGTATGGGGGTGTGAGTTATCCAACCTTCTAACCCTTTCTACGGTTGCCATGGGCCTCCTTTTATAGATCAAGGGGTAACCATAGTGGCGAAGTAGCCATTATGCACTGATAAGATAGCAAATAATGCTATCATACCTAACTCTGCAGGCTGGCAGGGCGCATTAAATGCACTGCTTAATGTCACATCGTTGGTTGCCCGACAAGGCTTGTCGGGCTATCTTGCCAGCTCCACACCCGTTTGCTTGACATGTCGCAAGACGGGTGTCATCTGTGGGTTTCTTCTGTAGAAGATGGTGGCCATGTGGCGAATGGCTGCCACTTAATCACTTTGCGGCTTGACATCGCACCGATCGACGATGTGGGTCGTGGTGGAGTTGTTGTTGAGGTGGTTTTGCCTCCGTGAGCCCCGGCAGGCCCTGCTGGGGCATTTTGGTTGTCTATTTCTGGGGATGGCCTTGCCCCTTGCCAAGCTCGCCTGCCTGGCAAGGGAGGCTTTTCTCTTGACGATATCCTACTTCTCTGGTTTGATCTTGGTCCCTTTGATCTGCATGCTGGTCCTTTGAATCTCTGGGGTTCCTGTACTCTGATCTGGGCTGGTGCTTCAATCTTGTTCTCATGCCTATGCACAGTCTGGGCAACAAACACAGGATTTGTTGCACCGACAGAAGCCCCCGGGCCTGCCCCAAATGTGCTACTAAGAGTCGTCGGGGTAGGCCCTAATGAGTGCACAGGCGAGAGTTGGTGAAGAGGCTGGTCTCTTGAGGTCTTCTTTACTTCTTCATTAGCCTTGATTCCGGGCCAGTTTACTATTTCCCCATGCGTCGTGTGAAGCCAATAGTGGTGGGGCCGCTCCAGTAACGGCCCGTGAATGACTTTAACGCACGGGGTAGAAACAACCAATTCACTCTTCCCACCACACCCTTATCCCTGCCCATGTATGCTGCATGCATCGCGCGGGGTAGGTAACGGAGGCGCGTGGCACGGGAGAGCATCAAGATGTGGGCCCGGTCATCTTGAATTGGCGGAGGAGGACGGTGGCCGCCCGTTGATGGAGCAGCCCCCATCCCCTCCTATAAAAGGGAGGGGCGGAGGAGGGCGGAGTCACTCACCTTTGCATTCCTCCTCTTCTTATCTTTTTGCTTCCACCGGTTATGTCGAAGGGAAGAGGGCGCACCATCCCTCCCGCCAAGGTGGGGAGCGGTGCGCCTCGAGCCCCCTGGCTGTCTTGGCCACTCGCTGTTTCTCCGCTGGAGGCGCCGGACTGGAGTCTTGGCGCTTCCCGGGAGCAGCGGTTGTGAGGAGAAAACGAGGGAAGACGGAGAAGGCGGGTGGCAGGGTCATGTCAGAGTACGATGGCGTGGATGCCTTCGCCTCCGACCGGTGACCTGCCGCTTTGTCTTCCCGCTCTTCCCCTCCCTCCCCGACATCATCATCACCAGCCTCCTAGGGTGATAGCCAGGGGGGATGTTCTCTTGGCGCCTTCGCCTCCCCTCCAGCAGTCTTGCGGCTGAGCTTTGGTGGATGAATCCACTGGCGCTCAAGCCGGGGCTTCCTGCTGGCTCTGTAGGTGGCGACCAGAGGGCGCCGCCCCATCCTCCGTATTCCTCCTTCGCAGCCTCGCCACTCCCGATCTTGTGAGGCCGCGACAAGCAGGTCCTGACAAGACCGGGGTGGGCACCTGCTTGGGCGCCCCTTTTATCGTCTTTTCCTCCTTCCGCAGCAGTGCCTGAAGGAGGGAAAACAAAAAGAGGGGATTACGGGGCACTTATCTTTTTTTAGTCTTAAATCTGTCGGCACTTGCCAAATTTTAATTCAAATAATGTAATCTCTCGTGTCCATGCTTGTGTTATGTAATTCTTGTACTTGTATTAGCATATTAATGAAAAAGATGAACCTTGTCGGGAACCCATGCATGTGTATGTTCATGCATAGGTGAAATGCCTCTTCAATATAAATAAACGAGTTTTTCCCCGGCAGGCTATCCTGCCGGTACCCTCTTTGTTTGCCGGAGAGATGCGTCTGTCGGGGAACAGACAAAGGGACCAGCCCCTTGCCAACTTCTTTTTACCAAAAGCAAGTGTGACCATTCTAACCGAAGCAACATTCGAGTCATGGATGGGAGCACCTAAGTATCAAAAGAGTGGCAGGCTTTCTAATGCATAAGTTATAGCTTATAGAACACTAACGGATAGGAGGTAGAACTTATCTGGTTGGCTTGTCGAGGATTGCTGTCTCGGGAAATCTTCTCAATTCCTTGTCGAAGCCAAGTTCACGGCAGGAACCTACAGCTTCATGCAGATGAGAATGAATGCAGGATGCGATCCTATCTATATGCATATGCAAATGCTCATGAAATTCTTATGCAGTGATCTTGGAATGCTTATGCATGCATGCAATCTTGGTTGGGGGCCCCCCACAGCGCTTCTTTATTTTCTCTCGCGCGGCGTCATCGCCCCGGCTTTATACAAGGGGTTACATGCAGCTGAGGCAAGGCATGTACAAAAGGGTGGCTGCCGGGCAGGGCCCGACAGCCGCCCCTTATGGGTAGAACTTGCGGAGATGGTCAATATTCCATGAGTTTTGCAACTGAGTTCCATCTCCGGTCTCCAGACGAACTGCGCCAGGTCTGGTGACTCGTACTACCCGGTAAGGGCCTTCCCACTTTGGTGACCACTTGTTTATACCCTTGGCGGACTGAATCTGCCAAGGACAAGGTCACCTTCCACAAAACACCGAGCGTGAACCTCGTGGCTATGATAGCGACACAGGGCTTGCTGGTAGCATGTATCACGCGTAGCTTCCCGGAAACGGTTCTCCTCGAGTAGCACAGCGTCGTCACGCCGGTGCTGATCTTGCGCTACTTCATCTTAGGCAAGCACTCAAGACGACCCGTAAATGAGTTCCATGGGGATAACTGCTTCGGGCCCGTAGAACAGGTAGAAGGGAGTCTGCCCGGTAGCTCGGTTTGGTGTCGTTCTGAGGGACCAGAGACCTACCGGCAGCTCCTTGATCCACCGCCTGCCGTGCTTTTGTAGCATATCAAAAGTTCTCGTCTTGAGTCCACGCAGCACTTCAGCATTCGCCCTCTCAGCTTGTCCATTGCTCCGGGGGTGTGCCACAGAGGCAAATGTGATCTTGCATCTGAGGGCATGAATATATTGCATGAAGGCGCGGCTCGTGAAATGGGAGCCATTGTCGGTGATGATCCTTGCCGGAACTCCAAAACAACACACCAATTCTTTCAAGAACTTGATAGCTTACTGAGCAGTCACCTTTCTCACGGCAGTCACTTCCGGCCACTTTGTAAACTTGTCGATGGCAATGAACAGGAATTCAAAGCCCCCGATTGCTTAGGGGAAGGGGCCGAGGATATCGAGCTCCCAGACCGAAAATGGCCATGATAGAGGTATTGTTTGAAGATCTTGGGCAGGCACGTGTGTTTTCTTAAAATGGAACTGGCAGAATTCACATTTCGTGAATAGCTCGACCGCATCTTGGAGGGTTGTGGGCCAATATAATCCTTGCCGGAATGCTTTCCCAACTAATGCCCTTGATCCAATGTGGGATCCGCACATTCCTCTGTGAATCTCAGCTACCAGTTCCTTTCCTTCTTCCCGACAGACACACTTCAATTTCACACCATTGGGCCTCCTTCTGTACAGAGTGTCATCAACAAAAAGATACATACTGGCCCTCCAGGCTACTTTTTCAGCTTCATCTTGGTCGTCGGGAAGCTCTCAGGTTTGGAGGAAGTGGACAATGTGCCTTGCCCAAGTTGGATCCCGAGGCTCGGTAACGAGGACTAGCGGCACCTCCTCTGCTACGGGAGCACTAGCCTTGTTCGCTGGGTCCATAGGCCCGGCTGGAGGGGGTAGTCCGGCAGGCTGTGAGGAGTTGTTTCTGGCACAGTCTCTGCCGAGAGCGGACGGCTCTACCGGGAGAGGCTTACCGTAGTCCAACTTTCTCCTCTTCCGGGCCATTGTTGCTGGGGATACGTAGGGCTGAGTGAGATCGAGAACAAAAGTCCTTGGTTCCATAGGAAGCTTTTGCGCAGCACACTTTCACAGATGATCATCTATGCTGTTTTCCGCACGGGGTACGTGCTCTGTTTGCAATCCGTCAAAGTGCTCCTCCAATCTCCTCACTTCCTCGACGTATGCCTCCATCAATGGACTTTGTGTCGGTGGGAACGACACCTATGGGACCACAAGGATCCCTACTGCGGTTGCGGGGCGCGGGGTTGAGAGAAGAGCGGATCTGACGGTGAGTACGCGGTTCGTTTATCCAGGTTCGGGCCGCGAGGATGCGTAAAACCCTAGTCCTGCTTTGGTGGATGTATTCCAAGTTCTTGAGCTAGCTAAGGGGTGTAACGAGCTCCAAAAAGCCGAATCCTTTTCCTGGTCGCCTCGGGCCTCCTTTTATAGGGAAAGGGGTTGCCACAGTGGCAAGGAGGAGGTGGAAAGGGTACAGTGCCACGAGGTTATCCCTCGTATTACAGGACAAGATGCATTTAATGCATCGCTTAGGTGTCCTCTTGCTTTATTGGGGACGGGTGCGAGGCCCATCCCATCCGTCGCCACTCTTCCTTGCTTCGACACGCGCCCTGGCCAGTGATGCTTGTGGTGACACGTAGGCAGGCAGGCAGTTGAGGTGGCGCGGTGGTCGAGCCTCCAGGAAGGGTTGCATTTTGCCACGCAGGTGCCTGCCCAGCTGGTTGGGTCGGCAGCTGCATGCGAACGGCGGTGAAAACTTGGTTGGTGCGGGCCTGGCAGCGGCCATGCTGGTGTGCCAGGCGGGGGCCTTGTCGGGTGGCTCGGCAAGGGTCTTTCCGTGGCGCATAGGCGTCCCCGGCAAGGATCTTGTCGGGGGTCTTGTGGGTTTCTTCGGTGAGGATGATTGCCATCCTATCCTCACTTGATCTTGATTATTCTTTGTCATCACAAAGATCTGCAAGCCACCACAGAGGTGCCTCCCGAGCCCTGTCCCAATGCATCTGTTTGAGCATTGGTGGGCTCAAGGGTGGCTTGCTCGGCTGGCGTGGGCGGGCTGCCCCGGCAAGGGTCCTTGCCGGGAAAACCTGCTTCGCCCATCCGATCCTGGTGTCATTGGTCCTTGTCGTTGCTTTATTTGCCTTGTGCCCTCGGCTTTCTCTCCGGTCTCCCTTCCCTGCCGTGTGATGCGTAGCCATGGCGAGCGGCTCTGACTGCCCGTGCACAAGTAAAGGGGTCAAAAGGAGAGCCCCTACTTTTGTACACCGACAGGAGCCCCCGGGCCTGGGCCATACATAAGCGCAACACGTTTGTTGGGCCAGGCCCAGAACGGTGCGCGGGTAGGAGGGGTGGATTTTACTGCGGTTACTGGTTTGTCCGTTGTGCTTCTCCACGACTTGTGTTGAATGCGCGATGTGGGGGTTATGCGTGTGTGCGTGACGGAAGCATGCTGGCGTAACATCGCGGTGGATAGTAAAGAGGCGGCTTGCGTGTCTCTTTGGGACTGCAGGGCCGCCTCCCATTTACTGCCCCCACTTGGGAACCCTCGCTTCCATGCGTCCTACTACGCATGCCCCTTGCGCCACGTTTGCTGCATGCATAATGCAGAGCAAATGACACGCGCGCGGGACATGGGAATTCGTGCGCGCGCGCGTGGGTTGATTCCCATGCGCCTTCAATGGAGTGCGGAGGGCGGTCGACGGCCCCGCTTGCTGCTTTAGCAGGTCGGAATTGCCGAGAGGGGGCAGTCGAGTCTCGCCCCCACTCCTTTATAAAGGGGGGAGCAGGAGGAACGGTGCCTCTCAACTCTCCGCCATCTGCCTCTCCCCATTCTTGTTTCTTCCTTCCTTCTGCCATGGCGAGGGGGCGTGGCGACGTTTCATCGGTGGCGGCGAGGGTTTCGGCCAGACAACGCGTTGCTCCTCCCCAAGAGCTCATAGCAGCGGAGCCGGCCGCTAGAGGAAGGGGGAGGGGGCGAGGTCGAGACCGTCATGGTGCTCTAGGGAGAGGAGGACGGGGTGGCAGATCTGCCTCGCCTCCGCCAGCGGCCCCTCCTCCGATGGAGGGCCACGCCGGGGACAACCCTTGCGAATTCTTCGTCAGGCTGTGCCGGTCACCGTGCCGTCGCCTTCGCCTCCCGACCCCATTCGCGCGGGAGATGGAGCTGGATCCGCCACAGGCACTGCGGCTGCATATGAGGGGCTGCGGGAATAGCGGCACATGGGCCGACGTCGAGTTCCCTGCCCCTCACGTCATGTATCTTCATCGAGGGTGGAAGACCTTCGCTCGCCTCCATAGCTTGACGGATGGGCTCACCCTCCATTTCAAGCTAATGGAGGGTGGCCTCCACTCCGTCAAGATCTTCGGGCACTTCGGGACTCGCGCAAGGTGCTGCGTGGAGAGCTGTTCTGATGATGAAGATTCCTCCTCGAGCAAGAGTGACGAGGAGGACAACGGCAGCGACGGTGAGGCCAGCGGGTGTCGGTGTACTAGAGTAGGGGTACCCTAGTATCCCGAACTTGTGCACGGGCAGTTGCAGCACCTCGCGGCAAGGCTTGCCGCGTTGACCGCCAAGGCCCCGGCAAGAGGAGCTTGCCGGGAAGGTCCTCCGTGGTTCCTTCGGAGGAATTCAAGAACAAAGTATCCAAGCCAAGGAGACAAGGCCCCGGCAAGAGGAGCTTGCCGGGAAGGTCAACCAAGGCATCTCAAGGAACTTGCCGCAGCGCCGCCATGCGTCCGGCAAGGCCGGTGGCGACAAGCTTCCGGACATAGCGAGGCAACAACGCGGCAAAGGCGCTTGCGCGACAAACTTCTGTCTGTACCGCGCTCCGGCACATCCACCAGCGTGTGCATACAGGGCCTTTCCAGCAGCAGCGTGGCAAGAGGCTGTCGCGGCCAGCGGAGCCAGTGGCAAGCGGCGCCGACAAGATTGCCATCGTGGCAGCGGTGGCGCCCTGACGGTCCCTGTTTGCCTTGTTTGGGCGACATAGAGCGGGCATTTAATGCCTTTGTCCCCTGCCGTCGAGGTTAGGTATGATACTCTGTACAAGTAGTCGTACCAACCGCAACTCCTTTTCGATTTTGCCCTTGTATGCGTTGCCACCTGTCGGAGACCCTTGAGCATATAAAGGAGGCCCATGCATAGCGTGGGGGGTTCGAAGACGATCACGCTTCGGTCTCGTTAGCAGCTAGTGTGTCTTTGTAGCACTCAGCGCTCTCGAGCAAGAACACAATACAACTCAGACATGCAGCGGTAGGGTGTTATCTCTCGGAGAGCTCGAAGCTGGGTAAACTGCTCGTGTAGCCGTCTCGATCTGCTCTTCGTGCGATCTCCGCCCTCCGCCCGAACGAAAGGGGCCGGTCCGCCCGGATCCATAGGTGTTAGTGGATCAGCTTCCCGACATCTTTGGCGCGCCCGGTAGAGGCGTCGAGATTGTGTGAACCTGATCCGGCGTTCACCGAGCAACATCTTCATCTTCTTCATCGACATGCCTCCGATGAAGAAGGCTTGGCGGCAGCTGCTCCGTCCCGTCGAACCCACCACCACCGAACAAGCGAGTGGTGGGGTGAGCGCCGGCGGAAGAACGGGCGTCGGCGAGGGGCCCATGGTGCTGCCAAGTCCAAGGACAAGGCTCGCGAGACCTCGGCGTCCGTACATGCACCGCGCCCATCTCGGGGGCGGCGGGACCGACAGGCGTCATGGTACTCGCAGTACCATACGTTCGTTGGGCCAAGATCGAGCTGGTGGATCTCGGGATGCTCAAGACCAGCATGCACGCCAACATGCCTGGACGGGATGCTGCTCCTTCTAACATAGTTAGAAGTCCGAGCATATGCTGCTCCTCGCACCGTTCGCCACTGCCACCCACCACTCTAGCAGAAGCCTTGGCGAGAGCTCAGCTGCTCCTAGATTACCCTCCAACGGCGGACAGGACCGATGAATGGAGGGCCACCATTCAGAGTCTCATCGGCTTTGCCAGCAGCGGCGCTCATGGCGGTCGAGTACATCGCTGCCGCGGCAGGACTGCCAAGCTTCGAGCGGTGGCAGCGAAACCGGTGAAGTACAACCACCATGCACTCTCCACCCGAAGGCCAAGATCGCCGACTCGCCGGATCCACCTCGGCAATGACTCCACGCATCGCCGGATCCACGAGATCGTCGCGATCAGCGCCAAGTTCTTCACGAACGACAACAGAAGAAGGCGCTCAAACTTCGCATCGGCGCCAAGAAAGCGCGGCGTCAATCGACCAGCGGCTGGGCCCTCTGTTGACATGCATGCGCTGGGGAACGAGCGACTTGCCGTCGTGGTAGGTTGCCCTGCGTTCACTCGTGAGCTGCGCCAAGTCCGGTGGCCAGCAAAGGCAATTTCAAGCGAGCGTACGAGAGAAATACGGCGGCAAAGGCGCACCGTCGGAGTTCCTCAACATCTACACCACGCGGTGCAAGCTGCGGGGCGGGACAACAAGATCGACCAACTACTTCCGGCTGGTACTCAAGCCCAATGTCGAGATCTGGCTCATGCACTTGCGGACAACTCCATATCCTCATGGACAGATCTATGCCATCAGTTTGTCGGCGCCTTCTGATGACCACAAGCCTCATGGCCAAGAAGCGACCTTCATCTGCTTTCGCCCGGAAGGAAGGAGAGCCCTAGCAAAGTACATTGAGAGATTCAGCCGTGTACGGCACAACATCCCAGATGTCCACCCTGCGCGGTAATCAGCGCGTTCCATCGAAGCGTGCACAACCGCAGAGATCACGGGAGGAGATGGCGATGTGCAACATCAGAGCGTCGATGAGCTCTATGCCCTGGCCGACAAGTGTGCATGTCTGAAGAAGGAGGAGACTCCCGGAGAGAACACAGGAGCAGGAGGATCTGATAGTGAGGAAACTACCCCGGCAAAGAAGAGCCGGCGGCGGAATAACAAGAAGAAGAAAGGCAAAGATGTGCTAGTTGTTGAGCAGTCCGGCAACGGAGGTGGTGCCAAGAAAGCCAAAGCTGGTAGCTCCGGCAAGGAGATTGACGCGGGCGCCAACTACCAGGCTGTGGCGGTCACCGACAAGGAGGGCGACACCAACAAGCGATCTTGCAAGATCCACCGCACCAAGGGCCATGACCTCGAGCTGCAAGAAGGTAGAGCAGCAGCCGAGCAGCGAAGGCTGAATCGAGAGATGCGACAAGGAGAAGGCCAGGAAGGTGTTGGAGGAGCCAACAAAAACACCCGGCGGGGATTACGCGCAACAAGGCCAAGCAGCGGCAAGGAGACAGACCTCCCAGCGGCGCGACGAGGATGAAGATGATGGCGACGATGAAGATATGGATGATGGCGAGGCCGATGAACAGGAGTTCGAGAAGCCCACGAGAGGTCTTGTGCGTTGGCGGTGCTTCTCGCATTCTTCACACCGCCAGCTCAAGCGGTTGATGCGGGAAGTCAATGCGGCGAGAACCATCCGTCGAGTCCGCAAGCCTACGAAATGGTCCACCGCCTATCATCTTTGATATTGAGGATCACCCTGATCGCATAACTGCGGTCGGTGCTTGCCGATGTTGGTTTCACGAACTATCCGCAACCTCAAGGTCACTAAGATGCTAGTTGACGGCGGGGCCGGTTTGAACCTGATCTCCTCGGCGATACTCGAAACTCCAAATCCACGGCGGCGAGCTCGAAGAGACCGGCACATTCAAGAATCAATCCGGGAAGGAGCAAGCGAAGGAAAGATCACGTTGCGGTGACATTTGGCAGCGAATTGAACTTCAGGGGCTGAGAGGTCACTTTTGGCGTTCTTGACTTTCCATTGCCTTACAATGGGATACTTGGCCGTCGGCACTCGCCAAATTCATGGCAGCCTCTCACTATACATACAACATCTTTGAAGATGCCAGGCCCGATAAGTGTCATCTCTCCCTGGCGACAAGAAGGATGCTCTTATATCGCCGACAAGATTTACCGGAAGCAGCAGCCGCAACAGATCGCAAAGTCACTTGCCGCTGAAGCTCCGGGGCGAAGAAGAAGACCAAGTCCGGCAAGAGTTACGATGCCCACTCCGGCAAGCGCACCTCTTGGTGCTGCGCTACGTCGAGGACCTTTCCATCGAGCTCCACCGGCAAGTGTAAGAAGACAATGGCAGCTCCACGAGAGACCAAGAGGGTGTCCGCCAAGGAGGATGGCACCGTGGTACCTTCACCATCAGTGCCACTCTCGACCCTAAATAGGAAGGCGCGCTCGTTGCTTTCCTGCGGGCGAACGTCGACGTGTTTGCATGGCAACCGTCTGACATCCCTGGTGTTCCCAGGAAAGTAATTGAGCACCATCTTGCCGTCTGTCCTCATGCGCGGCCCATCAAGCAGAAAGTCAGGAAGCAAGCAGTGGAGCGCCAAGAATTTATCGCAGAAGAAATCAAGAAGTTGGAAGCAGCAGGTCTTGTCAGAGGAGTGCTCCATCCTCGTGGTTGGCCAATCCTGTGATGCGTCGCCAAGGCAAGCGGAAATGGAGGCTTTGTATCGACTTTACCGATGTTAATAAAGCTTGTCCCAAAGACCCATCTCCTTGCAGCGTGTCGACCAGATTGTTGACTCCACGGCGGATGTGATTTGCTTTTGTTTCTTGATGCATACTCGAGATACCATCAGATCTTCATGGCGAAGAGGATGAGGAGAAGACCGCATTCATCACCCCATGTGGCACCTATTGTTTAAATGGGATGCCTTTCGGTTTAAGAATGCTGGTTCAACGTTTGCAAGGGTGGTCCATGGCGCTTTTGAGCCGCAAATGCACGAAATGTAAAGCCTACATGGGCGACATAGTGGTCAAGAGCAAGGACAAGGCGACTCTGGTTCAAGATTTAGACGAAACCTTTGCAAATCTGCGCAAGATCAACCTCAAGCTCAACCCAGAAGTTGTGTTTGAGTCCCCTCGGCAAGCTTCTCGGGTTCTTCATCTCTCAATGCGAGGCTGAAGCCAATCCCGACAAGATCAAGGCCATTGAGCAGATTGAAGCACCAAAGCGGCGTCAAGGATGTCACGAAGACTTGCGGTTGCGTAGCTGCTCTCGGCGGTTTATCTCTAGGTCTGCTGGTAGCCCCGCCATTTTCAAAATATTAAAAGGCAGGTCAATGAAATGGACTCGAAAGTGGAGGCTGCTGCTTGCGAGACTTAAAGAGATACCTGTCCTCCACTCCAATACTTGTCGCACCTAAGCCACAAGAGAAGTTGCTGCTATATATAGCGGCAACCAATCAAGTGGTTAGTGCTGCATTAGTAGCGGAGAGGGAGGCGGATGATGAGCCAGCAACCACGGCAGATACATCTAGCGACAAGCAGGCGACTTCACCGGCAAGCTCTGGTCCCGACAAAGATGGATCTGCGCAGGAGCATGAGAAGATGCAGAAAAGGATGGTGCAGCGCCCAGTTTACTTTCGGTTCCCTTCTGCGGGGGCTAGATCAAGGTACTCGGTGTCGAAATTGCTTTCGGCCTTCTCATAGCCTCAAAAGCTGCTCCATTACTTCCAAGCACATGAGATAACACTCGTCACTCGCTTTCCGCTGAAGAGGATCTTGCAAAATCCGAAGCAGCAGGCAGGATTGTCGAGTGGGCCTTTGGAACTGCCAAGCTTTGGCCTCAAGTTTGAGAGCACTTCAACTATCCAAAGCGAGCATTGGCGAGTTCATAGCAGAATGGGCGCCAACACAAGATGAAGAAATTCGAGAAGCGAGCATCCCGTCAAGGAGGCAAGCAAGAGTGGCTGATGTACTTTGATGGTGCCTTCTCGCTGCAAAGCGCCCGGTCTGGCGTGCTACTCATTGCACCCACGGAGAGCACCTCAAGTACGTGGTCGGATGCATTTTCCCAAGGAGCAAGCAACGAACAATCTGCGAGTATGAAGGTTTGCTTGCGGTCTCGAGATCGCAGCAGACCTTGGGATCAAGAAGCTTATTGTCAGGGGTGACTCACAGCTTGTCGTCCGCCAAGTAAACAAGAATTATCAGAGTCCGTTGATGGAAGCTTATGTTGATGAAGTGAGAAAGTTAGAAGAGCACTTTGACGGCCTACAGATGGAATATGTTCCAAGAGCTCACTGACTCAACCGACGGTAACGCCATCAACTAGACAGAGCAAGAAAAGGAAGTTGATTTCTGGTGACTATTTTCCGGCAGAGCTCCCCAAAGCCGCTGCCAAGAAGGTCCTCAAGATCAACACCAAGGATCTTTGAGAAGCGATCTGCTCGGCAAGCCCTAGGGTTTATTCGTTGAAGCGAGCGCTCCCGACAAGTCTTGCTCACGGCAAGCTTGCGAAACGTCAAGCTCGGCTGAGCGCGAGTTCTCGCCATAAAGCGGATGTTCCGCGGCGGCGGATGTGCCTTTAGTCCTTGTTGTCGAGCATAAGCTCCGGCATGGGCACAACAGATTGTCCGTTTCCTTGAGACAGGAGAACTTCCGAAGAACAAGAAGAAGCGGAAAGAGTAGCCAGGCGGTCAAGTATGTACCAGTTTATCGACAACACAATGTCGAAGAAGACTCAGCGGTGTGAAATTGAAGTGTATTCACGGGAAGGCGGACAAAAGCTGTTGGCGAAGATACATGGAGGCATATGTGGTCACCACATTGGCGCCAAAACACTTCTGAAGCAAAGCATTCGGCAAGGTTTCTTTTGGCCGACAACCCTCCGGATGCAAGCTGCACAAGTAACCAAGTGTGAAGCGTGCGGTTCAATTCCAGCGAGATACACCAGCCAGCTCAAGCTCTCCAGGCGATCCCTTTATCCTGGCCATTTTGATGCAGGGGCTCGACATCCTCGGCCCCTTTCCCGAGCTGTCGGAGGCTTTGAGTACTTATGCGTTGCAATCGACAAGTTCACAAAGTGGCGGAAGTGGAAGCGATGAGGAAGGTGACATCACGGTCGGCGATCAAGTTCTTGGTCAATTGTTTGCCGTTTGGAATCCCTAATAGGATCATCACCGATAACGGTACACAATTCACGAGCCGCACCTTCATGCGTCGTCCAAGATCTTGGCGCCAAGGTCTGCTTAACCTTACATTGCTCATCCGAAAGTAGCGGTCAGCGGAGAGGGCAAATGCTGAAGTCTGCTTGGGCTCAAGACGAGAACTTTCGACGAGCTGCGCAAGTCGCGGAAGAAACTGGATTGAGGCTGCGGTGGTTCTTTAATCGTCGGGGCGGCCGAATCGAGCCGTTGGCGGACACCTTCGCTCTAGTCTATGGGCGAGGCAGTTCTCCCCACGGAACTTCGTATCTGGGTCGCCAGTGCTAAACTTATGATGAGCTTAAGCAAGAGCAGCTGCGACAAGATGACGCTGCTCCTTGAGGAGGACCGTCTTGAGCTGCTTTGTCACGAGCTGCTCGATACCAACAAGCTTTGCGCGCTACCATAGCCGCAAAGTTAGTGCGGAAGTCTCGAGGAAAGCGACCTTGTTCTTGGCGCGTTCATCCGCCAAGAATTCCAACAAGTTGGCCTTGAAGTGGGAGGCCCTTACCGGGTGAAGCGAGTCACTAGGCTGGCGCTGTCCACCATGAGACCGAAGATGGCATTACGGTGAGCAACTCCTGGAACATTGAGCATCTTTGTAAGTTTTACCGTAGAAGCGCGGTTGCGGAACCTGTTCAACCAACCTTTATACAAGTCTTGCCGATGTTGCATGTAATCCTTTGTACAAAGCGGTAGCAGACCCGTGCATAAGTAAAGCTCATGTGCTCCGCACATCTTGTCAATTCATGCTTTCTACTTCTATTTGCATGCATTATCGACACTTTGTGCAGCACCTACCCGGTAAGCAATAACGAGCCATAAGACTCCATATCTTTATTTTCTCTTCTTTCTCTTTCTCAAAGAAAGGAAGGTTCCCTCGCCCACAAGTTTGCGGGGGAAGGAGAAGATAATGGTGTGGACAGGCGTCGTTCAAGGAAGTTTAAGCCTTACAAGGGAAGCAAGCGACGAGAAAAGCTAAGTTGCTAAAATTTGAGCAATCAGTTTTAAATTTTAAGTTATCTTCCTCGAGCGACCGTGCTTTGTATGGAAAACCTGTGCGGCGGAGGAACCAACTCGTAGCTAGCTGCGCCCTTACTTTGTTTGAGTCCGCTCAACAACTTAAGTGAGCTGCAACTAGTTGCGACAAGGTTTCTTGTCGGTGGCGGCACCTTGACAGGCTGCGACATCCCTTTTCGGCGCTTTCATGACAAAGGCGCTGTGACGACAAGTTCCCTAAAAGCGTGGGGCAAAAACATACAAAGGAAGGAATCAAGTAAGCGAAATAACATAGCAATCACTACCGAAATAGAGTTATATTATAAGATAGCTTGTGCAGCTCTATGATTGTTCTCATAACATGATCAACACCGACAAGGAAAAGAAAGCGGGCAGCCTAATCTCTGCGATGCCCCTCAACCCTCTTGATCCGCTCACCCTGTCCACAATGGGTGCGACAAGGGTCTTGGCGCTTCCATAGCAACTTCGGCGGCAAGGTCTTGAGGACGTTGGTGAGGTTGAGGCCTGGGTTGCGGAAGGCCACCTTCATCAGCACCTTTTGAAGAGCTCCCGCGCAGATCTGGCGCGACTCGTCGGCCAGCTGCTTTGGGATCTCTTCCCGGAGTCGTTGGAGGGCCGTCGCCCGCATCCTTGAAGAACAAGCTGAGCTTGGCGCTGGGTTGGAGGTGCTCATCGGAGGAATACCCAAGATCCTCCATCCCCAGCTACGCCAGCTCCCCGTCGATGACTGCGGCCGTATCCACGAGACCCTCGGTCCAGTGCTCCACATTCTCCCTGAAGGTGTTCTGGGCGGCGGCAGCACTCGCCAGCAGCGCCTCGTCGGCCTTGATCTTGTCCTTCAAGGCCACCTCCCGCTCCCTGGCGCCGTCCAGCGTCTGAGTCAAAGTAGTCAGCTTCAACTCAAGATCTGCTTTGGACTCCTTGGCGGCGCTAAGCTCCTTGCTCCTCTCAGCGAGACGACCCTGCAGCTCGCCAAGGGTGTAGGCGTCCTTCTCGCGCTCATGCTTGAGCGCAGCAAGCTCCTCGCCGCTTGTCTTGAGGTCGGCTTCCAGCTGCGTCACCTTCGTCTCGAGCTCCTTCTTGGCGGCCGCGGCAGCTGCGGCAGCATCCTTTGCTTCCTTGAGAGCCCCGCCAAATGTTTGCTCGCGCGCGGCAAGCTCCTCCTCGTGGCTGTCAAGGATAACCTTCCGCTGCGCCAAATCGCCTTCCTGTGCAGACAGCTTCTCGGCAGCAAGCCGCTGTTGCTCTTCAACTTCAGCCTTCTCGAGGTGAAGGCTTTGCGCTCTTCGACAAGTTGCTCCCGCTCCTCTGCCGAGGACGGAGAGCTTCTGAGTGCGAGCCGGAGCTCCTCCACGCGCTTCTCGATGTCTGCTCCCGCCTTCGCGACAAAGCGCTTCTCGGGATTCCAGCAGCCTGCGGCCTTGGTAAGCGACAAAAGCTTCGCGGCAACTGCTCCTCCTCGGACTCACGCTGCTGCTGCTTGGCGCGTCGACCAACGTCAGCCCAGCGGGCTGACACCTCTTCATCGAGGTCTCTCCTTGACCGGCGCCACAGGCTCGGCGCCCGGGGAGCTTGATGAAACCATCGCCGGCCTTCAAATAGGCGCCGGGCTGGGGCTCTTGGGAGCTGATCTTTGCGGCGGCGGAGGAGATCGGTGGTCGGTGTGGCGCTGGCGCTCCTGCGGCCTCGGGGCCGTCGGTCACGATCGCCGGACCCCTCGCCCGGCTTCTGCGGCAGGCATGCTGGCGGCCTCTCCGCTGGCCCAGGTCATCGGCGCGGCTTCCTCTTCAGCGGCAATGGCGTCATCGATCTTGTCGCGCACGTCCTCCTCGCCGGCGACCTCGGTCTCCATTGGCTCTGTGGCAGATGGATCTGATGACCGGAAAATAAAGAAAAGTCAAGGAAATATCTAAAAAGAAGATCAGAAGAAGAAGAACACAAGGGAAGCTTTCAAGCAAGAGGATTACCTGTGCTAGGATCTGCAGCCGTGGTCTCAACCACCGGAGGGTCGCTGGTGCCATCCCTTGCCGGAGAACTGCCCCTTGTCGGGCAAGCCTCCCTTGCTGGAGAACACTCCCTTGCCGGGGGATCCTCCCTTGGCGGTGTAGTCGAAGTAGATGGCATGTCAGGAGCGGCTTCAGGGCACTCCTGGTGGGGCTGCTCTGCTCCTACACAAACCAGCAGTCAAATATCAGCAAAGAAAGAGCACCCATGCACGCCTAACAACAGGAAGTAAACCATGCACTTACGCTGGGGGCTGCTTTGAGGAAGGGTTGCCAGGTCCGGCAAGGTGGTCTCAGACACACGCCCTGCTGCCGCGGTGGGTTCGTCCTTGATGACAATCACGGGACCTTGGCTCTCTTCGACGCTCTCGGGCGGCGTCACGAAAGGAATAGGTTGAGTGAAGCAAATCAGATACAAGACAAAGCAACAAATTGAAGAACTACAAGTACTGACAAAGAATCTTACTCTTCTTCTTCCTCGGGCTGGCGGCGGAGAGATCAGTCGGCTTGCCTGCAGTGCGGCGAGCGGAAGAGTAGATTCCCTTAGCCGCTTGGCGGAGTGCAGGAGCTGTGGTCCCGGAAGGCCCGCTCGGTTGCCGCAGCAGCGTGAGGTGCTCCAGCGGCAGCTTGATGCTTGCCAGCGATGGAAGCGCGTCGGCTGTGTGTGACGGCTGTTGACCCGTCTGCCGCCCCGCTACTTCCCCGGCCTTGCGGAGACGCCTTCTTGGTGGAGCTGGGGGCTCCGTTTGCGGCAAGCTGTCTGAAGGTGGGGAGGAGGCGCCCTCGTCGGGCTCGCTCGACTCAGCTTCAGGCCCGACAGGCTCTTCCTCGCCGGCAAGCTCCTCTCGATCGACATGGCTTGCCGCCTCTGCTGCCTCTGCCTCCTCCACGGTGAATCCAAACTACGCCATGGCAGCCTCTGCCGCCTCTTCGGCCTGGTGGCGTCGCTGCATCTCATCGTCGTCGATGGTGTCGCGGGTGAGGCTCCTCTGCTCATTAGGCGGACCGGCACTTCTACCGGACCGTCAAAAAGCGCCCGCGATGTCATCTGCGGGCTCTTGCTGGTTGGGACAATTCCATGCGAGTCGCTGGCGTATCATTACCGCGGATGCGGTCGGCGAGGAATTGTTGCCTGATGGGCGACACCCTCGGCAACATGAACCATTCGGGATGATCAGGATCGTGTTGAACAGTTCCAAAGCATCGCGTCCGGTTCAAAACGAGTGAAGTTGAAGTTGAGGCCGGCGCAGCCTCACGATATCCGCCGCGTTCGGAACTCGGTAGGTCTCCTCTCCTACAAAGAAGCGTCTGGCGGCGAAGAAAATCTGCGCCAGCAGCGCCTCGATGATCCGGCAAGCCTAAGGCGTAGGATCCGGGTGGCGGCAATCTTGACCTAAGCGTCTTCGAGGAGCCCGCTGCTCCAATCGTTACCGCGCACTATTGGGAGTTTGGCGCTGGGCGGTAAATGGCTGCGGGTTCTCCTCGACAACCCAGCACCGTCGCCCTCCATTCCTCCCACTTGCTGCGGAGCTCTCCCTCCAGATAAGCTTCCTTCTTGCCGATCCTCGAGATCCAAGCGATTCCGCCGGCAAGAGGTTCCCCTCTCTCAACTCGGGGCATAAAGAAGTGGTGAAAAAGAGCTACGTTGGGATAGACTCCGACAAAGTTTCCGCAGAGGTGTGCGAAAACTGCCATGGTCAGAACGGCATTGGGGGTGAAGTCAAGGAGGCGGAACCCGTAGGTGTTCATGATGTCACAGAAAAATTCAGAGAAAGGAGGCGAGCCCGTAGTAGAACAACAGCCTTGAAGAAAGGTATCCATTGAACCCAGTTCCTGTGCGGCTGAGAGTACCTTCGTCTTGCGGATCTTCGCGTCTCCATCGACCGGAAGAGGTAGTAGTACTCCCTCGGATCCTTGGCGAGCTGAGGGGAAGATTGCCTCCTTCGCGGCGCCGCGACGCTGCACCTCGGCCGACTTCACGGCCTTCCCCTTGTCGGCTTCGGAGCCATGGCGGAGGTGGTGGGGAGATCGGCGGCGTTGGTGGTCTTTGGTGGCGATGGGGCGGGCGCTGCTCTCTTCAGACTTTGGGAAGAAGGGGAGCAGCGGAGGTTTTTGAGATTGGAAGAAGCAACTGGCAAGGTGGGCGAACTGCCCCTGCTTTCTCTGCTTACAAAGAGGGAGGGGGCGGACGTTCCGCTTTTCCTAATAAAGAAACTACCCACGATCTCTCCCACGACACCGCATTCGACGCGTGCCATTTGTGGGGGACGTGGTGTGTCCGGAGTAAGTTCTGGCGTAACCCGGGCGCGTGTGCCGTGCCCTGTTTTGGGCACAGGCCCAACAGCTTCGGCACCGTGTGTGGCCCAGGCCGGGGCTCTGTCCGGTGTACTAGAGTAGGCGTACCCTAGTATCCCGAACTTGTGCATGGGCAGTTGCAGCACCTCGCGGCAAGGCTTGCCGTGTTGACCGCAAAGGCCCCGGCAAGAGGAGCTTGCCGGGAAGGTCCTCCGTGGTTCCTTCGGAGGAATTCAAGAACAAAGTATCCAAGCCAAGGAGACAAGGCCCGGCAAGAGGAGCTTGCGGGAAGATAACAAGGCATCTCAAGGAACTTGCGCAGCGCGCATGCGTCCGGCAAGGCCAGTGGCGACAAGCTTCCGGACGCAGCGAGGCAACAACGCGGCAAAGGCGCTTGCGCTGACAAACTACCAATCTGTACCAGCGCTCCGGCACATCCACCAGCGATATGCCACAGGGCCTTTCCAGCCTTTCAGCGTGGCAAGAGGCTGTCGCGGCCAGCGAACTGCATGTGGCGGCCGACAAGATTGCCATCGTGGCAGCGGTGGCGCCCCAGCGTCCCTGTTTGCACTGTTTGGGAGACATAGACGGGCATTTAATGCCTTTGTCCCCTGCCGTCAGGGTTAGGTATGATACATTGTACAAGTAGTTGTACCAACCGCAACTCCGTTTCCATTTTTGCCCTTGTCTATGTTGCCACCTGTCGGAGACCCCTTGAGCATATAAAAGGAGGCCCATGCGCAACGTAGAGGGGGGTTCGAAGACAGTCACGCTCGGTCTCGTTAGCAGCTAGTGTGTACTGTAGCACTCAGCGCTCTCGAGCAAGAACACAATACAACTCAGACATGCAGCAGTAGGAGTGTTATCTCTCCGGAGAGCTCCGAAGCTGGGTAAACTGCTCGTGTGCTTTGTCTCAATCTGCTCTTCGTGCGATCTCCGCCCTCCGCCGAACCGAAAGGGGCCCGGTCCGCCGGCTCCATAGGTATTCGTGGATCAGCTTCCCCGACAGCGGGCGGCAGGATGACAGGTCCGACTAGGCGTCGGGCGCCGCTCCGGGCGGCACTGGTGACCCCATCATCCGTGTCGCCGGCTCCTTGAACTTCTCGGGGTCGTCTCCTTGGGCGGCTGGCGTTGGGAGGCTACGGAAGAGAAAGAGGGCAGGCGGCAAGGCCGTCAAGTGGGAGGACGCGGGCACCGACGCCTTTGTCGCGTACTGACGTCCTGCCGCCTCATCTTCGAGCCATGCCTCCGGCACCGCCATCACCATCCAGCCCTTGGACGGCCACCAAGATGTTCTCTTGGTGTCTTCTGCCACCCGTAGCTCGCCTAGGCGCCCATTTTGCCCTCCTGCTTTTCTTGTTCCATTTCCCGAGGAGAGGGACAAGAAAGGTATTACGGGCACCTTATCTCTTTTTAGTTTGTAAGCCTTGGGCCTTAGTAGAATTTAAAGCTTGTAATCCCATTGCTCATGTTTTCATTTCAGTATGAACTGTACATGCAGGATGTTTTTAATGAAAAGGTATGTTTGCCGGGATTTTCGTTCGTGGGTGGAACCCACGACAAGGAATGAATCCTTGTTATCCTTAAGATAAACGTTTTTTTGTCCGGCAACAAACCTTGCCGTCCCCCCTCTTCACTCGACCTTTCTCACACCCTTGGCGGAGGCAGGGATGAGGTGGGCCTAGGCTCCTTGTTTTATTTCCTTGCTGCCGTGACTACGACCAAATTCGGTCCCAGGAAACGAGTCCTAGGGTCCGGAATGAGGATAGCACGGTAGCCTAAGGATAAAACGAGGTTTCACATCCCTCAGTCCATGGCAAAACGCATGATAAGGGATAGATAACTTATCTGAATCTGCAGCCCTCGGCAACTTTGGTTTGCCGTGGGTGGATATTTGCCCTTGTAGCCCCCCGGCAGTATTGGCTTGCCGGGATCCGTATGTCGGTCCGTCCCCTTTCTTTCAAAGCAGCTCAGCAAGGATACTCATGTGTCATGCGAACCAAAGAAGATAAAGAAGAACAGAGAGACGCGCACTCGACCTCTAGGCTAGGGGTTAGCCACCGCTAAGCACTATCGACCCTAACCAAGGATGAGACTCAACCTAGCATGCATGCTATAACTTAGGGCACCAGCGCTTCATTTATTTATGCTCAGGGTCTACGCCTGGCTTTGTACAAAGGGTTACATGCCTTGCCGGCAAGGCTTGTACAAAAGGGTAGCTTGCCGGGAGGCCCGGCAAGCCGCGCCGTATGGGTAAAACTTGCGGAGATGCTCGATTTTCCAGGAGTTGCTCACTTGAATGGCATCTTTGGTCTCCACCCGGACTGCGCCGGGCCTGGTGACTCGTGTTACCCGATAAGGGCCTTCCCACTTTGGCGTCAACTTGTTGGAATTCTTGGTCGATTGAACGTGACGAAGAACAAGGTCGCCTTCCTCAAAGCTCCGGGCATGAACCTTGCAGCTATGGTAGCGGCGCAAGGCTTGCTGGTAGCGTGCTGCTCTCACAGCCGCCCGGAGACGATCTTCCTCAAGGAGTGTCGCGTCATCTTGCATGTCGCTCATGCTCAAGCTCATCATAGCGAGCACTCGAGGTGACTTCGTATATGAGTTACGTGGGAGAACTCTTTACGCCCGTAAACCGAGGGCAAAAGGCGTCGGCGGTGGCTCGATTTGGCGTCGTTACGATCGACCAAGAACCGCCGGCAACTCGTCAATCAGCGCCTTCCACTCTTGCGCGCCTGTCGAAAGTCTTCGTTCTTAAGCCTCGCGGAGACTTGGCATTTGCTCTCTCCGCTTGGCCGTTGCTGCGTGGATGTGCCATGGAAGCAAAACAGACCTTGCTGCCGAGATCCTCAATGTATTGCATGAAGGCATGGCTTGTGAACTGCGTGCTGTTGTCGGTGATGATCCTGTTGGGCACACCAAAACGGCACACTAGTCCCTTGAAGAACATGATGGCTGACTGCGCTGTCACCTTTCTCACTGCCTCCACTTCTGGCCACTTTGTGAACTTGTTGATTGTGACGTACAAGTACTCAAAGCCCCCGACAGCACGGGGGAAAGGGCCCAAATGTCGAGCCGCCAGACCGAGAAGGGCCAGGAGAGAGGGATGGTTTGAACGGCTTGAGCTGGTTGATGGAGCTTCTTCGAATGGAACTGGCACACTTCACACTTGGTTACTAGTGCCGTCGCATCCTGGAGGGTGGTGGGCCAGAAGAAACCTTGCCGGAAAGCCTTGCCGGCAAGGGCCCTCGACCCTATATGGGAGCCACATATGCCTCCATGTATCTCTGCCAACAGCTTTAGTCCTTCCTCCTGCGAGATGCACTCCAATTTCACCCCATTCGGTCTTCTTCTGTATAGCTCGTTTTCAACGAACTGGTACAGGGCAGACCGGTGGGCTACTCTTTCCGCCTCTTCCTGCTCCTCAGTAAGCTCTCCTTTCTGAAGGAATCGGACGGTGTGCTGTGCCCATGTCGGAGCATGTGGCTCGACGACTAGGACCAAAGGCATTTCTTCTGCTACGGGAGCGGCCGCCTCCACGGCCATGACCTGGGGTCATGCTGGAGTCGGTCGCCCCGCGGCAGGATCGGCATCCACGGCAACATCTTCGCCGGCGGCTCCGGGAAGCTCGGTGGGGAAGTACTTGCCGGGGCCTAGCTTCCTCCGCTTGTTCTGCCCGGTCGATGGCTCAACGGATGGCTGGGTTAACTGAAGCACAAAAGTACCTGGTTCCACAGGTAGCTTGACGGCAGCGCGCTTTGAGAGGTAATCGGCGATATCGTTCTCCGCCCGAGGGACATGCTCCGCTAGTATACCGTCAAAGCGTTCCTCCAGTTTCCTTACCTCATCCACGTATGCTTCCATCAACGGGCTTGGATAATCTTTGTTGATCTGCCTGACGACAAGCTGTGAGTCGCCCCTGACGATGAGCTTTTTAAACTCGAGGTCCGCCGCGATCCTGAGACCGGCAAGCAAGCCCTCGTACTCGGCGGTGTTGTTGGTTGACATCTCGAGGAAGTGCATCCGGGCGGCGTGCTTGAGGTGCTCTCCGATGGGTGAGACAAGTAGCACGCCTTGACGCCGATGCCTTACAGCGAGAAGGCACCATCAAAGTACATGATCCGATTCGACTCGTTTTCTTGCCGGGAGAGTGGTCTCGTACCTCTTAAATCGGGCATCGAGGTCCATTCGCAACAAACTCCGCCAAGACTCTGCTCTGAATCGTCGAGGTACTTTCAAACTTTAAACCAAAGCTTGACAGCTCCAGGGCCTATTCCACGATCCTCCCCGTTGCATCTGGGTTATGCAGTATCCGTTGCAATGGGAGGCGGGTGACCACCGTGATCTCATGCGCTTGGAAGTAAAGGTGCAACTTCCTCGAAGCCATAAGGAGGCCGCAGAGCAGCTTTTGCACACCTGAGTACCTCGACCTAGCCCCCTGCAAAAGGGAACTCACGAAGTAAACTGGGTGCTGCACCATTTTCTTCTTCTGCGCTTCTCCACCTGGTCGCGTGGGTCCCGTCGCATGGGCGCCAGTCTTGCCGGGGCCGAACCCTGCCGGGGGTTCAGCCTTGCCGGGGCTGAGCCCTGCGGGAGGTTCCGCCCTGTAACTGTCGACTCTGCCGCTGCTGCTGTCTCCTCATCAACCTCTCTGCGCCACTAGCGCGGCGCTAACCACGATTCGTTGCCGCTAGATAAAGCGACCTTGATTCTTGTGGTTTGGGCGCAACCAGACCTTGAGGGTAGAGGAGAGGTACTTCTTCAAATCTTGCAGCGCTGCCTCGGCCTCTGGGGTCCACTCCATCAGCCCTTCTTTCTTTAAGATCTTGAAAAAAGGAAGGGCACGCTCCGGACTTGGAGATCAACTGGCTCATGGCAGCAATGCAGCCAGTGTGCCGACGCACGTCCATGATCCGTTTGGGTTCCCCAATCTGCTCGATGGCCTTGATCTAATCTGGGTTTGCTTCAATCCCGCGCTGGGACACAAAGAAACCGAGAAGCTCGCCGGACGGGACGCTGAAGACACACTTCTCAGGGTTCAATTTGAGGTTGATCTTGCGCAGGTTCCCAAATGTTTCCTCCAGATCTTGTACGAACGTTGCTTTGTCCTTGGTTTTGACCACTATGTCATCCATATAAGCTTCCATATTTCTATGTAGCTGGGGCTCAAAACTAATTTGGACTACTCTTGCAAAGGCCGAGCCAGCACTCTTCAATCCAAAAGGCATCCGTAAAAAGCAATACATACCACATGGGGTGATGAATGATGTCTTTTCCTCATCTTCCTTTGTCATTAAGATCTGGTGTTATCCTGAGTAGGCGTCCAGGAACGATAAGAGGTCACACCCAGCCGTGGAGTCAACAATCTGGTCAATGCGCGGCAACGGGAAAGAATCCTTTGGGCAGGCCTTATTGATGTCTGTGTAATCAAAACACAGCCTCCATTTCCCATTTGCCTTGCGCACCACTACCGGATTGGCCAACCACGTTGGATGGAGTACTCCTCTCACCAAGCCTGCCACCTCTAGCTTTCTGATTTCCTCTGAGATGAACTCCTGCCTCTCCAGAACTTGCTTCCTGACCTTCTGCTTGACGGGTCGCGCATGAGGACAGACAACAAGGTGGTGCTCAATCACCTCCCTGGGAATGCTAGGGATGTCGGAGGCTTGCCATGCAAACACATCGACATACGCCCGCAGGAAGGCGACGAGCTCGCTTTCCTATTTTCCATCGAGGGTGGAGCTTATGGTAAAAACTCCCTCCGTACCGTCCTCCTTGACAGGCACCTTCTTGGTCTCTGGTGGCGTGGCTCTAGACTTCTTGCTCTTACCGGTGCAGCTCTCTGGCACGTCCTCAACGGGAGCGCAACACCCTGAAGAGGTGCGTTTGCCGGAGTGGATGCTAGGATTCTCGCCGGTCTTCTCCCCGGGGCTCCATCGGCAGGAGCAGGTACCTTAGCGGCAGCTGCTGCAACTGCTTCCTGATAGAGTTGGTCAGCACAGATCAACGCATCTTTCTTGTTGGAGGGGACGGTGATGATGTTCATCGCCTTGGGCATCTTCACCATGTTTTAGGCGTAGTGCGAAGCCGCCATGAACTTGGCCAGTGTCGGGCGGCCGAGGATCCCGTTGTAAGGCAAGGGGATCTCGGCTACATCAAAAACAATCCTCTCCGTCCTGTGGTTCAGCTCGCCTCCGAATGTCACGGGCAGCGTGCTCTTTCCCTTTGGCTGGCTCCTCCCCGGGTTAACCCCTTGGAACGTACCCGTCTCCTCGAGATCCCCATCGGGGATCTGCAGCCTTTTGACCACAACAGGCGAGATCAAGTTTAAGCCGGCCACGCCGTCGACCAACATCTTTGTCACCTTGAGGTTGCGGATTGTTGGTGAAACCAACAACGGCAAGCACCCGACCGCAGTGGTGCGGTCAGGGTGATCCTCGGTGTCGAAGATGATGGGCGTGCTGGACCATTCAGCGGCTTTCATGCGTCGAGCGATGGCTCCACCGTTGTAGCTCCGCCCTTGCTTGAGTTGGCGGTGGGATGAATGCAGCAAAGCGCCACCATCGGCGCACATGGCCTCGTGGCTTTACGAAACTTCGTGGTCGCGGACTCTTCGTCCTCGTCATGATCATTGTCTTCCTGCTTCTTGTCGCGGCCCGGCGGCCTCTCTTCTGTTTATCTTTACCACGGCGGCTTGCTTGGCGTCGGGCTTCTTCTTTGGATCCTCGGCACCATCCTGGCCCTTCTCCTTGTCCGCCTTTCATATTCATCCTTTTGCTTCTCGGCGAGCAGCTCAACTTGTCAGCAGTTCTGGAGGTTATGGCCCTTGGTGCGATGGATCTTGCACTATTGCTTGTTGGAGTTCCCTGGCTTCTCGGCAGCCGCCAAGGCCGGCGGCGGCGCGCGGCAATCTCCTTGGCGGGGTCGTCGCGCCTTGATTTTCTTAAGCGGTGCCGGCGTCGCCGAACCCCTCGACGGCAAGCACAGCTTTACCCTTACGCTTCCTGTTACGGCACCGGCTTTTCTTCACCGGGGCGGCAGCATCCTCGTCTGAAGAGTCGGTTTCCACGTCGGCATCTTCGCCGGGGTACTTCCTTACCTCTTCAGCCTGGGCACATCTGTCGGCAAGAACATAGAGTTCCACCACATCTTTCACCTTGTTCATCGCTAGCTCCTCGCGCATTTTGCGGTTGCGCACATTCTGATGGAACTCGCTGATGATGGCGGCAGGATGAACATGTGGGATATTGTATTGTAACCAGCTGAATCTCTGTATGTATTTGCGCAGACTCTCACGTTCCTTCTGGGAAATGACATGCAAGTCGCTTGCTTGGCCATGAGCTTGGTGACCTCCCGTAAAGGCGCCAACAAACTCATGGCACAAATCCGACCAAGAAGAAATAGAATCTACTGGCAAGTGCATCAACCATGACATGGCATTGGTCTTAAGGGCCAATGGGAAGTAATTCGCAAGCACCTTATCATCACGGGATCCGGCAGCTTGCATCGTGATGGTGTAGATGCTGAGGAACTCCGACGGGTGGGTCTTGCCGTTGTACTTCTTGCCAACGTCAGGCTTGAAGGTACGGTGAGTGGGCCACTGGAACTGCCGCAGCTCACGGGTAAAAGTCGGGCAGCCTACCTTGTAAGGTAAACCTCTAGGGCTTACCGGGCGGGTAGTTCACACAGGCCCCGCTTTCTTTGTCGGCCGGTGATGTGTTTGGGCGGCGCTCAATGGTGGTTTGAGCGTCTTCATGGGCTCGCTCCCGGAGAACTTGGCGTTGGTCGCAGCGGGTCCGTGGGTCGGACGATGCTACGGAGATGTCGTCACACGCGTCGTCGCGACGGGTCAACGTCCGTGGCAATTGGCGGGGAGGAGAGTGTACCGTCGTTGCAGCACCACCAGTCCTCCCGCCACCAGCTTGTGGTGTTCCTCCGGAGCGTTGGCCTGAAGGGTCTGTTGACCTTGGTTCGCCTTTGTTGGCGATGGCAACGAGGCTCTGGATGGTGGCTCTCCATTCGTCGAGCTTCCCCGCAGCGGGAGGGAAGTCGAGGAGCAACTACGCACGCTAGGGCCTCCGCCGGTGTCGGTGGCGGCGAAACCTGCGGGGACCGTGATGCGCTTCGACTCCTAACCACGTTAGAAGGAGCTCTACCATGGTCCCGCGATCGCATGCCGTTTTCGCCAGTGCCTCGGCGAGCGGGCGTGTCTCCTGCGTCCCGAGAGTGACGTTCGGGACTCTTCCTGCGGCGGCGCCCAGGATCTTTGGCATGATGACGCCATTCATCGTGCGCGGCTTTGAAGGAGCGCCTTTGTGGGCGCCAGCGAGAGTCTTGAGACCACCGCGCTTTCTTGGCGGTGCGACGGCGCCTTTGGAGGGCCCCATGCCGCCTGCGGAGGGCCTGGCTCCATATTTGGAGTTGGCGACATGCGGCCCATTGCCAGGCACATGAACGTCGCCGCCTTCCAAGCTGTGGCTACTGGGGTGGTGTTGGTGTTCGCGAGCCGCACCCTGGTCCTCTCTACGACCGGTCCGCTGCTCGCCCGCGTCGGGATGGGCCGTTCGGCTCCCGATGAGCCGAGCGCCACCATCATCTTCTTCTTGGGCGCCATGGTGATGAAGAAAAATGCCGGACTAGCTGTTAAAGCCGATTCTCACAACTGCACCCCCTACCTGGCGAACCAAAGATGTCGGTGGGAACGACACCTATGGGACCACAAGGATCCCTCTTGCGAGTTGGTAGCGGGTTGAGAGAAGAGCGGATCTGACAGCGAGTACGTGGTTCGTTTATCCAGGTTTGGGCCGCGAGGATGCGTAAAACCCTAGTCCTGCTTTTGGTGGATGTATTCTGAGTTCTTGAGCTAGCTACGGGGTGTAACGAGCTCCAAAAAGCCTAATCCTTTTCGCGGTCGCCTCGGGCCTCCTTTTATAGGGAAAGGGTCGCCACGTGTGGCAGCGAGGTGGAAAGTGCAGTGCCGCGAGGTTATCCCTCGTATTACAGGACAATATGCATTTAATGTATCGCTTAGGTGTCCTCTTGCTTTATTGGGGACGGGAGTGAGGCCCATCCCATCCGTCGCCACTCTTCCTTGCTTCGACACGCGCCCTGGCCAGCGATGCATGTGGTGCCACGTAGGCAGGCAGGCAGCTGAGGTGGCGAGTGGTGGAGCCTCCAGGAAGGGTTGCATGTTGCCACGCAGGTGCCTGCCCAGCTGGTTGGGTCGGCAGCTGCATGCGAACGGTGGTGAAAACTTGGTTGGTGCGGGCCTGGCAGCGGCCCTACTAGTGTGCCTGGTGGGGGCCTTGCTGGGTGGCTCGGCAAGGGTCTTGCCTTGGTGCGTAGGCGTCCCGGCAAGGATCTTGTCAGGGGTCTTGTGGGTTTCTTCGGTGAGGATGATTGCCTTCCTATCCTCACTTGATCTTTATTATTCTTTGTCTTCACAAAGATCTGCATGCCACCACGGAGGTGCCTCCCGAGCCCTGTCCCAATGTGTCTGTTTGAGCATTGGTGGGCTCAAGGGTGGCTCGCTCGGCTGGCGTGGGCGGGCTACCCCGGCAAGGGTCTTGCCGGGAAAACCTGCTTCGCCCATCCGATCCTTGTGGCCTTGGTCCTTGTCGTTGCTTTATTTGCCTTGTGCCCTCCGCTTTCTCTCCGGCCTCCCTTCCCTGCCGTGTGATGCGTGGTCGTGGCGAGTGGCTTTGACTGCCCGTGCACAAGTAAAGGGGTCAAAAGGAGAGCCCCTACTTTTGTACACCGACACTTTGATAATCCTTGTTGACTTGTCTCACCACAAGCTGTGAATCTCCTCGAATGATCAGCTTCTTAATTCCCAATTTAGCTGCAATCCTGAGCCCGACAAGGAGCCCTTCATACTCAGTTGTATTGTTGGTTGCTTCTTCCCGGGAAAAATGCATTTGGACGACGTACTTCAAGTGCTCCCCGGAGGGGGCGACAAGAAGCACGCCAGCTCCTGCACCTTGTAGGGAAAAAGCACCATCAAAATAAATAATCCATTCTTGGGGCGATTCCTTGCCGGGGATAGCTGTCTCTGCCACTTCCTCATCAGGGGTTGGCGTCCATTCTGCACTAAACTCTACGAACGCGCTGCTCTAAATAGTTGATGTGCTCTCAAACTTCAAACCAAAGCTGGATAACTCCAAAGCCCACGCCACTATTCTGCCGGTAGCCTCAGGGTTTCGGAGTATCCTTTGCAATGGAAAACGAGTAACAACTGTGATCTCATGGGCTTGGAAGTAGTAGCGAAGTTTCCTTGAGGCCATAATGAGACCAAAGATCAACTTCTGCATGCCAGAGTACCTCGATCTAGCCCCCTGTAACAGGGAGTTGGCGAAGTACACTGGCGCTGCACCACTTTCTTGCAAGATGCGTCCTTGGGTTTGCTCTCGTTGCCGTGCTCATTGCTGTCCTGATCCTTCCCTGATTCTCCCGGTCTCTGCTCACTTTCTGCCTCATCCACTTTTCGCTGCACTACCAAGGCCGCACTGAACACTTGGTTGGTTGCCTCTAAGTATAGCAACAATGACTCCTGGGGTTTAGGAGAAACCAAGGTAGGAACAGAAGACAAGTAGGCCTTCAACTATTGCAAAGCTGCATCTGCTTATTGGGTCCGCTTCATAGGATCCGCCTTCTTCAATATTTTCAAGAACGGCAGGGCACGCTTGGCAGACTTCGGAGATGAACCTGCTTAGCGCGGCAACACATCTTGTCGCACGCCTCACATCCTTAACTGTCCTTGGCGCTTGGATTTTCTCGGTGGCCTTGATCTTGTCGGGGTTGGCTTCGATCCCTTGATGGGATACAAAGAAGCCAAGCAACTTGCCGGAGGGAACACCAAATACACACTTCTCCGGGTTGAGCTTCAGATTGATCTTGTGAAGATTATCAAATGTCTCCTCCAAATCCTGAATAAGGGTGGCCCTATCCTTGGTCTTGACCACAATATCATCCATATAGGCTTCTATGTTTCTGTGTAACTGTGGCTCAAAACCAATCTGGATTGCCCTTTGCAAAAGTGGACCCGACACTCTTTAATCAGAATGGCATGCGGACAAAGCAGTACGTACCACATGGAGTGATGAACGATGTCTTCTATTCATCTTCCTTGGACATGAAGATTTGGTGATACCCAGAGTATGCATCCAGAAACGAGAGAAAATGACAACCTGAAGTGGAATCCACAATCTGGTTGATGCAAGGCAAGGGAAATGGGTCTTTTGGGCAAGCCTTATTGAGATGTGTGAAATCTATGCATAGCCTCCACTTCCCTTTAGCCTTCCGGACCACCACCAGATTTTCCAACCACGTGGGGTGCAGTACTCCTCTGACCAAACCAGCTGCCTCAAGTTTCTTGATCTCTTCTGCAATGAACTGTTGCCTCTCCAAAGCCTGCTTCCGGCCTTTCTTCTTGACAGGTCGGGCATGTGGGTAGACAGCAAGGTGGTGCTCAATTACCTCCCTGGGAACACCGGGGATATCATATGGTTGTTAGGCAAACACATCGATATTTGCCCGCAGGAAGGCAACGAGCACGCTTTCCTATTTTTCATCGAGGGTGGCGCTGATAGTAAAAGTACCATCAATGCCAGCCAGCCCTGCCGAGACCTTCTTCACTTGGGGTGCACCGACCTTGGATCTCTTGCTGTTAGAACACTCCGGCTCGTCGTCAACGGGTGTCGTGCACCTGGTGGGGGCATGCTTCCGGGACTCTTTGCCGGAGTCTCTACAATATCTCTTCTTTCCTTTACTTCCCTTGGTGGGAGCTGCCCGGTCGCGGCCTCTGCCGTGACCGCGTCCCGGTACATCTTGTCCACACAAATGATTGCATCATTCTCATCTGATAGGATGGTGATGACTCCAAGTGGCCCAAGCATCTTTAATGTGTTGTAGGCATAGTGGAATGCCGCCATGAACTTAGCCAGGGCCGGGCGTCCAAGAATCCCATTGTACGACAGGGGGAGATCAACCACATCGAACACAATCCTCTTAGTCCGGTAGTTCAGTTCTCCCCCAAATGTCACCGGCAACGTGATCTTCCCCTTAGGATGGCTCCTGCCGGAATTAACTCCTTGAAACGTGTCGGTAACCTCTAGCTCGTCCTCTCTTATCTGAAGCTTGCTGATGATTGCCGGGGAAAACAGATTCAACCCGGCCCCACCGTCCACCAGCATCTTTGTGACCTTGAGGTTGCGAATTGTTGGGGAGACCAACAATGGCAAACATCCTACCGCAATGGTACGGCTAGGATGGTCCTCTTCGTCGAAGATGATGGGTGTACGGGGCCATTTCAGCGGCTTCCGGGCCTCTGGCACGGGTTCCACGGCATTGACTTCTCGCTCCCACCGCTTGAGCTGGCGTTGAGAAGAGTGCAGAGATGCACCTCCATTAGCGCATAGGGCGTCCGTGGCCTTCTGAAACTCCTGCTCACTGGTTTACTCTTCATCCCCTACATCACTCCCATTATCCTAGGTTTCCTTCTCTAGACCTCTGGCGGGCTTTCCTTGGTTCCAAAAGGGTTTGCCAGGGCGATTTACTTCAGCACCTCGGCCCTTACCGCTAGCAACATTCTCACCTTTTTCCTGATGACGTTTCTCATACTCTGCTCTCAGTTTCTTGACAAGCTGCCCAACCTGGTAACACTCTTGAAGGTCGTGGACCATGGTCCGGTGAATCTTGGAGTACGGCCCATCACCTTTCCCAGCTTTTTTGGCAGCAGCGGCTTCACGACAGTCAATGCACTAATACGTCTCCAACGTATCTACTTTTCCTAACGCTTTTCCTCTAGTTTTGGACTCTAATCTTATATTTACTAATTGGAGGCACCATATGAATCTCCACGTTAATCCACATCAGTAAAAATATCTTACTCATTCTTAAGCGTTCGATCTATGTAATTGATCCATCTTAACCCTCCGATTTACGTTAAATGTGTGGTGAAAAAAATGTCCAATCTAGACCTAAACGTGACCACACCTGCACATAATTAAGGTCTGAAAAAACCATTCATCAATTCTCCTAAACAAACGTCATAGAAGGTGAGACCTCAAAAGAAAAACAAACCACGTCATCAGAGTCCACATCTCATAAGAAAGAGGACCATCACCACGTTTCCTAAAATAAGGCCATCACCATGTTCCTCTCCTTTCAGGCATAGATCCAATGTGATGTGCTCCTGCCATGCCTGTATCCACGACCACAACACATGGTAGCTCCTCCTCTGCGTCCAATAAAACTACAATCCATGTCACATCCAAAGAAAACTGATGGCCGCTGGCGCAGTTGATGCTGCAGCTGCACAGAGTCGCTGTTCCCCGGGTTCCATCTTCCATATGAGAAGTTCGACCATGTCGCATGTGCTCTCTCTTCTGCTCTATTGGACCGTCCCCAAATAAGCCCTAGCACCGCTCTTCGTCCTCTATCTCGCCATGCCATATTTTAATGTCATCTTCGACTTAAACCTTCCATTGGTACTGCGTCCATCAAGAAGAACATGACTCAGTCCATCTATTCCCTCAAGTCTAACCTTAAATCTTATATTATTCCAAGTTTTGCAATTCAAGATGGCTGATGCATGGTATGAGGATGTGCATGCACGATAATTTGAAGAGACGAGGGAGACATGGATAGTTGAGGCTGCCAAGAGTGGAGGAATAAGAATTATGTTGGAGTGGTGGAGGCATGCGAGTAACACTCTAAATCCAATTCGAGTGGTTCTCCCGGCAACCCTGCCACACTCCGCGGGTAAACATCCAGCTTCCTAAATCCCTCCTCTGTTCTCCAGTCTGTTAAATTCATCAAAGAATCCCAAATAAGCTGGCCTGATCTATGAATGTCTCATCACTAAAAATTAGCCCTTTCCATGTCTATCTTGCAACACTTTTCTTCACCAGATTATACATTGGACGGATGGGAGGAGAACCAGAGGGGTGGTCTGTACGGGCATCACTTCGACTATGACAATGTTTGGATGGGTTCCATTGATAGCACGGGCATGAGATCACCCAACTCCTGGATCAATCCCTGCTGTCAAGATCTTGCAGGTATCGCTTTGGCTTTCAGATACAATCCAGGTTGTCTTTCTCTATTAAATTATTTTGGTTATCTTCGTTATAATGGATGTTTCCTGACCTGACTCCCTAAGGGAAACAAGTTACATGGCATGATGCAGATCAATAGATCAGGCATTCAGGATAAAAATATGAAATAATCATGTTTGTTCTTTATTTTATGTTTTCTTGGTCTGCACACATGCTTTTGTAATAGTTCCCACTAGATTATAGGAATGAGCTTCATGCAAATAGGCAGAAATATGTTTGTGATCAGTCAAAGACGATGAAAACATTTATTGAATCTTTGTGTATGAATCCTATGAATTACTTCGATCGGAAGTCCAACGATCAATCTCATCTTATCAATAACTATGTTCAGAGACATATGTGTTGTTAGTTTATTTCCCTCTGAAGCTCTTGCCTTCTGTACATACTGAATTAAGAAAGCTGCAATCTTGAGGAGAAGATGCAACGCTGCAAACAAGTCATCATAGTAGATATCAACTTATTGCATATTTCCAGTTAGGATTCTCTTCATATATATAGTATACTACTATACTATTATGGGGAAATACACCACGTTCTCTCTTTATTTTGACATGAGTGGCTGAGTATTAATAATAGTCCTCGCGATTGAACCGTGCGATTATCTTGACATAAGATATTTGAACGGTGGTAGCGTGTTCTGAACTTCTGATATGCAGCCACGACCATGCAAGCAAGAATAGTAATTGACGATGGCATCATGTAGTCTAGAATGGAGTAGTGCATAATTATATTTGTTTATTAACTTGCAGGCAATCATGGTAATGACATTGTAGTCCTGGCTAATGTTTCTATTTAGTTATCTTTTTGCACCATGGATCATATATATATACCGTGCATGGAACAACTCCTTTGTCGAGCGGACAGCATCTTTAAATCCAGAAATTGGTACACATATAAAAAGGAAAAGCAATGAGCTAGCCGTATGGATGATGCATAAGAATGTTCTCAGATTTACAGGCTTGAGTATACATCTAGATATTTGTATAGTTAGGTGTTAAGTGATTAAAATGTACATCTTACGAAAATATTTAGAATTCCCCAGTCCAATATATTATATCAATAAATATAATAAATTCAAGGCATCTATCCATCATTTATGTAAGCAGAAGACAATATAACAAATAGAAAAATCATACATTTAAATTAGTGTCATTCAGCTTCAGTTTTGGTAGAAATAAAGCTAGGGTAACTATCCATTTTTAATGGAATAGATCGGTTGTGTACCACGATAATGTAGGAAAATGTGTTTCATATGGTTAGGGAATATCATGACTTCATGAGTTACCAGTAGGACAATGTGCATGCATTCGCTCTCGGCGGCCAAAACATGAAGGGAAATGATTGCCTTCTCATCTTGATATGATAATACAACGCACGAATCAAGATAAAACGTATTCAAAAATTTGCGGCCAATAAAATATTTTTTCATGAAGAAGATAAATATTGATAAGATGTTTTGAGGATTGCTTACTATCTTGATAAATTCTTTATTTTCATCGCACCTAATAATCTGTTACAAATAGACATAAAAACAAACTTCACATCGGCAACTATGCTGACCACCAACACCGCCTTCATATTCATGTCAAATAAATACCATATGAAATTTATAACAAATGGGACGACCAAGAAAGGAAAATTCATGCAATCACAACTTGATCAAACAATTGTAATCCTCTTTTCCCGAGATTATTGAGAAAAATTCACATGTTTACAACATTCTTAGTATTGCCCTGAAATTCAACTCCTTCAGTCTCATAAATCATAAATACTAAATATTCGCTAGCCTGTGCGGGTGCACGAGTTAATGACTAGTTTGCATAATTTGAATGAAACTAACCCCAGACTGACGCTATTTTTAGCAGAACTACCATGGTGTTGTTTTTTTGCAGAAATAAAAGTTCTCGGAATGGAACGAAACTTCACGAGGAATTTTTAAATAATAAATAAGAATTTCTGGAGCCAAGACCTGCCGGAGAGGGGCACCTGGGCGGGCACAACCCACCAGGGCGCGGCCCCCTCTCCTGGGGCACCCAGGTGAATTGTACCCACCTGGTGGCCCCGCAGACCCAGAGACCGACACTATAAATTCCTATTTTTCTAGAAAAAATTTAGGGAGAAAGAATTATCGCGATCCACAAGACGGAGCCGCCGCCAAGCCCTATTCTTCCTTGGGAGGGCAGATCTGGAGTCCGTTTGGGGCTTCGGAGAGGGGGATCGTCGTTCTTCGTCATCACCAACCCTTCTCCATCGCCAATTCCATGATGCTCCCCACCGGGAGTGAGTAATTCCTTCGTAGGCTCGCTAGTCGGTGAGGAGTTGGATGAGATTCATCATGTAATCGGGTTAGTTTTGTTAGGGCTTGATCCCTAGTATCCACTATGTTCTTAGATCGATGTTGCTATGACTTTGCTATGCTGAATGCTTGTCTCTTTGGGCCCGGGTGCCATGAACTAAGATCTGAACCGTTTATGTTATCATCATTATATCCATGTTTTAGGTCCGATCTTGCAAGTTATAGTCACCTACTACGTGTTATGATCCGGCAACCCCAGAGTGACAACAACTGGGCCCACTCCCGGTGATGACCGTAGTTTGAGGAGTTCATGTATTCACTATGTGTTAATGCTTTGTTCCGGTTCTCTATTAAAAGGAGGCCTTAATATCCCTTAGTTTCCAATATGGACCCCGCTGCCACAGGAGGGTAGGACAAAAGATGTCATGCAAGTTCTTTTAATAAAGCACGTATGACTATTTACGGAATACATACCTACATTATATCGATGCACTGGAGTTAGTGCCGTATCGCCCTAGGTTATAACTATCACATGATGACTATGATCCAACAAGTCACCGATCCAATGCCTATGAATTTATCTTATATTGTTTCTGCTAAGTTACTACTGCTATCATCACTGTTACACTTGCTACAAAATTACTCCTAGCACTGTTACCGTTACTGTTACTGGTGCCACTACTATCAAAACTATCATATTACTTTGCTACTGATTACTTGCTGCAGATAATTAATCTCCAGGTGTGGTTTAATTGACAATTCAGCTGTTAATACCTTCAAATATTCTTTAGCTCCCCTTGTGTCGAATCCTTAAATTTGGGTTGAATACTCTACCCTTGAAAACTGTTGCGATCCCCTATACTTGTGGGTTATCAAGACCTTTTTCTGGCGCCGTTGCCAATGAGCATAGCTATATTTGTTGAGTCATTTGGGATTATTATCATATTATCACTATGAAGAATCTGAAGGATCCAAAGACTAAGATATTTCCCTCAAGGACGAGGGGAGGTAAGGAACTGCCATCCAGTTCTGCTTTAGATTCACCTTCTATTATGAGTAAACTTGCAACACCACCACATGCTATGAATTATAATATGTCGCAAGTTATTGATGATGCTACTTCTGCTATGGATAATGCTTATGATGATGCTAGTACCTTGCATGATAATGATGATGTAGCACTTGGTGATTTTCTTGATGCACAAATTGCTAGATGTTGTTGAATCTGATGATGAGCTTGAAACTGAATCTCCTGAAACACCTGCTAGAACTAGCCTTCCTAGATATGAATTGCCTAAGGTACCAGAAGGTTATGTTATGAATGAGGAGACAACTAGAGATATTCTTGCTTGTATGGATAGAGATGATCTAGAGAAATTATCATGCAAGTATGAAGAAAAATCTCTGAATGCTAGAATGAAATGTGATCCTAAGTTTGCTACTTCACCTATATTTATGGATGATAAGGATTATGAATTCTTTGTCGACCTAGAGTTAATTACTTTGGTCGAATTAGATCCTTTCCATGGTTATGAAACTGAAACGGTTGTGGCACATCTTACTAAGCTGAATGATATAGCCACCCTTTTTACTCATGATGAGAAAACTCGCTACTACTTTATTCTCAAATTATTTCCTTTCTCATTAAAGGGTGATGCTAAAGCTTGGTACAATACTCTTGCTCCTGGTTGTGTGCGTAGTCCCCAGGATATGAATTATTACTTCTATGGAAAATATTTCCTTGCTCATAAGAAACAAGCTGCCTTACGAGAAATATTTCACTTTGTGCAAACAAAACAAGAGAGTCTTCCACAAGCTTGAGTTAATTGCAGGAAGCTACCACACTTCGGCACTATGTTACGAGTAAGTACCACTAGTCGGGTTGGTCGCAATTCAGTACCACTTTAGGGCCTAAGTGTTGCAAAAGGTCTAAATCATGTATAACAACGTATTGATGGTGTATCTGACCGTTGGGGCCCGCCTATCAGGGCCTGATGTGGCATGTTTTTTACGGAGAACCCCTTTACCTTTTATTTAATCACGCATAAATCCCTTGGTTGCCAAAAAAAGGACCGGACTGAAATTTTTTTCCGACAAAAATAAGACGCATGCAACAACGCTCCCGCGGAGGTTCGAACCTGAGCCACGTTATTCAAGGTGCATGCTCATTGCCACTGCGCCATCGACTCACCTGGTTACAAAACTAGGCACTTATATTTTTACATGTTCCGCCGTTCAATTTTTTTAAACATTTTTCTTTCACAATTATTCTATTTATTTCAGATCATGGGTATTTTCACCACCGAAGAGGACTCGTTTGAAAGTTTTCGTCACAATAAACAAATAAACAAAAATAACAAAAATAACGTGAAAGCAGAATTCGAACATGGGACATGCCGCTCGAGCACAGAGTATCCAAGCCACCATGCCAGGACAACCGTTACATTTTCCGAAGGCGGCTGTCTTTTTATACTAGTACCGACACGCTGGGCAGGCTGTTGGGCGCAGCAAGGTTTTGCGCGGTGAGTTACTGATTTGTTTTAATCATGATATTAAATACATTAAAATTGTTTAACTTTTATTTAAAAAATGGATGTATTTCTCGAACTGAAAGAATGATTTTACACAATAAGTTTTCCGTACACGCTGAACATTTTTTGAAATACACATTGTAAAAAAATCGTAAGAAAATGTCGCCTTAAATAACAAAAAGTTCACCGCACATTATGTAAAATCATCATATCTTAAGAAAAAATTTAACGATATTAATAAAAATAATTTGCACATAAAATATGTTCAACATATATTACAAAAATAACATTTTGTATATAAATTATGTTCAACATATATTACCAAAAGATCATTATAATAAAAAATCCCATATGTAAAGAAAAGTTCATATTGCATTAAAAAATGTTCATTATACACAGGAAAAGTGCGCAACATGCATTAAAAAAATCATGTGTGTTTAAAATCATGTTCATCATATACTAATGCCTATTTAAAAAAAAATTATGTAAGTATGTTCAAAATTCAGGAGAAAAACCAACCTAATGAATAAAAACCGAAAAATAAGCCACAACCAGAAACAAAAATAAAGCCTAAGAGAAATGAAACCTGGGAAACGAACGGCCAGCATGCACGCGAAAAAAACAAATTGCAGGCCTCACTGGGCCCAACAACCGGCCTATTCTAGAAGTTATAGTACAAAAATGTCCTCGCCTGGAACCTAACACGGGTCCGTAGTGGCGTAGTGGCTAGCTCACGATTCCTCCGAACTGAAGGTCGCAGGTTCGAATCCCACGACCGTTAGAATTTTGTTAAATTCCGCGCGCATCACCTCGTCCCTGGTTCGAATCACAGCGGGCGCGCAGGCGTGTTATTTTCAACAGAAAAAATAAATCCATTAGGGTCTTTTTTTGGCAACTAAGGGATATGCGTGATTAAATAAAAACCGAGGTTTTTTGTTGCAAAAGAACATGCCACATCAGCACCTGACAGGTGGGGCCGCATGGTTAGATACAGGGTTATAAGGCTGTCAGACCTTTTTGCTAAATTCCACGTGCATTGCCTCATCCCCGGTTCGAATCACAGCGGGCGCGCTTGCGTATTATTTTCAACAGAAAAAGTAAATCCAGTAGGGTCTTTTTTGGCAACTAAGGGATATACGCATGATTAAATAAAAACCAAGGGTTCTTTTTGCAAAAGAACACGCCACATCACCACCTGACAGGTGGGGCCGCATGGTCAGATACAGGGTTATACGGCTGTCAGACCTATTGTTACAATTAGGCCCTCAAGTGGTACTGAACTGCGACCAACACGACTAGTGGTACTGACTCGTAACATGGTGCCGAAGTGTGGTAGCTCCCTGCAATTAACTCCACAAGCTTGGAGGAGGCTCCCTGCAATTAAATACTTGATATCTTCTATAATGGACTACCCGATGCTTCTAGGGACTTCCTAGATAGTTGTGCTGGTTGTGTTTTCAGGGAACGAACTGTTGGACAAGCTAAAGAATTATTGAATAACATATTAAAAAATTATGATGATTGGACTCTTCCTGAACCACCGCCTAAACACACTCCGAAGAAGAGGGGTATATTATATCTCAGTCCCGAAGATATGAAAGAGGCAAAGAAATTTATGAAGGAAAAAGGTATTAAAGCTGAAGATGTTAAAAACTTACCTCCTATTGAAGAAATACATGGGCTTAATACACCACCAATGCCTAAGGTGGTAGAGGTAAATTCTCTAATGAAGTTCAATGATAATGATAATCCTCACAATATGCATCCTAGTCAATGCCTTTATGAGTTTGAAAACAACATTTGAAAACAAGATCACTTCAATGCAAATTTTATGAAACAGTTGAAATATAATTCTGATATGATAGATAGCTTGAGTGACTTGTTAGAGGTGTTGGAAAACATGCTTCTATGGTTCAAACTCAGTTAGAACAATTGCTAAATCACAAAGAGAATTAATTGACGAATTGAATCATAATATGCATGACTTTGTTGTTAGAGTTGAAACTAGGGGAGGTAAAATAACTCAGGAACCACTTTATCCCGAGGGACACCCAAAAAGAATTGAACAAGATTCACAAAGAAATAACACTAGTGCACCAAGTCCTTCTAGAAAGAAAAAGAATAAGAAAAATGATAGGACTTCACATGCCTTTAGTGAACCTGAAATAGAAAAACTTCCTGATAATGATAATGAAACTTCTATCTCTGATGCTGAAACTCAGTCTGGTAATGAACACTCACCTTCTGATAATGAAAAAGATAATGATGAGGTTCATGAAGATGCTCAAACAAATAATAAAGACCCATATAATGACGTTGAGATAGAACCACCTGTTGATCTTGATAACCCACAACCTAAGAATAAAATATATGATAAAAGAGACTTCATTGCTAGAAAACACGGTAAAGAAAGAGAACTGTGGGTTCAAAAACCTATGCCTTTTCCACCCAAGTTAACTAAAAAGAAAGATAATGAAGAATTTGAATGCTTTGCTGAAATGCTGAGGCCAGTCTTTTGCATACTAGCTTGACTGATATCTTGAAAATGCCTCCTTATGCAAAGTATATGAAAGACATCATCACAAATAAGAGAAAAATACCGGAAGCTGAAATCTCCACTATGCTTGCTAATTACACTTTCAAAGATGGGGTACCTAAAAAACTTGGAGATCCGGGAATACCAACTATACCTTGCTCCATCAAAAAGAATTGTGTGAAAACTGCTTTGTGATTTAGGAGCTGGTGTTAGTGTTATGCCTTCCTCTTTATATAAAATACTTGATTTGAATAAACTCACACCTACTGAAATATCTTTGCAAATGGATGATAAATCAACTGCCATACCTATTGGTATTTGTGAGGATGTGCCCGTTGTTGTTGCTAATGTTACTATTTTGACTGACTTTGTTATACTTGAGATGCCCGAGGACGACAACATGTCGATTATCCTTGGTAGACCCTTCTTGAATACTGCAGGGGCTGTTATTGATTGCAATAAAAGCAAGGTCGCTTTTCATATCAATGGTAATGAGCATACGGTGCACTTTCCGAAGAAACAATTCCAAGTGAATGGTATTAATGTTATTGAAAAATCTCCGACAATCACTATTGGAAGTTTTCAAATACCTCTACCTACTACCAAAAAGAAATATGAAATGCTTATTGTTGGGGACATTCATATCCCCATTGTGGAAACTTAGTGATTTACGAAAGTTCTTTGGTTTCATGCTAATCGAAAGTGGTTGTTAATAAGACCACATCAACCTTATTAATGAATCATTTTTGAGCGGTATGAAGTTGATGAATTTAGTAAGCACTACTTCTGTCCTTACTCTTTGTTTTCTGTTTTTACTAGTTAAATAAAATAAAATGCCATGTTCTGTCTGTTTTGTGAATTTCCAGTGCAATAAAAATGACCCAAAAATAAAAGTTCTCAGAATGCCCTGAAAACTTAATACGATTTTTTCTGAATATTTCTAAATTTCTAGTGCAAATAATACCAGAGGGAGGCGCACCTGGTGGGCACAACCCACCTGGGCACGCCAGGACCCCCAGGCGCACCCTGATGGGTTGTGGTCCCCACGTGGGCCCCCTCACTTATCTCTTTATCCCAAATCATCACTTACCTCTATAAAGAAATCTCCATTGCTCTCTCTCCCGTGTTCTTTCTCTCAAACCCACGGATTTCGATCTCTTTGCTCAAAGCTCCGTTTCCGAAACTGTTTCGGGGGATCGTTGCTTGGTATGTGACTCCACTGTTTGTCCAATTAGTTTTTGTTTTGGTGGTTTATATTTTGAATAATTAGCTACTCTTGGTGTTGCTGTAGATGAGCTTGCATGTTGAATTCTTAGTGTTCTAAGTAGTTTGAATGCTTGCTATGGCTTCTATGTATCCCTATGAGTAGTTGCTACCAATTTTAGTTGACAAAATTTTGTCACCCCAAAGTTTTTATTTTCAGAAAATTGTATGCGGATATGATGAACCTATTTGGAAGGAGTTCCTCGAGGAGGCGATCCTCGGGGGCATCCTCTAGTGACAGTTCTGCCCATCGGTCTTATGTAGAACCAAGTGAAAGTTCCACACGAGATGCCGCCACCAAAACATGCTTACGCGTTGCGATGAATATATGATGCGTGTGAGCATTAAGGAGGAATTTGAGCAATATGTTCACAATGCAGGTCTCGGACCCTACATTTCAGATAAGTGCGAACAACGCCACCTTCTCACTGAATCGTTTGTCAAAGGATTTATATTCTTCCCTCGTGAGTCTAGAGTGTCTTTTATGCGTTATGATAATCCATTTACTATCTCACTGGAGAATTTTGCTTACCATTGCAAACTTCCATTTTGGGGTTCGCTTGACGAACCACCAAAGGCTGAGTTCGATTCTTTCTTGACTAATCTTTGTTACGGTGAAGGCAGGGGCAGGGTGTGACACAAGGAAGAATAAAGAGCATTCATTTTCCCGCAATTCAGTATTTTGCATTATTTAAAGGGAAATGCATAGTAAGCAAGCAAGACTGTAGCATACTTTGTGCGCCAGACTTGAGCCTCATTTGCACCGCTCTCACTCGTGAAAGGAACTATAACCTTGGAGCTATTGTTGCACATAGACTTCAGCACAATGCTAATAGTGGTTGATTCTATGGGGGAATTTATGCCACGCGTTTAGCATGAGGTATGGGTGTTTCACCTTTGCCCTTTGATCCTATCCTACCCATGCAGTATTCAAATTTTAACACCTTAAAAGAGCATAAGATTCTCAAGGGAAAGCTTAAGGTTGATAACTTCACTTATAATCTATTGTTTAACCAAAAGTCTGTTGTGCTTATATAATTGCCTGCGCCTTCTCTTTTTGACTATCACAGCAAAGGAAGATATTTTGTTCTTGAGAGCGAGGCCCGACTGCACAACACGACAGTTGAGGCAGCACCGCATGCCGGGACATCCGCACCAAGAGCCCCCGTGAGCTACCACGCCGACTACTACCCTCCAAGCTACTGATTGATTACCAACTTAGGCCAAAAGCCTAAGCTTGGGGGAGTACGTGTTTTTCACCGACATTATATTCATGTTCACGCATATCATTCTATTTGTCGGTGTTCACACTTTTTCATTGTATCATCCATGCTTAGATTTATTTTCTTGCTTTCTTCTTGTGTGTTTGAAAAACTTTAGAAAAACCAAAAAAATAGTTATAGTAATTTACTTTCTATGCATGCTTGGTAGTAGTATTAAAAAGAAAACCCAAAAGATTTGCTTGTTCTTCTTTTGCTTGTTGGGAGCTTTCCCGTGTAAATAGTTTTTCTCGTTTTTGCTTTTCCCTTTTATTTGCTTGTTCAAGAAAACCAAAAACTCCAAAAATATTTCAGTGTGTTTCTATGAATTTTTTCCCTTTTATTCGAGTTGTACCGAGGAAAAGACCATGATGAAAATGTTGAGTGGCTCTCATATGAATAACTGTAGAACTAATAAAGAGCACATTTACCTTGTCTTCTCCTGTTGAATAAAATGTTTGCAGATTCCACCTTAGTCCATGGCACTCTTGCACTATTATTATTTTCATATCGTTCGGTCGTGCAAGTGAAAGGCAATAATGACGATATTCGATGAGCTGGCCGTGGTATAGAGAAACTGGTATGAACTCGACTTGTTCTGTTTGTGTAAATATGTTTAACCTTGTATCCATGATTCAGCCCATTATGATTAAACATGTTTGCAATGACAATTAGAGATTATAGTTTTTCATGCCATGCGTAAGTAGATGGGAGTTGATAATGATTTATCTTGGATATCAACATAGCATTAAAATGATTGTGATGTAGTATGATGATATGGTATCCTCCTCTGAATGTTCGAGTGGCTTGACTTAGCACATGTTCATGCATGTAGTTGAATCAAAACCAACATATCCTCTATGATATTTACGTTCATGGTGTTCATATCCTACTCATGCTAGTGTCCAATGTTACTTATGCATAATGCATGGTTATGATCATTGTTGATCTCTACTTGGCCGCTTCTCAATCTAATTGCTAGCGTTCGCCAGAACAAAGTGGGAACTCTACTTGTACATCAAAAACCTTGAACCAAAAGTTATTCCATATGGGTCCACCATACCTACCTATATAAGGTATTACCCTGTCGTCCTAAGTAAATTTGCATGTGCCACCTCTAAAAACTTCTAAAAATTATCCTTTTTGTGCGCCAGGATCGTTCATGGAATGACAGGAGGTGGTCGGTATCTTCCATGCTAAGCGGGTTATTCTCAGGTCTAGTGCTTATTCACTCGCCATCGCACGAGAAAAGGGTTGTAATAGGGTTGCCTAGTTCCAACCTGCAAACATGAAAAAGAGTTAATCTCTTAAATAATCAAACAAAAACTCTCAATGGAGTCAAAACCTTTACTTTTATCGCTTGGGAACCTCGACTAGAGTGCTTAGCATGGAAGATGTTGATAACTGATGGTCGTGAAGTAAATGAGAAGGGTGCATGTCTCAAAATATCATTTATCTCTGATTTAAAAACTTGAGCTCTGGCACCTCTGCAAATCATTGCTTCCCTCTGTGAAGGGACTATCTATTTACTTTTATATTGTGTCATCACCTTCTAAAACAAGCGCCAGAAAATGAGAGAGCACAGTTGTCATGATTTATGCACTGTGTGTAGCTAATGTTGGGTGCATCTTGACGGGATCTTTTCTACCATGAATTACAATATTTAGTTGCTGCTTGAACTTTGGAGGTGTTCTGCATTTATGTTTTGCGGTCTCAGAAAGGGCTAGCGAGATACCACTATTCTCATATTATATTATGGTTGTTTCGACAACGTGTTGCTGTTTGAGATATCTCATTATTGCTCGCTAGCTGATTATGTCATTGATATGAGTCATTATAATCTTTGAGAGTTATTGTCGACATGGTTAGTTATAATGATTGGCTGAAAACATGGGTGATGTTTAAGCTTATTTATGCAAACAAGAGCAAAAGAGTTCGTAAAAGTTTTTCTTTTTCACTTTCAGTTTATCTACTAAATTGCTTGAGGACAAGCAAAGGTTTAAGCTTGGGGGAGTTGATACGTCTCCAACGTATCTACTTTTCCTAACGATTTTCCTCTTCTTTTGAACTCTAATTTCCATGATTTGAATGAAACTAACCCCGGACTGACGCTGTTTTCCGCAGAATTACCATGGTGTTGTTTTTGTGTAGTAATAAAAGTTCTCGGAATGGAACGAAAGTTCACGAGGAATTTTTATATAATAAATAAGAATTTCTGGAGCCAAGACCTGCCGGAGAGAGGCACCTGAGTGGGCACAACCCACCAGGGTGCGCCCCCCTCTCCTGGCGCGCCCAGGTGGGTTGTACCCACCTGGTGGCCCCGCAGACCCTGAGACCGACGCTATAAATTCCTATTTTTCTAGAAAAAAATCAGGGAGAAAGAATTATCGCGATCCACGAGACGGAGCCGCCGCCAAGCCCTGTTCTTCCTCGGGAGGGCAGATCTGGAGTCCGTTTGGGGCTCCGGAGAGGGGGATCTTCGTTCTTCGTCATCATCAACCCTTCTCCATCGCCAATTCCATGATGCTCCCCACAGGGAGTGATTAATTCCTTCGTAGGCTCGCTGGTCGGTGAGGATTTGGATGAGATTCATCATGTAATTGAGTTAGTTTTGTTCAAGGCTTTATCCCTAGTATCCACTATGTTCTTAGATTGATGTTGCTATGACTTTGCTATGCTTAATGCTTGTCACTTTGGGCCCGGGTGCCATGAACTCAGATCTGAACCGTTTATGTTATCATCATTATATCCGTGTTTTAGGTCTGATATTGCAAGTTATAGTCACCTACTATGTGTTATGATCCGGCAACCCCGGAGCGACAACAACCGGGCCGACTCCCGGTGATGATCGTAGTTTGAGGAGTTCATGTATTATATCGATGAACTGGAGCTAGTGCCGTATCACCCTAGGTTATAACTATCACATGATGAATATCATCCAACAAGTCACAGATCCAATGCCTACAAGTTTATCTTATATTGTTTCTGCTAAGTTACTACTGCTATCATCACTGTTACACTTGCTACAAAATAACTGCTCTCACTGTTACTGTTACCATTACTGCTGTCACTACTATCAAAACTATCATATTACTTTGTTGCTGATTACTTGTTGCAAATAATTAATCTCCAGGTGTGGTTGAATTAACAACTCAGCTACTAATACCTTCAAATATACTTTAGCTCCCCTTTTGCCGAATCTATAAATTTGGGTTGAATACTCTACCCTCAAAAACTGTTGTGATCCCCTATACTTGTGGGTTATCATGCACGCGACAGCTTCCTTGCTGGGGGCCTCAACTTTGGCCTTCTTGCCGGTACTAGGCGTACCTGATCGTTCAACAGTCATCACTGCCTTATCTCTTTGCTTCTAGCTGCGCTTCTTGCTCTTCGTCTGACAGGTTGACTCGTCCTCATCTTCTGAATCAACGTTGGTGCAATCTTCCTCTCCGAGCAACTTTCTTCCCTCCTACATCCGAGCACACTTATCCACTAATGTGTAAAGCTCCTTCACAGTCTTGGGCAACTGCACGTTCATCTTGGAACGAATACGATGGCTGCGCACATTGGACTGGAAGGCAGCTATTACGACTGCCGGATGGATATTTGGGATATTTCTATGAACTTTGCTGAATCTCTGTAAATACTTACGCAGGGTTTCTCCTTCCTTCTGTTGGAGAAGCTGCAAGTCGTTGGGCCTGCCGGGTTCTTGATGACCACCAGTGAAGGCGCCAATGAAATCATGGCACAGGTCAGCCCATGATGAAATGGAGTTCTCCGGTAGGTGCATCAGCCAAGACCTCACATTGGACTTGATAGCCAAGGGGAAGTAGTTAGCAAACACCTTCTCATCTCTTCCCCCGGCAGCCTGAACAGCGATGGTGTAGATGCTCAGGAAGTCTCTCGGGTTCAGCCTCCCGTCGTACTTCTCATGTATCTCTGGCTTGAACGTGCGAACGGACGGCCAACGGACTTGCCGCAGCTCTCGTGTAAAGGTAGGGCAACCAACCTTGAAAGGTAGGTGTCGGCATTCTGGGAACGGGGTCCCCAGACTTCCCTGCCTGCGGCCCGCGGCGTGGCTCCACTAACGGCCTGGTATGGCCCACCTTCATCAGCAAACACTCAAGACCCTCGCGAGGGGCCGAGCCTCGTGAGGCGGACCACACAAGACCTCCTCAGGGGCAGCCTCACTAGGCTGGCTCGCGAGGAGCGGAGAGATCAAGGCGAGGGGCAGCTCGCGAGGCTTCCGTGACGTGAGCCATGATGACCAAGGCCAGGCGGGCGCTAGCGGGCGCAAAGTACCGGTTGCCTCTTTGGTGCTAAAGGGGCAGGTGCAGGCGAGGAGTCCCGAGGCATCAGGTAAAGTTTTGCATATCGGTGCAACGAGACCAAGACCAGCAGGACGGCAGGACGGAGGTCATCGCCGAGCCCACGACGGCGTCACCACCGGAGCCTTTTGTAGGCGAAGACTACTTTTGTCAGGATAGCTTGTACTAGTTGTCCCCCTTGAAATTGGCTGTTGTGGGATCCCTTCCCGCCTAAACGTTTCGGAAGAGGACTGGGGCCTCTATAAATAGGACTAGCCATCACCATAGAACGGGGACGGATCTTGGACTGGATCCACTCCACCAAGAGCATCCTCACCAGCTCATAGAACTCAAGAACACCTCTCCTCCTGAGGCAGTTCACCCATTGTACTTGTTCATCCCCAGCCTACAAGGCAATCCACCAAACCACACTGAAGTAGGGTATTACACCACATCGGTGGCCTGAACCAGTATAAACTCTTGTGTCCCTTGTTCCTTGGGTTCGGCGGACTAGTCCTTGAGATCGTTGTGCGAGTGAGCTAGAGAGGGAGAGAGATCTTCGTGCGCACCCCAGTGTAAGAACCTCAAGGGTTTGCCGGAACTCGTAATCCGATAGTAGGCACCCGCCAACACCGAGCGCAGGCTCGTCGACATTGAGGCCATCGCACCCGTCGGTCTGGCAGAAGTCGTCGCAGCGTTGCTCGATGATGATGCGTGCATCTCCTCTCCGCCTATCCTCCGGGGCTCGATGTTGGCCTGGACGTACTCGAGGGTCAGAAGAGGCCCTCGAGACATCATCGTGGTCTTGATTCTGTTATGCTCGTGCTGGCTGCCGCAGGGGGGACTGCACCGTGGGGATGGCCCCTTCCGTACGGTCAACATCATGAGTTGTTGCTGTCGCTTGGGGAGGTCGTGGTGGGCCAGCTCGCCGTGAGCCCCCAGCTCCGGCGAAGCCCAGCAGGCTTTGGATGGTGGCACGCCATTCGTCCATCTACTCGGCCGCTGGAGGAAACCTCAGCAGCAGTTGATCTCGCGCCATGGCCTCCAAAGTTGTACTTGGCATGGATGATGATGAAGTCGATTGTACCGTTGCTCGGCTCCTGACGGTGCCAGCAGTGGTAGTGCTACGTCCCGCTGTTGCTGCGGAGCGACCACCTGGATGTGGCTTGGCGAAGCTGCTCAAGGGCCAGCTGCTCCGTCGGGCGCAGAAGTTTGCCCGGCCCGTCCTGGGGGAGGTGCACACGCTGCGGCCGCACCCGTGGTGGGGGCGGCTGGAGGGCGGCAGTTCACCCTGGTCCGAAAACCGTTGCTGTGGTTGTGCCCGTCGGTGGGAGAGAGGGGCGCAGATGGAGTGAACCCCTCACCCGTACCTTGGGGAGCGTGGCCATCGGGGTGTTTTTGATGTTGCTCTCCTCCGGTGCCTCCTACTCCTGCGTCGGCTGCGGGGGAAGTAGTGACGACGCCGCCTGCTCTGGCCACTTCTTCGGTAGTGTCCGGGTCCTCGTGCGTGTCCACGCCCCCCGTAGCGTTAGAGGCCATGGGCGGCGGAGCCTTCGAGGTGGATGGGTGAGCCGGAGGACCGGGTTTCTTCTTGGGTGCAATGGTCGATGGCGTCGTCGAAGATGAAGATGGTGATGAAGTCGACGCGCTGCACACGCCTTCAGGTTCGTGCAAGCGAGCCCCCTACCTGGCGTGCCAAAGATGTCGCGGGAAACCACGGCCACCTATGGGACCAGGAGGTCCCTAGCTGGTTCGGCGGGGGCGGCGCGTTGCACAAAGAGCAGACGGGCGTGGGGCAGCACGACAGAGATCACACAGGCAATTTTACCCAGGTTCGGGCCGCCGTGAGGCGTAAAACCCTACGCCTCCTTTGGTGGATTGATGGTGGAAAGGTGGTGGCGGAGCGTAGTACACTTGCCTGACAGGGATTGCCTTGGGGTAGCATCAACTACGCGCATATGGGGGTGTGAGTTATCCAACCTTCTAACCCTTTCTACGGTTGCCATGGGCCTCCTTTTATAGATCAAGGGGTAACCACAGTGGCAAAGTAGTCATTATGCACTGGTAAGATAGCAAACAGTGTTGGCATACCTAACTCTGCGGGCTGACAGGGCACATTAAATGCACCGCCTAATGTCACATCGTTGGTTTCCCGGCAAGGCTTGCCGGGCTATCTTGCCAGCTCCGCGCCTGTTTGCTTGACATGTCGCAGGACGAGTGTCATCTATGGGTTTCTTCTATGGAAGATGGCTGCCATGTGGCTAAATGGCTGCCACTTAATCACTTTGCGGCTTGACACCGCACTGATCGACGACGTGGGTCGTGGTGGAGTGGTTTGTGAGGTGGTTTTGCCTCCGTGAGCCCCGGCAGGCTGCCGGGGCTCTTTGGTTGTCTATTTCTGGGGGTGACCTTGCCCCTTGTCGGGATCTCCTACCCGGCAAGGGAGGCTTTTCTCTTGACGATATCCTGCTTCTCTGGTTTGATCTTGGTCCCTTTGATCTTCATGCGGGACCTTTGAATCTCTGGGGTTCTTGTACTCTGATCTGGGCTGGTGCTTCAATCTTGTTCTCGTGCCTGTGCACAGTCTGGGCAATAGACCCAGGGTTTGTTAACACCGACACAAAAGGTGTGGTCCCACCATTGCAATGTCCTATTTGGCGCTTCACACATTTCATCTAGGTATTTTCCTAGAAAACAGTCATATACATGCACGTTGCATGCTGTAAATTGGCAAGCCCATGTAGCTCCCCCTTTCTGTCGATTTCTGGAAGCTTGCATAAGCATCCGATTGATTACTTTTTTCTATGGATTTCTTTTGGGTTTAACTGTATTTATGTCTTTTTTATTTTCCTTTAGGTTTTGTTTCCTTTTTATTGTTCAAAATTTTTGAGAATTTTATTTATTAGATTCATGAACATTTTTTATGTTCGTGAACGTTTTCTAATCCATTAACATTTTTAAATTTTATATTATTTTGTAAAATTGGTCAATTTTTTCAAATTCATGAACACTTTCTAAATCCATTAATATTTAAAAATCGTTAACCTTTTAAAATCCATAATTTTTAATCTAGAACTTTTGTTTAAGTTTGATGAACATGTTTTTCAAAGTCAAAAACATTTTCAAAATTCTTAAATATATTGTTAATTTTGGCAACTTATCCAAAACTCATGGACTTTCTTTAAATCTATGCACCAACTATTTAATTTATTAAAAAACGAAGTATGTTTCCCCCCTTGTTAAGCTAACAAGACATGCATTCAAAAAAGGAGCTCATTTCGGGAACTTATAAATGTTGTGGTCAAGTTTCAAAACAGAAAAATAGAAAATATATTCAACATTAGTCTTGTTTCGAACAGCTCATTGATAACCCACAAGTATAGGGGATCGCAACAGTTTTCGATAAGTAAGAGTGTCGAACCCAACGAGGAGCTAAAGGTAGAACAAATATTCCCTAAAGTTCTATCGACCACCGATACAACTCTACGTACGCTTGACATTCGCTTTACCTAGAACAAGTATAAAACTAGAAGTACTTTGTAGGTGTTTTCGGATAGGCTTGCAAGAAAGTAAAGAGCACAAAAATAAAACTAGGGGCTGTTTAAGTAAAAAAAACAACTAAAGTAAATATAGCGAGTGTGGAAAAGTGATGGTAGGTGTGGCGAAATTGTCCCTTAAGCAATTGACTACCTTACTAGACCGATAGCAAGTATTATGTGGGAGAGGCCACTGCTAGCATGTTATCCCTTACTTGGAATTCTATGCACTTATGATTGGAACTATTAGCAAGCATCCGCAACTACTAACGTTCATTAAGGTAAAACCCAACCATAGCATTAAGATATATTGGTCCCCCTTCAATCTCGTATGCATCAATTTCTATGCTAGGTTGAAGCTTCTATCACTCTTGCCCTCCAATACATAGTCCTATCAACATACAACTAACCCTAAGGTGTGATCCACGCGCGCGCTCATATGATGGGCACCAAAGGACAGCAACATAACCACAAGTAAATTAAATCAATAATAGCAATTCATCAACCACCAATAAGACAACGAAAATCTACTCAGACATCATAGGATGGCAACACATCATTGGATAATAATATGAAGCATAAAGCACCATGTTCAAGTAGAGGGTACAGAGGGTTGCGGGAGAGTGGACCGCTGTAGATAGAGGGGGGAAGGTGATGGAGATGTTGGTGAAGATGGCGGAGGTGTTTTTGTAGATCGCGGTGGTGATGATGGCCCCCGGCGGCGTTCCGGCGCCACCGGAAGCGAGGGGGAGAGAGCCCCCCTCCTTCTTCTTCTTCCTTGACCTTCTCTCTAGATGGGAGAAGGGTTTCCCCTCTGTTCCTTGGCTCACATGGCTTGGGAGGGGCGAGAGCCCCTCCGAGATTGGATCTATCTCGTTCTCTTCTGGCTCTGTTTCACCGTTTCGCGTATATATGGAGATCCGTAACTCCGATTGGCCTGAAACCTTTTCTGTGATTTTTTTTCCAAATATTATCTTTCTTGCGGCAAAAGAAGAGCATCAACCGCCTTACGGTGGGCTCACGAGGGTAGGCGGCGCGCCCGGGGGGGGGGGGCCCCTGCCTCGTGACCACCTCGGGCACCGTCTCGCGTGGATTTTTCTTGTGGAATTTTCCATATTTTCCAAAAATAAGATCCGTCCGTTTTTATCATGTTTGGATTCCGTTTGATATGGATATTCTGCGAAACATAAAACATGCAACAGATAGGAACTGGCACTGGGCACTGGATCAATATGTTAGTCCCAAAAATAATATAAAAAGTTGCCAAAAAGTATATGAAAGTGAATAATATTGGCATGGAACAATCAAAAATTATAATTACGACGGAGACGTATCAGCATCCCCAAGCTTAATTCCTGCTCGTCCTCGAGTAGGTAAATGATAAAAAAGAATAATTTTTGATGTGGAATGCTACCTAGCCTAATCTTGATCATATGTCTAATCATGGCATGAATATTAAGACACGAGTGATTCAAAGCAATAGTCTATCATTTGACATAAAAACAATAATACTTCGTGCGTACCAATAAAGCAATCATGTCTTTTCAAAACAACAAGGCCAAAGCAAGCTTATCCCTACAAAATCATACAGTTTGGCCATGCTTCATTTTATCACACAAAATGCCCCCATCATTCACAACCCCGATGACAAGCCGAGCAATTGGTTCATACTTTTTAACGCGCTTCAGCTTTTTCAACCCTCACGCAATACATGTAACATCCCAAATTTCCTATTTGGAATGTTTTACAATTATAGCTAAGCATCTATCCATTCTGTATGAATTTGAGTGCCATTTGGAGTTTCAGAAGATTTTGAGTTTTGGAATTTGAATTCAAATTTTGGCAAGTGGAAATCATTTCAAAAACTATGCCTGATAAATACTTGAGCAAAAGTATGAGAGGAGTAAACATGACACTCCAAAAATATCAGAGGAAAAACATTGCCAAAAGTTTGAAATTCAAAATTGAGTTTTATTTGAATATTGGACAAAAATGATTTTTTTATAAACTTGGATTTTGCCCCTGGAAAAATGTTCAAATGATAGGGAATATTCCCCTGATCATTTTGATATATATATGTCCTATATAAAATATTTATATTTTATATTTTATAACTCTGTTTTTATTTTCAAAAAAAATAAAATTTGGAAAAAAAGAAAAGACCTCAGGCGCCAGCCAGGCCACTGGCCCAGCCAGCGCCGAGGCAACCAAGAGCGCCAGCGTGCCCACCCGCCCACTCAGCGCCAGCCGAGCCGCCCAGCATGAGCCGACCGCACCCAGCGAATCGCCTCCGCGTCGGTCGACCGACCGCGCCAGACTCCTCTCCTCACCGCCAAGCGGGCCTCCACCGTCTCCTTCCCTCGCCCGCCACCTCGCCCGCTCCGCTTGTCGGATCCCAAGGATCCGGATTCACCGGATCTCCCGATTCGCTCCCAGCAAGCCGCCGCCCCGCCCTATAAATGCCCTCCCCTCACCCCATTCCCCCCTCGCCCCTCGCGGACCTCTCCTCTCCTGCAAGGCCTCGCTGAGCCCGAGAGCGCCGCCGCCGCCATTGCCACCGTCCCGACCCACCCCGGCCACCCCGAGCTCGCCTGACCCCACCCCGGACTCCCCTCGCCGCGCTGCACCACTGAGACCTCCGCCGACGCCCCGACCACCGGAGTCGCGGAACCATCGCCGCCGAGCTGCGTCGCCGTCGCCGACCGGTAAGCTGCGGAGTTTCCTCCGTCGTCGATCTAGTCCGACGGCCTAGATTAGAACCCCGAAGGGGTATGTTTTATTATTAGGTTTAGTTATAAAAAAAACCGGTTCAGATCGGTTTAGTTGGTTTAGTTAGGTTTTATTTAAAACCGGCCGATTCATTATAAACCACTAGGGCCCGTTTAGTTATATTACGCCCAGGGCGTTAGTTAGGCCCATTTGGCCGTTTTTCTTTATTTTTAGTTTTCTGTTTTAGTAGAATAGTTCCAGATTTGAAAAATTCATATCTTTTATTCTACTTAATATTTTTAAGTGATTCTTTTTTTCTTGGTTTGCAAATTTCTTATAGTTTCTGTAGAAAATATAATTAGCTATGTTAAAATTATTTATAATTGCTTTATTTTAGATTTAATCAGAATAGTAAATCTGCTATAAAATGAGTTAGGAAAATTATTTTTAATGATTCTTTTGTCCCAACTTTGTTTTGACATTACCTAACCGTAGGAATTTATTTGAGCATTTTAGGGTTAATAAAAAATAGTTTTAATCAGAATCATGTTATTCTTAATTAATTAACTAGCTACTGTTTTCCTATTGTTTTAGTTAGCAAATAAATTTATTTTTCACTTGTGATTGATTATTCTAGGTTAGTTTCTGTCACTTTAGAGCATAAACTTTTATTTGTAATAAATAAAATTGTTATTTTATTTTCTTACTAAAAATTGCATTAGGCCTAATAGGAGTTTTATAATAGATTTTAAATTGATTCTTTTTGTTCCTAGTTGCTTAATGCATTCTTTTATGTAAAACTATTTTTTTAGTTGTTGCCTGAAGTAGGAAAAACTTTGAGTTGGATTTCTTCGAGTTTTCCTTTGGGTTTTGATTCGTTTGCTTTGGTGTGTTATGTTACTATGCTATTGTGGTTAAGTGATCATATGCTATATGCTTATTGTGATTATTGTTTGCCTCGGTAGAATTTCCGGAGTGCGAAGCTTGCTCCCACGAGTCCCTAGTTTTCGAAGATCGTCAGCAAGGCAAGTTCACTTTGACCATGCTTTCATACCTATGTTTTATTGCATATAGTGGCACCTTTGCAACCACCCCTCAAGAGTGTTATTGAATCCTTGTAGTTGAGTAGTATGCATGAGGCAGAACCCATCACCTGTTACCAAGCCCGGGGCGTTATTTATTTTAATGCTACGCTATAGTAGACGGGTTTGGTATGAGTGCACGAGAGTGGTGTGAAGAAGGAGGACTCTCGTCGATGATGATAACTCCATGATGGCATCTGCAAGGACTGCATCTTCAAGGCCTCAAGACTTCAAGACTGGAGACAAGAATTCAATACACACTCTTTGGGTGAAGGACGGTTGACGGGCACCTTGGAGAAACCAGGTGGTTGGCGGGATGCATGGAGAAGCGCCATGACATCTTGCGGAAAGCTTCACCCAGACTCAAAGAGACGGAAGAATACTTCATGCCCGGAAGCCTACCTGTGCAACCGCAAGTCATTATGGGATCTGGCTTGGTTGACCTTAGTGGTGACTTTGGCTGGGACGGTGCTAGCGGATGTAGAACTACGGTAGGATTGGATGAGCACGGACGGTGGTCGGGGAACTCTTCGGAAGACCATGTTTCGGTCGTCTTGTTCTCAAACACCCTGAAGTGCGAGAACGTAAAAAGAGGGATCGAATCTTGTGGGTAAAGTGTACAAACCTCTGCAGAGGGTTAAAAACCTAATCTATTAGCCGTGTCCCCGGTTACGGACAATTTGAGCATCTGGACTTGGATCTATCTCGGAACTCTCAACACCGGACTGATAACTTAATTGTGGGCAACTTATGATGAATTTGGGCTATGAGACATCGGTTGGCGGAACCATGTCATGATAGAAAACTCCATAGTACAGACTCCAGTTATTCCTTTGATTTAGGGAAAATAAAACCAGCTTTTACGCAAACAAAACTTAGATACAGAACCACAAAGCCATACTGCATATAGTATAGTTTATCATCTGTTTTCTCTTATTGTGATCTTGCCGGTACATTCAATGTACTGACCTACACGGCTGCAACGTATCATGTTGCAGATATTTCCTCGACGAGTAAGGGTTACGATACAGGGTTACGGTCTACACTCAACCTGCCGATGGCGTTGATGGGACTCCACCCCGACTATTTGTTTCATTGACTTATGAGGTATATATCAGTTTTACGTTAATTATACATGTGATTGCACTTTGATATATACATTGATGTACTGTGTGTGCCAAAGATACTTGATCCGTGGATGGCACAAAGAACACGAGGCTTGACCGTCTGAGGTCGGGTCGCTCTGATATGGTATCGAGCACATGTTGATATGAGGCGTGACCCTAGAAATCGGAAAGCCCCTAGGACAGGATGTCTCAAAAAACTTTATTATCAAAAAAGACTCTTACTTCTCATCCTTCCTGATTTCATCAAATAGACACTCCCACCTCAAATAGTTAGAATATACCCCTTTTCCCTTTTGACCACATGAAGGATCAACTGAAGCCGCTCCAAGAAAGATATCGGACAACTGATGGCCATTTCAGAGTAACAAGGATTTCACCATGCATTAGAAGAGTTGAAGCTGCAACAATTGAAGACTCCGAAGACTAGAAGAATTTGAAGAATCTGAAGAATTATTTGACCTTTAGAAGACCAAACCCCTGTTACACACTTACGTTAGATGCGGCGATTTGTGAGCTGTCATTTGTTTGATGTTTTCCGACAGCCACAAAGTAAAACCCGTTTCTTCAAAAAAACTATTGTTTGTATTGTGTGTATATCCCTCCCCACCTCTCTCATATCTCATCCCAAAACTTTTGGACCCATAGATGATGAATGAAGTTGGACTGATATTCTCTGGATCAAGACTCAGCCGGAGGCGAGCTATGGATGCGAACATGGAAAATCACTTGGAGCAATTTGGTTTCAAGGAAGTATGAGGTCCAATACGCTCTTGAAGACTTTTTACGTAAAGTGCGGCAACCTGGTGGAAAATGCATCAAGCCATACAAGGATTTAGTGGAGCAAGAACTTGGGAGGAATTCAAGAAGACCCTGATGAGATCACGTCTCATCCGGAAGCACTATGATAACCCGAAGAAGAACCCTTGTGCCTGCAAGATTTGCGGAGAAATTGGACACACCCAGGAGGAACACAAGGATGGATGCAATCATTGTGAGGAGAAACACTCAGCTGAGGAATGCCCAACTAGTCAGGTGACTTGTTTCTTGTGTGAAGGAACCACCCACTACCCGACTCAGTGTTACATTTACCCCATGGTGCAACAAACTACTCAGGAGCAGGAAGAAGGAATGAAAGAAGCCCTCCGAGAAGTTATGAAAGAACCAGTGATGAAGGAATGTGTTGAAGACCTTGATGGAGAAGGCCTCAACAGATTTTACTCCAATGCTTGCTATTCATGTGGAGAAGAAGGACATTTTTCACAGTATTGCACCAAGGAAAGAAAAGAGTATTTGGGATATTTCCCGACAGCAGAAGTAAAGTTTGACCCTCGGGAAATAGAAGCTTTGATCGTTACAGAGAAATCTAGGAAGAGAAAAAGAAGGCAACCCGAGAACAACGCAATTTTTGCAGAGAAGGACCTGAGTCATATCACTTGTTACAGGTGCAAGGATTTAGGTCATTACGCTAGTAAATGTCCAGGAAAGAAGCCAAGAACCCAAGGAGCCTACATAATCACAAAGAAGCCCCGAGACATGTCGGAAGTCATTTGTTTTCGCTGCAAAGAAGCAGGACATTACGCTACTAAATGTCCCAACAAAACGGAAGCTGGAGTTGAGTAGTTGGCATTTTGATATGGATAATAAGAGTAGCAGAAAGCAATTTCATTTTCATGAGTTCGATGGGTTGAGTTATGTAATAGATTACTCAGAGATTGTAATAGCTCATGGCTCAATAAAGTTGTAATGTCACATGTTGAAAGACTTTAAGGAGTTGTCATATTTTATCTTGGAAATTAATATTCTGGATGAACATGGAAGAAAGTGAGTTGTGATGCATAAACGGGAAATTGGAAATTGAGTTTGAAGTTTTGTTTGGATGATATGAATGTGTGCCTCAGGAGATATGCACCTTATTCTGAGCACCATTTTTGCAACTGCAGATGACGACCCTTTACGAGTCTTTCCTTAAAGGTCCGGAAACGATCATGACCCTGACAAGTGATCATGATTACCCGAAGATCCTGAAGGACATGATGACGCATATTCACCTTGAAGGAGATGCAGTCTACAAAGGCAACCCCTTCATGCAAAAGGGAGTGGAACTTTGGTATGTGGAGGTACACCTCCACCATTTGAAAGGAGTTTGCCCAAAGATGATGGGACAGTACTTCTTCATTTCACGTGTGCCACAAGCAACTTTCTTCGATGCTGTTCGTGAAGCAGCCATGGAAGCCATACGCCAGATCGGAGAAATACTTGAAGCAAGACTCCGTTATACCCAGGAATACCTAAGCGAAGTGCATGCAGAGATGATGGAGGTGAAGCTCAAGGCCACCACGATGAAACAGAAGATTGAAGACTTCAAGGCGCATGTCGCACAATTCCAGTGGGAATAAAGAATCCTCGAGGAAGATAAATAAATAAAGTTGGAAGTAATGTCTGACCATACCGAACCATGTGGGTGGCAGCATTTGTAATAAACTTTTTGGAATTTGGATTTACGGAAAATGTTTAAGGATGTAATAAAAGATTGATATGAAAATAATGAGATTTATGGATAAACTAGTGCATTTTCTTTGGTGTCGTAGTACTCTGTAAAGCCACAGGATAAATGAAGAAAGAAATGTGTTATTCATGACGGTCCATAGAAGGAAGCTGGACAAAATAAGTTGGAATTTTGCCTTTTGATATGATGGTATGAAGAAACAGAGTACTACTGGATTTAAAGGAGGTGTAATATGGAACAAGAGAGTTACTCCAAGGATGAGTTAAAGCTACACTAGTGTTGAAGTGGGCCCATAACCCACAGGCCCAGGATTTTGAAAAGGAACAGATGTAACCTTGATAAAGGAATAAATTTGGAAGAATCAGTGATCCAATCAGCATACGTTTCGTAGGAGGTTACGCAAAAACCCGAGAGTTGTGAAGAAACGATTGATGTTCTGTTCAGCTTGCAGAATCAATGGAATTATCCGAACTAAGTTCGTTGAGAAGAGAAATTCTGCAATGCTTGTGAGTATGCCCAAGTGTTAGAATACGTGATTCACTATTTACGTATGTGGTAATGATTCAAGTACGGGATGGATTGGCCCCCATACCGGAGACTTCTATCATGAACTATCATATGTTGATGGAAAAATCAGAGAGACTTGAAAACTTTAGAAGAGCGTCGATACGACAAGCCAAAAGCCTTAGAATGGTATAGGTATTTCTTTTCCCCTTGTACAAGGCAGTTGTTGCCAACCGTAGGAAATACGGTGAGGTTCAACCCAGACCCGTTTCTGCAGGAGAAACCATAAATTGAAGACCACCATGAGTATTTCGATAGCTGTCTAGAATGGACACGAACCTATCAACTAAGAAGATCCAGTCCCGGACGAACTTCAACTTTGACGACCCGACCCACGATTTTGAGGAAAACTCTATGCTTCTGACAGAAGAGCGTTAAGGAAGGAGCTATTGTAAGATATGTGAAGAGACATACATTGTCGGCACTCCAGAGGAAGTATCTGAGTTATTGGAACTGTAACCTTGCTTTTAAGTGTGGTAGCACCTCTGACCTTTCCGACCAAAGTATTTACTAGAAGACCCCCAACCCCTAACCTTTTCTTGCTAGCCTCTTCGAATCTCGAGGACGAGATTCATTTTAAGTGTGGTAGGTTTGTAACATCCCAAATTTCCTATTTGGAATGTTTTACAATTATAGCTAAGCATCTATGCATTCTGTATGAATTTGAGTGCCATTTGGAGTTTCAGAAGATTTTGAGTTTTGGAATTTGAATTAAAATTTTGGCAAGTGGAAATCATTTCAAAAACTATGCCTGATAAATACTTGAGCAAAAGTATGAGAGGAGTAAACATGACACTCCAAAAATATCAGAGGAAAAACATTGCCAAAAGTTTGAAATTCAAAATTGAGTTTTATTTTAATATTGGAAAAAATGATTTTTTTTATAAACTTGGATTTTGCCCCTGGAAAAATGTTCAAATGATAGGGAATATTCCCCTGATCATTTTGATATATATATGTCCTATATAAAATATTTATATTTTAGATTTTATAACTCTGTTTTTTATTTTCAAAAAAATAAAATTTGGAAAAAAAAGAAAAGACCTCAGCGCCACCAAAGCATCGCCCAGCAGCCGAGGCAACCATGGCCTTGCCAGGCCCAAATGCCCAGTGAGCCGACCGCACCAGCCGAATCGCCTCCCGCGTGGTCGACCGACCAGCGCAGCCTCCCTCTCCCTCACTGCCAAAGGGCCTCCACCCGTCTCCTTCCCCTCGCCCACGCCACCTCGCCGCTCCGCCGCTTGCCGGATCCCGAAGGATCCGGGATTCACCGGATCTCCCCCGATTCGCTCCCAGCAAGCCGCCGCCCCGCCCTATAAATGCCCTCCCCTCACCCCATTCCCCCTCGCCCCTCGCGGACCTCTCCTCTCCCGCAAGGCCTCGCTGAGCCCGAGAGCGCCGCCGCCATTGCCACCATCCCGACCCACCCGCCACCCAGAGCTCGCCTGACCCCACCCCCGGACTCCCCTCGCCGCGCTGCACCCGCCGGAGACCTCCGCCGACGCCCCCGACCACCGGAGTCGCCGGAACCATCGCCGCCCGAGCCGCCGTCGCCGTCTTCGACCGGTAAGCCGCCAGAGTTTCCCTCCGCCGTCCGATCTAGTCCGACGGCCTAGATTAGAACCCCGAAGGGGTATGTTTTATTATTAGGTTTAGTTATAAAAAACCGGTTCAGATCGGTTTAGTTGGTTTAGTTAGGTTTTATTTGAAACCGGCCGATTCGTTATAAACCACTAGGGCCCGTTTAGTTATATTACGCCCAGGGCGTTAGTTAGGCCTATTTGCCCGTTTTTCTTTATTTTTAGTTTTCTGTTTTAGCAGAATAGTTCCAGATTTGAAAAATTCATATCTTTTATTCTACTTAATATTTTTAAGTGATTCTTTATTTGTTGGTTTGCAAATTTCTTATAGTTTCTGTAGAAAATATAATTAGCTATGTTAAAATTATTTATAATTGCTTTATTTTAGATTTAGTCAGAATAGTAAATCTGCTATAAAATGAGTTAGGAAAATTATTTTTAATGATTCTTTTGTCCCAACTTTGTTTTGACATTACCTAACCGTAGGAATTTATTTGAGCATTTTAGGGTTAATAAAAATAGTTTTAATCAGAATCATGTTATTCTTAATTAATTAACTAGCTACTGTTTTCCAATTGTTTTAGTTAGCAAATAAATTTATTTTTCACTTGTGATTGATTATTCTAGGTTAGTTTCGTCGCTTTAGAGCATGAACTTTTATTTGTAATAAATAAAATTGTTATTTTATTTTTCTTACTAAAATTGCATTAGGCCTAATAGGAGTTTTATAATAGATTTTAAATTGATTCTTTTGTTCCTAGTTGCTTAATGCATTCTTTTCTGTTAAGTTAACATAAACCCATGATTAGGTTATGTTAAGAAAAATTTTTGTTATGTAAAACTATTTTTTTAGTTGTTGCCTGAAGTAGGAAAAACTTTGAGTTGGATTTCTTCAAGTTTTCCTTTGGGTTTTGATTCGTTTGCTTTGGTGTGTTATGTTACTATGCTATTGTGGTTAAGTGATCATATGCTATATGCTTATTGTGATTATTGTTTGCCTCGGTAGAATTTCCGGAGTGCGAAGCTTGCTCCCACGAGTCCCTAGTTTTCAAAGATCGTCAGCAAGGCAAGTTCACTTTGACCATGCTTTCATACCTATGTTTTATTGCATATAGTGGCACCTTTGCAACCACCCCTCAGTAGTGTTATTGAATCCTTGTAGTTGAGTAGTATGCATGAGGCAGGAACCCATCACCCTGTTACCAAGCCCGGGACGTTATTTATTTTAATGCTATGCTATAGTAGACGGGGTTTGGTATGAGTGCACGAGAGTGGTGTGAAGAAGGAGGACTCTACGTCGATGATGATAACTCCATGATGGCATCTGCAAGGACTTCATCTTCAAGGCCTCAATACTTCAAGACTGGAGACAAGAATTCAATACACACTCTTCGGGTGAAGGATTGTTGACGGGCACCTGGAGAAACCAGTGGTTGGCGGGATGCATGGAGAAGCGCCATGACATCTTGCGAAAGCTTCACCCAGACTCAAAGACACGGAAGAATACTTCATGCCCGAAGCTTACCTGCAACCGCAAGTCATTATGGGCTCGCTTGGTTGACCTTAGTGGTGACTTTGGCTGGGGCGGTGCTAGCAGATGTAGAACTACGGTAGGATTGGATGAGCACGGACGGTGGTCGGGGAACTCTTCGAAGACCATGTTTGGTCGTCTTGTTCTCAAACACCCGAAGTGCGAGAACGTAAAAGAGGGATCGAATCTTGCGGGTAAAGTGTACAAACCTCTGCAGAGGGTTAAAAACCTAATCGATTAGCCGTGTCCCCGGTTACGGACAATTTGAGCATCTGGACTTGGATCTATCTCGGAACTCTCAACACCGGACTGATAACTTAATTGTGGGCAACTTATGATGAATTTGGGCTATGAGACATCGGTTGGCGGAACCATGTCATGATAGAAAACTCCATAGTACAGACTCCAGTTATTCCTTTGATGTAGGGAAAATAAAACTAGCTTTTACGCGAACAAAACTTAGATACAGAGCCACAAAGCCATACTACATATAGTATAGTTTATCAACTGTTTTCTCTTATTGTGATCTTGCGGTACATTCAATGTAATGACCTACACGGCTGCAACGTATCATGTTGCGATATTTCCTCGACAGTAAGGGTTACGATACAGGTTACGGTCTACACTCAACCTGCCGATGGCGTTGATGGGACTCCACCCCGACTATTTGTTTCATTGTGACTTATGAGGTATATATCAGTTTTATGTTAATTATACATGTGATTGCACTTTGATATATACATTGATGTACTATGTGTGCCAAAGATACTTGATCCGAGGATGGCACAAACAACACGAGGCTTGACCGTCTCGAGGTCGGGTCGCTACAATACATGAGCGCAAGCCATGGATATAGCACTATAGGTGGAATAGAATATAATGATGGAGGTTATGTGGAGAAGACAAAAAAGGAGAAAGTCTCACATCGACGCGACTAATCAACGGGCTATGGAGATGCCCATCAATTGATGTCAATGCGAGGAGTAGGGATTGCCATGCAACGGATGCTCTAAGAGCTATAAGTGTATGAAAGCTCAACAAAAGAAACTAAGTGGGTGTGCATCCAACTTGCTTGCTCATGAAGACCTAGGGCATTTGAGGAAGCCCATCGTTGGAATATACAAGCCAAGTTCTATAATGAAATTTCCCACTAGTATATGAAAGTGATAACTCAAGAGACTCTCTATATGAAGAACATGGTGCTACTTTGAAGCACAAGTGTGGTAAAAGGATAATAACATTGCCCCTTCTCTCTTTTTCTCTCATTTTTTTGGCCTTCTCTTTTTTTGGCCTTTCTCTTTTTATTTTTATTTTTTTTCGTCCGGAGTCTCATCCCAACTTGTGGGGGAATCATAGTCTCCATCATCCTTTCCTCACTGGGGCAATGCTCTAATAATGATGATCATCACACTTTTATTTACTTACAACTCAATATTACAACTCGATATCTAGAACAAGGATATGACTCTATATGAATGCCTCCGGTGGTGTACCGGGATGTGCAATGATCCAGCGTAGCAATGACATCAAAAAACGGACAAGCCATGAAAACACCATGCTAGCTATCTTCCGATCATGCAAAGCAATATGACAATTAATGCTCAAGTCATGTATATGATGATGATGGAAGTTGCATGGCAATATATCTCGGAATGGCTATGGAAATGCCATGATAGGTAGGTATGGTGGCTGTTTTGAGGAAGATATAATGAGGCTTATGTGTGACAGAGAGTACCGTATCACGGGGTTTGGATGCACCGGCGAAGTTTGCACCAACTCTCGAGGTGAGAAAGGGCAATGCACGGTACCGAAGAGGCTAGCAATGATGGAAAGGTAAAAGTGCGTATAATCCATGGACTCACATTAGTCATAAAGAACTCATATACTTATTGCAAAAATTTATTAGCCCTCGAAGCAAAGTACTGCTACGCATGCCCATAGGGGGATAGATTTGTAGGAAAATACCATCGCTCATCCCCTACCGCCACTCATAAGGAAGACAATCAAAGAAACACCCCATGCTTCAAATTTGTCACACGACGGTTACCATACGTGCATTCTACGGGACTTGCAAACCTCAACACAAGTGTCTCTACAATCCACAACCACCCACTAGCATAACTCTAATATCACCATCTCTATATCGCAAAACTATTGTAAGGAATCAAACATATCATATTCAGCGATCTACAAGTTTATGTAGGATTTTATGACTAACCATGTGAATGACCAATTCCTGTCATCTCTCTAAATAGATATAAGTGAAGCAAGAGAGTTTAATTCTTTCTACAAAAGATATGCCCACGCTCTAACAAATATAAGTGAAGCAAGAGAGCATTCTACAAATGGCTGTTGTCTATGGAAAGAGAAACAGGCAATCCAAACTTCAAATGATATAAGTGAAGCACATGAAGCATTCTATAAAGCCATACTCAAAAGATTTAAGTGAAGTGAAATGAGCATTCTATAAATCAACCAAGGACTATCTCATACCAGCATGGTGCATAAAAGAAGAATAAAGACCTAATTGCAAAAGACGCTCCAAGACTTGCACATAATGCATGAACGAAACGAATCCGAAAACATACCGATACTTGTTGAACAAAGAGGGGATGCCTCCCCAGCATCCCCAAGCTTAGACGCTTGAGTCTCCTTGAATATTTACTTGGGGTGCCTCGGGCATCCCCAAGCTTGAGCTCTCGCCTCTCTTCCTTCTTCTCACATCGAAACATCCTCGATTAGACACTACATCCACACAAAACTTCAACAGAAAATTCGGTAATATCCGTTAGTATAATAAAGCAAATCACCACTCTAAGTATTGTTGCAAACCAATTCATATTTTTTTTTGCATTGTGTCTACTGTAATATAACTTTTTCATGGCTTAATCCACTGATATAAATTGATAGTTTCATCAAAACAAGCAAACTATGCATCAAAAATAGAATCTGTCTAAAACAGAACAGTCTGTAGCAATCTGAACATTCACCATACTTCTGATACTTGAAAATTCTTCCAAAAGGAAAAAATAAACAATTTGTATAGCAAGACAGTGCAAAACGAATCAGAACCATTTGACGTCCCAGTAAAAAATTAAAATTCGCGCACTAAAGTCAAAGTTTCTGTCCTACACCGTACAAACCAACAAGCATTGTAAACATCCTAAAGGCAAACCTTAGCACATTATTTTTATAATACAATGGAATTGTACATGGGGATAATTATTTTTGTTGAAAAGTTTCTGTAATCAAGATTCACAAAGTTGCCGTGAGCATGAACAAAGTTCAAGGAGCTCTCCCACTTCAACAATGCTTGTCTCTCTTACTTTCACTATTCTTTTTGAAAAAGTTTTGGGTTCCCCTCTTTATTTTTGTTGTTTTTAAACTATATGAAAGCACTCAACAGAAATAAATGACTCTCTAAAACTTCAGGGTTGTCTCCCTGGCAGCGCTTTCTTTAAAGCCATTAAGCTAGGCATATAGTGCTCAAGTAGTGAATCCACCCGGATCCCAAGGTATATCAAAGCCAATTTTAATTAGCAATGATTTGTAATTTAGTAGTGAGCACAAAGAAACATATATCAAGAAATGACGAAGTCTAACTCTCTTCCTATGCATCGGCATGTCATAAAAGAACAATTCATGCACACATAGGAAAGGCCAATTCATAGTATAAACAGTTTCTTGCAATTTTATCGTGTTGGAAACATAAAGAGGCGGAGATATAGTTCCTCTCTCATAATAATTGCAAGTAGGAGCAGCAAGCACATGCATATTATATTCATCAAAATCATCATGTGCAACGGTAAAAGGCAACCCATCAATATAATCCTTAATAAGAGCAAACTTCTACGATATAGTGTAGTCGGGAGAATTCAAAAAGATAATAGGACTATCATGCGTGGGTGCAATAGCAACAATTTCATGTTTAACATAAGGAACTATAGAAAGTTCATCTCCATAAGTATAATTTATATTGGCATCTTGGGCACAAGCATAGCAAGCATCATCAAAAAGGGATATTTCAAAAGAATCATAGGGATCATAACAGTCATCATAGCAATCATCCTTCGGTAAGCACAAAGGGGAATTAAACAATGTATGAGTTGAAGAGTTACTCTAATTAGAAGGTGGGCACGGGTGATCAATCCGCTCTTCCTCCTTTTGTTCTTCGCTCTCCTCCTCATATTTTTCATCCAATGAGCTCACAGTTTCATCGATTTCTTCTTCCATAGATTCCTGCAAAATATTAGTCTCTTCTTGGACAGCGTTAACTTCCTCAATAAATGCAGCAATATTGGCATTGAATTTATAATTTTCATAGCAATATCTAAGTATAGCAAAATTTTCAGGTCTGTAAATAGCATCATCAAAATTTTCACAAGTTTTAAACAAAGATTCTATTTCATAAGCACCCATAAAAGCAACAAATTCTTCTATTTGTTCCACATCATAGTAATCATATATACCTTTAGCATAAGAAGCTAAGGTTTTATTATCATTAAATTCGCATGAAAAGTCAAGATGTGGAGACTTCATCCTAGAGCAACCAGTATAATCATATCTCAAGCATAGTTCCCGAGCATACCAATGCAACATAATAAATTGATCCCATAATAGTTTCCCTTTTTGTGTCGAGCGATAATCGCTAAAGTATTCACGTTGATCCAACATGTTTCCCATTATAAAGTTGAGTGGGGTTTTCTCAGGATTATCAAAGTAGTACATAATATTTCTAACATAATGAGAATCGGGGGTTTTAGGAGTTACCCCATCCTCATGAGTAGCAAGTACCTCTAATTTTTCTGGTTTTTTGTGTTCCATATCCATAACTAAATATAGAGAACAACTTAGAACAGCAAATAAAAATTACTTAGTGATAAAGCAAACGAGCACACACGAGAATATTCACCCCACGCTATTGCTCCCTGGCAACGGTGCCAGAAAAAGGTCTTGATAACCCACAAGTATAGGGGATCGCAACAGTTTTCGATAAGTAAGAGTGTCGAACCCAACGAGGAGCTAAAGGTAGAACAAATATTCCCTAAAGTTATATCGACCACCGATATAACTCTACGTACGCTTGAATATTGGGCTTGGCTTCCAGGCGAAGCCAAAGGCTAAGCACGGAGCGCCGCGGGCCCCAAAAGCCTGCGGCCTTGGTCGACGCGTGGCGGTTGATTGGACGTGGGCGTCTCCGCTTCCCCATGCTTCCTCGGCAACTGCCCGACGTGACAAGTCCCTGCGACATGCAAGGGAAACCATCATTACCTGTGATCATGGGAGGCGCCGGTTGGCCTTTTCCTGCTATAAATGAGGGAGGGGCTGAGCCCCCGTCGCCCATCTCTTCCCAGTTTGCTTGTTTCTTCCTTCTTGCTCCATCACCTGCCACAATTCCCATGGCACCAATACAAAGGTTCTCCGCCGAGGAGAAAGGAAAGGCTCTCTGCGACGAGCCGGAGCTGCTTCCGCCGAAGAAGAGGTCGCTTCACCGCTGCGACGTAGTGGTGATGCAGGTGGTGACGAGGCCTTGGTGCGAGCGGCCTCCTCCTGGATATCCGTTGCCCCTGTACGCCCAAGCCAGGGGCTCAGGAGGAAGGAACGACGGGCGCCGACGCGCGCGCCACAGCCCAGGTCGACATGCCGTGGTGACGCGCGCCGTCGCTCCGTGAGTTCATGCGGCGGACTCCTCGCGCGAGCTCGTGCTGTGGGTGGTGATGCCCCCCAGGTCTTGGATCCGCTTCCCGCGGTTCTTCTCCGACGTGATGCCACTGCGGGGACCCCTCGAGCTCTGGTTGCAGCACACCGGCTGCGACGCTCCGGCGACTGGAGCTGAAGTTAAAGCGGTCTCCCTCGGCAAGATCTTCATGTCCCGTGGCTGGGGCGAGGTCGCGCGGGTTTGCCGCGCGGAGGGCCCCCTCGCGATCCACTTCGAGTATGAAGGCGCCTCCATGTTGTTCTTCAAGGTCTTCAACGCGGAGGGTCGCCACTTGGAGTGTTGCCTGATGTCTACTACACAACCTTCTTCTTGTAGACGTTGTTGGGCCTCCAAGTGCAGAGGTTTGTAGGACAGTAGAAAATATCCCTCAAGTGGATGACCTAAGGTTTATCAATCCATGGGAGGCGTAGGATGAAGATGGTCTCTCTGAAACAACCTTGCAACCAAATAACAAAGAGTCTCTTGTGTTCCCAACACACCCAATACAATGGTAAATTGTATAGGTGCATTAGTTCGGCAAAGAGATGGTGATACAAGTGCAATATGGATGGTAGATATAGGTTTTTGTAATCTGAAAATATAAAAACAGAAAGGTAACTAAAGATAAAAGTGAGCGTAAACGGTATTGCAATGCTAGGAAACAAGGCCTAGGGTTCATACTTTCACTAGTGCAAGTTCTCTCAACAATAATAACATAATTGGATCATATAACTATCCCTCAACATGCAACAAAGAGTCACTCCAAAGTCACTAATAGCGGAGAACAAACGAAGAGATTATGGTAGGGTACGAAACCACCTCAAAATTATTATTTCCAATCAATCCGTTGGGCTATTCCTATAAGTTCCACAAACAGCCCTAGAGTTCGTACTACAATAACACCTTAAGACACAAATCGACCAAAACCCTAATGTCACCTAGATACTCCAATGTCACCTCAAGTATCCGTGGGTATGATTATACGATATGCATCACAAAATCTCAAATTCATCTATTCAACCAACACATAGAACCTCAAAGAGTGCCCCAAAGTTTCTACCGGAGAATCAAGACGAAAACATGTGCCAACCCCTATGCATAGGTTCATGGGCGGAACCCACAAGTTGATCACCAAAACATACATCAAGTGAATCACGTGATATCCCATTGTCACCACAGATACGCATGGCAAGACATACATCAAGTGTTCTCAAATCATTAAAGACTCAACCCGATAAGATAACTTCAAAGGGGAAACTCAATCCATTACAAGAGAATAGAGGGGGAGAAGAAACATTAGATCCAACTATAATAGCAAAGCTCGCGATACATCAAGATCGTGCCAAATCAAGAACACGAGAGAGAGAGAGAGATCAAACACATAGCTACTGGTACATACCCTCAGCCCCGAGGGTGAACTACTCCCTCCTCGTCATGGAGAGCACCGGGATGATGAAGATGGCCACTGGTGAGGGTTCCCCCCTCCGGCAGGGTGCCGGAACAGGGCCCCGATTGATTTTTGGTGGCTACAAAGTCTTGCAGCGGCGGAACTCCCGATCTATTCTGTTTTCCGAAGTTTTTAGTATATATGGGTATATATGGGAGGAAAAAGTACGTCGGTGGACCTCCGGGCTGTCCACGAGGCAGGAGGGCATGCCCCCCACCCTCGTGGGCAGCCCAGGACTCCCCTGGTGCAACTCCGGTACTCCGTGGGCTTCTTCTGGTCCAAAAATAAGTTCCGTGGAGTTTCAGGTCAATTGGACTCCGTTTGATATTCCTTTTCTTCGAACAGTGAAATAGGCAAAAAACAGCAATTCTGGACTGGGCCTTCGGTTAATAGGTTAGTCCCAAAAATAATATAAAAGTGGAAAATAAAGCCCAATATTGGCCAAAACACTAGATAATATAGCATGGAGCAATAAAAAATTATAGATACGTTGGAGATGTATCAAGCATCCACAAGCTTAATTCCTGCTCGTCCTCGAGTAGGTAAATGATAAAAAAAGATAATTTTTTATGTCGAATGCTACTAGGCATAATTTCACTGTAATTCTTCTTATTTGTGATATGAATATTAAGATCTGAAAGATTCAAGATAAAAGTTCATATTGACATAAAAATAATAATACTTCAAGCTTACTAACTAAACAATTATGTCCTCTCAAAATAACATGGCCAAAGAAAGTTCATCCCTACAATATCATATAGTTTAGTCATGCTCCATTTTCGTCACACAAGAATGCTCTCATCATGCACAACCCCGATGACAAGCCAAGCAATTGTTTCATACTTTAGTAATCTCAAACTTTATAAACCTTCACGCAATACATGAGCATGAGCCATGGACATATCACTATAGGTGGAATAGAATATGATTATGGGGGTTATGTGGAGAAGACAAAAAAGGAGAAATTCTCACATCGATGCGGCTAATCAACGGGCTATAGATATGCCCATCAATTGATGTCAATGTGAGGAGTAGGGATTGCCATGCAACGGATGCACTAGAGCTATAAGTATGTGAAATCTCAAACTGAAACTAAGTGGGTGTGCATCCAACTTGCTTGCTTATGAAGACCTAGGGCATTTGAGGAAGCCCATCGTTGGAATATACAAGCCAAGTTCTATAATGAAAATTCCCACTAGTATATGAAAGTGATAACTCAAGAGACTCTCTATATGAAGAACATGGTGCTACTTTGAAGCACAAGTGTGGTAAAAGGATAGTAACATTGCCCCTTCTCTTTTTTTTCCTTTGTTGTCTTTTTTTTCCTTCTCTTTTTTTGGCCTTTCTCTCTTTTTTATCTTTTTTATTTTTTCGTCCGGAGTCTCATCCCGACTTGTGGGGGAATCATAGTCTCCATCATCCTTTCCTCACTGGGGCAATTCTCTAATAATGATGATCATCACACTTTTATTTATTTACAACTCAATATTACAACTCGATATCTAGAACAAAGATATGACTCTATATGAATGCCTCCGGCGGTGTGCCGGGATGTGCAATGATCTAGCATAGCAATGACATAAAAAACGGACAAGCCATGAAAACATCATGCTAGCTATCTTACGATCATGCAAAGCGATATGACAATAAATGCTCAAGTCATGTATATGATGATGATGGAAGTTGCATGGCAATATATCTCGGAATGGCTATGGAAATGCCATAATAGGTAGGTATGGTGGCTGTCTTGAGGAAGATATAAGGAGGTTTATGTGTGATAGAGCGTATCGTATCACAGGGTTTGGATGCACCGGCGAAGTTTGCACCAACTCTCGAGGAGAGAAAGGGCAATGCACGGTACCGAAGAGGCTAGCAATGATGGAAGGGTGAGATTGCGCATAATCCATGGACTCAACATTAGTCTTAAAGAACTCACATACTTGTTACAAAAGTCTATTAGTCATTGAAACAAAGTACTACGTTGTAACATCCCAAATTTCCTATTTGGAATGTTTTACAATTATAGTTAAGCACCCTATGCATCCTGTTTGAATTTGAATGCCATTTGGAATTTCAGAGAAATTTTGAGTTTTGAATTTGAATTCAAACTTTGGCATGTGGGAAACATTTCAAAAACTAAGCCTGATAAATACTTGATCAAAAGTATGAGAGGAGTAGACATGACACTCCAAAAATATCAGAGGAAAACATTGCCAAAAGATTTGGATTCAAATCTGAATTTTATTTGAATTTGAAAAAATGGATTTTTATAAAGTGTGGATTTTGCCTTTGGAAAAATGTTCAAATGAAAGGGAATATTCCCCTGATCATTTTGGTATATACCCTATATAAAATATTTATAGATATTGTTTTATTTCTGTTTTTGTTTTATTTAAAAAAATAAAGTTCAGAAAAAGAAAAACCCCCCGAGGCGCCAGCCAGGCCCCCTGGCCCAGCCAGCAGCACCTCTCCCCAGCTGGCCCACCAGCCGCCCACTGGCCAATGGCCAGCCAGCCCCACCGCCAACCCCTCGCCAAAGCCCTCGCTTGCCACCCTCGTTCCTCCCCTCTCTCTCTCATCACCAGCGGGCCCGCCCATCTTCTTCCCTCGCCCGCCTCGCCGCACCGCTGAGACCGCGGATCCCGGGATCCGGATTCCGATCGCCCGATCCCCCAAGCGAGGACGACCCCTGGCTATAAAAGCCGAAGCCCCGCACCGCATCCCCCGAGACCTCGCGGACCCCTCTCCTCCCGCTCGACCTCACCGAGACCCGAGCTCTCCGCCGCCAAAGTCGCCGCCGTCGGCGCCTAGCCCTCCCCGAGCTCCCCGACCCCACCAAACTCCTCACCGACCTCCCCAAGACTTTCCCGGCGACTCCGTCGAGCTCCCGACGCCTGAACCCTCGACGACTCTCGCCATTGCCATTGTCGCCGGACTCCGTAAGCCACCGAAACACTCCCGTCCGATCTCAAATCGACAGCCACGATTAGAACCCCAAGGGGTATCTTTTTATAAAAAGACCGGCCGGTTCGCCCGGTTTATTAGTTAGGGCTTTTAGTTATTTAGCCGGCCCGTTTTTAGTTTAAACCAATAGGCCCGTTAGGCTATTTGGCCTTGATTACAGTATAGGCCCATTAGGCCTTTTCTTTTATTTTGATTTTCTGTTTTAGCAGAATAGTTTCATTTTGAAAAATTGATATCTTTTATTCTGTTTAATATTTTTAGGTGATTCTTTTTTTGTTGGGTTACAAATTTTATGTAGTTTCTGCAGAATATATATTTAGCTATGTTAAAAATAATTAAAATTGCTTTAATTTAGTTTTGGTTAGAATAGTAAATCTGCTATAACTTGAGTTAGAAAAATTATTTTTATATGATTCTTTTGTCCCAACTTTATTTTAACATTGCCAAACCATAAAAATTAACTTGGGTATTTTAGCATTAATAAATAATTAGTTTTAAGCAGAATCTTATTAATCCTAATTAATCAACTAGCTCCTGTTTTCCTAATGTTTTAAATAGTAAATAAATTTATTCTTAACATGTGGTTGATTATTCTAGGATAGTTTCATCACTTTATAGGATGAACTTTTATTTATAATTAATAAAAGTTTTAATTTATTTTCTTAATAGAATTGGATTAGGCCTAAAATGAGTTTTATAATAGCTTTTTAATTAATTCTTTTTGCTCCTAGTTGCTTAGTGAATCCTTTTCTGTTAAGTTAACCTAAAACCATGATTAGGTTATGTTGAGTAAATTTTTGTTATATAAAAACTATTCTAGCCATTGTTTGAGGTAGGGAAAAACTTTGAATTGGTTTTCTTTGAGTTTTCCTTTGGATTTTGATTTGGTTGATTTGGTGTGTTGTGTTGCTTTGTTATGCTATTTTGTTATGTGATTCCCATTGCTATATGCTTATTGTGATTTGTTTGTCTCGGTAGAGTTTCCGAGTCTGAAGCTTGCTACTACGACTCTTTAGCTTACGAGGATCATCAGCAAGGCAAGTTTTGATCATGTTATTTCTATACCTATGTTTTTGTGCATTAGAAATTGTCACCACCCCACCATGCATGCAGTAGTGAAATTTTGAAGTAATTAAACTTGAGTAGTATCATGTGGTAGGATGAACCAATCCCTTGTTACCATGACCCAGGGACGAAGTAGTTACTTTGCTATGCTCAGAGCGGGTTTTGGGTTGAGTGAAATTCATAAGCAAGATGTGAGAGTCAAAGATGATGACAACCCCATGAACTACAATGATCAAGATGGACTTGAAATCACTCTGGGTGGAGGATTTGTTGACGGGCACCTGGAGAACCAGTGGTGGCGGGATGCATGGAGAAGTGCCATGACATCTTGCGGAAAGCTTCACCCAGCCACGAAGAGAAGGATGGATACCCCATGACCGGAAGCTTACATGCAGCCGCAAGCCATTATGGGCTCGGCTGGGTTGACCCTAGTAGTGACGCTGGCTGGGCGGTACTACGAGATGTAGAAGAACGGTAGGATTGGATGGGTGCCGCAGTAGCGGAAGAACTCTTTGGAAGACCTGTTTCATTCGTCCGTCTTCAAACACTATGAAGTGCGAAGACTTTAAAGGAGGAATGATTCTTGCGGGAAAGTCGCAAACCTCTGCAGAGTTTAAAGATCTAATCGATTAGCCGTGTCCCGATTCACGGACATTTGAGCCTCTGGAACTTGGAAGTATTCGGATATCTCAACACTAAAACTAATGAATTAATTTGAGGGGTTTTATGACTTAATAATTTAGGAATGAGATATTGGTTGGCGGAACCATCTCAATAACTACCAACAATTGTAGTAATTTGCAAGCAAGTCCACTGTAGTAGGATAAAATTTACTTTTCGCAAAATAATGAAACTTAGAGCCCCACAGCCAAAATGCATATAGTGATAGTAAGTTTATTATTGTTGTTCTTCATGACTTGCCAGCTTATTCCAAAAGCTGACCTACATGGCTGCAACGTCTTATGTTGCGAGGTATATTCAGATCGAGGAGGAGGCTACGCTCCGCGCTTGCGATTGCCCTTTGAGTCGGATGGACTCGCTTTACCTTCGACGCTTCGCAGCATTAGTAGTTTATTTCTCATGAGTTGGCCTTGAGCGAATTTATTCCCTTGTAATAAAGACTCATATGAGAATCGTTTAGTGATATTCAGGTGTGATTGAACTTTGATTACTTTATCGATGTCTTGTGAGTACCAAATGATCTTGGGATGATGCAGACGTAGATTTGACCGATTTTGGGTCAGGTCGCTCTGAGATGGTATCGAGCACACGCCGACCGTGGGATCGTAACCCCTAGGATCGGAAAGCCATAGCGAGACCATTTACTTTTATCCTTATCATTCCGTAAATTCTCCCTGTTCAATTCTGACTCTTCTCCTAATTTTCAACATTCTAGATGGCGTCGAGTTCACCCCAGTTTTGCTACGGAGTTCGCCACCCGATGAGGCGATGCCCTTCGAAGAAAGCTGGTCCAGATGGTGAAGCAGCTGAAGATAGCTCTACCCTCGATCACGGGAAGCCCACTAATGCACTTCCGACGGACACCCGCTCTGAGATTGAGGTGCATATCCTGTGGAGAACCTTCGAGGACACACGGAGCCGATTGACTTTGAGTTCACCAAGTTCAACTGGATCATCGGAAGGGGCGTGGCGATCTATCGAGCACTTGGACATCTCCGAGAGGAGTACAGGCCAAGCTCGATCACTCGACTCGCCATGGTTTCTCGCAGGCAAGGAATGGAGATATCATCCGTACCATTGAGGACGATTCCACTCTCTCGTACATCCAGACTTGGAGTGTCTTCTCGAAACGGGAGATTCGGACTCGCCGTAACTCAAGACACACGGAAGCTTTTGTTCCGTGAATCGAATGGAGGAGAAGGCACGCGCAGACTTCCTTGGCCATGAGGAAGAAATCACGGACTTCATGGAGATAGTCGACGACCAAGATGAAGCTTGCCGCGATAGAGGAAAAGATGGACTTGGGAGAGGACCTTTACCCGAGTGGAGATGAAGGACCCCTCGTGAGCAATGATCAGGATTTTGAAGGGAGTACCACTAAAGGAAACCCCAAGAGGAGGCGCCACTGATGAAGACTTTTTAGTCGACCACCATGTTATCTTTTACTTTTTCGTCGATCAGTTAGGCCGATGTTTTCCCTTCGATTAGTCTTGAGCTTTTGTAATCGAGTTTGAACCATGTTTGAGTGGAATGAATAAATGATTGGTGTGTTATGATTGTGCATTCATATGGGTAGTGTTATTCCTCATAGACCATTGTTCTATTCTAATTGTCTCATCCACTCCAAAACACCAGATGCCTCCGAGACATGACACTGGTTTCCCGCCGGAGCTCTCCCAGCTGCTCCAGCAGCAGAATGCACTGATGCAGCTGCTTATTCAGAATCAGAACAACAACGCCAACAATCCACCGCCACCCCCCACTGTGAACAACTTGACTCGATTTCTGAGGCTGAATCCGCCAGTGTTCTCTAGTAGCACTGAGCCGGTTGTTGCTGATGATTGGCTCCGCAAAGTCGGAAGAGAGCTAATCACTGTTGGATGCACTGATGCTGAGAAGGTGCGCTTTGCCGCGCATCAACTCGATGGACCTGCAGCTTCTTGGTGGGAGAACTACACCGCCACTTTTCCCATTGGTGCCATCACATGGGATCAATTCCAGCAGAGCCTTCCGTCTGCTCATGTCTCACTGGAGCCATGAGTGCGAAGAAGCGTGAGTTCCGCAACTTGCGCCAGGGAACCGTCTTGTGGCACGAAGACGTGGGCGAATCAGCAAGCTTGCTCGCTATGCCCCGATGATGTGGCCACAGATGCCGCAAGCGGAGAAGTTCCTTGAGGGACTCAACGATGAACTGAGCATGCAGCTTATTGTGGCTACCTTCAACAACTACCGGAGCTGGTAGACAAGGCCACCATTCTTGAAGGCAAGCAGCAGCAGATAGAAGCCGCAAGCGGAAGTACAGCCAGGGGAAGCACAATTCAGGAGCTCAGCAGAAGCCCCGCTATGCACCATACTCAGGAGGGCACACCCATCATAACCATGGGGGTCATAACCATGGAGGAAATGGGAACAACCGCAGCCAGGACAACAAGTCAGGCCATGGCAATGGCAATGGCAATGGCAATGGTAATGGCAATCAGCACCGTTCTGCCCCGGCTCCGAAGGATCTGAGCCACATCACCTGCTTCAAGTGCCAGAAGACAGGGCACTACGCCACCGACTGCCCGGAGGCCAAGCAGAGGAATGGAAATGGCAATGGAGGCTCAGCGAAGAAGCCCAATCCGTTCCCTCGTGCTCAGGTGAACCACATCGACGTGGAGGACGTCTATGATCAGCCAGACACTGTGGTTGGTAAGTTTTTATTGAATTCACGTTCAGTTTTGGTTCTCTTTGATTCTGGTGCAACGCATTCATTCATATCAAGGGTAGTTGTGGAAAAGTATGGGTTGCCCACTAGAACCCTTAGAAGCCCCCTTCGCGTCAGTTCCGCAGGAGGAGAAATGATGGCAGGCGTAGGCTGTCATGCAACCCTCAACATCGGGAATCATAAATTTCCCGTGGACCTCATAGTGTTGGAAACCCAGACCTTGGATGTAATCCTAGGCATGGATTGGTTGTCAAAGTTTGAAGGAACATTGATCGTGCCAGAAGTCTATTCTGCTCACCACCTCGGAGCGTAAGAGGATCAAGTATGTAGCCGAGCACAGCCGGATGCGAGAATCAGTGCATTCCCTCACGGGAGTTGTTCAGAGGAAGTGCCAGAGTGCAAGAATTTCCGATGTGTTTCCTGAGGAATTACCAGAATGCCACCGACAGGGACATTGAGTTTCGATTGAGTTATTGCCCGCACAGCCCCAATATCCAAGAGACCTTATCGGATGCCACCGAATGAGTTGAAAGAGATCAAGGATCAAATTAATGAGTTATTGGAGAAAGGATATATTCGTCCAAGCTCATCACCTTGGGGAGACCAGTTCTTTTGGTAGAGAAGAAGGATGGAAGCTTGAGGATGGTTGTGGATTATCGTGCATTGAGCGAAGTAACCATCAAGAACAAGTACCCTCTGCCGATGATTAATGACTTGTTTGATCAGTTAGTTGGAGCCAAGGTATTCTCTAAGATCGATCTTCGATCAGGGTATCATCAGTTGAAGATCCGTGAAAAGGATATACCCAAAACAACATTCACTACCAGGTATGGTTTATATGAGTATACCGTCATGTCATTTGGATTGACTAATGCTCCTGCATACTTCATGAATTTGATGAACAAGGTGTTCATGGAATATCTGGACAAGTTTGTCGTGGTGTTCATCGATGATATCCTGATTTTCTCCAAGAGCGAGGAAGAGCATAAGGAACATTTGCGTCTAGTTCTGGAGAAACTTCGAGAACATCAGTTGTATGCCAAATTCAGCAAATGTGAATTTTGGCTGAAGGAAGTTGGATTCCTCGGACATGTTATTTCAGGAGAAGGAATAGCAGTTGATCCCGCCAAAGTTGAATCAGTCACCGATTGGCAGTCACCCACCTCAGTCAAGGAGATCCGCAGTTTTCTCGGACTCGCAGGATATTATCGGAGGTTCATTGAGAATTTCTCGAAGATTGCCAAGCCCATGACTGAGCTGTTGAAGAAGGAAGCCAAGTATGTTTGGACCGAGGAATGTGAAGCCAGTTTTCAGGAATTGAAGAAACGGTTGGTCACAGCCCCAAAGTTGATTTTGCGGACATACATAAGGAATACCAGGTTTATTAGACGCTTCTCGTCAAGGACTCAAGGAGTACTCATGCAGGAAGGTAAAGTTGTAGCTTATGCCTCCGCACAGCTACGACCTCATGAGATGAATTATGCCACACATGATTTGGAGTTAGCAGCCGTAGTGCATGCACTCAAGACACAGAGACATTTCCTCATCGAAACCGTTGTGATGTCTACACAGATCACAAGAGCTTGAAATATATTTTCACGCAGAAGGAATTGAACCTCAGGCAGAGGAGATGGCTAGAGTTGATAAAGGACTATGACATGAGATTGCATTACCATCCAGGTATAGCTAATGTTGTAGCAGATGCTTTGAGCCGTAAGAGTTATGTGAATACTCTTACAGCAGGAGGATTACCCCAGGAGTTAGTCGATGACCTCAGAGATCTCCGATTGGAGATAGTTCCGAGAGGGTTTGTTGCAACTCTAGAAGTTCAGTCCACTTTGGCCGAAAGGATTCGTGAAGCCCAGAAGTCGGACAAGGAAATTGATGAGATTAAGCAAAAGATGGAGGAAGGAAAAGCTAAAGGATTCCGTAAGGATGAACACGGAACTATATGGTTCGAGGATCGTATTTATGTGCCCAATGATCCCGAGCTCAGAAGCTAATTCTTCAGAGGCTCATGATTCACGTACTCGATTCACCCCGCAACACCAAGATGTACTGGATTTGAAGCAAAGTTTCGTGGACGGTATGAAGAAGGACATTGCCGAGCACGTAGCAGTATGCGATGTTTGTCAACGTGTGAAGGCAGAACATCGAAGCCAGCAGGTTACTTCAACCTTTGCCGATTCCCGATTGGAAATGGGAGAAACTTGGAATGGATTTCATCACAGATTACCCAGACCCGCTCAGTTATGATTCTATCTGGGTAGTGGTTGATCGTTTGACCAAGGTAGCTCACTTCATTCCGTGAAGACTACCTATACCAGTGCTAAGTTGGCCAAGATATACATGACCAGGATCGTATGTCCGCATGGAGTTCCGAGGAAAATCGTGTCGATAGAGGAACGCAGTTTACCTCAAAGTTTTGGAAGCAGTTGCATGAAACTTTGATGCGAGGCTGGAATTCATACAGCTTTTCATCCGCAGCAGATGGACAGACCGAGAGAGTCAAACAGATTACGGAGGACATGTTGAGAGCTTGTGTGCTAGACTATGGGTCTAGCTGGGATGATAATTTGCCATACACGAGTTCTCGTACAACAACAGCTTATCAATCCATCAAGATGGCCCTTTCAAGCTCTATACGGAAGGAGGTGCGTAACACCATTCTGTGGGATAGTGTTGGAGATCGATCACTTTTCGGTTCCGATCTTATCAGGATTCGAAGAAAGTCAAGCTGATTCGAGACAGGCTCAAGATAGCACAATCGAGACGTAAGAGTTATGCCGACAAGAAGCGCAAGGAAGTGACTTACGAAGTGGGAGACCGAGCATATCTTCGTGTGTCTCACTTCGTGGAATCAAGAGGTTTGGTGTCAAGGAAAGTTAGCACCCGATTCATTGGCCCTACAAAATCCTCGAACGTCGTGGAGAGGTTGCTTACAAGTTGGAATTGCCGGAAGGATTGTCCGGAGTTCATGATGTCTTCCATGTTTCTCAGCTGAAGAAGTGTCATGCCGACATGGCCGATGTTCCGTTGAGAGACACAGTGCCCCTAGAGGCCATACAGCTTGACAGTGATCTGACCTACAAGGAGAAACCCGTCCGAATTCTCGAGACTGCAAGCAGAGTCACCCGCAGCAAGGTCATCAAATTTTGCAAGGTGCTGTGGAGTCACCACACCGAGGAAGAAGCCACCTGGGAACGCGAAGAAGACCTTCTTCGAGACCACCCGCACCTATTTGCTAGCCAACCCGAATCTCGAGGGCGAGATTCATCTTAAGGTGGGTAGGTTTGTAACATCCCAAATTTCCTATTTGGAATGTTTTACAATTATAGTTAAGCATCCTATGCATCCTGTTTGAATTTGAATGCCATTTGGGATTTCAGAGAAATTTTGAGTTTTGAATTTGAATTCAAACTTTGGCATGTGGGAAACATTTCAAAAACTAAGCCTGATAAATACTTGATCAAAAGAATGAGAGGAGTATACATGACACTCCAAAAATATCAGAGGAAAACATTGCCAAAAGATTTGGATTCAAATCTGAATTTTATTTGAATTTGAAAAAATGGATATTTATAAAGTGTGGATTTTGCCTTTGGAAAAATGTTCAAATGAAAGGAATATTCTGATCATTTTGGTATATATATACCCTATATAAAATATTTATAGATATTGTTTTATTTCTGTTTTGTTTTATTTAAAAAATAAACTTCAAAAAAGAAAACCCCCGAGGCGCCACCAGAACCCTGCCCACCAGCAAGACCTCTCCCTGGCTGCCCACCAGGCCCCCACTGCCAATCCAGCCAGCCAGCCTCCACCGCCACCCCCTCGCCCGAAAGCCTCCGCCCGCCACCCGCTCGTTCCTCTCCTCTCTCTCTCATCACCACGGGCCCGCCCATCTTCTTCCCCATCGCCCACGCCACAGACCGCTGAGATCGCCGGATCCCGGCGATCCGGATTCCGACGCCCGATCCCCAAGCGAGGACAACCCCGGCTATAAAAGCCGGCCCCCGCACCCCATCCCCGAGACCTCGCTGACCCCTCTCCCTCCCGCTCGACCTCACGGAGACCCGAGCTCTCCACCGCCAAAGTCGCCGCCGTCGACGCCCTAGCCCTCCCCGAGCTCCCCGACCCCACCAAACTCCTCACCGACCTCCCCGCACCCTAAGACGGCGACTCACGAGCTCCCGACGCCTTGAACCTCGACGATTTCTACGCCGCCCCGCCGTCAGCGGACTCCGTAAGCCACCGAAACACCCCGTCCGATCTCAAATCGACGGCCACGATTAGAACCCCCGAAGGGGTATCTTTTTATAAAAAGACCGGCCGGTTCGCCCGGTTTATTAGTTAGGGTTTTTAGTTATTTAGCCGGCCCGTTTTTAGTTTAAACCAATAGGCCCGTTAGGCTATTTGACGCCCAGTGCACAGTATAGGCCCATTAGGGCTTTTTCTTTTATTTTGATTTTCTGTTTTAGCATAATAGTTTCTGTTTTGAAAAAATTGATATCTTTTATTCTGTTTAATATTTTTAGGTGATTCTTTTTTTGTTGGGTTACAAATTTTATGTAGTTTCTGCAGAATATATATTTAGCTATGTTAAAAATAATTAAAATTGCTTTAATTTAGTTTTGGTTAGAATAGTAAATCTGCTATAACTTGAGTTAGAAAAATTATTTTTATATGATTCTTTTTGTCCCAACTTTATTTTAACATTGCCAAACCATAAAAATTAACTTGGGTATTTTAGGATTAATAAATAATTAGTTTTAAGCAGAATCTTATTAATCCTAATTAATCAACTAGCTCCTGTTTTCCTAATGTTTTAAATAGTAAATAAATTTATTCTTAACATGTGGTTGATTATTCTAGGATAGTTTCTGTCACTTTATAGGATGAACTTTTATTTATAATTAATAAAAGTTTTTAATTTATTTTTCTTAATAGAATTGGATTAGGCCTAAAATGAGTTTTATAATAGCTTTTTAATTAATTCTTTTTGCTCCTAGTTGCTTAGTGAATCCTTTTCTGTTAAGTTAACCTAAAACCATGATTAGGTTATGTTGAGTAAATTTTTGTTATATAAAAACTATTCTAGCCATTGTTTGAGGTAGGGAAAAACTTTGAATTGGTTTTCTTTGAGTTTTCCTTTGGATTTTGATTTGGTTGATTTGGTGTGTTGTGTTGCTTTGTTATGCTATTTTGTTATGTGATTCCCATTGCTATATGCTTATTGTGATTTGTTTGTCTCGGTAGAGTTTCCGGAGTGTGAAGCTTGCTACTACGACTCTTTAGCTTACGAGGATCATCAGCAAGGCAAGTTTTGATCATGTTATTTCTATACCTATGTTTTTGTGCATTAGAAATTGTCACCACCCCACCATCCATGCAATAGTGAAATTTTGAAGTCATTAAACTTGACTAGTATCATGTGGTAGGATGAACCAATCCCCTTGTTACCATGACCCTGCGACGAAGTAGTTACTTTGCTATGCTCGTAGACGGGTTTTGGGTTGAGTGAAATTCATAAGCAAGATGTGAGAGTCAAAGATGATGACAACCCCATGAACTAAAATGATCAAGATGGACTTGAAATCACTCTTTGGGTGGAGGATTTGTTGACGGGCACCTCGAGAACCAGTGGTGGCCGGGATGCATGGAGAAGTGCCATGACATCTTGCGGAAAGCTTCACCCAGCCACGAAGAGAAGGATGGATACCCCATGACCGAAGCTTACTCTGCAGCCGCAAGCCATTATGGGCTCGGCTGGGTTGACCCTAGTAGTGACGCTGGCTGGACGGTACTACGAGATGTAGAAGAACGGTAGGATTGGATGGGTACCGCAGTAGCTGAAAGAACTCTTTGGAAGACCCTATTTCATTCGTCCGTCTTCAAACACTATGAAGTGCGAAGACTTTGAAGGAGGGAATGATTCTTATGGGAAAGTCGCAAACCTCTGCAGAGTTTAAAGATCTAATCGATTAGTCGTGTCCCGTTACGGACATTTGAGCCTCTGAACTTGGAAGTATTCGGATATCTCAACACTAAAACTAATGAATTAATTTGAGGGTTTTATGACTTAATAATTTGGGAATGAGATATTGGTTGGCGGAACCATCTCAATAACTACCAACAATTGTAGTAATTTGCAAGCAAGTCCACCGTAGTAGGATAAAATTTGCTTTTCGCAAAATAATGAAACTTAGAGCCCCACAACCAAACCGCATATAGTGATAGTAAGTTTATTATTGTTGTTCTTCATGACTTGCCACTTATTCCAAAAGCTGACCTACATGGCTGCAACGCCTTATGTTGCGGGTATATTCCGATCAGAGTGAGGCTACGCCCGCGCTTGGCGATTGCCCTTTGGAGTCGGATGGACTCGCTTTACCTTCGACGCTCCGCAGCATTAGTAGTTTATTTCTCATGAGTTGGCCTTGAGCCGAATTTATTCCCTTGTAATAAAGACTCTATATGAGAATCGCTTAATGATATTCAGGTGTGATTGAACTTTGATTACTTTATCGATGTATTGTGAGTACCAAAGATGATCTTGGGATGGTATGTATACGTAGATTTGACCGATTTTGGGTCAGGTCGCTACATACGTGCATGCTCCTAGGGGGATAGATTGGTAGGAAAAGACCATCGCTCGTCCCCGACCGCCACTTATAAGGAAGACAATCAATAAATACCTCATGCTCCAACTTCGTTACATAACGGTTCACCATAAATGCGTGCTACGGGACTTGCAAACCTCAACACAAGTATTACTCAATTTCACAATTACTCAACTAGCACGGCTCTAATATCACCACCTTTATATCGCAAAACTATTGCAAGGAATCAAACATATCATATTCAATGATCTACAAGTTTTATGTAGGGTTTTATGACTAACCATGTGAATGGCCGGTTCCTGTCATCTCTCTAAATAGATATAAGTGAAGCACGAGATATGCCCATGCTCTAAAAAATATAAGTGAAGCAAAAGAGCATTCTACAAATGGCGATTGTCTAAGTAAAGAGAAACAGGCAATCCAAACTTCAAATGATATAAGTGAAGCACATGAAGCATTCTATAAAGCCATACTCAAAAGATATAAGTGAAGTGCAAATAGCATTCTATAAATCAACCAAGGACTATCTCATACCATCATGTTGCATAAAATAAAAATGAAAACCTAAATGCAAAAGACGCTCCAAGACTTGCACATATCGCATGAACGAAACGAATCCTGAAAACATACCGATACTTGTTGAAGAAAGAGGGGATACCTTCCGGGGCATCCCCAAGCTTAGACGCTTCAGTCTCCTTGAATATTTACTTGGGGTGCCTCGGGCATCCCCAAGCTTGAGCTCTTGCCTCTCTTCCTTCTTCTCACATCGAGACCTTCTCGATCATCGAACACTTCATCCACACAAAACTTCAACAGAAAACTTGGTAAGATCCGTTAATATAATAAAGCAAATCACTACTCTAAGTACTATTGCAAACCAATTAATATTTTGTTTTTGCATTGTGTCTACTGTAATATAACTTTTTCATGGCTTAATCCACTGATATAAATTGATAGTTTCATCAAAACAAGCAAACTATGCATCAAAAACAGAGTCTATCTAAAACAGAACAGTCTGTAGTAATCTGAACATTCACCATACTTCTGATACTTGAAAATTTCTGCAAAAATTTGGAAAAATAAAAAATGTGTACAGCAAGACAGTTCAAAAAGAATCAGAACCATTTGACGGTCCATACAAAACTATAAATCATGCACTACAGCCAAAGTTTCTGTCCTGCACCATACAAACCAACAAGCATTGTAAACATCCTAAAGGCAAACCTTGGCACATTATTTTTATAATACAATGGAATTGTACAAGGGGATAATTATTTTAGTTGAAAAGTTTCTGTAATCAAGATTCACAAACTTTCCGTGAGCATGAACCAAGTTCAAGGAGCTCTCCCACTTTAACAATGCTTGTCTTTCTCACTTCCGCTTTTCTTTTTGAAAAAGTTTTGGGTTCCCCTCTTTATTTTTGTTGTTTTTAAACTATATGAAAGCAGTCAACAGAAATAAATGACTCTCTGTAACTTCCGGGTTGTCTCCCTGGCAGCGCTTTCTTTAAAGCCATTAAGATAGGCATGTAGTGCTCAAGTAGTGAATCCACCCGGATCCCAAGGTATATCAAAGCCAATTTTAATTAGCAATGATTTAGCATTTAGTAGTGAGCACCAAGCAACATATATCAAGCAATCACAAAGTCTAACTCTCTTCCTATGCATCGGCATGTCATAAAAGAACAATTCATGCACACATAGTAAAGGCCAATGCATAGTATAGACAGTTTCTTGCAATTTTATTGTATTGGAAACATAGAGAGGTGGAGATATAGTTCCTCTCTCATAATAATTGCAAGTAGGAGCAGCAAGCACATGCTATTATATCTATCAAAATCATCTTGTGCAACGGTAAAAGGCAACCCATCAATATAATCCTTAATAAGAGCAAACTTCTCCGATATAGTATAATCGGGAGATTTCAAAAAGCTAATAGGACTATCATGCGTGGGTGCAATAGCAACAATTTCATGTTTAACATAAGGAACTATAGCAAGTTCATCTCCATAAGCATAATTCATATTGGCATCTTGGCCACAAGCATAGCAAGCATCATCAAAAAGGGATATTTCAAGAGAATCAATGGGATCATAACAATCATCATAACATTCATCCTTCGGTACGCACGAAGGGAAATTAAACAATGTATGAGTTGAAGAGTTACTCTCATTAGAAGGTGGGCACGGGTAGCTAATCCACTCTTCCTCCTTTTGTTCTTCACTCTCCTCCTCATCTTTTTCATCCAATGAGCTCATAGTTTCATCAACTTCTTCTTCCATAGATTCCTGCAAAATATTAGTCTCTTCTTGGACAGCGGAGACTTTCTCAATAAGTGCATTAATATCGGAATTGTATTCATAATTCTCAAAACAATATTTGAGGATAGCTAAATTTTCAGATCTATAACCAGCATCATCAAAATCTTCAAACTCTTTAAACATAGATTCAATTTCATAAGCACCCATCAAAGCAACAAATTCTTCTATTTGTTCCACATCATAGTAATCATATATACCATTAGCATAAGAAGCTAAGGTTTTATTATCATTAAATTTGCATGAAAAGGGAAGGTGTGGAGCCTTCATCCTAGAGCAACAAGTATAATCATAACTCAAGCATAGTTGCCTAGCATACCACTTCAATATATGAATTTGATCCCATAATACTTTCCCTTTTTGAGTGAAGCGATAATCCCTAAAGTATTCACTTTGATCCAACGTTACTCCCATTACATAGTTGAATGGGGATTTCTCCGGATTATTAAAGTAGTACATAATATCTTTCACATAACCAGCGTCGATGGTTTTAGGAGGTTCCCCATCTTCTTGAGTGGAAAGTACACCTAATTTTTTTGGTATTTCGTGTTCCATATCCATAACCAAAGATAGAGAACAACTAAGAATAGCAAATGAAAATTACTTAGTGATAAAGCAAACAAGAACACACGAGAATATTCACCCCACGCTATGACTCCCCGGCTACGGCGCCAGAAAAAGGTCTTGATAACCCACAAGTATAGGGGATCGCAACAGTTTTCTATAAGTAAGAGTGTGGAACCCAACAAGGATCTAAAGGTAGGAAAAATATTCCCTAAAGTTCTATCGACCACCGATACAACTCTACGCACGCTTGATGTTCGCTTTACCTAGAACAAGTATGAAACTAGAAATACTTTGTAGGTGTTTTTTGATAGGCTAGCAAGAAAGTAAAGAACAAGAAAATAAAAGGTAGGGGCTGTTGTAAGTAAACAAGCAACTAAAGTAAATATAGAGAGTGTGGAAAAGTGGTGGTAGGAGTTGCAAAATTGTCCCTTAAGCAATTGACTACTTTACTAGACCGATAGCAAGTATTATGTGGGAGAGGCCACTGCTAGCATGCCGTCCCTTACATGGAATTCTATGCACTTATGATTGGAACTATTAGCAAGCATCCGCAACTACTAACGTTCATTAAGGTAAAACCCAACCATAGCATTAAGATATATTGGTCCCCCTTCAATCGTGTATGCATCAATTTCCATGCTAGGTTGAAGCTTCTGTCACTCTTGCCCTCCAATACATAGTCCTATCAACATACAACTAACCCTATGGTGTGATCCACGCACGCGCTCATATGATGGGCACCAAAGGACAGCAACATAACCACAAGCAAATTAAATCAATCATAGCAATTCATCAACCACCGATAGGACAAAGAAAATCTACTCAGACATCATAGGATGGCAACACATCATTGGATAATAATATGAAGCATAAAGCACCATGTTCAAGTAGAGGGTACAGCGGGTTGCGGGAGAGTGGACCGCTGTAGATAGAGGGGGAAGGTGATGGAGATGTTGGTGAAGATGGCGGAGGTGTTGGTGAAGATCGCGGTGATTTTGATGGTGGCCACGGCAGCATTCCGCGGCGCCACCGGAAGAGAAGGGGAGAGGGGGGCCCTTCATCTTCTTCTTCCTTGACCTCCTCCCTAGATGGGAGAAGGGTTTCCCCTTCGGTCCTGGGCCTCCATGGCGTGGGAGGGGCGAGAGCCCCTCCGAGATTGGATCTATCTCTCTGTTTCTCTCTGTTTCTCTCTGTTTCTACGTTCTCCTCTGGTGCCCTTTCACCGTTTCATATATATATATGGAGATTCGTAACTCCGATTGTACTGAAACCATCGCCTTGATTTTTTACCAAAAATTAGCTTTCTTGCGGCCGAAGAAGGGCATCAACTGCCTTACGGGTGGCCCACAAGGGTGGGGGGCGCGCCCTCCTGGGGAGGGCGTGGGTCCCTGCCTCGTGGCCACCTCGGACACAGTTTCACGTTGATCTTTCTCCCAGATTTTCCAAATATTCCAAAAATAAGCTCCGTCCGTTTTTATCCCGTTTGGACTTCGTTTGATATGGATATTCTTCAAAACATAAAACATGCAACAGACAGGAACTAGCACTGGGCTCTGGATCAATATGTTAGTCCCAAAAATAGTATAAAAAGTTACCAAAAAGTATATGAAAGGTGAATAATATTGGCATGGAACAATAAAAAATTATAGATACGACGAAGACGTATCATGCCGCGAGCTAGAGCTCGACCACTCAGGTTTGTCGATGTGACAGGGACGGACCCGTGCACCAGCACCATGCCGGCGTGAGCAACCACCGTGGGAGGCGACGATCGAGCAGGTAATAGTCATAGGTAGATTAAGCATGGAAAGCATACTGGCTTAGGTAAATGCAGGGAAGATAGAGGCCATTGGGTCAGGCCCGAGCAGCTTGGGGATGATGCAGCCCGAAGGGCGCCCCCAGCAAGGTAACTTAAAGGCATAAAAAGGGATACATGCCACGGGGACGGACCCACGCGGCCTGGGATTTATGCAGCCCGAGGGGCGCTCCCAGCTAAATGAACTTGGAAAATGTCACCTGGTTCTGTCGATGAAGGAGAGTTGGGGCAGCTGAAGGTACGCGGCGAAGCGGTCGCTCCTCATGAGCCACCGGAGTCCTGAGCCTTGAGAGGCTCTGGTGGTCCAGGTGTTTCCTTGAGGACCGTCTCCATCTCCGTCAGGATGGCGCAGTGCCTGGCCTCCTGAGCCGCCAGGGTGCGCCGCAAGTTGTGCTGGTAGACGAACGACACGCTTGGCAGGCCGAAAGGCATGTGAACGTAGCTGTGCGGTGGACCCTCGTAGCGGCCCATGCGCGAAGGCCAGAAGAGTTCCTGAGATGCGGCCATGTTGATCCCTGGGACGTTGATGCAGACGCGCAACCCGGCATCCTCGCCTGGATGGGGAGCTGCCCCTCGTGAGCGGCGATCACCGCGCATGGCCCTTGCGTTCCTGAGCGGTCTTGGTGATGAACTCCTGAGCGGTGGGCGCTCCTCGCCCAGTGTTCTCCTTAGGGAGACGTGCCGCGAAGCACGGCTCCAAGTGGTGCCCAAGCGCCTCCCTCGTGATGTGGGCAAAGTCTAAGGCCCTCCAGAATAGATCCCCCGAGCCCTGCCCGAGGAGGGCGCTGGTCCCTGGAGGGAGGCGCCCCTGGCGCGGGCGCTGGTCCTGACGAGGCACCGCTTACCTGAGACCCATGTACTGCTTCTGCTTCTTCTTCTTGGGGATGGCCTCAGGAGGGCCCTCGCCCTTGCTGTAGGGGTCGTCGATTGCTGCGGCTTGGAAGGCACGCTCGAGGGAGCACACCGCGTCTCTTTCCTCGCAAGGGACCTGATGATTCCGCCGCTTCCTGACATCTTGGAGACATTGTAGCCGTGATGAGTCACCGCCATGAACTTGGTCAGGGGTGGATACCCGAGGATGGCATTCTACGGCAGGCGGATGTGCGCGACATCGAAGTCGATGAGCTCATTGCAGTAGTTCTTGCATTCTCCGAAGGTGACAGGGAGGCGGACCTGCCCTATCGGTGTGGTGGAGCCGTAGGTCGCTCCTGAGAAAGGCTTGGTAGGCTGAAGCTTGTCATATGGCACCTGGAGGTTGTCGAACGTGTCGACAGACAGGACGTTGAGCCCTGTGCCGCCATCGATGAGAGTCTTGGTAACTTGCACATTGCTGATGACTGGTGAACAAAGCATTGGGAGGGTGCCAGCGGTAGCTGCGCACTTGAGCTGATCTGCCGTATTGAACGTGATGGGGCATTGGGACCATCTGAGCGGGCGCGTGGCCTCGATCTTGGGGAGGACTGCATTCACTCCAGGAGCAAATTGTTTGAAGATAGGCTATGAGGCTGGGGCTTGAGCTCCACCCAAGATGCAGGCGATAGCACGCGGCTCCTGGAAGCCCCAGCCCCCTCGTCTTGATGGTGGTCGTCATTCCTTCTTGGTGGTGGCGGTAGTGGGGGAAGACCGGCATTGCCCTGGGGGAGATCCTCACGAGGCTGGTCCCTCCAGGCGCCCTCACGAGGCTGATCCTGCCAGCGGTCCTGACGACGTCGGTCGCGCCACTCCTAGCACGGGCCACAGTCGTCCCAGCGTCCACCACCACGTCCTCCTCCCCGGCCGTAGCACCGTTCGTTGCGCTCGGGGCGTCGACCGAAGCGTCCTTCTCAAATGGCTCTGAGCTCTTGACAGTCGTTGGTGTTGTGGGTGTGCAAGTTGTGGAAGGCACAGAACGGTCGGCTTCTCTTGGATGACTCGGGCTGGTCTCTGCCGTGCTTGGTGTATGGTTCCACGGCGAGCACGGATGCTCCCTTGCGCTTCACGTCCTTGACCTTGGCTTTCTTCTCCTCTGTATCCATAGCCGGGAGCTCAAGGAGGGAGAGGCGCCCTTCCTCAGCTCTTGCGCACTAGGTCGCCACGTTGAACAGCTCTTGATATGTGCACAGCTCCTCATGGATAGCGAGCTCCTCCTCCATCTTGACGTTACGAACGCCATCAGAGAATGTAGAGATGATGGCCTCGTCCGTCACCTTGGGGATCTTGAGCCGGACGTTGTTGAAGCGCTAGATGTACTTCTGGAGGGTCTCTCCTGGTTGTTGCATGACGCGACACAGGTCTCCCGCGCTCGGTGGACGGCCGCGAGTGCCCTGGAAGTTGGCGATGAAGCGGTTGTGCATCTCGTCCCAGGAGGAGATTGAGCCTGGTGGCAGGTTCTGGAGCCAGGAGCGGGCACCATCTTTGAGAGCCATGGGAAACCAATTCGCCATGACCTTCTTGTCACCGTTGGCCGCCTCGATGCTCAGCTCTTAGAGCTGCAATAACTCCATGGGGTCGGGGGTGCCGTCGTAGCGAGGAGGCAGATCCGGCTTGAACTTGCCCGGCCATGCGATGCTACGCAGCTCGGGGGTGAAGGCGCGGCAGCCGGCTGTGGTCGTCGGGGCCCGTATTGGAGGCGGATCTTGGTCTTGACGCTCGCGTGCCGCCACAGCAAGCAGCGCGGGGCCCTGCTGCGGAAGACGATCCTGGCGCGGCGGAGCGAGGAGTGGCGGAGAGTCCTCTTGCGGCCGAGAAACTTCTTGGCAGCTTCTTTCTACACGTGCGGGCGCCAAGCGCGGTGGGTCGCGCCGTGGAGGTACGCGCCTTGGCGCTAGGGCGCCGTCTTGGGGCAGAGGTGGCGGAGGTGCTCCGTGAGCTACGTCGCCTGTAGCTGGCGGAGGGCGAGGTGGAGAGAGGGACGGCGCAGGGGAGCCCCCTGCAGCGCGGACAAGCTCGGCGATGCGGTCGAGCCAGTCCTCGTAGAGGTCGTCGACCGGGCGGTAGCGCAGGAGCTCATGCACCATGAGGAGTGCGGCCCGCGCGTCCATCGGAGGACGACATGCATGGGATGAAGAACCGGCCGGGGTCGGCGATGGAGTGGCGGTGCGGCCGTCCAGCCGCACCGAGGGGTGTAGCGAGGATGCTTGCTGCTCATTCCCCGCCAGGTCGGCGGCGGCGTTGGTGGCAGGCGGCGGAGAACAACAAGGTGGCCCGCCGACAGGAGCCATCTGAGCGACGCGGGTGGCAAGGGTAGCCCGGCGCTCAGCACGAGCACAACGAGCGTCCGCCATGGAGAAGACAGAGAGATGGAGCACAGATTGACGGAAGGGAGGCTACAGCACACCCCTACCTGGCGCGCCATATGTCGGATCACGGGTTCCGGCAAAACCCTTAAGGTTCGATCTCTGGGGTGCGCGCGAAGTTCTCTCCCTCCTACCAATCCGCGTCCTAACTAGCTAAGATCCCAAGAACGAGCTCAATGAACTCGCAATCACAAAACACACAAGATTTATACTGGTTCGGGCCACCGTTGTGGTGTAATACCCTACTCCAGTGTGGTGGTGGTGGATTGCCTCTTGGGCTGATGATGAACAGTACAAGGGGAAGAACAGCCTCTTGAGATTGAGGTGTTCTTGTGCTCGGTGTGTGGCTAAGGATCAGGCGAGATACCCCTGGATCAGATGCCTCTACTGTGGTGGCTAGTTCTACTTATATAGGCCCTGGTCCTCTTCCCAAATATTGAGCGGGAAGGGAGACAACAACGGCCAATTTGTAAGGGGACAGCTAGTACAGCTTATCCTGACAAAAGCGGTCTTCGCCTGCAAAAGGCTATGGTGGTGACGCCGCCTTGGGCTCCATGGTGACCTCCGTCATGCCGTCCTGCTGGTCTTGGTCTCGTTACACTGATATGGAAACCTTTGCATGACGCCTCGGTACTCTGCGTCTGTGCTTGCCCCTTTAGCACCAAAGAGGAAACAAGGACACTGCGCGGGCTGGCGCCAGCCTGATCTTGATCGTCATGGCTCATGTCACGAGAGCCTCGTGAGGTTTTCCCTGCCTTGATCTCTCCGCCCCTCGCGAGCCTGCCTGGTGAGGCCGCTCCTGAGGAGGTCTTGTGTCGTCCGCCTCGCGAGGCTTGGCCCCTCGCGAGGGTCTTGAATGCCTTGTGGGTGAATATGGGTCGTACAGGCCTGCTAGCACAGCCACGCCGTGGGCCGCGGGCAGGCAAGTCTGGGGACCCCCGCTCCCAGAACGCCGACAACCACATTGATAAATGCTTCCGCTAAATGGTCTATGAGGGTACGTAGACACACTCTCCCCTCTCGTAGCTATGCATCTCCATGGATAGATCTTGCGTGTGCGTAGAAATTTTTTGTTTCATGCAACGTTCCCCAATAGTGGCATCATGAGACAGGTCTATGCGTACGTGATATGCACGAGTAGAACACAAAGGAATTGTGGGTGGTGAAGTTCATACTTCTTACCACCAACGTCTTATTTTGATTCGGTGGCATTGTGGGATGAAGCGGCCCGGACCAACCTTACATGTGCACGCACATGAGACCAGTTCCACCTACTGGCATGCAACTTGTTTTGCATAAAGGTGGCTGGCGGGTGTGTGTTTCTCCTTCTTTATTTGAATCGAATTTGACTATGGCCGGTCCTTGAAGAAGGTTAAAACAGCATACTTGGTAACCACCGTTGTGGTTTTGCATAGGTAAGAACGGTTCTTGCTAGTTGCCCGTAGCAGCTACGTAAAACTTGCAACAACAAAGTAGAAGATGTCTAACTTGTTTTTGCAGGGTATGTTGTGATGTGATATGGTCAAGGCATGATGTGATATACATTGTTGTATGAGATGATCATGTTTTTTAATATCGACAACCGGCAGGAGCCCTAGGGTCATCTTTTAATTATTGTATGACCTGTGTGTCAATCGTTAAGCGCCATGTAATTGCTTTACTTTATCGCTATGCGTTAGCAATAGTTGCAGAAGCAATAGTTGGTGAGACGACCCCGGCGCAACGATGGAGATCAAGGTGTCACGCCGGTGAAGATGGAGATCATGCCGATGCTTTGGAGATGGAGATCAAAAGCACAAGATGATGATGGCCATATCATGTCACATATTTTGATTGCATGTGATGTTTATCCTTTATGCATCTTATTTTTCTTAGAACGAAGGTACATTATAAGAGGATCCCTTCACTTAATTTCAATATAAAAGTGTTCTCCCCGAGTAGGCACCGTTGCTAAAGTTCGTCGTTTCGAAGCACCTCGTGTTGATCGGGTATGATAGACTATACGTTCACATACAACTGGTGTCCAGTTTTGCACAAGCAGAATACTTGGGTTAAACTTGATGAGCCTAGCATGTACAGACATGGTCTCGAAACAATGGAGACCGAAAGGTCGAATGTGAGTCATATAGTAGATATGATCAACATATAGATGTTCACCATTGATGACTACCCCATCTCACATGATGATCGGACATGCTTTAGTTGATTTGGATCATGTATCACTTAGATAACTAGAGGGATGTTACTTTAAGTGGGAGTTCATTAGTAATTTGAACTTAATTTATCATGAACTTAGTCTTGATAGTTTTTTTTCATATCTATGTTGTAGATCAATGGCCCGTGTTACCGTTCCCTTGAATTTTAATGCGTTCCTAAAGAAAGCTAAGTTGAAAGATAATGGTAGCAACTACATGGACTGGGTCCGTAACTTGAGGATTATCCTCACTTTTGCACAGAAGAATTATGTCCTTGATCTACCACTAGGTGACGGACCTGCTACAGGAGCTAATGCATACGTTGTGAATGCCTGGCAGGCTTGATCTGATGACTACTCGATAGTTTAGTGTGCCATGCTTCATGGTTTGGAACCGGGACTTCAAAAGCATTTTGAACGCCACGAAGGACATGAGATGTTCCAAGAGCTAAAATTGATATTTCAAGCAAATGCCCGGGTTGAGAGATATGAGGTCTCCAACAAGTTCATTAGCTCTAAGATGGAGGAGAACAGTTATGTCAGTGAACACATACTCAGAATCTCTGGGTACCAAACCCACTTGACTAAGTTGGGAATTGATCTTCCGGCTGAGAGTGTTATTGACAGAGTTCTTCAGTCACAGCCACCAAGCTATTAAGGTTTTGTGATGAACTAGAATATGCAAGGGATGGGGAAAACAACTCCCGAGCTTTTCGCAATGCTTAAGGCCGCGGAGGTAGAAATCAAGAAGGAGCATCAAGTGTTGATGGTTAACAAGACCACCAGTTTCAAGAAAAGGGGCAAAGGAAAGAAAGGGAACATCAAGAAGAATGGTAAGCAAGTTGCCGCTCCCATGATGAAGCCCAAAGCTGGACCCAAGCCTGAGACTGAGTGCTTCTACTGCAAGGTTAATGGTCACTAGAAGCGGAACTGCCCGAAGTATTTGGCGGATAAGAAGGATGGCAAAGTGAACAAAGGTATATTTTATATACACGTTATTGATGTGGTCCTTACTAATGCTCGTAGTACCACCTGCGTATTTGATACTGGTTCGGTTGCTCATATTTGTAACTCAAAACACGAGCTGCGGAATAAATGAAGATTGGTTAAGGACGAGGTGGCGATGCACGTCGGAAATGGTTCCAAGGTTGATGTGATCGTCGTCGGCACGCTACCTCTACATCCTCCTTCGGGATTAGTTTTAGACCTCAATAATTGTTATTTGGTGCCAGTGTTGAGCATGAATATTTTATATGGATCTTGTTTATTGCGAGATGATTATTCATTTAAGTCAGAGAATAATGGTTGTTCTATTTATATGAGTAATATCTTTTATGGTCATGCACCTTTAATTAATGGTCTATTCTTAATGAATCTCGATCGTAGTGATACACATATTAATAATATTGCTGCCAAAAGTTGCAAAGTTGTTATTGATAGTGCAACATACTTATGGCACTGTTGTTTAGGTCATATTGGTGTAAAGCGCATAAAGAAATCCATGCAGATGTTCATTTAGAATCACTTGATTATGACTCATTTGATACTTGCGAACCATGCCTCATATGTAACATGACTAAAACTCCATTCTCCAGAACAACAAAGCAAGCTAATGACTTACTGAAAATAATACATACTGATGTATGCAGTCCGATGGGTGTTGAGGCACGCGGCGGCTATCGTTATTTTTTGACCTTGACAGATGATTTGAGTAGGTATGGGTATATCTACTTAATGAAACACAAGTCTGAAACATTTGAAAAGTTCAAAGAACTTCAGAGTGAAGTGGAGAATCATCGTAACAAGAAAATAAATTTTCTACGATCCGATCGCAGAGGTGAATATTTGAGTTACGAGTTTGGCCTTCATTTACAACAATGTGGAATTGTTTCACAAATCACGCCACCTGGATCACCACAACGTAATGGTGTGTCCGAATGTCGTAACCTTACTTTATTAGATATGGTGTGTTCTATGATGCCTCTTACTTATTTGCCTTTATCATTTTGGGGTTATGCATTAGAGACAGTTGCATTCACGTTAAATATGGCACCATCTAAATATGTAGAGACGACATCGTATGAACTATGGTTTGGCAAGAAACCTAAGTTTTCATTTCTTAAAGTTTGGGGATGCGATGCTTATGTTAAACAACTTCAGCCTGATAAGCTCGAACCCAAACTGGAGAAGTGCATCTTCATAGGATACCCTAAAGAGACCATTGGGTATACCTTCTACCACAGATCTGAAGGCAAGATCTTTGTTGCCTAGAATGGGTCCTTTCTAGAGAAGGAGTTTCACTCGAAAGAAGTGAGTGGGAGTAAAGTAGAACTTGATGAGGTAGTTGTACCTTCTCTCGAATTGGAAAGTAGGACACCAGGGATAACCGTTTCCATGATGCCTACATCAACTAGAGAGGAAGCTAATGATGATGATCATGAAACTTCAGATCAAGTTACTACTGTACTTCCTAGGTCGACCAGAACACGTTCCGCACCAGAGCGGTACCGTAATCCTGTCCTGGAAGTCATGTTATTAGACCATGGCGAACCTACGAACTATGAAGAAGCTATGATGAGCCCAAATTCTGACAAATGGCTTGAGGCCATGAAATCTGAGATAGGATCCATGTATGAGAACAAAGTGTGGACTTTGGTGAACTTGCACGATGACTGGCAAGCCATTGAGAATAAATGGATCTTCAAGAAGACGGATGCTGATGGTAATCACTGTCTACAAAGCTCGACTTGTCGCAAAAGGTTTTCTACAAGTTCAAGGAGTTGACTATGATGTGACTTTCTCACTTGTGGCGATGCTTAAGTCTGTCCGAATCATGTTAGCAATTGCCGCATTTTATGATTATGAAATCTGGCAAATGGACATCAAAACTACATTCCTTAATGGATTTCTTAAAGAAGAGTTGTATATGATGCAACCAGAAGGTTTTGTTGATCCTAAGGGTGCTAACAAAGTGTGCAAGCTCCAGCGATCCATCAATGGACTGGTGCAAGCATCTGGGAGTTGGAATATATGCTTTGATAAGGTGATCAAAGCATATGGTTTTCTACAGACTTACGGTGAAGCCTGTATTTATAAGAAAGTGAGTGCGAGCTCTATAAAATTTCTGATATTATATGTGGATGACACGCATATTGTTGATTGGAAATGATATAGAATTTCGGGATAGCATAAAACGGATATTTGAATAAGATTTTCTCAATGAAAGACCTCCGTGAAGCTGCTTATATATTGGCATCAACATCTATTGGGATATATCGAGACGCTTAATAGGACTTTCACAAAGCACATACCTTGACAAAGTTCTGAAGAAGTTCAAAATGGACCAATCAAAGAAAGGGTTCTTGCCTGTGTTGTAAGGTGTGAAATTGACTTGGACTCAAAGCTCGACCATGGCAGAAGATAGAGAGAAAATGAAAGTCATTCCCCATGCCTCAGCCATAGGTTCTATCATGTATGCTATGTTGTGTACCAGATCTAATGTGTGCCTTGCCATAAGTTTGGCAGGGAGGTACCAAAGCAATCTAGGAGTGGATCACTGGACAACAGTCAAGAATACCCTAAGTACCTGAAAAGGACCCAGGATATGTTTCTCGTTTATGGAGGTGACGAAGAGCTCGTCGTAAAAGGTTACGTCGATGCTAGCTTCGACACAGATTCGGATGACTCTAAGTCACAAACTGGACACATATTTATATTGAATGGTGGAGCTGTCTGTTGGTGCAGTTCCAAGAAGAGCATCGTGGCGGGATCTACATGTGAAGAAGAGTACATAGCTGCTTCGGAAGCAGCGCATGAAGGAGTCTGGATGAAGGAGCTCATATTCGATCTGGGTGTAATACCCAGTGCATCGGGTCGAATGACATTCTTTTGTGACAACACTGGAGCAGTTGCCATGGCCAAGGAGCCTAGGTTTCACAGGAGAACCAAACACATCAACCGGCACTTCAACTCCATTCGTGAATATGTCAAGGATGGAGACATAGAAGTTTGCAAAGTACATATGAATCTAAATGTAGCAGACCCGTTGACTAAACCTCTTCCACGGGCGAAACATGATCAACACCAAGACTCCATGGGTGTTAGATTCATTACTATGTAATCTAGATTATTGACTCTAGTGCAAGTGGGAGACTGATGGGAATATTTCCTAGAGGCAATAATAAAGTTGTTATTATTATATTTCCTTATTCATGATAAATGTTTATTATTCATGCTAGAATTGTATTGACCGGAAACTTAAATACATGTGTGGATACATAAACAAATACCGTGTCCCTAGTAAGCCTCTTCTAGACTAGCTCATTGATCAAAGATGGATAAGGTTTCCTAATCATAGACATGAGTTGTCACTTGATGACGAGATCACATCATTAGGAGAATGATGTGATGGGCAAGACCCATCCATTAGCTTAGCATATGATTGTTCAGTTTACTGCTACTGCTTTCTTAATGTAAAATACATGTTTCTTCGACCATGAGATCATGCAACTCCTGGATACTAGAGGAATACCTTGTGTGTTATCAAACATCACAATATAACTGGGTGGTCATAAAGATGCTCTATAGGTATCTCTGAAGGTATTTGTTGAATTGTCGTGAATCGAGATTGCGATTTGTCACTCTGTATGACGGAGAGGTATCTCTGGGCCCTCTTGGTAATACAGCATCACAAGAAGCTTTCAAGAAAATTAGCTAAGGAGTTAGTTATGGGATGATTTATTACGAAACAAGTAAAGAGACTTGCTGGTAATGAGATTGAACTAGGTATGAAGATACCGATGATCCAATCTCGGGCAAGTAACACACCGACGGACAAAGAGAACTACATATGTTGTCATAAAGGTTCGACCAATAAAGATCTTCATAGAAAGGAACCAATATGGGCATCCAGATCCCTCTATTAGTTATTGACCGGAGAGGTGTCTCGGTCATGTCTACATCATTCTCGAACCCGTAGGGTCCGCACGCTTAACATTCGTTGACGATTTAGTATTATATGAGTTATGTGAAATAGTGATCGAATGTTGTTTGGAGTCCCGAATGAGATCACAGACATGACGAGGAGCTCCGGAATGGTCCGAGGTAAAGATTGATATATATATATATATATATATATATATATATATATATATATATATATATATATATATATATATATATATATATATATATATATATATATATATATATATATATATATATATATATATATATATATATATATATATAGGACAATATTCACTACAAAAAAAAGACACATCCGTGACATTTTGGGCCGAAAGAAATTTTTTTCTGTCATGCTTATGACACTTCTATGACGACAATTGTGACAAAACCCGGTATCATTATAGATGTGGTGGGGTCCTACTTCTATGACAAAAAATCATGACAAAAAATGGGCTTTTCGTCCTGGGCGGGCCGAAGACGCAGCTGCATGACATTCTTTGGGCCGTCCATGACGGAGAAAACCGTGGTAAAAGCGAGGGCGAGGAAAACCGTGGTAGACGCAGCTGCATGACATTCTTTGGGCCGTCCATGAGGAGAAAACCGTCCTGGGCTCCCCATGAACACGATTACGATGATGTTTGTCCGTTCTGACCCAGCCATGTACACGAGCCCTGGCCGTACGTATGCGCGAGTAGGCATTCGAGACCCCTCCCGTAGGTACGTACATGGCCGTATTAACTTTCTTGCAGCCTGGCCACTGTACGTACGTGTACATGCTACGTGCGCGCCTCTACTACGACACGTGCCCTCCCTTACTCGGCCACGGTTCATCGCTGCAGCCTGCAGATAGACCGATCGACCAGTATGTACGTACACGTTCGTGACCAGAATGACAACGCTACGTACACTTCGACTGGGAGGGTCCCGATTATCAGGCACTTCCTTGCGTGCGAAGATGTAGCTGGTGGGTCCCAACAGTCAGCGGGGAAACGTTTTTTGTTCGCGAAATACAATGGCCCGTTCGGTGGGTCCCTGCTGTCAGCCTCTCAATGTATAGTACTCTTCTGATGGAAGTCGCTCGTTGACCACATTGACCATGCCGCGCTGAGAGAACCAAGGCGGTGGACGACGGCGAGGCATAGGAAGGGAACAACGCGGAGCCGGGGAAGACGCGGCAGTGGATGCCCACGCGGAGAGGAGTACGAGGGTTCACTGGTTCGGCCGCGGTGTGAGGTTGCTGCCGCCGCAGGCTCGCCAGCCGTGGAGTAGTAGGGGGTTGTGAGGCCTCCGCGGCAGCACAGCCGGCCACGGGAGGCAGGAACAGGCGGCACGACCGGCGCTGCTTTGGGAGGCTGGAGCAAGAAGACCAGAGGTTAAAGAAGCACGACGGCCGTTGGATGGACATCATACGGTCACTGCAGCTAGAATCGTTTATATTGACTAAGTTGACAAAGCCATTGGTACGTCTCAACTTAGTAGGCCCACAGGTCAGCCTCCGAAACGGTGCGCCCCAGATGTCAGGGGAGGAATCATTTTTTGGGCGGGTGAAGCTAGAATATCCGAGATTGAAGAAGAAGCACGACATCCGTTGGATGAACATCCAACGGCCACTGTTGCTAGAACTGTGTGTTGACTATAAATTGATAAAGCCTTGCATACGCGTCAACTTTTTTTTTGAGGGGACGCGTCAACTTAGTAGGCCCACAAGTGTGTGGGAGAGAACTTATAGCCCATTTGAGATTTGTAAGAATGTACAGCCCATTTTTGAATTCTATTGGAATTTACTACAACCCATTTACAGTTTGTTAAAAGTACAGCCCGTTTTCTAGCTAGGACAACGATTAATAATTTCAACCAACCATTCAAAACAGAATTCAATTAAATTTCCCACATTTTGGGGGATCCGAAATATTTGTATCCCGAAATTTCTAGTCAGATTAAATACAGTTTGAATATAAATTTCTCTTACGTAAAAATCCAATGAAACATTGTGCGCGCAACAATTAATGAAATTAAAATTTTCAAAATCCAAAAATAATATTTTATAAACTAATTACGTGTTTGGTGCATATTTTTATAGTTGCATCCCAGTTTTTATACTTACATCCCATTTACTATTTCTTAAAGCCCATTTTCTTGTTAAGCCTAATGCATCCCTCCTACGAAAGATTTGCAGCCCAGCGAGATGGAGAACAACAAGTTGACCTTGTCTGGGTATTCCTCAAAAAAAGTATAGCTAAGCTAGCAATTTTCAGCTTGAAAACAATTAATATCTGGGCTGGATATCTGGCCTGGGCTAGACGGGCCACAACCCGCCTAGTTAATACCCTGCTCTCCTCTGAACAAACAACGAAAACATCGCTCTTGTCTCAAAAAAACGAAAACACCGCTCAAGAAAAACTTTGCAGTGCTCAGACCTCAAAAACACAAATACTTCTCGAGCTGCTTGGTCCCAGCTGTCGGCCGCTCCTTGCGCAATTCTCTCTTATTGACTACATAGGCTGACAATGGTGTGGGACCGTGATGTCAGGAAACCAGGAGGAAGCAAAAAAAAAATACAGTTGTACTCCCTCCATAAAGAAATATAACAGCATTTAGATGCCTAAAATAGTGATCTGAACGCTATTATATTAGTTTACAGAGGGAGTAGTATATAATAAGGAGGCACTTGCGTACGTGCGGCTATGGCCCTGGTGGGTCCCCACTGTCATCCTCTCCAAGTAAAGTCATCTCCTAATTCCTCATGTCTGTTGACCATGTTGACAGCGCGAGACGGCGGCGCCACGGCGAGCGCAACAACTCGAAGGACGATGGAGAGGGCCTCAGGGGCCCTACGGATGGTCTGATACAGCGCCCGCTGCTCATTCGGGAAGCCAGGATCATAGGGCCACATGTCCGCGACGGCATTGTCGTTCGCTTGTTCACTGGTGCTCGTTGACGAGACAGAGGTTGCAGCACAGGTCCTCCTGCGCTGGTAGCTCTTTCGCCAGTAGGGCGTTGAAGTGCGGCCACACCCGATCTATGGTGAACATGGCATGAACCGGCTTGGACAGTTGCGCCGGCTCCTGGTCGGAAGCTGCGTCCATTGTCTGATTGTCGTCGCTCAGCTTGGCGAGCTTGCTGGCGAGCCAGCATGTCCGGCTGCTGGACCGACCCACTGCCAAGCACGAGTCTGACTGCCCTGGCCCGCCCAAACTGCCTCCCTCGCCCGCACGCGCTTTCTGCCCGAAATGGTCAGCGCCGCCCGCCCCGCTTCCCGGTGCAGGCGATTGCTCCGCCTTCAAACGACACAAGTGCCGTCCGTTCGTCCGTCCATCCGTCTGCCGCCCACATTAATGATAGGCGGTTACCAAGGTGGCTACTCCGGCGCCACACGCCCGTCCCTCCCCCGCCTACCATTGTTATATAAACTGCTGCACCGGCCATAGCCGCAGTCATCCGCCTCCATTCCCTTTCTCCTGTCCGCACCACTACTAGCCACCATGGCTTCCTCGCGCTCCAGCGCTCTTTGGGACGGGCGGACGACGAACCACAAGGAGATGGTAGCCATTGCTGCCGACTGCCTGGCCGGCAGGCAGCCGGAGAACCACGACGTGTCAATGAAGAACATGGTAGTCGATGATCCGACGCCAACCCCCTCCTCCACACAATCCTCGGCGGTGCATTGCACCATGACCATCGGCGAGGCCTGTGCCCAATACATGGACACGGTGAGGCAGAAGCGTGAGGAGAAGTTCCGGGAGGCGCGAGCCAAGTCCTCCTGCAACCACCATCTCCTCCAGGAGCACCTGCAGGTCAAGGAGCAGATCACCGCGGAGCAGGAGGCGCTGCTCGACTCGTACTGCTCCGCCCACAATGGCCTCCTCAAGAGCTGGCGGTACCGCATGCGGGTGGCGGAGGCTGCGGCCGCCTACAAAGAGGGCGATGAAGCGGGCGAGGCGCTGTTTGGCGAGACCGACGACGAGGCAGAGGAAAATGCCAACTCCGACGAGTCTCCGCTCCGCTGGCGTCGACGAGGCCCTGCTCTGCCGAGGCCCCACGGCACCAACAATGAGGCAGAGGACACCGCCGGCTCCGCCGGGGCCCCGCCCCACCAGCACCGTGGCAGAGGCCCTACTCCGCCGAGGCTCCGCGGCACCAACAATGAGGCAGAGGACACCGTCGGCTCTGCCGAGGCCCCGCCCCGCCGGCACCGAGGCGGAGGCCCTACTCGCCGAGGCCCCGCCCCGCCAACAACGAGGCAGAGAACATCGCCGGCTCAGGCAAGGCCACACCCTGCCGGCGACGAGGGGGAGGATTCCCCCCGCTCCGCCGAGGCGCCGCCCCGTCGACAACAAGACAAAGGACACCGCCGGCCCCGTCGAGGCCCCGCCCCGCTGCCAACGAGGCCGCGCCACACAGAAAACGAGGAAGAGTAGAACACGGTAGGTCGTCGCCGCTCGGGTCCAAGTAAGGCCGCCGCTGCTACCCTCCGGTTAAGCCAAGCTAGGCGGGTTGACCATTGACGTCCGATTAGCTTCTTGGCGGCGACGTGGAGTCAGAGAGCTATGTTGGAGAAGGACGCTGCTTCTACTTAACTGTTGGTGCAGTTGGCTCACTAACACGTGGGCCCAACAAACATCTGGGCCACATGTCGATTCGCAATCGCACTGCAGCTTAAGTCATTGAAGCTCACCCACTGGAGAGGAAGCTTCGTTGGTGAGCGACACAGGTGGGTAGCTTCGGTTAATGTATTATACCTCCGGCGCACCCCTTTTTAGTTGAAGAATGTATGAAATGTAATGAAATCCGGCATGTTTGTATGAAATCCGACCGTGCATGAATGAATTTAGTTTGATTAGTTCGAATTCTTGTAGCACTGGCATTGGATGAACATGCAAAACAAAACGTACTAGCATTATTCCAAGGGTGATCACCTCGTTTGTAGCAGTTTCACATGTACTCCCTCTGGTCCTTTTTAGTATCCATACAAGTTCTGTATGCAGTCAAAGTATCTCTACTTTGACCGGAGTACAAAGAGTTTGAGCAACTTTTTAGCATTCCTGTAGATTGCAATCAAACACACATGCCTGGCAATTCATAGAGAACATTCAAAACAATCGATGATTATGCATCTCAATGATTCACATGTCAGAGCCAATATTTACATCACAACTAAAGAATAAGGAAAATTTGATCGACGCTGCTGACAACAAAGGGCGTCCCACTCGAAAATATCAAATGCATGTCTTTTTGCTAACATCAATGAGCAAAATTTGACAAGGTTGTCCCATTCCAAAATGTCAAATGCTTGTTGTTTTGCGTACATCAATGAGAAAACTTTGACAAGGTTTTCCCATTCCAAAATATCAAATGCCTAGGATTGTGGAATGGGCAGGGTTTGCTATCAATTCGGACATTGACATGACACCTCATGCTAAATAAACCAGCTGTCCTTTTTGTGCAATTCCACCAAAACCAACCAAATTCGCGCGTAGCTTGTATGATTTCGCCCTTACATGTTGCAACGCCTTGAACATGTTGACACCTCCTTTCTTGTCGTGGAAATGAATGATTCGATGTATTCATAAACATTTTGTGCAGTTCCCATTGAAATCAAGCTGAGCACCCCTGTTTGCACAAAATACAAGAAAAGTGATTAGTATAAAGCAAACTGTACTATGAATTGACAGTTTAAGCAGGCACCTACATGGTCCATGTAGAGCACACTTTAAAAAAATGGAACTCACCGGAAAGAATCCTAGAACAACATTGTACTTGCGCATCACAGCAAAAGGATGGAGATATGTCAGTCCTTCTGAGCTGAAGTTAGTTTGGTCTTGTGGGGAGTAATGTAACCATCCTTCGACTGCTCCTTCTGATGAGAAGATAGACAGGGCTTCTTCATCCTGGCATAATCGGAACTAGTCACTTCACATACTCCATATTCTTCTTCTTCAGAGGATGATCCTGTTGTGCAAAGGCAAGAGGACAACTAAATGCTAGCATCTCTATTTGCTCGAAAAAAAGGAAAGGAAATATTTAAAACAGCACAGATGAAGCACTTCGCAAGGACAATACCACTTTCTCATGACAGTATCTAAACAGTAGCACAACACCAATAGAGATGACAAAGCTCAATCATATGGATGAAATCCGTGGGCGAGTACCAACCTTTCTTAGGAGGCTTATTGTGTAGAGCATACAGATCAAGCACTTCTCCGGAACTATCTGTTGTTATCTACTGTGGTTTCCATGCTTTGTAACATCCCAAATTTTGGAATGTTAATATAATTAATTGAATTGTTTGTTTGTTTGCTTGAGTGAATTAAACTTGAGTGAAATTTGAACCTTTTCAAAAACTTATGAAAGAGAGGGAATAAAATGACTTTCCCCTTCTTCGGTAAATTCAAATTCATCCTATTAAAATCAATGAGAGAAGATGACATGACTTCTTCAACTATAAAGAATTTGAACGGAGTTTTGCAATTTAATTCTTTCAAATATTTGCACTTGCTTCTCTATTTTTTCTTCCCCGAGGAATACCCCGAAAAATAAATTCTTGCAAGCAAGAAAGAGCGGAGGAAAATGACCCTCCAAAATCAGGGGCATTTTTGAAAATATTTGAGCCAAGAAAAACCAAAGTTTTTATTTAAAAATTATTTGCAAAAAGAAATAAAGCCTTTAGGGATTTTCTGAAAACATTTTTTTAGGTTGGCCGTGGAATAATGCTCATCATCTACATTTTATATTTTTGATAATTTTAGTATATAAAACTCTTTATTCGAATTGATTTGATTTCCTTTTTATTGTTTTAGTTTCCTAATTTTAAAAATAGGAATGGAATCGCTTTTATTAGGAAAACCTGCTGGCCCATTAAGCACTTTCCTATTCTAGCCCAACAAGAGATCATCTCCTTCCTCTGTTTCCTCTCACGTTACACAAGCTTTCCATGTCCATGGAGACAGAAATCTCCACCTTCCCGATCTCCCTCGTCTTTCCATCCCAGCGCCTCCCGAGACCGCCTATAAAACCCCTCCTCTCCTCGCTCCATTTTTCCCATCACCACGCCTCCCTACCCGTAGCCTTCTCGCCACCGTCCTCCTTTTCCTGCCTAGAACGCCACCAGAGCTCTCCCAGAGCCCGACGCCAGAGTGAGCAGCACCTGAGGCGCCCAGCCCACCTCCCAAGCGCCGACCCTCCTCCGCCACCCACACCTCGCCGGCGACCTCGCCCCCTCGCCGAGCAGCCTCCACATCGCTGCCTCCTTCCTGCCATCTCTCCTCACGTCAGGTAACTCCGCTGTTTTCAGATTTGTTCCTGCAACAGATTTAGTTCCGTTCTTGTTTAGCTTATAACTTTTGATCTAGAAGTCCAATGATGCTGATTCTTTTTGCGTTAGATCACAATTTTCTTGTAGTTTCCAAAATATATAATTTGTCTATGTTTGGATTTATAAAATTGAGTTAGATCAGATTTGAATTAAAGCTTGTTTTGCTTATTCGGGAGTTTAAAAATAGATTTTATTTGATTCTTTTTCTACTGATCACTAGTGATCATATTTACCAGTGGTAAAAACTTCAAAATTGTTTGAGTATTTTAGCTTATTGTTTCATGTAAAACAAATTCTGTTTTAGTTCTATTCAATTATAGCTACTTTTTTCTATAGTTGTTTTAAATTATTTTATTTTATATTTCAGAAAGTTTATGTTTGGTTTCTATTAGTTAAACAGTAGGTGTTCAACAAGTTTTTATATTTATTTTTATTTTGTTATCGTGAAATCAATTCAAGTTCGCTAATAACTTGCAATGGATTTCTACTGTTTTAACTCCCAATTGAAAATACTTTCAAAATAGCTTTATGAAAAAATACTTTATTTTTTTTTTCTTAACCAAATTTATATTTTATTCTCTGTTATTTTAGTGTTTTATTTTCCGTTAGACAAAACTATTTTTGTGAATGTTGTAGAAGAAGACTCCCTAGTTTTATTTGAAGTTCCTTCGATTCTTATTCGCTTCTCTTTTGTTTTGATTGTTAGTGTGAGTGCTTATGTGAATGATATATTTGTTATATAGATTTCATCAGAGAGTGACGAGTAGTCTATCAAGTTATTTCTTGAGAACGATAATTCTTCTTCGTCAACATCACCGTGCAAGTTCACTTTCACCATGCTTTCTTACCTATGTTTTATTGCATTTAGTGGCACCTTTGCAACCACCCCTCAAGAGTGTTATTGAAATTTTTGTAGTTGAGTAGTATGCATGAGGTAGGAACCCATCACCCTGTTACCAAGCCCGGACGTTATTTTATTCTAATGCTACGCTGTAGTAGACGGGTTTGGTATGAGTGTTCGAGAGTGGTGTGAAGAAGGAGGACTCTACGCCAATGACGATAACTCCATGATGGAATCTGCAAGGACTGCATCTTCAAGACCTCAAGACTTCAAGACTCGAGACAAGAATTCAAAACACACTCTTGGGTGAAGGATTTGTTGACGGGCACCTGGAGAAACCAAAGGTTGGCCGGATGCATGGAGAAGCGCCATGACATCTTGCGGAAAGCTTCACCCAGACTCAAAGAGACGGAAGAATACTTCATGCCCTAAGCTTACCCGTGCAACCGCAAGTCATTATGGGCTCGCTTGGTTGACCTTAGTTGTGACTCTAGCTGGGGCGGTACTAGCAGATGTAGAACTACGGTAGGATGGGTTGAGTACCGGACAAAGGTCGAGGAACTCTTTGGAAGACCATGTTTGGTCATCTTGTTCTCAAACACTCAAGTGCGAGAACGAAAGAGAGGGATCGAATCTTGCGGGTAAAGTGTACAAACCTCTGCAGAGGGTTATAACCTAATCGATTAGCCGTGTCCCCGGTTACGGACAATTTGAGCATCTGGACTTGGATCTATCTCGGAATTCTCAACACCGGACTAATAACTTAATTGTGGGCAACTTATGATGATTTGGGCTATGAGACATCGGTTGGCGGAACCATGTCATGATAGAAAACTCCATAGTACAGACTTCATTTATTCCTTTGATGTAGGTAAAATAAAACCAGCTTTTACGCAAACAAAATTCAGATACAGAGCCACAAAGCCATACTGCATATAGTATAGTTTATCATCTGTTTTCTCATATTGTGATCTTGCCGGTACATTCAATGTACTGACCTACACGGCTGCAACGTATCATGTTGCAGATACTTTCCTCGACGAGTAAGAGTTACGATACAGGGTTACGGTCACACTCAACCTGCCGATGGCGCTGATGGGACTCCACACCCGCTTGATTGTTTCCGCTGAGTATTATGAGGTATATATCAGTTTTACGTTATTTATGCATGTGATTGCACTTTGATATATACATTGATGTACTCGTGTGCCAAAGATACCGATCCGTGGATGGCATGAGATACACGAGGCTTGACTGTCCGAGGTCGGTCGCTCATGAGATGGTATCGAGCACATGTTGACCGTGAGGACGTGACCCTAGAAATCGGAAAGCCCTTGGACAGGATATCTCAAAACTTTATTTACAAAAAGACTCTTACTTCTCATCTTTTCTGATTTTATCAAATAGACCCTCTCACCTCAAATAGTTAGAATATACCCTTTATCCGTTGATCACCCGGAGGATCAATCAAGACGCCCAAGAAGGATTTGATATCGAGAACTGATGACCCTTCAGAGTAAAGAGGATTTCACCATGTATTAGAAGCTAGAACAGTTGAAGACTCCGAAGACTTGAAAGGATCTGAAGAATTATTTGACCCATAGAGACCAAACCCCTGTTATACACCTACGTTAGGTGCGATGATTTGTGAGCTGTCATTTGTTTGATGTTTTACCGACAGCCCCAAAATAAAAACTTGTTTCTTCAAAAACTATTGGTTGTATTGTGTGTATATCCCTCCCCACCTCTCTCTCATCTCACCCTAAAACCCTTGAACACCATAGATGATGAATGAAGTTGGACTGATATTCTCTGGACCGAAGACTCAGCCCGAGGCGTAACTATGGATGCGTAACATGGAAAATCACTTGGAGCAATTTGGTTTCGAGGAAGTATGAGGTTCAATATGCTCTTCAATACTTTACGTAAAGTGCTGCAACCTGGTGGAACATGCATCAAGCCATACAGGATTTAATGGAGCAAGAACTTGGGAGGAATTCAAGAAGACCTGTTGAAATCACGCCTTATCCGAAACACAATGATGCACCAAGAAGTAAACCTTGTGCTCGCAAGATTTGCGGAGAAATAGGACACACCTGTGAGGAACACAAAGATGGATGCCCTCATTGTGAGGAGAAACACCCAATGAGGAATGCCCAACTAGCTGTGTGACTTGCTTCCTGTGTGAAGGAACCACCCACTACCCGTGCAAAGGTCACATTTACTCCACGGTGCAACAAACTATTCAAGCAGGAAGATGGAATGAAAGAAGCCCTCAAGGAAGATCTAGAAGAACGAGTAATGATGAAAGTGTTGAAGACCTGGATGGAGAAGGTCTCAACAGATTTTACTCCAATGCCTGCTATTCATGTGGAGAAGAAGGACATTTTCACAAGATTACACCAAGGAAAGAAAAGAGTATCCAGGATATTTCCGACAGCAGAAGTGAAGTTTGACCCCGGAGATAGAAACTCGATCATTACAGAGAAATCCAGAAGAGAAAAGGAAGGCAACCCGAGAGCAACACAATTTTTGCAGAGAAGGACTTGAGTCATATCACCTGTTACAGTGCAGGATTTAGGTCATTACGCTAGTAAATGCCCGTAAAAGAAGCCAAGAATCCAAGGAGTCCGTGATAGTCACAAAGAAGCCCCGAGACATGTCGGAAGTCATTTGTTTTCGCTGCAAGGGGGCAGGACATTATGCTATTAAATGTCCCGACAAGATGAAAGCTGGTGTTGAGTAGTTGGAATTTCGATATGGATAATAAGAGTAGTAGAAAGCAATTTCATTTTCATGAGCTCAATGAGTTGAGTTATGTAATGGATTACCCTGAGACTGTAATAGTTCATGACTCAATAAAGTTGTAATGTCACATGCTGAAAAGCTTTAAGGAGTTGTCATATTTTATCTTGGAAATTAATATTCTTGATGAACATGGAAGAAGGTGAGTTGTCATGCATAAACAGGAAATTGGAAATTGAGTTTGAAGTTCTGTTTGGATGATATGAATGTATGCCCCAGGAGATAAGTACCTTAATTCGAGCATCATTTCGTTTCACAACAGCAGATGACGACCCTTTATGAGTCTTTCCTTAAGGGCCTCAAACGATCATGACCCTGACCAGTGATCATGATTACCCGAAGATCCTGAAGGACATGATGAAGCATATTCACCTTGAAGGAGATGCAGTCTACAAAGGCTACCCTTTCATGCAAAGGGAGTGGAACTTTGGTATGTGGAGGTACACCTCCACCGTTTGAAAGGAGTTTGCCCAAAGAGGATGGGGCATTACTTTTTCATCTCACGTGTGCCACAAGCAACTTTCTTCGATGCCGCTCGTGAAGCAGCCATGGAAGCCATACGCCGATCGAGAAATACTTGAAGCAAGACTGCTATACTCGTGAATACCTAAGCGAAGTGCATGCAGAGATGATGAAGGTGAAGCTCAAGACCACCATGATGAAACAGAAGATTGAAGATTTCAAGGCTCATGTCGCACAATTCCAGTGGATCAAGAATCCTCAAGGAGGAAAAATGAATAAAGTTGGAAGTAATGTCCACCATACCGAACCATGTGGGTGGCAGCATTTGTAATAAACTTTTGGAATTTGGATTCACGAAAATGATTAAGGATGTAATGAAAGATTGATATGAGAATAATGAGATGTTATGGATAAACTTGTGCATTTATTTTGGTCATAGTACTCAGAAAACCACAGGATCAATGAAGAAAGAAAAGTGTTATCCATGACGGTCCATAGAAGGAAGCTGGACAAAATAAGTTGGAATTTTGCTTTTGATATGATGGTATGAAGAAACAGAGTACTAATGGATTTAAAGGAGGTGTAACAAGAGAGTTACTCGAAGGATGAGTTAAAGCTGCACTAGTGTTGAAGTGGGCCATAACCCACAGACCCAGGATTTTGGAAAGGAACAGATGTAACCTTGATAAAGGAATGAATTTGGAAGAATCAGTGATCCAATCAGCATACGTTCCGTAGGAGGTTACGCAAAAACCTAAGAGTGGTGAAGTAACGATAGATGTTTTGTTTGGCTTGCAGAAACCATGGATTTACTCGAAACCAGTTCGGGAACAAGAGAAATTTCTGTAATGCTGGTGAGAATGCCCAAGTGTTAGAATATGTGATTCGATATTTACGTATGTGGTAATGGTTCAAGCACGGGATGGATTGGCCCCATACCGAGACTTCTATCATGAACTATCATATGTTGATGGAAAATCGAGAGCCTTGAAAACTTAGAAGAGTGTCGACGCGATAAGCCATAAAACCATAAAATGGTAGGACGATGGAACCCCATTACAGCAACCGCTACAAACGAGGTTATACGGTGAGGTTCAACCTGCACCCGCTTTCTGCAGGAGAAAACCATAAATTGTAGACCACCATGAGTGTTTCGATAGTTGTTTAGAATGGACACAGACCCATCAGCTAAGAAGATCCAGCCTCGATTTAACTTCAACTTTGACGAACCGACCCAAGCTTTTGAGGAAAACTCTATGCTTCGACGGAAGAGCTTTAATGAAGGAGCTATTGTAAGATATGTGAAGAGACATACATTGTCAGCCCTCCAGAGGAAATATCTGAGTTTATTGGAACCATGACCTTGTTTTTAAGTGTGGTAGCACCCCGACCTTTCTCGACCAAGACATTTGCTAGAAGACCCCAACCCCTAACCTTTTCTTGTTAGTTTCTTCAATCTCGAGGACTAGATTCATTTTAAGTGTGGTAGGTTTGTAACATCCCAAATTTTGGAATGTTAATATAATTAATTGAATTGTTTGTTTGTTTGCTTGAGTGAATTAAACTTGAGTGAAATTTGAACCTTTTCAAAACTTTTGAAAGAGAGGAATAAAATGACTTTCCCTTCTTCGTAAATTCAAATTCATCCTATTAAAATCAATGAGAGAAGATGACATGACTTCTTCAACTATAAAGAATTTGAACGGAGTTTTGCAATTTAATTCTTTCAAATATTTGCACTTGCTTCTCTATTTTTCTTCCCGAGGAATACCCGAAAATAAATTCTTGCAAGCAAGAAAGAGCGGAGGAAAATGACCTCCAAAATCAGGGGCATTTTTGAAAATATTTGAGCCAAGAAAACCAAAGTTTTTATTTAAAATTATTTGCAAAAAGAAATAAAGCCTTTAGGGATTTTCTGAAAACATTTTTTTTAGGTTGGCCGTGGAATAATGCTCATCATCTACATTTTATTTTTCCGATAATTTTAGTATATAAAACTCTTTATTCCAAATTGATTTGATTTCCTTTTTATTGTTTTAGTTTCCTAATTTTAAAAATAGGAATGGAATCGCTTTTATTAGGAAAACCTGCTGGCCCATTAAGCACTTTCCTATTCTAGCCCAACAAGAGATCATCTCCTTCCTCTGCTTCCTCTCACGTTACACAAGCTTTCCATGTCCATGGAGACAGAAATCTCCACCTTCCCGATCTCCCTCGTCTTTCCATCCCAGCGCCCCCGAGACCGCCTATAAAACCCCTCCTCTCCTCGCTCCATTTTTCCCATCACCACGCCTCCCTGCCCGTAGCCTTCTCGCCACCGCCCTCCTTTTCCTGCCTAGAACGCCACCAGAGCTCTCCCAGAGCCCGATGCCGAGTGAGCAGCACCTGGCGCCCAGCGCCACCTCCCAAGCGCCGACCCTCCTCCGCCACCCCCACCTCGCCGCGACTCGCCCCTCGCGAGCAGCCTCCACATCGCCATCTCCTTCCTGCCATCTCTGCCTCACGTCATGTAACTCCGCTGTTTTCAGATTTGTTCCTGTAACAGATTTAGTTCCGTTCTTGTTTAGCTTATAACTTTGACCTAGAAGTCCAATGATGCTGATTCTTTTTATGTTAGATCACAATTTTCTTGTAGTTCCCAAAATATATAATTTGTCTATGTTTGGATTTCTAAAATTGAGTTAGATCAGATTTGAATTAAAGCTTGTTTTGCTTATTCCGGGAGTTTAAAAATAGATTTTTATTTGATTCTTTTTCTACTGATCACTAGTGATCATATTTACCAGTGGTAAAAACTTCAAAATTGTTTGAGTATTTTAGCTTATTGTTTCATGTAAAACAAATTCTGTTTTAGTTCTATTCAATTATAGCTACTTTTTTCTATAGTTGTTTTTAAATTATTTTATTTTATATTTCAGAAAGTTTATGTTTGGTTTCTATTAGTTAAACAGTAGGTGTTCAACAAGTTTTTATATTTATTTTATTTTGTTATCGTGAAATCAATTCAAGTTCGCTAATAACTTGCAATGGATTTCTCTACTGTTTTAACTCCCAATTGAAAATACTTTCAAAATAGCTTTATGAAAAAAATACTTTATTTTTTTTTTCTTAACCAAATTTATATTTTATTCTCTGTTATTTTAGTGTTTTATTTTCCGTTAGACAAAACTATTTTTGTGAATGTTGTAGAAGAAGACTCCTAGTTTTATTTGAAGTTCCTTCGATTCTTATTCTCTCTCTTTTTGTTTTGATTGTTAGTGTGAGTGCTTATGTGAATGATATGTTTGTTATATAGATTTCATCGAGAGTGACGAGTAGTCTATCAAGTTATTTCTTGAGAACGATAATTCTTCTTCGTCAACATCACCGTGCAAGTTCACTTTGACCATGCTTTCTTACCTATGTTTTATTGCATTTAGTGGCACCTTTGCAACCACCCTCAAGAGTGTTATTGCAATTTTGTAGTTGAGTAGTATGCATGAGGTAGGAACCCATCACCCTGTTACCAAGCCCGGACGTTATTTTATTCTAATGCTACGCTGTAGTATACGGGTTTGGTATGAGTGTTCGAGAGTGGTGTGAAGAAGGAGGACTCTACGCCAATGACGATAACTCCATGATGGAATCTGCAAGGACTGCATCTTCAAGACCTCAAGACTTCAAGACTCGAGACAAGAATTCAATACACACTCATGGGTGAAGGATTTGTTGACGGGCACCGGAGAAACCAAAGGTTGGCCGGGATGCACGGAGAAGCGCCATGACATCTTGCGGAAAGCTTCACCTGCACTCAAAGAGACGGAAGAATACTTCATGCCCGAAGCTTACCTGTGCAACCGCAAGTCATTATGGGCTCGCTTGGTTGACCTTAGTTGTGACTCTGGCTGGGACGGTACTAGCAGATGTAGAACTACGGTAGGATGGGTTGAGTACGGACAAAGGTCGAGGAACTCTTTGGAAGACCATGTTTGGTCATCTTGTTCTCAAACACTCTGAAGTGCGAGAACGTAAAGAGAGGGATCAAATCTTGCGGGTGAAGTGTACAAACCTCTGCAGAGGGTTATAACCTAATCGATTAGCCGTGTCCCCGGTTACGGACAATTTGAGCATCTGGACTTGGATCTATCTCGGAACTCTCAACACCGGACTGATAACTTAATTGTGGGCAACTTATGATGATTTGGGCGATGAGACATCGGTTGGCGGAACCATGTCATGATAGAAAACTCCATAGTACAGACTTCATTTATTCCTTTGATGTAGGTAAAATAAAACCAGCTTTTACGCAAACAAAATTCAGATATAGAGCCACAAAGCCATACTGCATATAGTATAGTTTATCATCTGTTTTCTCATATTGTGATCTTGCCGGTACATTCAATGTACTGACCTACACGGCTGCAACGTATCATGTTGCGTATACTTTCCTCGACGAGTAAGAGTTACGATACAGGTTACGGTTCACACTCAACCTGCCGATGGCGTTGATGGGACTCCACACCGCTTGATTGTTTCCGCTGAGTATTATGAGGTATATATCAGTTTTACGTTATTTATGCATGTGATTGCACTTTGATATATACATTGATGTACTCGTGTGCCAAAGATACTGATCCGTGGATGGCATGATACACACAAAGTGCTTGACCGCCTCGAGGTCAGGTCGCCACGCGCTTACTATATACTCCTTGATTAGTTTAATGTTTCCAACATCTTCTTGTACAGCTCCACTAAAATATATGGTATCTTCAAAGAAGATCCCTATTTGCACAAGTAGAGATAATTACATATTACATTAAGAGTGGCATCAAATCAGTGGCAAAACAATTGCTCATTCCAGCCATAGCAATAAATTAAGATGCAAAACTATATCATTACTTGTGTCATCACAGTTCCAATGCTTCATTACAGCATCGGGAGTTGATTTTTGTTTTTCTTCCGCTTGTTCTTCCCCTTCAACACTTGGTTCAATAACAGACAAGCTTCGCCTTCTATGTAAGATTTGGCATGTCAATTAGGGAGCACAAGTATAGCACTAAACAACGACATTAATTTTTTGATGAAAGTGGCAAAATACAGGCCAACAGTTGTGGAATATCCTTATCTTACCTCAATGGGATATTACGGTGCACATACAGATTGGAAGTCTTGTATCAATTTGTGCAGTTCACTAAAATCAAGCAACATTACTGTACAAGTAGCACAACATATGAAATCACACTGCACAATCATGTGAAAGAAAGCTAGTGCTGACCTCTCATGACGCAGAATTCAAACAACTCACAAGAAGAAGAGCTGAACCAAATTTGCCAACACAGATAGGAAGTAAGATCTCCTCTTGTGCAGTTCCACTAAGATCAAGCAATGAAGCAACGTTGTCAAGCAGGACATTTTGTTGAATTGCACAAAACACTCTTAAAACAAAAGTGTTTTGTGCAAAGGCAACAAAAGGTCACAATAGCAACAAGGTGAAGTAGATAACCCTGCTTACACAGAGGTGCAAAGGAAACAACTAGTGGTCAAGAACGGTGGATGACATGAAGCCAACAAAAAGAAGCATCTAACTTATCCAAATGGGAAAGAAAGCAAGACATGAGAATTTCTCAAACGGTGGCATTGATTAATATTAACAGAGAGATTATATTAACAATAAAATTCATTAAACATGTAATTTGCTTTTAACTGTGGAATTGCATCAATTTTCCAGCGACATTACTAGAGGGTGTTTGTTTACAGGGACTTTTTGGTGTAGAGACTAAAAAAAGTCCGTGTCAGTCCCATCTAAACCAAACAGGAGGGACTTTTAGGGACTAAAAGTGGGCATTTGGGACTAAAGAAAGAAGCCCCGAGGGAGAGTCTTTTTGGGACTTTTCCAACAGTTGCCCCGCATCGCACCTTGTCTCTATTACTTCATTACTAGGGGTAACATGGTCTTTTAGCATGTTATTTAATAACCTCTAGTCCATGTTTAGTCCCTGGAACCAAGCAGGTAGGGACTAGGGACTTTGTAACCAAACAGGGCCTTAGATTAACAACAGCTAAAGAGTTGCACGGGACAGTGGACGCACCAGCGGCATGTGCATCTACCGATGTATGAAGGGGTGATGCACAGTCTGTTGCAACAAAGAACAAATAACCAGGGAGCATATTTGTGTTGTTATCTTTAGACACGTTTCCCTATGTGAGCGCAGCACATCTAGTCATGCTCAAACTCTACAGCCATGTCCCCCAAAACAAAAAGATCAGTTTGTTACAGATGTGTGTACTGCGTTTGTCATTGTTTTCCCTTTTCGGCCGACATAGGTGCTGGATAGCCAGTTTGTACTAGTACTTTCCCCCTTCCTTTCCTCTTTGAACCACGTCCTAGATTCATGCTATACAACTTTCCCCACTATGTTCCCCCATTCCTTTCCTCTTTGAACCACGTCTTAGATTCATCCTATACAACTTTCCCCACAACTTTCCCCCCTTCCTTTCCTTTTTGAACCACGTCCTAGATTCATGTTATACAACTTTCCCCACTACTTTCCCCCATTCCTTTCCTCTTCGAACCACGTCCTAGATTCATGCTCTACAACTTTCCCCACTACTTTCCTGTTTGATCCAACACCTAGATTCGAGTGCAGAAGCGGAAAAATCCCACATGCAGCTAGAGCAATGCATGTCGAATAAGTAAATTATACCTTAAGGTTCTTGGGGTGTGGTTCGGTGGGTGACCGGAGGCCGTTCGACCCAGTTTACGTACGGCGGCGAGGAAGAAGGGGTCGGAGGCCCTCCCGCGCCGCCGATGGGTGAAAGAGAACAGCTGCACTGGTGGTGGATTCCCTCCCTTGCCAACGGCGACAGCGTTAAGCCTCCTTCCCTTCCCGGTGGACGGATCCTGCCGGCTCTTTGACCTGCAGTGAGGGGAGAGAGAGAGAGGCCAACAAAGTCTTGTTTAGATCTGGAGAGGGTGAGAGAGTGTGAAGACAGCAACTACAAGCGCTGAGGCTCCAGCGTGTATATATACTAGAGAGAGAGTGTCAAGAGTGCAAACCCTAGAAAACAAGCGCCGAGGCTGCGGCGTATACATGATGAGGTGATTATACAGTCACTACGAGATCATATAGCTCCGTATCCATCAATTTTGACCAGTCAAAGAATCCTACTGGCACCGCCCATATCACTTTCTCTTTCTGTCATGCGGGGCCTTCCTGTCATTGGGTGGAGGAAAGAAGTCGAACAAAAACAAAATTATGCTCAAGTGTAGTTATCCAACCCGAGACCTCAAGTTTGATGAGCGAATAGGCTAACCAGCTACACCACCCTCTCGTTATGTTCAACGAGAGGAAAATAACCTTTTATACATTCCTCCATCCATGTGACAAGCATGCCGTATTTTTTTGCGGGCGAGTCATTGGGATTTAAATCATAATCGTGTCACGTAACTTTGGTGGTAAGGTCTTTTGGGATTTAAAGCAGTGTTGGTAGTACAGAAATAATGCAGCCTTAGTCACCTTACCTCTCTCCACATAGTACGTTGGGTCCCACCAGTCAGAGGGTGAAACAAACAAATTAATAAGAAAAATTCAAAGCTCCAACGGTGTATCTTACCTCACACATCTCGCTACTGCTTGTGAACATTGTCCAGTTGATCCGTCTGTTTGCTCACGTACTATTTTAAGTGAATCCTTATTATAACATGCAAACTATTTTGGGCACTTGTATTTGACCTAAGTTAGTGTGCCACCGTATCTCGTACTACCTCCATCTAGGTGTAATAAGTCACGTTAGAAGGTGTAGCGGGACCAAGGTGCAAGCAGATTGGAGGAGAAGGAGAAACTTGACCAGTCGTTCCTCCAATCAAAGCCCTGATTTCTGTCTCTAAACGCAACAATTAATCCCAACAACTAAGAGATGTCATTTTAGCTACCATGCAGGGCCACGTATTAAGTCACATGCAAGCCGACTTTGATTTCTTGACTGATCAACGCGTAGTTGCGCTCCATGCATTGAGTTTCCGGGGGAGATAACAAGGCAAACTAAGGAGCGTTTGGTTACATTGCTTAGGCTGGTCATAGTGGTGAGTAACTTGGACTAGTAACATGCATATGTTACTAGTCTATGTTACTACTAGTATTTTTTAAATCTGGGTTTATAGGCCCCTTTGTAGTTTGTGCCAAATTTTGACCAAAGATTTAACTAACAAAATGTTAATGCATCTCAACAAAAAATATATCATTGGATTCGTATTTGAACATAGTTTTCAATGATATAATTTTTGTGACATGCATGAACATTTTGTTAGTTCAATCTATGGTCAAAATTTGACACGAAATACAATAGGGACCAATAAACCAGTACGCGAAGTTTGCCGTCGGAAGTGAGCCAATCTAGGTCTCCTGAGCTAGCAAGGTTTTTCTAGCCCACCCAAGCTAGCTGGCCCACAAAAGCTAACATGTTTTAACAGTTCCAAACGCCTAACCTTGCCCGGCTAGGCTATAAAATGTTCTTGCTAAGGATCCAAACGCTCCCTAAGTAACTCGCACGATATTCCTATTCTAGGAACCTGTGTGTACGTGTGCGTGTGTGTTTAACAGCATGTGTGTGTTAGAAAGAGCAACACATCGACCTACTCCTACAGAGAGATGGTGTGTAGTGTATGATTTAGCCGCGAGAGTCGGTGCATCCTCTTCCGGGCGTCCGGTCGGGACAAGCGGAGCACTGCCACGCCCGCTCCTGACCATCCTAGCCCACCCAAAGCACCTCCATCGCCCGCGCGCGCTTCCCGCCAGAAACGGTCAGCACCGCTCCAAAGAATTGGTGCCGCATTCATGCCCGAGCAGAGCGGACGCGACCTCTCACTAGCGCCTGCGTTGAAGAGAGAAGCAGATTCAAGAGTGATGGTTGCTTCGTCCGTCCAACTTACTGTTGGGTCTATGTGATTTAACGGCTCATTGGTCATTATTACTGAGGTGGTAGGACTGCTGGATGTCCCACGCTTACGGCGAAAGGAGGTACTACTAGATTACAATTTTCTCCACTCTTACAGCGGAGGAGTGCGAGAGCAGTGAAAACACGCAGGCTCAGTGATTACATGGCCCACCTCACATTATCACCATATTCTCTGGACACCATGCGACACCTAACTCTTTACATAGCACTAATAGTATAGTATGTACTGTAATTTATCCGAATTTGTACAATGCTATGAAGCTTCCAGCTTCAGTTTCATGTATCTTGCGTCCAAGGTTGCCCGTTGCAACATTTCATCAAATACAAAGGAGACTAACATGCATGCTATTGCATCTCAATGATTGACAGATCATAGCCAATATGTACTCCCTCCGTTCCAAAATAAGTGTCTCAACTTTATGCAAACTTTAGTACAAAGTTGTACTACTACTAAAGTTGACACTTATTTTGGAACAGAGACAGCTAAGAAAAAAATGATCCATGCAGTTTCTAGCCCTTGAAGCGTAAACTCTAACCAGGCTTTAATTTGCTGGCAACGTTGGAGCTTCCGAAGAAATGAAGTTTGCAACCCTTTGACCATCGGATCATTTTGTGCAGTTTCACCACAATCGAGATGAGCATCCTTGTGGCAAAGAAATTGAAGACGCGTGATTAGAATAAGATTACTAGGACTAGTTGATGAGACATAAACTCATCACAAATACAGTACGTAGAAGCTAGTAGAGGTATGTGCGTGGCAAAGAAGTAGAGAAATATCCACATGGAGTGATGTGGGCAGCTGGAGTAGTGGTGCAAGCCGGCTGTAAAGGGAGTTGTACCTGAGGGATGTCGGGACGTAGCTCAACCTAGACGAGGGTGGCGGGAGGCGGCAACTGCCCACGTAGCGAGTGAGCAAGGGACGAAGGCAACCTCACCGGCTTTGTGAGAGAGAACGGCAGGGACCCCTGATCGGGACGTGCGGACAGTGGGTTTTCACCGTCGGAGACGACTACCGCATCTACACTAAGCATCCACCCCTTCCCCCGGCAGATGTGATCCGCTGGGATGTTAGAGATGTGGCCACAGTCGTTTTGTGTGAGAGAGTGTGAAGAGAGAAACCCCAGCAAGCAACCGTGTAGGCTCGTCCTGCCTATGTATATAGTGGGTGGTTTCCTTTTCTCTCCATACGAACCTATTTATATTGCGTACGTGCCACCGAAGAAACAAACTTTATTTAAAAATGACGCGGCACCTACTACTCGTTCTCCTATAAACCTTGCGCTTGGCATCTCCAAAATATACCTCCGTCCTATTTATAGGTCACCTTTGTAGTTAGTGCCAAATTTTTACAAATATTTAGCTAACATGTTAATGCATCCAAAAATTATATCATTGGATTCGTATTTCAACATAGTTTTTGATGATATAATTTTTGGTAACATGCACAAACGTTTAGTTAGTTCAATCTATAGTCAAAATTTGAAACAATATATAATAGGGACCAATAAAACAATATAGCAAGCTTCACCTCGTCCTATGAGCCACCGCGCCCGTGGGCGAGGGAGACGGCATAGTAAGCAAGCTTCTCCTCGTTTTGCGAGTTGACAGGACACATCAAAAGTAATACGTATAGAGCATCTCGAGTGTATAGAACCTTGCCTCTAAGGTAGGCCCCACATGGTTTGCCTATTTTTTAACATAACGCATCAAGACGCAATTTGTTTGTCCACCCGTGATAGACGATCCTCCATCAAGTGGACAACTAGTACACGTGTCAAATTAACACGTGGGCTGCCTTTTCGTACAAAAATGAGCTCCACCGTGTACCCGTGCGGGTGTGGTTGCGAAAGAGACGGGAGTACGTGTGCTGTGCATGCACCTCTTCTCTTCGTGCACGTCCCCCACCTACGTGTGTGTGAGAGAGAGAGAGATACAAACCTAGACAGATGGTGTGTGCGTTCGTGAGTCTTTTTTGTTTGGGGGTGATTTCGTGAATGTATCTATGGGAATATGTGTCGATGACATCTCAAACAAAATTTTGCATGCAATGTATGTGAAATAGAGGCCTATCCATATCATATATAGAGGGGGCAATCCAAGAGAAGAGAGGGAGGGATCATAATTATCGATAGAGTCGAAGAGTGGATCAAGTGGGAGGGTGCGAGATCGATGAAGAGAGCCATCGTAATTGTGTGTGTGCAAGTCAAAGATATAGGGCGTCTGACCTACCGGAACGTCAGAGGGCACAGGGCAAGTTTGTGTGTGGCAGGGAGACATGACTAGAGCACTCGATGTATCGGTGTGTGGGGGGGGGGGGGGGGGGAAGCAGAGGCCTAACTAGAGAGGTAGAACGACTCATATATGTGTTGAGAAGGAGAGACCCAACTATGTCTTGAGGGAGAGCGGTCAACATCCATACATAACTGAAGGACGGGAAATAGGTTGGGACAGAGAGAGAGAGAGAGAGAGAGAGAGAGAGAGAGAGAGAGAGGGGTAGAGTGTTGAATGGGTGATGGAGTTGCTTCTCGAAGATGGTGGGAGAGGCCTACTAGACAAACTGAGGGTAGAACTGCAATATTATCAAGAAGAGTGGCGATGTGTTTCTGTGTGTGCCAGTGCGTGATAGATCTGTCGGGACGCATGCATGGATGATGAAGGGGAACCATGTGTTTGGTAATCAAACCTAACTAGATCGATAGATCAATTGTTGTTTGTCGGAGGAAGGGAGAGACATAACTAATGAGGTAGATCGATCGACGCGTGGGGAAAACGAGTTCTAAGGACCTAGCTAGCTATATGTATAGCAGGAGATTGGTCGGTGTACATCCATTTGTTAGAGGAAAATAAGGCCCAGCGAGATGGATAGACAGAGAGAATGGAGCTAGGAGGTGGTGCGAGAGGCCGAGCTACTAGCTAGATAGGGGAGGAGTGTGCGGTTGTGAGATCAATGAAAAGAGGGGCGAGAGTTTACACGTGCATGGGACCATATGAGAGACACGAGGCATGGTCACAGAAAGGAGGAGATGGAAGGTGCGTGTGTATGTTGTAGGAAGACATCGCTGGAGAGGTTTATCGATCCGTGTGTGTCGGAAAGGAGTTGTGGAGACTGTGGGAGAACGATCTAAAGAAAAAAATGAATGTGCACGATGGATGCAATGCTGAGGGAGGGGGAGGGCGAGGAGGGCGTGTGCATGCACGGGAGAAAGTTAGAGCTGGCTACAAAGGTTAGAGGATTGTGTGGGTGTAAGAGACTAACAAAGATCATAATTTGATATGAAAGTGGATTCATATATTTGAATAGGAGATCATAGTGTTATAAACATATGCATGCATGAATATAGCGGTGATATGCGTGCTGTGGTTTTGCACATGTTATACCATAATGTGATAATACATGGCGTTTGGAACTCACAACTAAATGTCAAACAATCTAAACCATACTATACATTGAACAATCTCACATTTTATTTGAATTTGTGATAATGTGCGGCGTTTGGAGCTTACAACTAAATATCGAACAATCTAAACAATACTATATATCAAACAATCTCATATTTTATTTGAATTTGTGGTAATGTGTGGTGTTTGCAACTCACATCTAAATACTTGTAGGCGTAGGGGGCGGGGCACCATACATTATGTGATAAACACATTATACATATGAGACATTGTTTAGATTATGAAGATCTAGCTAGAGCTTGAAATGTACTGTGATTTGAAAACAACATAAAGTGGATTCAAAAAATCGAGTTCGAGTTCATATAGTACACATAGTTCATATCTAACTCGAGAGTAATCATGTGGTGTGATGTGAAGATAATACACAAACGATGGTTTAACTTGACAATAATGATGATTGTAGATCTTATTAAAATAGATAAACAAATTCAAATGGTTTGACTTCACAACAATCATTATTGTAGATCTTATTCAAATAGAGAAACAAATTCAAATTTAGTTCATATTGAAGCGGTAGTATATATGTTTGGAATGCACTAAAATGTTCATTTGAGTAGCAGGTTGCATGGATTATACACGTAGAAAAATATTTTAATTGAACATAACATGAATTCAATGTTTTGAATGACATTTGTAGTGCGAATTGATTTGGTACAGTACACGGGACTAGACTCTCTTGTGTGCTGCGAATTGATTTCTTTTCATTTTTTCATCGAAGGAAGTGTGAATTGATTTGGTACAGTACACGTTAGGCTTGTCCGGAAATTTTAACCCGCGCCTTGTTACCCCGAAATATTTAAGATATAACTTTGTCTCGTTGTGCTCCGACAACTCCCTCCATCTCAACCCGCGCCTTGCTATTCCAAAATTACAACGCGCACAAAAACTCCCTCCTCCTGTGAAATCCCGACACTCAAAATTCCCGTGATACCCCTGAACCGAAAGAACCGCCTAGGTCAAATCGGTGGGGGTACTTTCATAACTTACCCCACATTTCGGACAAGCGCGTCCCTAAGCCATTGTTCCCCACTCCCATCCCATCCGCCCACCCATTCGTACAACAAGGCCTCGAAAACCCGCGAAGCCCCACACCCTCCTCCGTCCGCCACCCAGCCGGAGCCTCTTCCCCGACGACGTCGTCCACAGCAACACCTCGACGTCCCTCATCCATCGTACCGGATGAGGGTCCGTCATCGATCTCGTCATCCCACCGATTCAGCCACCCCGTCCTTCACCTCCAAGGAGCTGCCCCGGCGTTCCCCTCGTCTTTCGCGCCACCTCCATTCCCATGTCGCCGTCTTCACCTGCACCACCGGAAGAGCATCATCATCACCGTTTCCTCGGATGAAGCTGAGGCCTAATGGGTGCCACCAAAGAGGTTGTACACTAATCGCCGCATTTTCTTCTTGATTCGATCTCACGGTGCTGCCGGCGCTCAGTCCCGAGCCGACACGGCGCGGCTCCATCCACGGCGGCATCGTCGGCCACTTCCTCCATGGCGTTGCTCACTCGGCGGCGACGTCCACATCCGTAGGAGCTGCTGCTGCTTTATCTCTTGCTCGCGTTGCTGCGCTGCTCTTGCTCTCGGTCGCCTGCTTGGTCTGCTCTTGCTATTGCTCTTGCTCGTGCTGCTGCTCTCGCTCTAGCTCTTGCTTGCGATGCTGCTCCGATCTAGCTACACTTCAGTCAACTGAATCAACTTTTGGGTCAGTCGATTTTCAGGGGGTGGGGGGCTCGCCGGAGTTAAGGAAGAACCAACCATAGCGGGGAGGGGGGCTCGTCGGAGAGGTACCCCACTATCTATCTTAAAGTTCAGGGTGGGGTGGTGGTCGCCGGCGGTGGTGGGGTGGTGGCGTGGGGATCGCGGAGAAAAAGCTCGGCACGGGGGGGCCTAGAGAGATGGTCGGGGCGGCGGCAGACCGGCGGTGGGGAGTGGTTTCGGGGTGGCGGGGCGGCTCTTTGGCCGGTGGTGGCTGGCGGCTTAGGGGGTGGAGGTTGAAGATGAACTGCAGGACCTTGATTTCATATCCAATGGCTGGAAAATCGATTGACCGGAGATGAAAAAGTCAATCAACTGACGTGTAGCCTCACCTGATGCTGCTGCACGACCAGCTACCCCAGCTCTCGCATGAGCTACTATTGCTGCTACTGCTTTTCTGATACTAGTGCGTTCAGTTTCGAAAGTAAAATTCAGTTTCGACAGCAAAATTCAGTTTCGACATTTAAGTTCAGTTTCGATAGTTAAATTCAGTTTCGACAGTTAAGTTCATAGATGAGCGGCTGATGTATTTTACATCTAGCAATTTGTGGTTATGTGTTTTACATCATCTATTGGAGATGCTATTAGAATTCCACTCAGGTTAACATTGTCTCTCCTGTCCTCCTTCATCCTCGGTGTTGTACAACTCACCGGAGCTGCTCCAACGACGAAACCCTCCATCACAGTGGAGCAGTACCCCGGGCTCCATCTCAAGATGCCTAAGATCTTCTTCCCCTCCTCCGACAGCCAAGTCAGCCGGATCATCCTCACCGACCAACCCAATCACGCTGAGATCGACATGGCTTCGCCAAAGAGGTTATACACTTGTTGCATCTCTTTTTTACTCTACATGTTATATATATTGTCCACTAAGCACACGCAGTAACGTGAAATACGATTAGTTTCTCCTACTATATGACAAGCAGTGAGGTACCAGACAACTTAGCTATCCGTGATGGACTATCTTGAACGCCATTATTATTTATCTCTGCGAGTTTGAGCTGTGCATTTGTCGATGGGCCTAGGAGTTGAGCTAGTAGGGCAGTGGCCTGGGTCCAAAGTAGTAGAAGTAGCACAAAAAGAGTGTAGGATTTTCCTTGCTCAAGCCTTCCTGCTAGAATCGCCAGTGCTTGAAAGGAAAACTGAAGGAAAAACACAGGAATTGGAAAGTTTCCTATGGTACTACTATTCATGCATTTGGTTCAAAGGAATGGAGCAAAGGAAAATTGTAGGATTTGTTCCTTTAGTGTCTCCTTGAAAGAAAAACCATAGGAATTTTAATATCCACTTGTCCTCCTTTTCAAATTCCTATTCATGTAGCACAAGACTAAGAGATAGTAGCATAATAGCATTATAACCATACATTTTCTTGTGGTTTGACTTAATCTCACCATGCTTCTTTGCATCCTATGATCTTCCAATCCTTGAGAACCAAACACCCAGATTGGCAGAAATCCTGTGTTTTCAAATTCTCTGTTTTGCACGTGCATTCCCATCCTATTACTATGTATTTCCTATCCTTGCGTTGTTAGAATCCTCCAATTCAAATGAGCCCTTACAGAATTACTTCTCTTACAGACAGTTGTCAAAGAAAATCTTGTGTGGTTTGTCCTGCTCCTGTTGCGCCGTCGTCCAACCCAGCTCAGCTACTCAAACGACAGAAGGGTCCAGCACGGCAGGGATCCAGCCTCCAGACTGTCTTTCAACGCCTCAGATCTTCTTCCCCGCCGCTGGCAGCCATGACAACTGCATTACCATCATCAACCAAGAAGATGGCTTCGAGGACTACACGGGTCCGCAAGAGAGGTCACACTCTTTCGTGTCTGCTTACGTTATGCATCGCTTAATATTACATGCTACTTTATCGTCCTGTTCACCGACTAGACTCTGAGTCAACTCCAAACTAATGGTCAAACTTGAGTTTTTAAATGGTTGTGGGGTACATATAGGGGCCGCAATCAATAGTATCTATCTACTATCTGGTTAAGCTCTGGTGTCTACTATGAGTTTCATTTTGGGTGAGAAACAAACATTAAGAAGCCATTATCTGCCTGCTATCATTGGTTTTGGGTCTATCCATAGGTTGCTACCATCACTCTGGATTTCTGCACGCACTCCTTACATAATCTCACTATGTTTTATTCCTATGCATGTCGGTTATTGTACACAATGGAACTGAACATGTAGAGCAAAAGAGACGAACCTTGCATGGCAATAAAATTTCATGCAAACATCGCTCCATGGTAGGAGCAAAGGCAGCCCCCCCTCCACCCATTTCGGATTTTAATCGAGAGGAAGATATCTGTTCTGAGGGGGATTCAGAAGGAGAAGACCACTCCTATTTACCCCATGAGGTCTTCGCTCTAACTTGGCATGCTGACGTTGGTTATATCATGCATATGGTGCCTTGCATTGCTTACTTTATGCATCAAATATGTCATCTGCTTAGTTTAGGCATGCTTTGTGTGAATGCCATCTGTCTAGTTTTTTCATAGTTTATGTGAATTATGCAACGCCATCTTGTTTAGCCAGGCATCATATATGTGAATTTTGCAATGCCATCCTTCTTATCCTGTCATCTTATATGTGAATTATACCAGGCCATCCTTTTTTTCGTTACATATTGCATTTGTCAACAACGTTAGTACATTCAACTACTCTTCATGTGCATTAGCCATTTGACACGGTGATGGAAAATTCTGGAGTGATAACAAGGTCTTCGGAGCAGACTATGCTATCTGACGAAGTGCATATCTCGCTGGTTATGGATAGCTCCTCAGAGGAGGATTTAGAGACAGATGACCAGTCCTATCCCCCCCCCAAAGGTGTATGCTCTAAGTTGGCAGGGTTATGTTGCTCATATCGTGTGTATGGTGTCTTGCATTGCTATGTCATTTGATTAGTTTAGACATGCTTTGTGTGAATGCCACCTGTTTAGTGTCTAATTACTATATATGTGAATTATGCATTGCCATCTTGTTGCAAGACATTATATATGTGAATTATGCAATGCTATCTTGTTACAAAGGCATTATATATGTGAATTATCCAATGCCATGTTGTTTAGCCAATCATCATGTATGTGAATTATATCATGCTATCATTTTTTGTATTACGTGTTCCATTTGTTGACAACATTTGTATATTCAACTACTCTTCCTATGCATCAGCCATTTGAAGTGGTGATGGAAGTACCTGGAGTGAAAACAAGGTATTCAAAGCAGACAATGCTACCTGCTGAAGTAGACATCTTGCTGATACAAAGAGCTCCTCAAAGGAGGATTCAGAGACTGATGACCAGTCCTATTTCCCCCCTGAGGTCTATACTCAACTTGGCAGGGTTATATTACCCATGTCATGTATGTTGTCTTGCATTGCTTAGTTTTTACATCATATATGGATTGTCATCTGCTTACTTGCTTACTATATAAATCATATATTTGAATTAGACCATGCCATCATGTTTACATACACAGCATCTATCTGAATTATGGCATGGCAACCCATTTAATAGACATCATATAGTTATATCATCTCATCCTGTTTAGTGTTTACACTCATCATATTTTGAATTATGTCATTCTATCCGTGAATTATATCATGCTATCATGTTTCCATAGGCGGCATGTATGTGAATTATGGCATGCCAACCTATTTAATAAAGACATTATATAGTTATATCATGCCACCCTGTTTACATAGTCATCATATTTTGAACTATGTCTTTCCATCTTTTTTAATTAGCCATCATAATGTGAAATTGTGTCATGTTATCCTGTTTAGTTAGCCATCATATATGTGAAATTGTGTCATGCTATCATGTTTGGTTAGACAGCATAAATGTGAATTATTTCATGCCCTCTTTTATTCCCCACTATCCATTGCACATGTCTTATCATACAATGTCTTTACATTCAATTACTTTTCTTGTTTATCGGCCATTTGAATTGGAGAGGGTGATGGCAGTATCTAAGGGAGTAACAACACGGTCTTAAGAAAAGATAGTACTACCAGTTGGTGCAGATAGAACCACGGTTGTACTTGCCCAAGAACCAGCCCCACCACACATAACCCAGACTCTCCCAGATTGTACCCCTACCCAGTTGGACAGAGAACGAGCTACACCCCTTCTAACCCCAACCCTAGCAGATAGTAACCCAGTTCTAGTTGACACAACACCATCTCCACCACAGAGCACCCAAACACGATCAGTTAGTAAGGGAACTGCAGTGCCCAAAGCACGAGGACCACCACTCTGAATCCCAACTCAACTCTTAAAGGATAAAAAAAATTGTTCTCGGTCAGGTTTTGTAGCTATGGTTCATACTCCTTTGCTCTTGCATCACTGTATTTACTCATACCAACTATTTTCAAATTTGAAGGATGGAATTGAAACTCCAATGGCACAACAGGTATGTTTTAAACTTGTTTCTCTAACTGGTTTGCTATTGTAACTTGCTCTATGTTGATTTCAGTTTCAATTGAATAAACAGTTATGTTCTCATGTCATGCACATTACAAGTGTTGATATTTCTCTATAGTTACCCACACTTATATTCTGTCTATTCTGCTTTCTCTTGAATAAATATTATTTGAAGTCTGTCTCTATCTTGATTTGGCAACAAAAACTAGAATGATATAGACCATAAAGTGACCATGGTACATAGATATATGTTTGTTTCATGTTGTTATCCTGTCCACTTTACTACTAAACTGATTTACCAAAATGAGTTTCATATACAACATGGTAACCCTGTGATGTGTCTGCTTGTTTCTCTTTTAGAATGCGGACAAAATATTGGAGAAAAGTACCCCGTTATGCAATGGTAAAGGAAGTAATGCAGATAAGGTTCAAGATAGTGAGACATCCCTGTTGGTCTCCAAGAAAGCTGATAAAAACTATCTTGACGACAGTGAGAGAACCCAAAAGTCCTGTCTTGATGTAGTGTTCGAGCTAGTGGCCACTACTGCTGGCACAAGCTCTTCGAACTCGCTGCCTGAATCAGTTCATCTTCTTGAGTATCAACTTCAAGTTGAAAGACATCGATCAGATGTGCTGCGACAAGAAGCTAAAGGACTGAGGAAGTCCCTACAGAATTCAGATGCATACTTTCTGGTGCAATAGCAAGCGCTGCAGGATTTAAGCGCCAAACAAGAGAAAGTTAATAAGCTTGCTAAGCATCTTGCCAACATTATGGGTACCCAGGATATTGTTTCTTGAGATCTTCTGAAGTGGTTTCAGTTCTAGACTTGTTTTGTCATGGCATTTATTTGCACCGGTCGCCAACTTTGACAACCAAAGTATATGATATGTCGCTTTGTTCCTATATTTGCACCGGTGGCGAACTTTGATGCCCAGTGGATGTAATGTGTGTAATAGCCGTGATAGCCTAGCATAAGTTGCTTGCTTATTTATTTCCTTGTTGTCTTGTTTATTTGTTTGCTTGTAGTCAGTGCAGTTCTTTTTCCGCGGTTTGGCTGCAATAACCTATTTTTTAAAACTAGGCCACAATAACCATGGGCTACATATTTAACCATGGGCCTCCTGTAGAAACAATGGGCCTTGTAAGGGCCGTAGAAACAATGGGCCTTCCACGGGCCGTAGCATCAATGGGCCTTCTACGGGCTGTATGATCGATCGGCCAAACATGGGCCAATAACAGACAGCATTATGGATCCTAAACGGGCTAGATTTGGAATTGTCCGTTCATGGGCCGACAATAACGGGCCGTCGTTAATCGGTCGTATTTGATGACGCTATGGAAACATCCCAACGGATTAACGGGCCGCAAATGGCCGATTGTAACCACGGGCTGAATTTGGCCCACAAGCAGAAAATGCTAATAACGGGTCGTAAGTAACCGAATGCTGGAAATAAGCCCAAGAATAAATGGGCCCTGAGAAGGCCGAAAGATAACACGGATTGGAAACGGCCCAATGGAATAATGGGCTATTAGTGGGTATGAAGCGATACACTGTTCATTGCGGGCCAGATTCACTACAGGTCGTTAATGGGCCAAGAATTACAAATGGCCTCGTATGGGCCAAAAGACATCATGGGCCATACATGGGCCGGAAGTTATAGCGGGGTGGAATCATATTGGACGGCCCAGATGAAGCTACTGGGCTTAATTACGATAGCCATAACGGGCCGTGAGTTGGCGGGCCATAAATGGGTATATAGGAACGGGCTTTCCGTGGGATGGCCCGTTACCATTTTACCAAGTCAAACGGGCCGACCTTTTCACCGGAATGGGCCTCTGTTGGGCCTTGCCACGTGTCAACCTACCATAGGCGCCTCATGTCCAATGAATGGATGACATCTGTCCCAACGGTGAGCCAACACGTGTTTCCTCCGGCCAATGACAATTTTACACGTGGGAAATCCTCATTGGTCCGGGCCGTTAACGGGTTATCAGATCCAAAACCGGACCCGATAGCTTAAAGGCGACCCGTTACGGTGGATGCCACGTGTCGGTCACCCTTGACAAAAGCACTTCCATGATGCGCGATTTATCGTCATGCAAGTGAACACTTCCGTGATGATAATTTTGGTAATGTCATGGAACACTTCGACGACATGCATGACAGAAAACGTGACCTACTGTGACAAACACGTATATTCACGGAAGTGTATTTTTTTTGTAGTGATTATTTGGTCACCGGAAAGGTTTCGGAATGTACCGGTTATTTATCAAATCACCGAAAGGGGTTCTGGGAGGCCCTGGGAGGTTATTGGGCCATATGGGCCAGATGAGGGGAGCTCACCAGCCCACAAGGGGCTGGCGCGCCCCACCTCTAGGCCGTCGACCCTAGGGAAAGAAAGGGGGAGAGCTAGCCCCTCCTTCCTTCCCCTCCTCGTGAGAGAAAGGAAAGGGGGGGGGGCGCCACCCCTCCTGCCTTCCTCCCACGAGCCTAAGAAGGAAGTGCGGCGCGGCCAAGGCAGGAGCCCAGGGTGGCTGCCGACCCCCTTGGAGGTGCCCCAGGCTGCCTCCGCTCCTCCTCCCACCTATATATATATATGAGAGGAGGGAGAGGGGAAACACACACCATGATCCCCAAGCTGTGTGCGGCGCCATGTCTCCCTCTAGTTCTAGTTCCTCCTCCGTCCATGTCTGTTGTGCTTGGCGAAACCCTGCGGATAGTTTCGCCACCACCGTCACCATGATGTCGTGTTGCCGTAACTCATCTACTACTTCGCCTCTCTTGCTGGATCGAGAAGACGAGGACGTCATCGAGCTGTTCGGTACTTGATCGGAAGGATCATGAAGGTGTACGACTACATCAACCGTGTTGATAAACTCTTCCACTAAACAGTCTATGAGGGAATGTAGACACACTCTCCCCTCTTGTAGCTATGCGTCTCCATGGATAGATATTGCGTGTGTGTAGAAATTTTTTGTTTTCCCTGCAACGTTCCCCAATAGTATGGACTCAGGTGTTTGCTTAATCTGATGGGCTCAGCTAGTTGTCAATGTTGAGGATTTTAGGTGGGTCCAACGTGATGATGGTTTGGTTGTTGCTACGAAGGTGTGTGGGCTAGTGGAGGTGTGTCTTGGCAATGTCATGGGAGCTTCCTTGTGTCTTATGCCTTGGTCGGTTGACCGAGCGTGTTGGGTCTTGTTGCTTGGGGTGAAAGCTCGCCTAAAGTGTCGGGTACAGAGATGGTGATGGAAGTTGGTGTCGTTTTCCCTCCTTGGGTTGTCATGGAGTAGATATTCATGAACTTTTTCATAGATGTTCATGTTATTCATATGAACCTTGATATATTGGTGACTGCGATATTTCCAAATGTTGCTTCCCTCTCTGGTGCATCATCTTGAAGGCCACCAATCCATTTATACTTTCCATGTGCCATACACATAGGACGTTGTGGTCATGAGGTGTGGGCCAATGATGTTGATGGGGTGGATTTTTGGCAACAATATTGGTCGCGTTAAAGTTTTAGAACTCTAGGTAAAGTAGGCATTATAAGTGCATAAAAGGTTGTTGGAGTGGCATACATAACATGAGAGAATAGGAGACATATCTATTATCTCCTTAGAACAACACTCAATACTTCTAATCCATATATTAGACTAATGAATCGTAGAACAATATAATCTAAAATTCATCTAGGACAACATAAATAATATGATCACAAAGTAATAAATCATCACACAACATAAAAAATCATCGCATAGATTACATCATATGGATCACAACCATCGCATATGATCACTATGTTGAGTCATGCAATATAGGATGACACATAGCTACTGCTAGGAACTTGTAGTCCAGAGGATTGATGAGTGGAGTTTACACTCATTTTTACCCATGTTAAACCAGATATTCTTATATATTTTGAGATTATCATTTCAAATTGCCCACTAATTCTAATAAATGCAAAAGATTGCAAACCTCCTTGTTTATTTTGTTCTTTTAAAAAATAGACGTTTTAGGTGGAAAGTCGAGTGACATATAGGATATTCTAGACAAGAGGATGATTTCCATATAATTGGGCGTGCACAAGAGGTTCTAGAAGGGAAGATGGTGCAAAGTAATTAGGTGTGAAACAACAACCTACTAGCTTACCTGTAACATCCCAAATTTCCTATTTGGAATGTTTTACAATTATAGCTAAGCATCTATGCATTCTGTTTGAATTTGAGTGCCATTTGGAGTTTCAGAAGATTTTGAGTTTTGGAATTTGAATTCAAATTTTGGCAAGTGGAAATCATTTCAAAAACCATGCCTGATAAATACTTGAGAAAAAGTATGAGAGGAGTAAACATGACACTCCAAAAATATCAGAGGAAAACATTGCCAAAAGTTTTGAATTCAAATTTGAGTTTTATTTGAATTTTGAAAAAAATGATTTTTTATAAAGTTTGGATTTTCCCTCTGGAAAAATGTTCAAATGATAGGGAATATTTCCCTGATCATTTTGATATATATATGTCCTATATAAAATATTTATATTTTATATTTTATATCTCTGTTTTATTTTTCAAAAAATAAATTGGAAAAAGGAAAACCCTCAGCGCCACCATCGCCCAGCCAGGTAGCCGAGGCAACCCATGGCCCAGCAGCCCAGCGGCCCACCAGCCGAGCTGCCCAGCGAGCCGCCCACCACCTCGCCGAAACCCATCCGGTCGGCCAACCGACCCAACGCCCGCTCCCCGCCGTCGCCGACAGGTGGACCCCCACCCGTCTCCTACCCCTCGCCCACGCCACTCGCACGCCGCCGCTCGCCGGATCACGAAGGATCCGGGATCTCACCGGATCTCCCGATTCGCCCCCTCGCGCAAGAAGTCGCCCCCGCCCTATAAATACCCCTCCCGCACCCGTTCCCCCCTCGCCCCTCACCGACCCTCTCCCTTGAGCGACCTCGCCGGAGCCCGAGCACGCCGCCACCGCCATTTTCCTCGCCGCCGACGCCCTAGCACTCCCCGAGCTCACCCAACTCCACCAGACCCACCCCCTCGTCGCGCCGCACCCGCCGGACCACTCCGCCGACGCCCCCGACCACCGGAGACGCCGACGCACTCGCCGCCCGAGCCGCCGCCGTCGTCGATCTCCGGTAAGCCACCGGACTTCACCTCCCCCGTCCGATCTAGTCTCGACGGCTAGGATTAGAACCCCCCGAAGGGGTATGTTCTTTTAAATAAAAACCGGTTCGGTCCGGTTAGTTCCGGTTTAATTTTAAGTTAGGGTTTTTATTTAGATCGGCCCGATTCGTTTAAACCCTAGGCCCGTTTAGTTATATTACGCACAGAGCGTTAGTTAGGCCCATTAGGCCATTTTTCTTTATTTTCGTTTTTCCGTTTTAGCAGAATAGTTCCAGATTTGAAAAATTCATAACTTTTAATCTACTTAATATTTTTAAGTGATTCTTTTTTTTTTGGTTTGCAAATTTCTTATAGTTTCTGCAGAGAATATAATTAGCTATGTTAAAATTATTTATAATTGCTTTATTTTAGATTTAGACAGAATAGTAAATCTGCTATAAAATGAGCTAGGAAAATTATTTTTTATGATTCTTTTGTCCCAACTTTGTTTTGACATTTCCTAACCGTAGGAATTAATTTGGGCATTTTAGGATTTATAAAAAATAGTTTTAATCAGAATCTTGTTATTCTTAATTAATTAACTAGCTATTGTTTTCCTATTATTTTAATTAGCAAATAAATTTATTTTTCACATGTGATTGATTATTCTAGGTTAGTTTATGTCACTTTAGAGCATGAACTTTTATTTATAATAAATAAAACTTTTGTTTTATTATTCTTATTAAAATTTGCTTAGGCCTAATAGGAGTTTTACAATAGCTTTTAAATTGATTCAGTTTGCTCCTAGATGCTTAATGCATTATTTTCTGTTAAGTTAACATAAACTCATGCTTAGGTTATGTTAGAAAAATTCTTGTTAAGTAAAACTATTTTTAGTTGTTGCTTGAAGTAGGAAAAAACTTTGAGTTGAATTTCTTTGAGTTTCCCTTTGGGTTTTGATTCATTTGTTTTGGTGTGTTATGTTACTATGCTATTGTGTTAAGTGATCATATGTTGTATGCTTATTGTGATTATTGTTTGTCTCGGTAGAGTTTCCGGAGTGCGAAGCTTGCTACTACGAGTCCCTAGCTCACGAGGATCGTCAGCAAGGAAAGTCGTTGATCATGTTATTTACAATTCCTATGATTTTATTGCATTAGTAGTATACCTCCCCCACCATGCATGCAGTAGGTGAAATTTTGAAGTTATGTTCTTGAGTAGTATCATGTGGTAGGTTGAACCAATCCCCTTGTTACCATGACCCGGGACGAAGTAGTTTATTTTGCTATGCTCGTAGACGGGTTTGGTTGAGTGAAATCATAAGGGAGATGTGAGAGTTAAGATGATGACAACCCCATGAACTTCAAGCTCAAGATGGACTTGAATTCACTCTTGGGTGGAGGATTGTTGACGGGCACCTGGAGAACCCAGTGGTTGGCCGGGATGCATGGAGAAGTGCCATGACATCTTGCGGAAAGCTTCACCCAGCCCCGAAGAGACGGATGGATGCCCCATTGACCGGAAGCTTACCTGTGCAGCCTCAAGCCATTATGGGCTCTGGCTGGGTCAACCCTAGTTGTGACGCTGGCCGGACGGTACTACGAGATGTAGAAGAACGGTAGGATTGGATGGGTACCGGCAGTGGCCAGAAGAACTCTTTGGAAGACCCTGTTTCATTCATCCCGTCTTCAAACACCATGAAGTGCGAAGACTTAAAAGGAGGGAATGATTCTTGCGGGTAAAGTCATAAACCTCTGCGAGTTAAAGATCTAATCGATTAGCCGTGTCCCCGATTCACGGACAATTTGAGCCTCTGGAACTTGGAAGTATTCGAAATCTCAACACTAAAATTAATAAATTAATTGAGGGGGTTATGACTTAATAATTTGGGAATGAGACATTGGTTGGCGGAACCATCTCAATAACTACCAACAATTTTGTAGTATTTGCAATCAAGTCCACTGTAGTAGGAAAAAACTGGCTTTTCGCAAAATGATGAAACTTAGAGCCCCACAGCCAAAATGCATATAGTGTTAGTAATTTTATTATTGTTATTCTCTCTTCATGACTTGCCAGCTTATTCAAAAAGCTGACCTACACGGCTGCAACGTCTTATGTTGCAGAGGTTTATTCCGATCAGGAGTGAGGCTACGCTCCGCACTTGGCGATTGCCCTTGGAGTCGGATGGACTCGCTATCTTCTACGCTTCCGCAGCTTTACTAGTTTATTTCTCATGAGTTGGCCTTTGGCCGAATTTATACTCTTGTAATAAAGACTCTATATGAGAATCGTGTAATAAATTCAGGTGTGATTGAACTTTGATTATTTCATCGATGCACTGTGAGTACCAGCATGATCTTGGGATGGTACAGACACAGAGATTTGACCGATTTTGGGTCAGGTCGCTACATTACCTAAGATCGGCCCAGAAGTCACAAATAGTTCAGGCGTTTGTGACATATGCATGGCAAAGAATGGTAAGTGTAGGGGAAGGATGTAGTCAATGGGTGTCGTTTCGCCGTTGATCCACTCGATACCCTGGTCGTTGCCTCATCTCAGATACTTGTAGTCTTGGTGCTTCCCAAACGGGCCAGGCCCATGAGCTGGTCCATTGTAAACTGTATAGGTTGGAGGGCTCCTAACATCCCCCTCCTTGAAAAGTGTCTTGAACCCAAGCTGACGCCCACCTGGATCCCACTGCACTCTGATGCTGGCACATGGCCCACATTAGTAACCCAGAGAAGAGTGGTTGACACTCCCCCCCCCCCACTGAGATTCGGCTTGACCCCAAGCTCATGTTGTCGAATTCCTGCTGGGGTCCCATGACACTTGACATTCCTTGGCATTGCTAGAGTCACGGTGGCAGGGGCATGGTAAAAGCCACGGTTCTAGAAATTCATTTTAATTCATTTTAAATCCAGTTTGACTACAACTTTGACCAGGAATATCTCCCAAACCACAAGTCCAAATGAGCTAATTCTTTTGCATTATTTTTATTTTGATTTTCTTTATTTCCTGGTAGAGTTTGGTATTTTTCTCTTTTGTCTAGAATTTCTGGACGGAAGAATATGCCTTATGTGTTATTTAGAAATGCTTTCAAAAATGTTTTCTAGAGTGTTTGATGTATGTATGTGAAAACCAGGAGTATTCCAACCCTCTGTTGGATCAAGGCAAGCCATAGCTCCATTTGCATGATTGCAATGCAATTTCATAGTTTATTTAATAAACTTGGTTAAAATTTTGCATTAGTTAAATATGATTTGTTCATGGCACTTCTTGGAGTAATCTTTGATCTTGCTACTGCCATAATGATGCTTGGATTTCTAGGACTTATGTTTTGCAGATTGAGAATGATATATATTGCCTTTGCATTACTAGGAACAATAGTTATGGTTTCATTATGATTATATTGGATATTATGCCTTGGAGTATTATTCGGATTTGATGCTATCATATTGATATACGGTTAACAATATGGATATTGCTATTAGTTCAGTAGATTTGCCTTGGATTTAACATGATCATATTTAATCTTGTACCTATGGGATTATAATAATTATAGGACTATATAATTCTTTGGATTATTGGACGGATATTGCTATAACTTGGATTACAGGTTGATATATAATATTGGAGTAACAGTTCTATCATAGATATATCCTCGGGGCAAATTCCGTCATTTCGTTGGTCGGGTGCCACCGAATCGAGCTCACCAGTGAAGTCACACTTGCCTAGATGGGGAGGCCCTAATTCAATCTATTGTCATGCCTCTTGCCGGTGCCTCCAACTAGGGAAGGTTATACGCGCGCTACCCTAGCCCGGTAGACGGCAATAGCCTTATCATTCCTAAGAGAGATGATCTTAGCGGGAGGAAAATACATGGAAATAAAAGCATCCATACAATTATTCCATGAATCAATACTATTTTTAGGCAAGGACGAAAACCAAGTTTTAGCATGATCTCGTAGTGAGAACGGAAATAATTTCAAGTTGACAATATCATTATCCACATCTTTTTTCTTTCACACATCACACAATTCACCCAAAGTATTTAGATGGGATGCGACATCTTCATTAGGACTACCAAAAAATTGTTCTTTCATCACAAGATTCAACAAAGCGGCATTAATTTCATAAGATTTCGCACTAGTGGCGCGAGAAATTGGAGTACTAATAATATAATTATTATTAGTGTTGGAAAAATTACACAACTTAGTATTTTCTTGAGACATCTTGACAAAGCAAGCAATCTAGCACATAAGAGAACAAGAAGCAAACGAAAAAGGCAAACAGAAAGAAGGCAAATAATTTTGAATTTTTCTAACAACTTTTAGAATTGGGGAGAGGAAACGAGAGGCAAATGGCAAATAATGTAAATACAAGAGATGAGAGTTTATGAAAGGTACTTGGTAGGCTTGATATAGATCCTCCCTGCAATGGCGCCATAAATTCTTCCAGCTACTTGATAATCCCCAAGTCCAAGAAATCATCGTAGAAATTTCCAAAGATGGAAGTGATAATTATGGAGTGTCGAACCCACAAGGAGCTAAAGGTAAGATCAATATTCTCACAAGTTCTATCTGCCACTGATACGACTCTACGTATAACGAACGTTTGCTTCCATCTAGAAACGAGAAATAAAACTACATTGTGGGTATGAAGAGGATAGCTTTGCATGATATGGGAGAACTAATATATAAAAATAGGTGATGTTAACATAAAGTTAGAATATATTACAATATATTATAAATAGCGAGTGTGGAATAATGATGGATCGGTGTGTGGAATTGTCCTAGGCAATTGTTAACAAGATCGGTAGTCCTCATTGCAATTGTATATGAGGGAGAGGCATAAGCTAGCATACTTAATCTCCTTGGATAATATGCACTAATGATTGCAACTCTAGCAAGCATCCACAACTACTAAATAACATTAAGGTAAAACCCAACCATAGCATTAAAGTATCAAGTCCCCTTTATCCCATACGCAAACAACCCCCTTACTCGGGTTTAAGCTTATGTCACTCTAGCAACCCACTATAAGTGAACCATGAGCATATTGCAACACCCTACAGCGGGAATCCTTCACGTGTGCGCGGCACGGAAAGCACCATAGGACAGCACCAAAATAAAACATACAACTCAAACCAATCTAGAACATCAATCAACCCAAAAGATAAAGGAAATCTACTCAAAACATCATAGGATTTCAACACATCATTGGATCATAATATGTGGCATAAAGCACCATGTTAAAGTAGGGGATTATAGCGGGGTGCGGGAGAGTGGACCGTGTAAAAGGGATGAGGAAGGTGATGAAGATGGTGATGTTGATGAAGACGATCACCGCGGCGATGGTTCCGCCGGCGGCACTCCGGCGCCACCGAGAGAGGGGGCAGAGGATCTCCCCCTAGTTCTTCCTCCTCCATGCCCCCCATAGATGGGGAGAGGTTCTCCCTCTGGTCCTTGGCCTCCATGGTGATGATGGGCCCCTCCGGGATCCTCCTCCATGACCTCCGATGATGATGGCCTCCTCCGAAAGGGTGCCAGAGAGGGCCTAGATTGTTTTTTTGCGGCTATAGAGGTTTCTTTATGGGGGTTTTTGTATTGATAGTAATTTTTGGCGTCGGTCTCATGTCAAGGGGGTCCACAAGGCAACGACAAGGTAGGAGCACCCTCCCGGGGGGTAGGGCGCGCCCCCTACCTTGTCATCGCCTAGGGACTCTTCTGGTCCAACTCTTGTTCTTGGGGTTTTCTTTTGGTCCATAAAAAATCACCGTAAAGTTTCATCCCATTCTGGGAACTTTTATTTCTACACAAAAAACGACACCACGGTAGTTCTGCTGAAAATAGCGTCAATCCAGGTTAGTTCTAATCAAATCATACCAAAACCATATAAAATTGTTGTAAACATGGAATGAATAATTCATAAATTATAGATACGTTGGAGATGTATCAGCATCCCCAAGCTTAATTCCTGCTCGTCCTCGAGTAGGTAAATGATAAAAGAAATAATTTATGAAGTGTGAATGCTAGCATAGTGCATAAGTTTGATCAATGATAATCCCAAACAATTTTTATAGCATCATTATATATCATAAACAGTAGCTCATCTCATAAAACTTATCATGATCAAGTCACAAGCTATTCACATGTTAAAGTATAGACCATAAAGTTTCTTGAAAACTAGCAAACTACGTTCTCAATCACCAAACAATTGCAATTCATCTGAATTTCAGGAAGGGTCTATGTAAGAGCTTTGATTTATCAAATTCCACATACTCAACTATCATATAGTATTCCAAGATTGTTAACACTCAAAGCATATTTTTAGAACAAATAGCATCCGTCAAACACAGAGAAAGATAGGGGCTTAATGTTTCGCCTCCCAACTTATTTATAATATAGATAATTATCAATAATAATAATTCATGATCAAATATATTTGAATGGCCATATATGCTTGGATATATCCCCACCACATGATTCTTGACAACTAAAGAATAAATGAGGTTGAACTAACAAGGAATACTACTGACTCTTGCATAAAAGTAAATACATGAAAGTAAAAGACAGGCCCTTCACAGAGGGAAGCAGAGGTTGTCATGCGCTTTTTAATTTTGGATGTGCAAACCCTTAATGCAAAGGAATGTCACATTGTATTGCCCTTTGTGATAGCAACCTTTATTATGGAGTTCGTCGCTTTTATTTCTTTACCATCACAAGTTCGTACAATGCTTATTTTCCCTCACAATAAAAGATCATACATATTCATGAGCAATTTTTATTGTTTTTTGCACCGATGACAACTTACTTGAAGGATCTTATTCAATCCATAGGTAGATATGGTGGACACTCATGGCATGAAACGGGATTTAAGGGTTTTGGATGCACAAGTAGTATCTCTACTTAGTACAAAATAGTGGCTAGCGAAAGACCCTAAGCAAGCACCACATGTTAGAGGATCCATAACAATATAACTTATATGCAAATATACCCAAACATAACTCATTATGTTGTCTTCCTTGTCCAACTTCAACTAATTTGCTCAAGTTTGAAAATAATTAATGGGGCTCACAATCATAGAAGATGTCCAAGATAGTATATTTATATATGAAATCTCCTTCCTTCAATATTCTTTCATGAATTGTTCAAGTAACCAATGTGGTTTTTGCTAACTTTCAATAAATTTTACCACCTATACTTCTTATATGTGAATTCATTACTCCCCGTGGGATAAGCATATGAAGCATATATAATTTCAGATTTATGATATTCAATTCATTCAACCATTTACTCATAGGATATAAGTGAAGCACGAGAGTAAATGACAAAACTACTCCAGAAAGATATAAGTGAAGATCAATGAGTAGTCAAATAGTTAAATAGCCATGGAGGACTCTCTCATTCAAGATTTCAGATCCAATAATTTTACTCAAACAGCAAGTAAAATGAAAATACGCTCCAAGCAAAACACATATCATGTGACGAATAAAAATATAGCTCCGAGTAAGGTATACCGATGGTTTTGAAGACGAAAGAGGGGATGCCTTCCGGGGCATCCCCAAGCTTAGGCGCTTCAGTATTCCTTGAATATTACCTTGGGGCGCCTTGGGAATCCCCAATCTTAGGGTCTTTCCACTCCTTATTATCCTTGTATCGATATCTCATCCAAAACTTGAAAACTTCAATCACACAAAACTTAATGGAACTTCGTGAGATAGGTTAGTATGATAAAGGGCAAATCATTCACTTTGGTACTATCAAGACAAGATTCATAATGTTCTCACACAATTACTACGTACCATATCATTTCTACAATTTATATTGAGCAATATAAGCCATAGAAACTAAAAACAAGCAAACTATGCATTGGAAACAAAATCTGTCAGAAACAGAATAGTTTGTAATGATCTGAACAGAAATCATACTTCTGGTACTCCAAAAATTCTGAAAAATTAGGACAACCTAGGAAATTTGTATATCAATCTTGTGTAAAAAAACTCAGATCAAAACCACACTTCTGTGATTTTTAAAAATTCTGGCAATGAGCACAAAAGTTTCTGTTTTTCAGCAAGATCAAATCAACTATCACCATAGATCATCCCAAAGGTCTTACCTGTCACTTTATTGAAACAAAAGCTATAAAACATGATTACTACAGTAGCATAATCATGACAACACATAAAAATAGTAAGGATAAATATTGGCTTGTCTCCCAACAAGCGCTTTTCTTTAATGCCTTTTTAGCTAGGCACGATATTTTAATGCTACTCTTCCAAGCCAAATTTCGATGATAAATTTATTCATACTCTAAAAGATATAAGTGAAGTTCATAGAGCATCCTAAAATTAACATGGATTGGCCAATATCCAAGCTCAAAATATATAAGTGAAGCACACTAAGCATTCTATAAAGCCATTCTCAAAATACTTAAGTGAAGCACAAAGAGCATTCTATAAAGCCATACTCAAAGGATTTAAGTGAAGCACATGAAGCATTCTATTAAGCCATACTCAAAAGATTTAAGTGAAGCACATGATGAATTCTATAAATCAATGAAGGACTATCTCATAATATCATGGTGCATAAAGGAAAAGAAATGAAAAGAAAACACAAAAGACACATATCATGTGAACAAAACAAAACCAAGGTATACCGATAATTGTCGAGGAATAAAGATGGGATGCCAACCGGGGCATCCCCAAGCTTAGATGCTTGAGTATCCTTGAAATATTTACTTGGGGTGCCTCGGGCATCCCCAAGCTTGAACTCTTGCCTCTCCTTATTCTTCTCATATCGATAACTCCTCGATCTTCGAACACTTCATCCACACAGAACTTAACAAAAAACCTTGTGAGATCCGTTAGTGTAACAAAGCAAATCACTACCTTTAGGTACTATTGTAAACTCATTAAAATTTCATATTAGCATTATATCTACTGTATTACAACTTCACCATGGTTCATATCCCCCGATACAACCCATAGGTTCATCAAAATAAGCGAACAACACATAGAAAATAGAATCTGTCAAAAACAGGACAGACTGTAGCAATCTGGAAACTTTGTATACTTCTGTAACTCCAAAAATTATATAAAATTAAGACAACCTAAACAATTTGCATAGAAGTACTGCTAAAAGTTTCAAGACTTTATCACTCTCCAGTAAAATATGTAAATTCAATTACTACAGCAAAAGTTTCTTTCTTTTCTGCTGCACACACCATACAAGCAATTTAAACATTCTAAAGCCAAGCCTTGACGCATTATTTTTATAATACAATGAATATATACAAGGGGATACTAATTTTGAGAAATTCCCATGAAAAATTCTACATTGCTTCCATGAGCATGAACACAAGTTTTCAAGGTCGACCCTCACTTCTACAATGCATAACCTTCCAATCACTTGACTTTTTAAAAAAGTTTTTAGGCATAAGAGGCAAGTAATTATTTTGGTATTTTCATTCCATTAACAAATTGTTTGTTTCACCCAAAACAAAAGAAAATAAAAACAACAGGAAAAATCTATTTAGTGAAGAAAGCAAACAAGCACACACGAGAATATCAACCCCCCGCTATTGCTCCCCGGCAACGGCACCAGGAAAGAGCTTGATAATCCCCAAGTGCAAGGAATCATCATAGAAATTTCCAAAGGTGGAAGTGATAAGTATGGACTGTCAAACCCAGAAGGAGCTAAAGGTAAGATCAATATTCTCTCAAGTCCTATCTTCCACTGATACGACTCTATGTACACCGAACGTTTGCTTCCATCTAGAAACGAGAAATAAAACTACGTAGTGGATATGAAGAGGATAGCTTTGCATGATATGGGAGAACTAATATATAAAAATAGGTGTTGTTAACATAAAGTTATAATATATTACTATATATTATAAATAGCGAGTGTGGAATAATGATGGATCGGTGTGCGGAATTTTCCTAGGCAATTTTAACAAGATTGGTAGTCGTCATTGCAATTTTATAAGAGGGAGAGGCAAAAGCTAACATACTTTCTCTCCTTGGATAATATGCACTTATGATTGGAACTCTAGCAAGCATCTGCAACTACTAAAGATCATTAAGGTAAAACTCAACCATAGCATTAAAGAATCAAGTCCCCTTTATCCCATACGCAAACAACCCCATTACTCGGGTTTAAGATTCTATCACTCTAACAACCCACTATAAGTGAATCATGAGAATATTGCAACAACCTACAGCGGGAATCCTTCACATGTGTGCGGCACGGAAGGCACCATAGGACAGCACCAAAATAAAACATACAACTCAAACCAATCTAGATCATAATCAACCACAAAGACAAAGGAAATCACTCAATACATCATAGGATGGCAACACATCATTGGATCATAATATGTGGAATAAAGCACCATGTTCAAGTAGGGGATTACAGTGGGGTGCGGGAGAGTGGACCGCGTAAAATAGATGAGGAAGGTGATGAAGATGGTGATGTTGATAATGCTGATCACCGCGACGCTGGTTCCCTCGGCGGCACTCCGGCGCCACCGAGAGAGGGCATAGGATATCCCCCTTGTGCTTCCTCCTCCATGGTTCTCCCTCTGGTCCTTGGCCTCCATAGGGATGATGGCCCGCTCCGGGATCCTTCTCCATGGCCTATAGTGATGATGTCCCCCTCCGGCAGGGTGCCAGAGAGTGCCTAGATTGGTTTTTCGTGGCTATAGAGGCTTGCAGCAGCAGAACTCCCGATCTTGGTTTCTTTATGGGGGTTTTGGTATTTATAGGAATTTTTGGCATCAGTCTCATGTCATGGGGGTCCACGAGGCAGCGACAAGGTAGGAGCACCCTCCGGGGGTAAGGCGCCCCCTTCCTTGTCATTGCCTTGGGACTCTTCTGGTCCAACTCTTGTGCCTCGAGGTCCTCTTTTGGTCCATAAAAAATCACCGTAAAATTTCAGCCCATTCTGAGAACTTCTATTTCTGCACAAAAAATGACACCACGATAGTTCTTCTGAAAACAGCGTCAGTCCAGCTAGTTCTAATGAAATCATACCAAAACCATATAAAATTGTTGTAAACATGGCATGAATACTTCATAAATTGTAGATACATTGGAGATGTATCACTACTTCTTGAGCTTGCGTTGGTTTTGTTGGGGAACGTAGTAATTTCAAAAAAAATTCCTACGCACGCGCAAGATCATGGTGATGGCATAGCAACGAGAGGGGAGAGTGTTGTCCACGCACTCGTGAGACCGTAAGCGAAGCGCTATGACAACGCTGTTGATGTAGTCGACGCCTTCACGATCCGACCGATCCAAGTATCGAACGACGGCACCTCCGAAGTTCAGCACACGCTCAGCTCGATGACGATCCCCTGACTCGATCCAGCAAAGTGTCGGGATGAGTTCCACAAGACGACGGCATGGTGACGATGATGATGCTCATCAAGCGCAGGCTTCGCCTAAACTCCGCGACGATATGACCGAGGTGGAATATGGTGGAGGGGGCACCGCACACGGCTAAGGAACGATCACGAAGATCAACTTGTGTGTCTCCGGGTGCCCCGCCCCATATATAAAGGAGCAAGGGGAGGAGGCCGCCCTAGGAGGGGCGCCAAGTGTGGAGTCCTACTAGGACTCCCTAGTCCTAGTAGGATTCCACCTCCTTGTTGGAGTAGGAGAAGGGGAAAGAGGGGAGAGGAATAAGAAAAGGGGCTGCGCCTTGTCCACCCGACCAGAGGGGCAGGCCTCCTTCCTTTGGCCTCTCTCCTCTATTCCCGTATGGCCCAATAAGGCCCATATACTCCCCGGCGAATTACGTAAATTCTCCCAGATTCAAAAATACCTGAATCACTCGGAACCTTCCGAACTCCGAATATAGTCCTCCAATATATCGATCTTTACGCCTCGCCATTTCGAGACTCTCGTCATGTCCCCGATCTCATCCGGGACTGCGAACTCCTTCGTACATCAAAACTCATAAACTCATAATATAACCGCATCGAAACCTTGTTGCGGACCCTACGGGTTCGAGAACTATGTAGACATGACCTAGAACTATTCTTGGTCAATAACCAATAGCGGAACATGGATGATCATATTGGCTCCTACATATTCTACGAAGATCTTTATCGGTCAAACCGCATAACAACATACGTTGTTCCCTTTGTCATCGGTATGTTACTTGCCCGAGATTTGATCGTCGGTATCCAATACCTAGTTCAATCTCAGCATCGGCAAGTCTCTTTACTCGTTACGTAATGCATCATTCCGTAACTAACTCATTAGCTACATTGCTTGCAAGGCTTATAGTGATGTGCATTACCGAGAGGGCCCAGAGATACCTCTCCGACAATCGGAGTGACAAAACCTAATCTCAAATACGCCAACCCAACATGTACCTTTGGAGACACCTGTAGTACTCCTTTATAATCACCCGATTCGTTGTGACGCTTTGGTAGCACACAAAGTGTTCCTCCGAAACGGAGTTGCATAATCTCATAGTTACAGGAACATGTATAAGTCATGAAGAAAGCAATAGCAATATACTAAACGATCAAGTGCTAGGCTAACGGAATGGGTCATGTCAATCACATCATTCTCCTAATGATGTGATCCCATTAATCAAATAACAACACATGTCTATGGTTAGGAAACATAACCATCTTTGATTAATGAGCTAGTCAAGTAGAGGCATACTAGTGACTATATGTTTGTCTATGTATTCACACATGTATCATGTTTCCGGTTAATACAATTCTAGCATGAATAATAAACATTTATCATGAAATAAGGAAATAAATAATAACTTTATTATTGCCTCCAGGGCATATTTCCTTCAGGTTTTCCCCTTGAAGAGGAAAGGGTGATACAGTAAAGTAGAGAAATGTATTTACATTAGTTAAGAACCAAGGTATTAATCCTGTAGGAGGAATACACGAGTCTCCAATGATAGCACATGCACAAACAAACAAATACTTGCACCCAACGCGATAAAGGGGTTGTCAATCCCTGTACAATTACTTGCAAGGATGAGATCTGATAGTGCTAGATATAAAAGATAAGAAAAGTGCAAAATAAGATAAAAGTAAATAAATTGCAGCAAGGTATTTTTGTGTTTTTGGTTTTGTAGATCTGAAAATAATATGATAAAAGATAGACCCGGGGGCCATTGTTTTCACTAGAGGCTTCTCTCTTGAAAGAAGGCATATGGTGGGTAAACGAATTCTTGTTGAGCAGTTGATAGAAAAGTGAATAATTATGTAGACATCTAAGGCAATGATCATGTATATAGGAATCACGTCAGACCGACTCACCGCATCTACTATTCTCTACATCGACCGCTATCCAGCATGCATCTAGTCCTTCATGGGTGATGGCCATGGTGGGATAGACAAGGTTGCTTCTTTGTGGACCCTTCATGGGTGGACCCCTCTATGGACTCATGCAGCTCTTACCTTTCGTTGGTTGAAGTCTCCATCAACGTGGACATACGGTAGCACCACCTATCGGAACACGCCAAAAATTCTCCGCGTCTCATTTGCATTTGCACACTCCAATCCCATCTCTTCACTTTCTTGCAAATTGCATGCTTTACTCTTTCCTATGTATATACTCTTGTCATGCTTGCTTTAAATGTATTGTGAGTGCTTTAACATGTGCTAAAATCAACCTTCACTTGAAGAAATTAAAAAATGCCACTTTTGCTTGTTAAGGGTCTAATCACCACCTCTCTAGACCTCTCTTCTCAATCCTTTCAATTGGTATCAGAGCATTGGTCTCCATTACTTTGGTTTATTCGCCATTGGAGGAAGATGGATGAGTCTAAGTTTGGGAGTATTAGACGTAGAGTGCCTATTCTTGATGGGGAGTTTTATGGTTCATGAAAAAATGAGATGCTTGACATTTCCAATGAATATATATAATTTATATATTCTTAGCCCTTATGTGCCTCCCATTGATCCTTTGCATCCAACCCCGATGAGTATCTTGACATGGTTTGCAATCTTAGAATTATTGATCTTATCATTAGAGGATTGCCTACTTTTGAATGCACATACACTATATGGAACTTTCTTGAGGAACGATTTTTGAATTATACTTTGAAAAATCTGAATGAAATCCTTCAAAACTCCATTGCCTTTCAAAAGATGGATCTGAGTGATCCCAAGTTTGATGAATGCTTTTTTGAGCTTCGAGATCTCATGCGTGCTAAAGGTGATGTTGGAACTATTAGCAATATCATCACAGAGACTATTAAAATTCATCAACTTGCTCATTGTCATGGTCATGAAACTAATGAATCACTTGCTCAAGGTGATGACGATAAACATGATTAATGTTGATATCTAGGATGGCTATTATGATGAAGACAAACAGAGTAATAGTGATTTTGACAAGACTTTGAGAAATCTTGGTCTCATGGAAAATCTTCATGACTATATGGTCGGAGGAAAACAGTGGATTCTTGATAGTGGATGTATTGATCACATGACCGGAGATAAAGACATGTTACGTGAGCTTGCCAAAAATGATGGTTGATACGTCTTCAACGTATCTATAATTTTTTATTGTTCCATGCTATTATATTATCCATCTTGGATGTTTTATATGCATTTTATATGTTGTTTTATATCATTTTTGGGACTAACCTATTAACCTAGAGCCCAGTGCCAGTTTCTGTTTTTTCCTTGTTTGTGAGTTTTACAGAAAAGGAATACCAAATAGAGTCCAATTGACGTGCCAATTTTTGATGATTTTTTATGGACCAAAAGAAGCCCCCGGAGTAAAAGAGTTGGGCCAGAAGAGTGCCGAGCCATCCACGAGGGTGGAGCGAGCGCCCTACCCCCCTGGGCGCGCCCCCCTATCTCGTGGATGACTCGGAGACCCCCCTGACGTGAGACTGACGCCAAAAATTCCTATAAATACAGAAACCCCCAGAAAATAACCTAGATCGGGAGTTCCGCCGCCGCAAGCCTCTATAGCCACCGAAAACCAATCGGGACCCTGTTTCGGCACCCTACCGAAGGGGGGAATCATCACCGGTGGCCATCTTCATCATCCGGCGCTCTCCATGACGAGGAGGGAGTAGTTCACCCTCGGGGCTGAGGATATGTACCAGTAGCTATGTGTTTCTCTCTCTCTCTCTCTCTCTCCCTCTCTCGTGTTCTTGATAAGGCACGATCTTGATGCATCACGAGCTTTGCTATCATAATTGGATCTTATGATGTTTCTCCCCCTCTACTCTCTTGTAATGGATTGAGTTTTCCCTTTGAAGTTATCTTATCGGATTGAATCTTTAAGGATTTGAGAACACTTGATGTATGTCTTGCATGTGCTTACTTGTGGTGACAATGGGATATTCACGTGATCTACTTGATGTATGTTTTGGTGATCAACTTGCTGGTTCAGTGATCTTGTGAACTTATGCATAGGGGGTTGGCACACGTTTTCGTCTTGACTCTCCGGTAGAAACTTTAGGGCACTCTTTGAAGTTCTTTGTGTTGGTTTGAATAGATGAATCTGAGATTTTGTGATGCATATCGTATAATCATACCCACGGATACTTGAGGTGACATTGGAGTATCTAGTGACATTAGGGTTTTGGTTGATTTGTGTCTTAAGGTGTTATTTTACTATGAACTCTAGGGCTGTTTGTGACACTTATAGGAATAGCCCAATGGATTGATCGGAAAGAATAACTTTGAGGTGGTTTCGTACCCTACAATAATATCTTCGTTTGTTCTCCGCTATTAGTGACTTAGGAGTGACTCTTTGTTGCACGTTGAGGGATTATTATATGATCCAATTATGTTATTATTGTTGAGAGAACTTGCACTAGTGAACTTATGAACCCTAGGCCTTGTTTCGAAGCATTGCAATACCGTTTGTGTTCATTTATCATTAGTTACCTTGCTGTTTTATATTTTTAGATTACAAAAACCTATATCTACCTTCCATATTGCACTTGTATGACCTTCTCTTCGCTGAACTATTCCACCTATGCAATTTACCATTGTATTGGGTGTGCTGGGGACACAAGAGACTCTTTATTATTTGGTTGCAGGGCTGTTTGAGAGAGACCATCTTCATCCTACGCCTCCCACGGATTGATAAACCTTAGGTCATCTACTTGAGGGAAATTTTGCTACTTTCCTACAAACCTCTGAACTTGGAGGCCCAACAACGTCTACAAGAAGAAGGTTGCATAGTAGACATCAATGATGCACGCAAGTATGTCACTTTCAGAGACAACTCCAAGGGTAAGGTACTTGGCCTTGGTAAGGTGGCCATAAAATGATAGCTCTATTCAAAATGTTATGCTCATCAAATCTCTTGGTTACAATCTTCTTTCCGTATCTAGACTAGCCGACTTTGTTTCAGTGTTCTATTTACCGAAGTAGATTGCCAAGTGTTTCATAGACATAATCACAATATGGCCTTTACCAATATCCGTAGAGGTGATCTATACATTGTCGACTTCACTAAGAGAGCCAAACCTCGCACTTGTTTAATTTCTAAATCTTCTAAAGGATGGTTATGGCATAGACGGTTAGGTCATGTGGGCATGCAAAATCATGATAAGCTTATTAAAGGTGAGCATATCCTTGGTGTTAAAGATGTTATATTTGACAAGGATAGACTTTATAGTGCTTGTCAAGCAGGAAAACAATTTGGAGGAAGTCATCCCGTGAAGAATATCATGACCACTAGAAGACCACATGAGCTACTTCACATGGATCTCTTTGGTCCCAATGCTTATAAGAGTATCGGTGGTAACTCCTTCGGTTTGGTCATTGTTGATGGTTTTTCAAGATTTAAGTGGGTGTTCATGAGGCCCTCGATTAAATCCTACACTAATCATGCATGCAAATGTGTACGATCATGATCAAGGACTCATGGGAAGATATCACAACACAACTCTAGACACAAATTAAAATAATACAAGCTTTATATTACAAGCCAGGGGCCTCGAGGGCTCGAATACATAAGCTCGAATACACAAGAGTTAGCGGAAGCAACTATATCTGAGTACAGACATAAGTTAGAAAAGTTTGCCTTAATAAGGCTAGCACAAAAGCAACATCGATCGAAAAGGCAAGGCCTCCTGCCTGGGAGCCTCCTAACTACTCCTGGTCGTCGGCGGTCTCCACATAGTAGTAGGCATCGGCGGTGGCATCTGGCTCCTGGGCTCCGACATCTGGTTGCATCAACCGGAAAGAAGAAGAAAGGGGGAAAAGGGGGAGCAAAGAAACCGTGAGTACTCATCGAAAGTAGTCGCAAGCAAGGATCTACACTACATATGCATTGGTGTCAATGAAAAGGGTTGTATCTGTGGACTGGACTACAGAATGCCAGAAGAGAAGGGGAAAGCCTGGCCTATCGAAGACTAGCATCTTCTGGAAACCATCATCTTGCAGCAACAGGAGGGAGTAGAGTAGCATAAAGTAAAGTAGTAGTAGTGTTATCAACCTCGGCCAGATATCCTTTCTCGACTCCCTGCGAGAAAGAAATCCCAGAGCCATACTATCCAGTAATCACCTCCTATCCATGTCTCATCTCAAGTATCCATTTTAGTTGTATCGATCGGGATACAACTCCAAGTGTTCGTTACCATAGGACAGGCTATCGATAGATGTTTTCTTCCCCAGGGTGCACCAAATTACCCACCACGCCGCTAACTCCGCCGGACACACTTTCTTGGTCATGCCCGCCTCGCCAAACAATGCGCCGCAACCCGACCTAGGCTTCATAGAGAGGCCAGCACGCTGGACTAAATCTATGCCCCAAGGGGTCATGGGCCATCTCCCGGAACTCCTGCACGTTGCGAGGGCGGCCGGTGAGCAGACCTAGCTACCTCCCTAAAAAGGCAGGAGCTTACCAGTCCAACCCGGCGCGCGCCGCTCAGTCGCTGACGTCTATTAAGCTTCGGCTGATGCATACGACGCAGAACGCCCATACTATGCCCACGTGATGGTTAGTGCTATCAGACCAGAGGCCCCTCGGATCAAATATCCAAATTGTAGTGGATTGGGAACGCGCGGTAACAAGCAGAGACTCACGAAAGATGTGACCCCGTATCGAGGACTTGTGGCAAGCGCTAAGAATGCCCAGCCACGCCTCGTAATTAACTCGCGGGCACCCTCCAGGTCAACCCGACTCCACATCACTCGCAATGAAGCTCGCGCGGGTACCCCTCAGAACCGACCTGTCTTAAGTAACATGGTTCAGTGTAAAGTCATAATAACCATTGTAACTGTGTGTCTAACACCAAGAGGAAAACATGAGGAATCACCCTTGACGGATTCCACTCGATGTAATCATCAAGGTGAACGTAAGAGGAACCACCCTCGAAGTTCACACTTGGGGGGTTGCACGACAGAGCCGTATCGGAAGTGGTTACGGCGGAATCACCCTCGATGACCACAACCGAATAGCTACACTACAGGGTAACATCAGAAGTGCTGATGAGGTCTCACCCCCGGCACTCGATAGTAACCCAGTAGTGTCGAGCAACTAAGGGGAAAGTGATGTGCGGTGTCGGGGCCTGGTCTTCGATCCCGTTGATCGGGTCTTCAATGATGAAGCAGGGGCAACAAGGACAAGGTGGGGGTCACAGATGGATCACTAACCAACCTATACTACGCAGTTTAGGATAAGCAGGTAGGTAACAATAAGCAGGTTACAAAAGCAGGCTATGCATCAGAATAGGAGCAATCAATTATAGTGGCAAAATCTAATGCAAGCATGAGAGAATGTTATGGGCAACATCAGGATGATCAAAGGGGGGGCTTGCCTCGTTGCTCAGACAAGAAGGAGGGGTCGTTAACACCGTAGTCGAACTGGGGGTCCCCGGCAGTCTCGGGGTCTACCGGAAAGAAGAGGGGGAAGAAACAATGAATACATAGCAAGCAAGTGCATAACAGAACAACAGGCAGAGCTAGACGCTTTCAGGATTCCAAGTCACATCGATCTAGCCGGTAACACCTCATATCACTTTGCGGCCTCACGCACGGTATTCCCACGGGTGTCGCCTTACCACGGCCCGGACCGCTTATGCGCTTTTTGCTCACGATATGATAGTGTCGCTAGCATCCATATGACAGAGAACCCGGGCGAAATGGCTAGTCGTGAACCCAAAGCGGCACTAACCCATGGGGACAGGCATACATGAATCACATCGAGCATGTCGGTCATCAACGTATGAATCCGGGCTGTAGCACGGGCTAACAGACTCAAAGAATCCGGGCTGTAGCAGGCTAGGCAGGACTCGTGAACCGGCTGTAGCGGACTACTATCGCCAGAAGCACTAGACTACATTTCCCCATATGAGAGGCTGCCAAGGATAATCAACTAGATTGTCGGATCCCACACATACCAAGCCTTTCAAACATACACACAATATGCTCAATATGTGTTAATACAACATGGCATCACAACATAACTCTATGACTCAAATATTTATTCATTAGGCCCGAGGAGCGAGATATTACAAACATGGGTCTCATGACCCAACACTCGAGCATACAAGTCAAAACACAAGCGAAGCTAAACATGTCCGAGTACGCATAACTATAAAATGAAAAAGGCTGCGGCTCGACTATCTACCAGATCTGCCGAGGGCACAAGATCGTAGCTGAGGTAACAAGCTAAACGTCAATTCCAAGCGGAACTACTAGCGAGACCAAGTCTCTACAAAACATAAAATAAGCAAACGTGAGTACAAACGTACTCAGCAAGACTTACATCGTAACTAACTACATATGCATCATTGTCAACAAAGGGGTGGTGGAGTTTGACCGCAGCAAGCCAGCTTTGACTCGGTGGCTATCCTGAACTATGACTGCAAGTAACTCTTTTGAGGTGGCGCACACGAGTCCACATACTCACCATATCAATACACCACTATGGATCTTCTCCCGTCTCCCTATGAGAACGCCATCCATAGCACTCACGCTTATCTTGCGCATTTTAGAGTATCCACTTTCACTTGTCTATGAACTGTTATAGGCAACCCAGAAGTCCTTTACCGCGGACACGGCTATTCGAATAGACCATATTAACCCCGCAGGGTGTACTTCTTCACACACGCTCACCACTTACCGCCGCTTTACGACATGTACTCGGCAACCTTCAAGCGAAGCCCAACGTGGGCCGCCACGGCCTACCTAAGCACTCAAGTCCCTAGTCCAGGTTTATCGCCTATTCGGGTTCCATCCGCAGGAGTCCGCCGAGGTTTCCACTAATGGCCCCGAACGATGTGTGCAGGTTCCCAGATACCAAACGGGCATTCGTACACCGGCCACGGTGTATCTACCGCATCATAGCCCACCCCTAGGGTCAGCGCTACGCACGGCCTCCAACACATATCCTACAAACACCAGAAACTAGTTGCAACTCCTGGACAGAGGACAAGGGTGGTTAAGAAGCCGAGAGAGTCAATTAAGGATCCCAATGTGTGGTAGTAACTGTTTCATGGATCACAAACACAGAACTCAGTTCCTGAGGACGGTTTCAATGAGACAACCCACCATGTACTCCTACATGGCCTCTCACCGCTACCTTTACCAAATCTTGTTCACACACTTAGCTCACACACAGTAGGACATGTTCACACACCTCCGATTCATCCCCGATGAATCAGACCTGACTCCACTCTAAGCAGTAGCAGGCATGACAAATAAGCATGAATGAGTAGGCACAACATGGCTCAAGCTACTCCTACTCATCCTAGTGGGTTTCATCTAATTACTATGGAATGACAGGTCATGCAGAGGATAAAGGGGTTCAGCTACCGCAGCAAGTAACACATGAGTCGTTGTTGTCCTAATGCAGTAAAATAGAGCAGGAGCGAGAGAGTGGGATTATATCGGAATGAACAAGGGGGTTTAGCTTGCCTGGCACTTCTGAAGATAATATAGTTCTTCATCGGTGTCATCGAATTCATCGTCGGTACGTCTTCTACTGAGAGGGGACAATTACCGGCAAACAAGAAAGAACACAATCAATGCGATGCAACAATATGATGCATGACCATGACATGTCAATATGCTGTATTTTGAGCTAATGCAACTAGCAACATGTTAAATGAAGTTGGTCTGAACCCAAGGTTCAAATTCAAACTCCATATATGGATATTAAATTGCCATTTATATGCTTTGTGCTAAACAGCAGCTATAAGTTGTTCTAACATGCATGAAAATGGTACAGATGGATAGATTGGATTTTTCTGATCATTTTTCATATATAATTTATTTAATTTGGAGCTACGGTTGATTTTCTATGAATTATTGAAGTTTAGAATATTTTCTGGAATTTCCTGAATTAAAATAAATCCAGAAAAAGAGTTATTCCATCAGCATTAGGTCATGCTGACCTCAGCAGGTCAACAGGCGGGTCTAGGTCAAACCTGACGTGTGGGATCCACACGCCGCTGACACTGACTGGTTTGGGTGGATGATGTGGGCTCGGTCGATCGCCACGCCAAAGAAAGTAAACCCGATGTGGGCCCGGTGGGTTAATTTAATTTAAACAGGAATTTAAACTGTGGTTAACTAACGGCGTGGGGTCCGTGTGTCAGTGGGTCAGGGGGTAATTAAGTTGGTAATTAGCACCTAATGACGATGCCACGTCATCACCACCGGCGCAGTGATCGCCGCAACCAAATCCGCGGGTGTGTGCACCGGAGTGGCTCGGGTTTCACCTCAGAGGCTGCTTGGGCGCGGCGTCCTGCTGGAAAGTCGGCACTCGCCACATCCAACGGACGTGGAAGGAGGTTCACAGTTGCCGGAGCTCACCGAACGGAGTCATGGCGGCAGCCGGAGTTCGGGCGTCGGCGGAAACGACGCTACAGCGAACGGCAGGAGGGGTCGGTGGGGGTTTTGGGCTTTTGGCATCACGCTGAGCACGGTGGTATGCTCAGACGCGACGTGTGTGTGCTCTAGCCACGGCGGCGACACAGCGGGCGGCGACGGGTTCTCGGGATCGACGGAGGCGACGGCTACGCGGTGAAATCGAGCACGTGGAGAGAGAGGGGAGGCGTAGGAGCTCACAGTGGAGAGGAAGAGGTGGTCAGCGGGCTCGGGGGCGTCCTGTCGGCGGCGAATCGACGGTGGTGATCCTCGGTGGCCGAGGAGGGGAACGGCGGAGCTAGCGGCATCCAGGGGCTTCCGGCGCCTTTCGTCTGGGTGAGGATGAAGAGGGGGCGAGGCGGAGCTTCCTGGGGCGTCGGCGAGGCAGGGAGGTGGCTGTGGCCGCGGCGAACGGCGTCGGTGGCGACGAGCTCCGCTCGGTCACGAGAGAGAGAGAGAGAGAGAGAGAGAGAGAGAGAGAGAGAGCAGAGAGGGGAGTGAGGTCCAGGAGAGGAGGGGAAAGCGAGAGGGAGCGCGGCGCCTCCGTGGCACGCCTGGAGGGGACGGGTCGTCTTGGTGAAGCGGGAGGTGGCAGGCGTCATAGGCGCCGCCACGCACTGCCTGTCTCTCCTCTGGCAGAGGAAGAAGACCACACAGCCTCGTGGCTGGGCCTCTTCTGCCAGTAAGGCCTGTGAGGTTTCTGCTTCTCTCTTATTTTCTGTTTTCTATTTATTTGCTTTGTTTTGATTTAGTTTATAAACCAAATCATTTTAATAAATCCTGAAAATAATTGTGGGCATTAACTGAATTATTACAGAGGCCCTTAACTATTTTCAGAATTGTTGGAGCATTGAAAAATATTAATAGTATTTAAATGCCCCAATTCAAATACAATATGGTTTATTCAAAAATCCAAAATGTCCTGGAAAAATATGCATCATCTCTGGATATGGTTTTCACCCTTTCCATAATTATGAACATTTTTGCAGACCAATTTGGTTCATTGAAAATATTTTGAAGTTGAACCTATTTGAATTGCATTTGTGCTAGGGTTTAGGCAATCCCCATTTCAAGTTTCCATGAAAGTTAAACATGATGCAAGCAAGATTGCAAACACTAGGCAGCACCGTAAGCTAGGATGTGACAACTCGCCCCATTAAACAAGAATCTCGTCCCGAGATTCAAGAGTAGGGTAGGATGAAGGGGGAACGCAAACTAACATAATCTTCACGATCTAGGTGGCACTCCATAAAAACGTTGAATCGATCACCATCTTTGTCTCGATGTGTTGCTCTGAGAACTCCAACCCACATGACAGTGAGAGGAAAGGAAAAACTCTAGAAGGGTCGATCTTCTCGGAGATCGAATCAACTCAGGATCAACTCTCAGAGGGAGACATGGAAACATCTCTGGAGCTGTGAGACAAACATGCATCGGGAAGGACGGAGGAAACAGTTTGACAAGGGTTTTCAACTAGCGAGGGGAAATTGCCATGATCCCATAACGGGGCACCTTAGAAAAGGTGACGCGGAGAACTATTCCCTTAAGTGGCAAAAAGAATTACTTTTGATTCAGAGATCATTGAAATTCTTTATACCAGCCTAAGGCAATTCACAACGATTGTTTGGAGGAGTGCAAAGGAATGGCATACCCGGACTAGGATGGATGATGTGGACTACCTTGTTGAAGACAACGCAATGGATGATTTTTGCTTCTCATCGGAGGTGGAGGGGACCCATGGTAGCACCACTTTTGAGGATGATCCTGAACAAGAATTACTAAGAAGGCAGCCCATAGTGAAATGGCATAAGGACGATGCAAGCTGGGAACGAAACGCAACTGTTGGAATGTTCCAACCATCATACCTGCCTGAGATTCAGATCCGATTGGTGATAGGATACTTCGGACTCAGCATGTCCGAAAAGAAGGGTCGCAACACAAATCGACGAGATGACGTTGCGAGATTCTCGGGAGATGGACTATGGTAGTGAGCTCCAAAACATGAGCAGGTTCTGCTACAAACATGTGAACATGTTGTTCGAGACAAGCATGACAACATAGTAGTCTTATAATAAAACATTACCGAGTTCAGGTGGGGAACCATCAACGAGGATATCGAAGTCGTGTGCATGAACTAGTATTCGCACATCAACTCCTTTTCCTTGAACAAATCAATCAGTGGCTTGGTGTGCTGGGAATACATATAGGGTGAAGGTTGCAAGTCTCCAGACTACAGAATACTTCGCACGTGTGCATGACTGATTTGGGATGATTCCAAAGGAAACAAAACAATCTTTCTCGAACTCATGGCGGCAACTTACACCTAAATCACATGAATTCGAGGAAGTCACTTCTTCTATCCAAGCATAAGCTTCATGAACGGCACACGAAGAAATGCTTACACAAGTTTCCAACACTAGGTTGATGTTCAACATGACTCATGGGGGAGACAAAATGCTACTGATGGGCTCAACAATAGCTTATCGGAATTTCCATATCACTGGACTTCCACCATCATGTGAACACGGTGATAGCATTGGTCAGACCAAAAGATGTAATGGTGTATGCATCGAGGGATCAACCACGAGTAAGACAACATTACGAGCATCGTTGGTACTGATTTGATTTGACGATAGCCCACACTCAAATCAAAGGATTGATAAGACAATAGGTCCAGCAACTGATCACAGGGACCAATCGATGAAGATATCATCTTTCTTCAACACACACTACACAAGAATATCCCTTTGGAACGAACTAAGTTAGGCAAGCTTTTATCTTCCAACTCTCCAAGTTCTTGTCTAGCTTAACCAACTAGCTCAGGGATATCCAACACAGATTCTTGGAGAAAGAGTGGTTTACAAGAAACCAACTTGATCACGAACTTAACATAGCGGTCAGGCGACAACCTGGTAGCACTTCCAATAAGATATTTGGAAAGTCACGAACCACCGATATATTACTAAGCTCGAGAACAATCTTGCTTTTCAGGGCAAGACGATATGATCAAAAGAGTGGGGGATTGACAAAATCCTAACTCATAGATCGAAGAGTGCACCGGAAATAAGGACTATGTAGCACAGTCTATCTTAGAATGATGATTCAATAACCAACACGCTAAGAATGAAATTATTGTCCATTTACTACCAAGCAACGAGGTTGCTAGGAGTATTGATTTCACACATCACAATTCATTTGTCGGTGTTCCGGTTGCAACAACACGGGACCGAGGAATGAATAATGATAGCGAGAAGTATCACTGCATCAAGAATTCCTAAGAGGTTGTGCAATTCCCAGGACATTCTTGACATAAGATGTCAATACTTCAGGGTAGAACAGAATCAAAAGATGGATTGGCATTTGATCTGCGGAATACAACTGCTTTGACCCAATCCTAGATATGGATGAGGTACTGGAGTTTGTTTCTCCTAGTCATTCCGAAATAGAATGGCTTGACGGGCCACAAGAATAATAGGCATCGATAACACGAATGCACACATACCCTTGACTATCAATTGACAGGCGGGGTCAGAATACAACTAAGGAGGAACAACTCGAGGAGCATATAACTTTCTGAGTTGTGGATGCATAGGTTAGTATGTCGAATCAAGTTCAACAGATTTCTTGCGGATAACCCATGCAGAAAGGTAGAACTGGCAGAATCACAATTATGAATGGAGAACTCCTCAAGAGTACTCTGGTTGTGACCTTTTTGGTTCAAAAGAACTCCTACCAAGAATGGTTCATGGTAATTGGGAGAAGGATGTACCACGAACCTCGAGGACTATCGCAAATGTTACTAATATCCTAAAGGAACTAGCAACACTATCAACATGAGGTAAGTAGGGCGAATTTGGGCTCAAAACCCAGGAGTAGAATACCTACTACTAAATGGCATCACAGGATGCTTTCGAGAATGACGGCCAGAATCATCACACTGGGAACACAAAACATGGCTAGATTACTAGATGACTCCCTGAAACACCTAGGGTCATAGTACTAACTCCAACATATATGTCGAGGCAATAGGGTACCTCAACTCACCGATTAGTGTGCTTAATCTGGCCCAAAAGGACATCAGGAACGGGAGGAAAGGATTTGCAAATGCATCAGATAGTTTAGAAACCTGGGATGACTCGGACAGCATAACGGCTGTAAATGCTCAAAAAGATTTGAGACATCATGCAAAATGGTGGCATAACCCCTCTACAACATCATAACAAGATTCCGAGATCAACAGTTAACATACAGAAATAGTAGGAACTGAACTGGGGCTTAAATCCAACAATCTTAAAGGTCTATGGATTAGTAACACGTCATCCTGAAAGATAGATGAGAAGGCCTAGTTCTTAATCCCCGTAGAAGAGAAGAGGTTGACTCAGATCAGAAGACCATGAGGTATAAGGAGTAAAAATAGCCTTACGTTCCCTTCCACAATCAATTCCCTTACATAACTAAAGCATTTCTAGACACAACTTCGACCAGTTTGGCTTGGTAATCCTACAGGCAGTCATGCTCTGATATCAACGCTGCCAGGACCCCGATTCCAAGTCACATCGATCTAGCCGGTAACACCTCATATCACTTTGCGGCCTCACGCACGGTATTCCCACGGGTGTCGCCTTACCATGGCCCGGACCGCTTATGTCTTTTGGCTCACGATATGATAGTGTCGCTAGCATCCATATGACAGAGAACCCGGCCGACATGGCTAGTCGTGAACCCAAAGCGGCACTAACCCATGGGGACAGGCATACATGAATCACATCGAGCATGTCGGTCATCAACGATGAAACCGGGCTGTAGCACTGGCTAACAGACTCCGTAACCCGGTCTGTAGCAGGCTAGGCAGACTCGGATGTCACCGCGTGACATTTCCCGAGGGACGTATATAGGAACGGCGAAACACATGCCGCCAATCAAGTGTCCAAGCAGTAGTATCAAGCTAGCAGGACACCGTGAACCGGGTTGTAGCGGACTACTATCGCCAGAAGCACTAGACTACATTTCCCCATATGAGAGGCTGCCAAGGATAATCAACTAGATTGTCGGATCCCACACATACCAAGCATTTCAAACATACACACAATATGCTCAATATGTGTAAATACAACATGGCATCACAACATAACTCTACGACTCAAATATTTATTCATTAGGCCCGAGGAGCGAGATATTACAAACATGGGTCTCATGACCCAACACTCAGAGCATACAAGTCAAAACACAAGCGGAAGCTAAACATGTCTGAGTACAGACAACTATAAAATGAAAAAGGCTGCAAAGCCTGACCATCTACCAGATCCTGCCGAGGGCACAAGATCGTAGCTGAGGTAACAAGCTAAACGTTCAAGTCCAAGCGGAACTACTAGCGAGACTGAAGTCTCTCTGCAAAACATAAAATAAGCAAACATGAGTACAAACGTACTCAGCAAGACTTACATCAGAACTAACTACATATGCATCATTATCAACAAAGGGGTGGTGGAGTTTGACCGCAGCAAGCCAGCTTTGACTCGGTGGCTATCCCGAACTACGATCGCAAGTAACTCTTTTGAGGTGGCGCACACGATTCCACATATTCACCATATCAATACACCACTATGGATCCGCCCCGCCTCCCTCACGAGAACGCCATCCATAGCACTCACGCTATCTTGTGCATTTTAGAGTATCCACTTTCACTTGTCTATGAACTGTTATAGGCAACCCGTAAGTCCTTTACATGCGACACGGCTATTCAATAGACCATATTAACCCTGCAGGGGTGTACTTCTTCACACACGCTCTCACCACTTACCGCCATTTACACGACATGTACTCGGCAACCTTCAAGCGGAAGCCCAACATGGGTGTCGGCCACGGCCTACCTAAGCACTCAAGTCCCTAGTCCAGGTTTATCGCCTATTCGGGTTCCATCCGCAGGGAGTCCGGCCGAGGTTTCCACTAACGGCCCGAACGATGTGTGCAGGGTTCCCGAGATACCAAACGGGCATTCGGTACACCGGGCCACGGTGTATCTACCGTATCATAGCCCACCCCTAGGGTCAGCGCTACGCACGGCCTCCAACACATATCCTACAAACACCAGAAACTAGTTGAAACTCCTGGACAGAGGACAAGGGTGGTTAAGAAGCCGAGAGAGTCAATTAAGGATCCCAATGTGTGGTAGTAACTGTTTCCTGGATCACAAACACAGAACTCAGTTCATGAGGACGGTTTCAATGAGACAACCCACCATGTACTCCTACATGGCCTCTCACCGCCACCTTTACCAAATCGTGTTCACACACTTAACTTCACACACAAGAGGACATGTTCACACACCTCCGATTCATCCCGATGAATCGACCGACTCAACTCTAAGCAGAGTGTGCATGACAAACAAGCATGAATGAGTAGGCACAACATGGCTCAAGCAACTCCTACTCAAGCTAGTGGGTTTCATCTAATTACCGTGGAATGACAGTCATGCAGAGGATAAAGGGGTTCAGCTACCGCAGCAAGTAACACATGAGTCGTTGTTGTCCTAATGCAGTAAAATAGAGCAGGAGCGAGAGTGGGATTATATCGAATGAACAAGGGGTTTTGCTTGCCCGGCACTTCAAGATAATATAGTTCTTCATCGGTGTCATCGAATTCATCGCTCGGTCGCCTTCTACCGAGAGGGACAATTACCGGCAAACAAGAAAGAACACAATCAATGCGATGCAACAATATGATGCAGGACCATGACATGTCAATATGCTGTATTTTGAGCTAATGCAACTAGCAACATGTTAAATGAAGTTGGTTTGAACCCAAGGTTCAAATTCAAACTCCATATATGGATATTAAATTGCCATTTATATGCTTTTTGCTAAACAGCAGCTATAAGTTGTTCTAACATGCATGAAAATGGTACAGATGGATAGATTGGATTTTTCTGATCATTTTTCATATATAATTTATTTCATTTGGAGCTACGGTTGATTTTCTATGAATTATTGAAGTTTAGAATATTTTCTGGAATTTCCTGAATTAAAATAAATCCAGAAAAAGAGTTATTCCGTCAGCATTAGGTCATGCTGACCTCAGCAGGTCAACAGGCGGGTCTAGGTCAAACATGACGTGTGGGATCCACACGTCAGTGGCACAGACTGGTTTGGGTGGATGACAGGTGGGCTCGGTCAATCGCCACGCCAAAGAAAGTCAACTCGACATGTGGGCCCGGTGGGTTAGTTTAATTTAAACAGGAATTTAAACCGTGGTTAACTAAGGGCGGGGTCCGGGTGTCGCGGGTCAGGGTAATTGTTGGTAATTAGCACCTAATGACGATGCCACATCATCACCACCGGCGCAGATCGCCGCGACCAAATCCGCGGGTGTGCACCGAGTGGCTCGGGTTTCACCTACGAGGCTGCTTGGGCATGGCGGTCCTGCTGAAAGCGGCACTCGCCGCATCCAACGGAGGTGGAAGGAGGCCCTGGGGTTGCCGGAGCTCACCGGAACGGAGCTTGCGGCGGCGGCCGGAGTTCGGGCATCGGCGGAAACGACGCTACAGCGAACGGCAGGAGGGATCGGTGGGGGTTTTGGGCTTTTGGCATCACGCTGAGCACGGTGTCATGCTCAGACGTGACGTGCGTGTGCTCTAGCCACAGCGGCGACACAGCCGGCGGCGACGGGTTCTCGGGATCGACGGAGGCGACGCCACGCTGTGAAATCGAGCACGGGAGAGAGAGGGAGGCGAGGAGCTCACAAGGGAGAGGAAGAGGTGGTCGGCCAGGCTCGGGCGTCCTGTCGGCGGCGAATCGACGGCGGCGAATCGACGGCGGCGATCCTCGGTGGCCGAGGAGGGGAACGGCGGAGCTAGCGGCATCCAGGGGCTTCCGGCGCCTTTCGTCTGGGTGAGGATGAAGAGGGGGCGAGGCGGAGCTTCAAGGCCGTCGGCGAGGCGGGAGGTGGTCAGGCTGCGAATCGAGCGTTGGTGGCGGCGTAGCCCGCCGGTCGCAGAAGAGAGAGAGAGAGAGAGAGAGAGAGAGAGAGAGAGAGAGAGAGAGAGAGAGAGAGAGAGAGAGAGAGAGAGAGAGAGAGAGAGAGAGGAGGTCCAGGGAGAGGAGGGAAAGCGAGAGGGAGCGTTGGGCGCCTCCGTGGTACGCCTGGAGGGGTCGGGTCGTGCGGCTGAAGCAGGAGGTGGCAGGCGCGTCGGGCGCGCCGCCACGCACTGCCTGTCCTCCCGGCAGGAGGAAGAAGACCACACAGCCCCTGGTGGGCTGGGCCTCTTCTGCCAGGTAAGGCCCAGGTGAGGTTTCTGTCTTTCTCTCTTATTTTCTGTTTTCTATTTATTTTCTCTGTTTTGATTTAGTTTATAAACCAAATCATTTTAATAAATCCTAAAAATAATTGTGGGCATTAACTGAATTATTACAGAGGCCCTTAACTATTTTCAGAATTGTTGGAGCGTTGAAAAATATTAATAGTATTTAAATGCCCCAATTCAAATACAATATGGTTTATTCAAAAATCCAAAATGTCCTGGAAAAATATGCATCATCTCTGGATATGGTTTTCACCCTTTCCATAATTATGAACATTTTTGCAGACCAATTTGGTTCATTGAAAATATTTTGAAGTTGAACCTATTTGAATTGCATTTGTGCTAGGGTTTAGGCAATCCCCATTTCAAGTTTCCATGAAAGTTAAACATGATGCAAGCAAGATTGCAAACACTAGGCAGCACCAGAAGCTAGGGATGTGACAGACGTGTTCTAACGCGGTTCTACACAATACTAGTGAAGGGGGAAGTCAACCGAGAATGTTTTGCCGGTTCCGAACCTGTGTCAGACAGATGACCGAAGGGGAAAGTTCCATGTTCAGATAGTTAGAGGCATCTGAAAGGTAAACGGAGTGCATGTTCGGATTCGTCTCGTCGTTCTGAGCAACTTTCATGTACAAAACTTTTTCATTCGAGTTACGGATTATTTTATATGATTTTTCAAAGATTTTAAACAATTTCAAGATTTACTTTTACATAAAAACTTTAACATTAAAATAACAGAAAAACCCTTTGTATCCACTAAGATCTAGCCCTAGTGGATGACAAGTGGGGTCTAGAGGTGAACTGTTGACCAATCAAAGGTCCAGTCAGCAGTCAACTGAGTTGACCGTTGACTTGGTCAAACCGACATGCAGGGCCCAATTGTCATTGACACAAGTGTTAAAAGAAAAGTTAATTTAGCTTAGATAATTGCGGGGCCCATCTGTCATTGCGGTTTAGAGAGAGGGGGTTAGTGTTGAGTGGGGGATTAGCCCCCACTAATTAGCCGACTATTAGGGGCGGGCATGCATCCATGCACGGCAACAACAGAGGCCCTAGGCGCGGCCATCGCGACCGGCAAGGCCAGCAGGTGCCGGCGTGCACGCACACACGCAAGTAGGGGGTCGGCCACGGCGCGGCCGGCAGGAGCGGCGACGCGGATGCGGCGGAGCCGAGGTAGCAGCGAGCGTGGTGTGGCGAGGTGCAGGGGAGCAGCGGCGTGCGGCAGCCAACGGTGGACAGGGAGCAGGGGCGGCGAGCGGCAACAAAGCAGCAGCGGCGCGAGCAGCTAGCGGTGAGCAGCAGGGATGGGCGCGGGTGACTGTGGCACGCCCCACGCGGGCGTGCGGCCAACGATGTGCGGGCGCGTCGGGACGGGACCAGGTCGCGGCTAGGGGCGCACATGCGGGCGTAGGCGCGGCAGGGAGGCAGCAGCAGCGATAGAACAGCAGCTGTGGCATGGAGCAATTAAGAGCAGCAGCAGCTCACAAGGAGAAGAGGCAGAGCAGTAGCAGTACGCACACATGTACACGTGCACTGAAGCTCGGGCATGATAGTGACGGCGGCTTACGACATACAAATCAAAGGGGAAAAGCAGGGGAATCGGTCAAGGGCCTCACCGCGAAGTTCGTGGGTGCGCTCGGGGAGGCCGGGGCGGTTCGCTGGTGGAGGACCCAACGGCGATGACCGGCGGCAGAGGTTGAAGAAGGTAGTCGATTCGGTCGAGGCGGGGCCTCCGAGCTCGAGTTGATCCGCGTAGAGGAAGCAGGGGAGGCAGGTGGAGCTCCTAGCGCAAGCTCGGTCGGAGGGGACGACGACGGTCGCGGAGACGATGAGGCGGCGACGACGGCAGCAGCTTGGACACAGTGAATCGGGAGAGCGAAAGGATGAGGGGAAGAACAGAGGCTAGGGTTTCGGGAGGGTGCGGTGGCGACGTCTTAACCAACGGGAGGAACCGCAGGATGGACGACGCGTGTGCATCGGCGATTTGAATGAGCACTCTGCCTCCAGCGCGATGGGGATGAACAGGAGGTTGAAGGAGACTAGAGGTGGGCTGTGTTGCACTGTTCATTGGGCCATTTAAGCGCACAGTTCTGGTTTTTTTATTACCTCTCTATGCTTTCTTCTTTAGTAATTGTTTTGTATTTTTATTTTGTACCAAATGATTTTTGTTGAACGGGAGACTTGTCACTACAATACTTGGCGACAATATGGAGTTGCCCACAAGGTTTGGGGGTTGTTTCAAATCCATCCAATTTATGTTTGAATTTAAAAGCTCTACATAAGTGCTATTGGGCCACTTCATCATTTATTGGGGAATTATTGGTGAGTCAAATGATGTTGGTTTTAACATGACAAAGGTCAGAGGGATTTATACTAAAATGTGAACATTTTAGTATTATCGTTTGGAGAAACAATATTTTCACTTGTCTTTTAATTTGAATTTGAGGTCGGTTTGGAACAAAGTGATGATTAGAAAAATTTACTTATAATGATGTGGCACCATTAACAGGAGTTTACTGTAGCATGACACTGGGGGTGTTACAAATATCCTCCACTACAAGAAATCTCATCCCGAGATTTAAGTAGGGAAGTGAAGAGTAACTTCGGAAGAACGGACCCTTATAGGGTTAATTATCTAGTGAACAATTCAGGGAATGTGGCAGAATCATGTCTCGAGTTGAAACTTAAGGAAAAACATCGAGAGCAAAGTATGAAGGTACAATAGGAAGTTTCAAGCGAATGGACAAATTGATACCTGAACAGAGTGCGATAAAGGGGTTAAGAGCATCGGGAATAGATCATCTCTCGAAAGGTGGCTCGTGACATGATACGAAGCCAATTGCAAGAATATTTCGGAATCAAAGATATACAGGCTAGTCAGGTTCCGATCCTGTGGAACTGTGGGTTATGAGCCCACCATGTGGGCTAGAAGTAGAAAGGGGGCCGATAGTATGGCATGTCAGATGATAGACTGTCATTATGTTGCCAACCACGTTGGTACCAAGGGCGAGGGGCGAAGAGAACTATTTTCCTGCTCGTTGAAACGAGGCGGACCAGTAGGCAAAGTTCTCATCCATCGGTGGTTATCGAAATGTCATCAACATTAGTAACAGGGTTGTACTGACCGAATTGTACCTTGAGGCATTTTTATAAGCAGGAAATTCTTTTTTCTTAGATCATATAGATCGCAAGAAAGGTTAAACAAGACAATGGAAAGGAAATGTGTTTAAACGCATATTTCAGGGGTATGTCCTTCCCAAGGACAAGCAGAGTATGATATCCATGATAAGACATCAAGTTCAAAAGCATTTAGATAAAGGGGGCGAGGGAAGAATCATGATATTAAACATACAACGGTGTTTGGATAATAGATCAAGAAACATTCGACAATGTGCTTCCAATGTTCTTGTTGATATTCAGAATACCTCAGTCATGCTTCGAGGTATCATTAACATGGTGTTACAAGTAGGTGTTGGAGTTGAAGATCACAAGAAATACTCAAGGAACAATTATAGGAATAGCAAGGAGTCCAAGGTATAACCAAGACATGATCAAACATGTGTTGGAAAGAAGACAAGGGTGTTGTCGATGATAACTCAAATCACCGAGGGTCAAGGATGGTAGTACTCATCACGAATTCGATTGATATGCTGGAAGAGCTCAGAATGTTGACAAGCATGACACAATTGTCAAGAGATTTCAGGAAGATGTAATCGATCGGCGATGACATCAAGTCAAAGGAATGATGAAGCAAAAAGTTATTGGAACCACGGGTACAACGCAAACTCGAAACCAAGCTTGTTGTTCAAGGAGAAATGATATGACATGGAAAAATCAACGTAAACTTAGCTCATCGTCGAGAATTGTGCTGCAAGAAGAAGGATCGGGTAGCACAGTTAAAATTTATCATGATAATGATATAGCCGATCAGGCTAGGAATGACTTGAATGAATATTAAACTCGTAAGCAACGAAAATTACTTAGAGTTGTTGAATCGGAGTGCGGGATCGATTCTCTTATCGGTGTTCTCGAGTGACTGATAACTCAGAACCCGAGGGGAAATCTGAAATCGGTGAGAAGTAATACTAAATGAATATTCATAGGAAGCAACTCAGTTATTTGATATTCTCGAGATACCAGGGGTAATATTCGAAGGTAGACCATATTAGAGTTTGGACATGTGTATTGATATGCAGAAGGTAAGCACTTCAACTTGTCCGAGAAAGGGGATCAAAGAAGACAATCTTGGTTGGAACCACGATTGCAAAGGCCAAAATCACAGATATAGGATTAAATTATACCAAGGGAATAATTATTGCTACAAGAAGCTTCCATGATAATATCTACATCGTTTCCATGGGCATGAACAAAAAGTTCAAGGTCGACTCCCACTTCTCCAATGCATAACCTTTCATTCACTTCTCGCGTTCAATGAAGTTGTGGTGTTGAAATGTTATCTGCAAGACACCAGAAGAGTATGACTCGTGAAAACTCTTGGGTTCACATGGATTAAGGAAGACATAGGTTCAACCCATAGGGGCATCTTGGGAACATATACCACAAACTCCACGAGTAAAATAACACAAGCTCAAAGGTAGAGCATGGTTGAGAAGGCAGAGGATACAATTTACCAAAGCCATAATGTATCTGAGGAAAGGCTCCAAAAGGTTATTGAATATGAAGGACGTTACCATATAAAATCCAACAAAGGATCTGGCGGTCCACATAGGATCTGATGTGAGTGTAGTCAATCAGAATAGGGAAAGAATGCAAAGGCATCGAATTATAGATATATCTGGATAACTTCAAGGCTTGAATACAAAGGAATTACGATTTTCAAATCAGAAGATCTGAAGCAGAGGCTCTGATCAAAAGATGAGTAAGTTGAATAGACCTAAAGGTGCACCCGATCAAATCTTGATTGGGTAAGAACCAGCTCATAACCGGAGCGATGTCGAAGCGAAAGAAAATTTCCAAGGATTAATTGATGATTGCAGTATTCGCTCACACGTTGAATCCATAGGAACAGAATGACAACCACAAAGAATTTTAAAGAATATTGCTAGACATATGGAATTAATCCTAATGCAAGCAGGCAAGGAGAATCAAGAGCAACAGGATGCAGAGGATTTTCGGAAGAACGAATAGTATCCCAAAGAATTTGTGAAACACATAAACAACTCAGGATGAACGGATCCCCGATAAGTGTGAGGAATTATTCACACATGTATTCATGCGAAATAGGAGCTGCAAGGCAGTAGGCACAAAGGATTCTCGGAACAATACAGAGAATTTCGAGGCATCTCGTAATAACAAGAGCAACGAGGAATGATTGTAAGAATGGCAAGTGTATGTAGTTTTCCATAGGGGTTGACGGTGGAAGCGAATCACGAAAGCGATGGGCACAAGTTCTCGAACGAACATCGTAAAGTATCTTCGAAGTCTTCTGGTGAAGCAGGCAATCATATGCAATGAAGTGGCTCTCCGGGATGAAGTGGTTACGAGAACCTAATGTCAGAGTTAGCAAAATCGTTTAACCCGATTAGAAGAGAGATCAGAGTCCCAGATTAAAGGTCGAGGAGTAAAAGATCCTAATACCACCCAATTGGCGACGTGGGCCCGTAAGCCACACAACCAAGTTAGTAAAACAGTTTTGGACGACTAGACTCAACTTCGGCAAAGGAGTTGGAGGGGAGCTACCTACAGGCACTCGGCTCTGATACCAACTTGTGACGCCCTCGATTCAATCGTACACTAATCATACATGCAAATGTGTACGATCAAGATCAAGGACTCACGGGAAGATATCACAACACAACTCTAGACACAAATTAAAATAATACAAGCTTTATATTACAAGCCAGGGGCCTCGAGGGCTCGAATACACAAGAGTCAGCGGAAGCAACAATATCTGAGTACAGACATAAGTTAGAAAAGTTTGCCTCAAGAAGGCTAGCACAAAAGCAACATCGATTGAAAAGGCAAGGCCTCCTGCCTGGGAGCCTCCTAACTACTCCTGGTCGTCGGCGGTCTCCACATAGTAGTAGGCATCGGCAGTGGTATCTGGCTCCTGGGCTATGAAATCTGGTTACATCAACCGGAAAGAAGAAGAAAGGGGGAAAAGGGGGGAGCAAAGCAACCGTGAGTACTCATCCAAAGTACTCGCAAGCAAGGATCTACACTACATATGCATCGGTGTCAATGAAAAGGGTTGTATCTGTGGACTGGATTGCAGAATGCCAGAAGAGAAGGGGAAAGCCTAGCCTATCAAAGACTAGCATCTTCTAGAAACCATCATCTTGCAGCAACAGGAGGGAGTAGAGTAGCATAAAGTAAAGTAGTAGTAGTGTTATCAACCTCGGCCAAAGATCCTTTCTCGAATCCATGCGAGAAAGAAATCCCAGAGCCATACTATCCAGTTATCACCTCATATCCATGTCTCATCTCAAGTATCCAGTTTTAGTTGTATCGATCGGGGTACAACTCCAAGTGTTCGTTATCGTAGGACAGGCTATCGATAGAAGCAAGGTTGTCAGAATCGCGATTCTGCTATACGATTCTATGACTTTACAATCCAAACTAACCCCTCTAATTCTATGATTTTAGTTCATAGAATCTATGTTTTTACGATCCTGATAGTGAAGATTCTACGATTTGCGATCCTACCATCAGAGCTCCGATCCGATTCAAAATCGCGATTCTCACAACCTTGGATAGATATTTTCTTCCCTGCAGGGGTGCACCAACTTACCCACCAGGCTCGCTTAACTCCGGCCGGACACACTTTCCTGGGTCATGCCCGGCCTCGGCCAAACAATACGCCGCAACCCGACCTAGGCTTAATAGAGAGGCCAGCACGCCGGACTAAACCTATGCCCCCAGGGGTCATGGGCCATCTCCCCGGAAACTCCTGCATGTTGCGAGGGCGGTCGGTGAGCAGACCTAGCTACCTCCCTAAAAAGGCAGGAGCTTACCAGTCCAACCCGGCACGCGCCGCTCAATCGCTGATGTCTATTAAGCTTCGGCGATGCATACGACGCAGAACACCCATACAATGCCCACGTGATGGTTAGTGCTATCAGGCCAGAGGCCCCTCGGATCAAATATCCAAATCGTAGTGGATTGGGAACGCGAGGTAACAAGCAGAGACTCATGAAAGATGTGACCCCGTCGCCCCGTCTCGAGGACTTGCGGCAAGGGCTAAGAATGCACGGCCACGCCTCGTAATTATCTCGCGGGCACCCTCCGGGTCAACCCGACTCCACATCACTTGCAATTAAGCTCGCGCGGATACCCCTCAGATCCGACCCGTCTTTAGTAACATGGTTCAGTGTAAAGTCATAGTAACCATAGTAACTATGTGTCTAACACCAAGGGGAAAACCTGAGGAATCACCCTTGACGGATTCCACTCGATGTAATCATCAAGGTGAACGTAAGAGGAACTACCCTCGAAGTTCACACTTGGGGGGTTGCATGACAGAGCCTTATCGGAAGTGGTTAAGGCAGAATCACCCTCGATGACCACGACCGAATAGCTACACTACAGGGTAACATCAGAAGTGCTGATGAGCTCTCACCCCCGGCACTCGATAGTAACCCAGTAGTGTCGATCAACTAAGGGGAAAGTGATGTGCGGTGTCGGGGCCTGGTCTTCGATCCTGTTGATCGGGTCTTCAATGATGAAGCAGGGGCAACAAGGACAAGGTGGGGGTCACTGATGGATCACTAACCAACCTATACTACGCAGTTTAGGACAAGCGGGTAGGTTACAATAAGCAGGTTACAAAAGCAGGCTATGCATCAGAATAGGAGCAATCAATTACAGTAGAAAAATCTAATGCAAGCATGAGAGAATGGAATGGGCGATATCGGGATGATCAAAGGGGGGCTTGCCTGGTTGCTTAGACAAGAAGGAGGGGTCGTCAACACCGTAGTCGAACTGGGGGTCGCCGGCAGTCTCGGGGTCTATCGGAAAGAAGAGGGGGAAGAAACAATGAATACATAGCAAGCAAGTGCATGACAGAACAACAAGCGGAGCTAGACGTGTTCTAACGTGGTTCTACACGATACCGGTGAAGGGGGAAGTCAACTGGGAATATTTTTTCGGTTCCGGACCTATGTCAGACAGATGACCGGAGGGGGAAAGTTCCATGTTCAGATAGTTAGAGGCATCTGACAGGTAAACGGACTGCATGTTCAGATTCGTCTCGTTGTTCTGAGCAACTTTCATGTATAAAACTTTTTCATTCGAGTTACGGATTATTTCATATGATTTTTCAAAGATTTTAAACAATTTCAAGATTTACTTTTAAATAAAAACTTTAACATTAAAATAACAAAAAAAACCTTTGTACCCACTAAGATCTAGCCCTAGTGGATGACAAGTGGGGTCCAGAGGTGAACTATTGACCAGTCAAAGGTCCAGTCAGCAGTCAAATGAGTTGACCATTGACTTGGTCAAACCGACATGCGGGGCCCAGTTGTCATTGACACAAGTGTTAAAAGAAAAGTTAATTTAGCTTAGATAATTGCGGGGCCCATCTGTCATTGCGGTTTAGAGAGAGGGGGTTAGTGTTAAGTGGGATTAGCCCCACTAATTAGCCGGCCATTAGGGGCGGGCGTGCATCCACGCATGGCCACAACAGAGGCCTTGGGCGCGGCCGTCGCGACCTGGGCGAGGCCAGCAGGTGCCGGCGTGCATGCACGCACGCAAGTAGGGGTCGGCCACGGCGCGCCGGCAGGAGCGGCGACGCGGATGCTGCGGAGCCAAGGTAGCAGCGAGCGCGGTGTGGCGAGGTGCAGGGGAGCAGCGGTCTGCGGCGGCCAATGGTGGACACGGAGAAGGGGCGGCGTGCGGCAACAAAGCAGCAGGGGCGCGAGCAGCTAGCGGTGAGCAGCGAGGATGGCCGCGGCGATCGTGGGTACGACCAGCGTGGGCGTCTGACCAGCGATCTGGGCGCGTCGGGACGGGACCGGGTCGCGGCTAGGGGTGCACAGGCGGGCGTAGGCGCGGCAGGGAGGCAGCGGCAGCGGTAGAACAGCAGCAGTGGCATGGAGCAGTTAAGAGCAGCAGCAGCTCGCAAGGAGAAGAGGCAGAGCAGCGGCAGTACGCACACATGTACACGTACGCTGAAGCTCGCGCACGACAGTGATGGCGGCTTACGACGTACAAATCGAAGGGGAAAAGCAGGGGAATCGGTCGAGGGCCTCACCGCGAAGCTCGTGGGTGCAACCGGGGAGGCCGGGTGGTTCGGTGGTGGAGGACTCGACGGCAGAGGTTGAAGAAGGCAGTCGATTCGGTCGAGGTGGGGCCTCGAGCTTGAGTTGATCCGCGTAAAGGAAGAAGGGAGGCAGGTGGAGCTCCTAGCGCAAGCTCGGCCGGAGGGGACGACGACGGTTCGCGGAGACGATGAGGCGGTGACGATGGCAGCAGCTTGGACGCAGTGAATCGGGAGAGGGAAAGGATGAGGGGAAGAACATAGGCTAGGGTTTCGGGAGGGTGCGATGGCGACGTCTTAACCAACGGGAGGAACCGCGGGATGGACGACGCGTGTGCATCGGCGATTTGAACAAGCGCGATGGGGATGAACAGGAGGTTGAAGGAGACTAGAGGTGGGCTGGGTTGCACTGTTCATTGGGCCATTTAAGCACACAGTTCTGGTTTTTTTTATTACCTCTCTATGTTTTCTTCTTTAGTTATTGTTTTGTATTTTTATTTTGTGCCAAATGATTTTTGTTGAACGGGAGACTTGTCACTAGAATAATTGGCGACAATATGGAGTTGCCCACAAGGTTTTGGGGATTGTTTCAAATCCATCCAATTTATGTTTGAATTTAAAAGCTCTACATAAGTGTTATTGGGCCACTTCATCATTTATTGGGGAATTATTGGTGAATCAAAAGATGTTGGTTTTAACATGACAAAGGTCAGAGGGATTTATACTAAAATGCGAACATTTTAGTATTATCGTTTGGAGAAACAATATTTTCACTTGTCTTTTAATTTGAATTTGAGGTCGGTTTGGAACAAAGTGATGATTAGCAAAATTTACTTATAATGATGTGGCACCATTAACAGGAGTTTACTGTAGCATGACACTGGGGGTGTTACAGTGTTCTTCTTGATGAATAATCACATGTCCAAAAGATCTTCAAGAACTTCGCCAAGAAGGCCCAAAACCAATTTGATGTGAAGATCAAGAAGGTTCAAAGTGACAACGAAACGGAGTTCAAGAACGCAAAATGTGTATACCTTTCTTGACGAAGAGGGGATTTCACATGAGTTCTCAGCTACATACACGCCTCAAAAAATTGGAGTTGTTGAGAGGAAGAAATGGACACTTATCAAGGTGGCAAGAACGATGCTTGATGAATACTAGACACCAAGACACTTTTGGGCGGAAGCGGTTGAGATAACTTGTCATGCTATGAATCGACTATATCTTCACAAACTTCTCGGTAAAAATGGCGTACGAGCTACTCACCGGTAACAAACCCCAAGTTGGATACTTTCGAGTATTCAGCTCAAAATGCTACATTCTAGATAAGCATCATCGTTCATAATTTGCTCTAATTCTCATGAAGGTTTCCTACTTGGTTACAGCTCAAACTCTCACACCTACTGTGTCTACAACAACTTCACTCGAAAGGTTTAAGATACGGTAGATGTGAAGTTTGATGAATCTAACGGCTCGCTATTAGAGCAATTGCCAATTGATGTAGGAGACAGAGATCCATCAGAAGCAATCCAAGACTTGTCTATCGGCAAGATTCGCCCAACGGATGTGAAGGAGATCACTTCGTCCATTCAAGTGGAAGCCTCAACTTCACATCAAGGTGAACCACAAGTTGACTTGGAGGCATCCACAAGTGGAATGTGGCAAGACGCAGGGAATGAGGAAGTACATCAAGATGATCCACCTCGACCTCCATCTCCACCTCCACAAGCGAACGGCAACATCAACAACAATGAAGAAGATGATGATGATGAGGATGTTCCACCTCAAGAGATCATGCTGTCGAACAAATCTTTGATGATATCCAAACCAGGAGAATTACTCGCTCTAAAACTCGTTTGGCTAACTTTGTGAACATTACTCATCCATTTCTAGCATTCAACATATGAAGGATGAAGAAGCTCTTGAGGATTCGTATTGGATAAATGCTATGCACGAAGAGATCCACAACTTTGAAAGGAATCAAGTGTGGACATTAGTAGAAAAGTCCAATGATGATCATGATGTCATTGGAACCAAGTGGGTGTTTCAAATAAGCAAGATGAAGATGGACAAGTTATACGCAACTAGGCTCGTCTCGTCACTCAAGGCTACACTCAAGTCGAAGGTATGGACTATGGTGAGACATATGCTCCCATTGCTAGACTTGAGTCCATTCGCACTTTACTTGCTTATGCCAATCACCATGATATCACTTTATATCAAATGGAAATTAAAAGTGCTTTTCTAAATGGTGAAATTGAGGAGGAAGTTTATGTTAAACAATCTCCCAGCTTTGTTAATCCCAAGAAACCTGATCATGTTTACAAACTTCACAAAGCTCTTTATGGTCTTAAACAGGCTCCTAGAGCATGGTATAAATGGGCTTTGAAATTGGAAAAAACCATTCTACAATTTTTATTAAAAGGGTTAATGGTAAATTATTTGTATGCCAAATTTATGTGGATGATATCATATTTGGTTCTACTAACCCCCATTTTAGTGAAAAGTTTGGAAGGCTAATGTCGGAGAAGTTTGAGATGTCTACGATGAGTGAACTCAAATTTTTCCTTGGGTTGTAAATCAAGCAAACTAAGGAAGGTAACTTTGTCTCACAAACAAAGTGTACCAAGGATCTTTTCAAGAAATTCAACATGCATGAAAGCAAAGGTATGAAAACACCCATGCCTACTAGTAGACATCTTGACTTGAGTAAGGATGGGAATCCAGTTGAACAAAAGGTTTTCCGTTCTATGATTGGTTCATTTCTATATCTATGTGCCTCCCGTCCTAATATTATGCTAAGTGTGTGCATGTGTGAACGATATCAAGCGGATCCTAGAGAATGTCATCTTAAGGCCATGAAAAGGATAGTGAGATATTTAATTCATACACCAAACTTTGGCATTTGGTATCCTAAGATGTCATCTTTTGATCTTATTGGCTATTCCGACTCGGACTATGCCGGTGACAAGGTTGATAGGAATTCTACTTCAGGTACTTGTCAATTTCTTGGTAGATCCCTTGTCTTTTGGTCCTTCAAGAAACCAAACTCAGTGTCCTTATCCACTGCCGAAGCGGAATACATTGCCGCTGGATCATGTTGTGCCCAATTACTTTGGATGACCAAACTATTAAAGTTTATGGGATACATGTGAAACATGATCCATTGCTTTGTGACAATGAGAGTGCTATTAAGATTGCTCACAATCCTGTGCAACATTCTCGAACTAAGCATATTGAAGTTTGTCATCATTTCATTCGTGATCATGTTGCTAAAGGAGACATCAATCTTAAGCATGTTCGTACCGATAAGCAATTGGCGAATATATTCACTAAACCACTTGATGAAAAGGTATTTTGCCGTTTCAGAGGTGAATTGAATATCATTGATGCCTCAAACTTGGAATAGAGATTCCATTTGGATACATGCAAGGCATGAGCCTTTGATACTAATCCTTGATACTTCTCTTATGATGATGATCATTTGTCTTGGATATATATTTGCACCCCTTGCATGTCATCTAACCCTTGTAGGTACTTGGATGAGCCTAAATCTAGGAGATTGCAAGTCATTCACATCTTGAGCAATTTCTACATCACCAAGTATCTATGGTTCGGTTGTTGAATCCAAGGAAGCATGAACTCACTCAAAATATCCTTTGACTATTTCAGTATGTCAAAATTTCATGAATGTTAATTAGGATACACAAGTTCTATTCCTTGCAAGACTAACCCATGTAGGAAGATCAACTTCAACTCCAAAGGGTGCTTCCAACTCTAGATGGTCTACATCAACCTTGAGAATCCAATATAAGTTCAACTATATGATTAAGATCAACACCACAACCCAAGGTATGTCATTCCATCTTAGAGAGGCTTTGCTCCAAGTCATGAGTTAAAGAAACTCAACAAGATGTGAATACATCAAAATGTTTAAATGAAAAATGGTAACCCCATTTTGAGCTTAACGATGAGTATGACCTATGATCAAGTGATCTCACTTGACTCCTAAGTCAATATACTCTAACATAGGTGACTATGTCGCCGACCACCTCTATATGAAGTTCTATATTATTCCCTTGTATATTGCTTTTCAATTTGCTTTTCTTCTTGTGTTTCCCCTTCTACAACAAAAAAACTTCATCTAGATCTCTTTTTGATTTCTGTTTTATCAGTCCCTAGTTAATTCATTACAAATCCTTATAAAAATTCCTTGCAAATCTTTGTGAGATTGCATTTGCCAAGTGAGCTGAGTTGACAAAATTGTCCTCTGCGCTGAACTCGGCCTCACCGATCCAAGCCCGTCAGCCAGACCGAAATACAAGGTTTCCTTGTACATAGTTCATTAGTACAACCGACATGGACTAGCTCGGTCTCACCGGTGAGCATCTTTAGTGGCTCTTCTATCTCGGAGTCACCAATGGAAACAGGTCGGTATCACCAATTTCACTTCTGAGAAAACATTTTGCCATTTTATATTGCATATTTTCTCAGCTCCACTCAATGATTCTTTTCCTCTATCAGCATCTTAAGCTACATGCTGCTTTATAGTGTCTCTCAAGGACCACATCTACCCGACTCATGATCCGGAAGCTACCCTTCTTGGAAATTGATGTCAAAGGGGGGAGAGAGAGAGAGCACATCAAAGCTTATCAAATCAAACTTATCAGAAGAAAGAGAGTGCATCTAAGCTCTTCTAAAGATGCATATTAACAAGAGGAGAGAAGTCACATGTCTTTAAGAGGGGAAAGACATGTAGTTTAATTGATTCTTTTTTGCTCTGTTTTAATCGATTTATCTCACCCTAACATCTCCACTATCCAATGTGAGATTCAGGGGGGGAGAGAGTATGTGCTTAAGGGGAGAAAAATCCTTGGAACCTATTGCAAATCTTTAAATCTTTGGGGACATGTCTATATCTGAATAAAGTACTCACCTATTACATGTCATCCTAGTCTTGGTATTCTTGTGGATCTTGAAATTATTTTGTTTGGAGTATTCTTGTGTTATCTAACCCTGTTTTCTCAAGTTGATTCCTTCAAAAGTCAGCCCAAGAACCACAAGGTAAGTATACATCACACTCATGTGCATGATGATCTCTTGTTGTTGCACATATATTTTGCAAGAGGGATTCATAAACATGAAGGTACAACTCTCAATCATATTGTTTGCTCAGATGCATATAGCCAAGATACATGTAACTCATTACCCACTCTGTCATGCAATGCATTCACATGTTCCTCTAGCTTATCTTCACATGATTGCATACATGTAGGGGGAGCTTATGCATGTTACATGTTCCTCCAAAGCTTTGCTTACTACTTTTCATATCATTTATTTAAAGCTTTGATGTATGTTGTCATCAATTACCAAAAAGGGGGAGATTGAAAGCACAAGTGCTCCCTGGGTGATTTTGGTAATTAATGTCAGCATATTTCTTGTTGGACTAATAGTTTTATCTACTGTATTTCAGACAAGTACAACAATGGTGTGGCAAAGACAAGATGATGTGGAACCCCTTCAAAATGCTAAGGACAAAGATTGGCAAAATCTCAAGACTCTTCATCTTTATTTTAGTGATCCAAGATCACATTGAGTCCATAGGAAAGCTAATACTATTAAAAGGGGATGAGGTGTTGCTTAATGGATTACTTGCTCAAGTGCTTAGTGATATTGCTCCAAAACCCTCAGCCACTTTCTCCGTCCAAATATGTCCAAACCCAAAACTCCAACTCGGCCCCACCGATTGTATCTATCCGGAGCCACCGAGTTCACATGACATAGCCACTGCCAGAAACCCTAACAGTTTGGTCTCACCGATACGGATCTTAGTCCCACCGAGATGGCCTTGTCAACGCTCTGTGACTTGTTGCATTTATTTCGGTCTCATCGAGCTTATGCAATCGGTCTCACCGAGTTGGCTTGATAGATTCTCAGTTGCTTATTGCTTCACTTTGGTCCCACCGAGTTGATGCAATCGGCGCCACCGAGATGATGTTTGCCCTAAGCCCTAGCGCATCGGTCCCACCGAGTTGTTTTAGTCGGTCCCACCGAAATTCCTAACGTTCACATTTTTGAACTGATCGGTGCCACCGAGTTTAACCATTCGGTCCCACCGAGACGAGTCAAATGTGTGTAACGGTTGGATTTTGTGTGGAGGCTATATATACCCATCCACCCCCTTCTCCATTTGTGAGAGAGCCATCAGTACGTGTCTATACTTCCACCATTCATTTTTTGAGAGAGAACCACCTACTCATGTGCTGAGATCAAGAGATTCCATTCCTAGCATTTGAACCTTGATTTCTAGCCTCCCCCAAGTTGCTTTCCACACAAATCATATTTCCACCATAGCCAAATCTGTGTGAGAGAGTTGAGTGTTGGGATGGCTATCATTTGAAGCACAAGAGCAAGGAGTTCATCATCAACACACCATCTATTGCTTTTGGAGAGTGGTGTCTCCTAGATTGGTTATGTGTCACTTGGGAGCCTCCGACATGTTGTGGAGTTGAACCAAGAAGTTTGTAAGGGCAAGGAGATCGTCTACTTCGTGAAGATCTACCGATTAAGGCAAGTCCTTCGTCGGCGATGTCCATGGTGGGATAGACAAGGTTGCTTCTTCGTGGACCCTTCGTGGATGGAGCCCTCCGTGGACTCACGTAGCCGTTACCCTTCGTGTGTTGAAGTCTCCATCAACGTGGGTGTACAATAGCACCACCTATCGCAACCACGCTAAAAATTCTCCATGTCTCCTTTGCGTTTGCACACTCCAATCCCATCCCTTTACTTTCTTGCAAATTGCATGCTTTACTCTTTCAGCTGCATATACTCTTGTCATGCTTGCTTAAAATGTATTGTGAGTGCTTTAACATGTGCTAAACTCAACCTTAACTTGAAGAAATTAAAAACCGCCACTTTTGCTTCTTAAGGGTCTAATCACCCCCCCCCCCCCCTAGACCCCTCTTCTCGATCATTTCAAAGACTTCTCACATGTCCTCAAGAACAAATAGAACTATTCATAAAGCATAATTGTGCTTATGATCAGAGGATATAAGTATGTGTTTAACAATCTAAACGTATGAATCTTCCACCAAGTAAACCAACTAACATGAACTACAATATATAAGTAACACTGCTAGCACCCTGAGGTACCAATCTGAGGTTGGATATAAAAGTTGAGCAAAGGGATGAACTAAGGTTTTGAGATAAGATGGTGCTGGTGAAGATATTGATGAAGATGAGTCCTCCCATGATGAGAGGAGCGTTGGTGATGATGATGGCTTTGATTTCTCCCTCCCGGAAGGAAGTTTCCCAAGCGAATCGCCCCGCCGGAGAGCAAAAGTGCTCCTGCTCAGGTTCCACCTCAAGACGACGGCGACGGCCTATATCTCTCGGAGGGAGGTTTTCCCAAAAGTCTTTTATTTATTTATTTTTTCTAGAGAAAATGGCTTCATATAGGAGAAGATGAGCAACAGTTGACCTCTGTGGGCCCCAAAGTCTGGGTGACGCGCCCCCCGGGCTTGTGGGCCCATCGAGGCTCCTCTCAGGTGTTTTTCTTGCTAGTTATATTTCAAAATAAATCTTCGTAAATTTTCAAGTCATTCCGAACTCCGGAAAATAGCTATCTCTGTAGTAGGTTTTCCATGTCAGAATTCCAGCGGCCGGTAATCCCTTTTCTTTTGATGTATCTTGCATTTTGAGAGACAAATGGCATTATAATTGCATCATAATATGGAATATAACTTTAAAACAATATAAATAACAGTATAAAAACATGATGCAAAACGGGCGTATCACTTGCCAAGGGGAAATAAGTTCGCTGCATTGCGGGACGGTCTAGGGCTCTGCGTGAGGGCTATCTCTCACTAATGAGGCTCCGTTGCTAGGGATAGTCTTCTACTCCGCCTTGTTCCATGTCTAAATTTGGCACCTGTGCCACCCCTAGCTTAAACTATCTTTTGAACTATGTTATTTCTCGCTCAGCTACTCTAGCTCAGCTTGAGCGTTGCTGAACAGATGTGCTCGTCGGTTTGGCCTCCTTTAATGAAAATGAGGCAAGGGGGAGGGGGCCTTTTCGTCATAAAAAGAACCCGGACATGGACAGTCCAGCCTAAAAGCCCGACATTCGGGCCGGGCTCAGGCTCGGCTTTTCCACCCGAAGCCCGGCCAGAAAGCCGAAAGATAAGCCCGAGGTCTGGCTTTGCAAAGCCTGACCCGACCAAAGCCCGGCCCGGAGAATGTCCATGTTTAGTTATAAGGGCCAAAAAAAGCTCCGTGTTGCCGGAAAAAAATAATGGCCCGGGGTTTGCTTCAACACCGGCCACAGCAAGTCCACGGTTAAATCATTGCGTACTGTCTAGTATATTTGCGAGGATCTTGGCGGGCATTGCCGCCATTCGATCGATGCATAAATTCGCAGGCACAAGATGGGATGCGCCGACTGCTCTTGCTACTCCACTCGGCGCAGCACCCGGATCCAAATGATCAAAGCTGGATATCGATGCACGGAAGGCAGGAGCCGTATGTGTCGCAGCCGGCCGAGCACTGCCGGGCCGGTGGGGGTCCGATGCGTCGACCATCCCGATCCTAGCTTGCGCCCGCTTTGGTTGCCTGCAAAGGGACCAGTGAGCGAGTACTTACTAGGGTGGTCATAGGACCACCACTGCCCGGCCTTGTTGGCCCGGCTGCTGCGACGTTCGTAGCAAGCACCACCATGGCAGCAAGCATGGCCGGCCCCTGACACCTCCCCAGCATAGGTACATACTCGTAGACGCTTGCTGCGTACTTAACGTAAGCAGCCACTGTAAATACGTACAATACAAGTAAACTATTCAAACTTTCTAATTGTACATCTCTCTCTGCTGGCAGTACATCTCTCTCTGCTGGCAGCTGAAGCCATGAAGCGTCGCGTAGGATAGGATCGGATGCTGCTGTACTGATTGTGTAGGCGTAGCGTAGTGATTCGGTAGCTAGATGGGCTGCAGGGTTTCAGCTTCCAAGTACGCTGCGGCTGGCTGCCCAAGCTGGTCCAAGGGGGCGGAGTGGAGGGGATTTTTACGTGCAACACACAGGGACGCAGCGACGCTCAGACACGGAGGTGTCGTCTTGGGAGTAAATTATTCAGTGCGTCAGCAAGCAAGCACACTTGGGCCTCGGGACGGGAGGCCGCAGCCGCAGCCTCCCTCAAAAAGATTGCAACGGTCTTTCTTTCTTTGGCTCCTAGATTCCTCTTCTTCAGCTGCTGCAAGTTTTACCACGACCAGGCAGTGGTAAAAACCTACCTGCCAAGGTTGCTACGTGGAGTGGTAAAAATCTGCCAAGGAGTACTACTAAAAATCTGCGACGTCACGCCTGCCAGTATATGAAAACTCTCTGGCTGAAATGCTATCGCTGGTTTTGAAGTAGTAGTAGTTATTTTTGCAAACGGAGCTGAGAACCCTTTGCCGGTAACGTTCCGGGTGATTTCCAGGAGTAAAGAAAGAAAACGGTCGACGAAAAGCAGCTACTAGTTGTTGCCCAAATGTTAAGATTCGTAGGAGCATCTCTTCGCACTCCGATGAACCACACCCGCATATCGAGGAGTCAAACAAGGGGGAGCGCACAGTGCACATTTCAGGAATCCAATAGCCTCCCCCGATTTCGACGATCAGCAGTTCTTGCTCTTACTATCAGATACGGAGTAGATGCTCACTTGACATCAGATTTCAGATTAATAATATTACAACAAAATGCGCGGCGCGGCGACACTGCATCGCTCTACTCTTGATGCTAACAAACGGTAAGAAAGAAAAAATTAAGAGGAAAAAATCTACTACTCTTTACACAGGAGGAGGATCCTTGGGCTAGTGAGAGAGGGGAGGGAGCTTGCTTGTCTGTCTGCTACTCCTCGATGGATCGGTCGACCTTCGCACGCGGTGGCGGCGCGGCGTGCCTCACGCGTAGTCGCGCCAGCACACGAGCATGGTGACGCAGCGGCGCATGATGTAGAACCGCGCGCGCTGCTCCTTGACGAGCCGCGCGCAGCGCCCGGGGAAGGACGACCGCCGGCCCTTGGCGCCGCCGCCGTCCGCGCGCACGCCCATCGCCGCCCCCTTCCCGCCGCTCCTCTTCTTGGGCGGCGTCTGCTTCTCCTCGGCGCCGCAGACCTCCATGAGCACCGGCCACCGACCTTCCTGCGAGCCCTTCCTCGAGCTGCGAACCTCTGCGAAGGGGGTGGGAGAGAGAAAAGCTCTAGCTTGGACGAAGAGGAGAAGAGAAGAGGATCGAGGAGAGTGAGACAGTGAGCTGATGAGGGAGTGAGGTGGGAAACTCTAGCTAGCTCTTGGCCGGGAAGAGCATAAACCTGTGATTATATAATGGAGCAGGGTGGTAGCTGGCTGGCCCGCGCATGACGACCCCAGAAGGACCTACTTGATGTTTTTTCTACGTGTATGCAGGGTTTTTGCTGTTCAGCCAAAGCTCACTTCTAATCTCCTACTCATATCGTTGCTTTTTATCTTGTTCTTGCGCGCACTCGTGCAACACCACAAAGCAGCGTGTCTATCAGGGATGGGGCCAGATTTGATGCTTTTTTATGTAGTAAGTAGTGCCCTTTTCTCTAGCAAACAGTGCTTGGACTTAAGAGTGACAGCGAAGTGGTTGAGAAATGGCCAAGGTCAGTGCGAGTTAATACGCTCAGCCGTAGCGTTAGACTCGGTTCCATTATAGTAATGTTTTCTTGACAAGCTAATAAAACCCATGCACAGAACCGTCCAATCAAAGTTATGATGGAACAGGAGCAACAGCAGCAGGAAACCATCAGTAAATTTGACCATTGCACATACGAGTAAGCACACACTGTGTTGAGAAAAGATGAACAGTGACCGCGATGAACATCCAAGCCTTGAGATCGAGTCTCCATACACGAAGCAACAGTAGCTAGGAAACCATCGCTAAATTTGACCATTGCACGCAATGACACAAGCACACGCCGTGTGAGGACTGAGGAGGAGCGATGAACAGTGGCCGTGATGAGCATTCAAACCTAGAGAGAGTCTCCAGACACAAAGTAGCCATCCCCACCCAGGACGCAAACCCACAGGCGCACGGGCAGGGCTTTGCAGATGATGCACGGGAGCTGGCCAGCTGGGCCGTGCGTCGGGTCAAAAGCTCGGGCTGCCCGAGAACTTCGCTCGAAATGGCTAAAAGCACGTAGGCCCGCCATGCCCCAGTGTGGTGGTGGCGTACGCTAGAACGCCATATCCCTCGATCACTTCGCTCCCATTGTGGTGGTACATACGTAGAGCAGTCGGTCGGCGGGAGACGGTGGGCCGACGCATAAACACGGCACATCGACGGAGCTAGCTAAGCCGGCAAATTTGACCATTTTAACCTCTGGGCAAAATCAATTCACGGAATGAACTGTCCGTAAAACTATTTCACACCCCTAACCTTTTTGTGTAGCGCCCGCCACGACGGCGCCACACCCTACTGTGCAGCGCCTAGCACGGGGTTGCACACCATCCATCGTGGCAGCCTCGGCCGCACCAAGAAGGTAACGCCTCGGGCTAGGCGCCACACATGTAATGTCAGCGCCAAAGACGTAAGCGCCAGACGGTGACTTAGATGCCACCGCCGCCCCCCCCCCCACCCACCCATTCGTTCGGTTTTGAAGTAATGTATAGCGCGGCGCGGCGGGTTCCTCCTCTCCCCTCTCAATCCCTCTCCCAAATCCTTCAGATCCGACGATTTGGTCCGTGCATTTCTTCACCAATCCATCCTAAAAGGTACTCTCTTCCGATCCCCTTCTTTCTATCCATAGAAAATATGATATTTTGAAGATTTGGGGAATACTTGTTTGATTAGATTAGATTTGAATCTTGCATGTATTAGAACTTTGCATGTATTGATTTGTTTGATTGATTTGGGGAACCCTTGTTTGTTTGATTTGTGGAACCCTAGTTTAGTTTATGGAAGAGTTATTTTTATGAAGTAGGCATAGTTTATGGAAAAGTTATTTGTATGAAGTAGGCCTAGTTATTTGTGAAACCCTTTTTTATTAGTTATGTTTGATTTGATATGGTTGAATACATAGATTGGTATGGTTGCATCTAGTAGGCCTACTTTAGTTTTTTTGTATTCGAAAGATAATCGTGTTGACAAGAAAGCTATTTGCAAATTGCTAGGATGGTTTGGCTTCTCAATGATCATTGGGATCTACAACACCGGTCGTACGCTATGTCGGTGAAGCAGCAGGTAATAATGAAAGTTGCCGGTGTTATGAATTTCGTGTTTTTTTTCAAACACATACCCCCCATATGTAATGATTTGTTTGTTTGCTTGTAGGAGCTTGCTCTGTGAAGCTTCGCTCCGAGGGTCAACCTTGGGTGGATGCGCTATGATGAGCGGTACGCGCCGTATGTTAGGGAGACAGGACTTCTCCCTTTCATTCGGTTAATCGACCGGTCGACGCCACCCAACAATGCTCCAAAGACTCACCGCGCTTATTGATCATTGGAGGCCGGAGACACACACTTTCCATCTTGGATGGGAGATGACCGTGGCGCTCGAGATATAGCTATGATCACGGTCTTCCTATCGATGGGAATCCTCTATGTATGAGCACCGATTCTGATGGGTGGCGCGAGCAAATGCTTGCCCTTATCGGTATGGTTCCTCCGGAGCCGCGGGAACTAGAAGTACAAGGCAAGAAGAAGGAAAGAGTCGCAGCCGGTGCTACTTTCACGTGGATTGTATCGAACTTCAATAATTGCCCTGAGGATGCTGATGAGGACACGGTGAAGACATATGCTCGTGTCTACATGTGGTACGTGATATCCGAGAGTATGTTTGCCGATGGCACATGCAAGAATGCTCCATGGATGTGGCTCAAGCGTTGATCGTCTTCGATAGCAAATGGAGTTGGGGTTCGCGACATCGGCTTACTTGTATAGACAGTATGAAGTTGTTTCCGTTTCAATTCATTGGTACATTATGAATGCGATCTTCTTTATTAACTCAACCATGTTCTCTTTTATGTGCAGTTGGACGAAGCTTTGTTGTAGGCTATCTGGAGGTATTGGTGGTTGTTTGCTCGCACTTTCCATATGGAGCTGGGAGCGTTTGCGGTTGGATGACCAAGACCGTGAAGTTCGATGATTGGGACGAGAAAGACGACCCTCGGCTCCCCACTTGGGCTTACAAGTGGGATGTGTTAAATGAGATGACGGATGATCCCTCGGTCATGTACAAGCTGTCTGAGAGCAAGATGGACGAATCACGCTGAAAGGTGAATCGACATTGCATAAGTTATTATCATGCTTCCATCGTAACTCGATATCAATTTTGCATTCTATCCCATTTTGTAGGTTGAATGGGAACCGTATGGAAAAGGAGAGAGTTTTGGGAACCCTATAGAGTTCAGCTGAATCCGATGTGCACTAGGGATAGGGATCTACGGCATATGCGGTGTCCACTCATATGCAATCGGGCGGTTGAGCTTCACCTGCCACATCGGGTGTACCGTCGGTTTGGTTTGTTCATGCCACACCCGCGGAGTGGGAGGACACCTCCATAGTGCTACACGTAGAAGATATAATCAACCTTGAGCAATTAGCAGCTTCTCGGCGGTTTCGATGATGCTAATATTATGTTTCTAACTTGCGATTGGATAGGAAAAAGCAGCGGAAGATTAAGGATTGGGCCAAGCATCACAACAACTATGTCATACGGTGGTAACTGGCGTGGAGCAAGCTAAAGTGGAAAACGAGCCAAGCTTCGTGAGCACCGCCCGATTATGTTCAACAACTATCTAACATGGTTTCTAGGCGTCACCCGTGTGGAGGTATGCAAGCCGGCGATGATGATGAGATTTTGGAAGAACCCACCGTCTTTGATGAGGTAGCCCACACCAAGACAACGCATTAGTCGGAAAGGCAACTCGGTGATCCTGCGGGGCCAATGATGAACTTTGTGGTATTTGCCCTTTTGCTTTTCAATTCGCACTATTCACATCTTCACTTGCCTAACACGTTAATACCGTTTACGCTCATAGCGTGCCCGCATCAAGAAAGCGGTGATGAGACCGACACTATTCTCGAAACAACCCCACCGGCAAAAGCGATGGGGAAGGTGCACCGAGCATTCATTAAGGTTCACATCTCCTTCAAACTAGCACTTAACATGTGTTGCTACGCTCGATGTCTCATTCACTTGTTCATGTTGCGCGCGCGGGGCCAAAAGTTAAGGCGGTCACAAACCTTTTCGGTTGTCGTGACCCCGAGTATGTATCACCAGAACGTTCTAGGTCGGCGACACCATCAGATCCAACTTCTGGCCATACTAATCCTTTGGACGATGAGGATGTGGGTGTGGTCACCCAAGATGTGGGTGTGCTCACCCAAGAGGTATGGCCTGAGGTTATATATCCAATTGTTGATGCATTTCTAACTATATTCTCACACACGGTCTTTCCATATCTTTTGTGGATGCATAGGTTCCTGATGATATGACCTTGGGGACCTACAAGGTTTGGTCTGCATACGAGTTAAAGCCTAGGAAGGGATTCAAGAAATACACACCTGAGGACTTCACCCAAAGAGGCAAAAGACGGTCGGCACCTCGCGGATGGCGGCTTTGGACGATTATTTGGATGACGGTGTGGATGACGTGGAGGAACCGGAGCCAGAGCCGGAGCGGGTTCGTCTTCCTAGGAAGGTGAAGAAGATAAGCTCCAAGAGAGGGGGAGGAGCCAGCAAGCGCGGAAGGAACTAGTCGTCGTTCTCTTTTAGTAATGGTAGTAATGGTAGCTATGTTGGTGGTAATGTCGAACTTGTCGTGATGGTCATTCTATGTGTTGAACTCTATGTTGGTGGTAATGTTTAACTTAAATCTCTTAGTAATGCTTATTCTGTGATGCAACTATCTGTGATGCAAAACTGGAGCAACAAAGAGCAACAGAACGAAGGAAAAGTTACAGACCTGTGCGGCGCCTAGCCTGGAGGCGTCACACCCCATAGTGCAACGCCTAGCATGCAGGCGCTGCACTATGGAGTGTGGCGCCTCCAGGCTAGGCGTCACACATGTCTGTAGCTATCCAGAGAGCAACAGAAGGTAGGCCTGCAGTTTTGGCCAAAAAATTCGCTAAGTGTTTGTGCAGCGCTTAGCCTGGAGGCGTCACACTCCATAGTGCAACGCCCAGCTCGCAGGCGCTGCACTATGGATTGTGGCGCCTCTAGGCTAGGCGTCACACATGTCTGTAGCTATCCAGAGAGCAACAGAAGGTTGGCCTCCAGTTTTGGCCAAAAAATTCGCTAAGTGTTTGTGCAGCGCCTAGCCTAGAGGCGTCACACTCCATAGTGCAACGCACAGCTCGCAGGCGCTGCACTATGGATTGTGGCGCCTCCAGGCTAGGCGTCACACATGTCTGTAGCTATCCAGAGAGCAACAGAAGGTTGGCCTCCAGTTTTGGCTAAAAAAGTCGCTAAGTGTTTGTGCAGCGCCTTGAATGGAGGAGCCACACCCCATTGTGCAACCCTAGCGCACAGGCGCTGCACTATGGAGTGTGACGCCTTCATGCTAGGCGCTGCACAGGTCTGTAGCTTGACATACATTTTGTTGCTCTCTGGATAGCTACAGACATGTGCAGCACCTAGCATGGAGGCGTCACACACCACAGTGCAGCGCCTCTGTTCTAGGTGTTGCCTTTGTGGAGTGTGACGCCTGCTTAGGCGCCGCATGTGTCTGTAACTTGACATACATTCATTGCTCTTCTCGATAGCTACTGAGACTGTGCAACGCCTAGCATGGAGGCGCCACACACCACAGTGCAGCGCCTCTGTTCTAGGCGTTGCATTGTGGAGTGTGACGCCTCCGCGCTAGGCGCTGCACATGTCTGTAGCTTGACATACATTCTGTTGCTCTCTGGATAGCTACAGACCTGTGCAGCGCCTAGCATTGAGGCGCCACACGCCACAGTGCAGCGCCTCTGTTCTAGGCGTTACCTTTGTGGAGTGACGCCTCGCTAGGCGCCGCATGTGTCTGTAGCTTGACATACATTCTGTTGCTCTCTGGTTAGCTACAGACCTGTGCAGCGCCTAGACTGGAGGCGCCACACACCATAGTGCAGCGCCTCTGTGCTAGGCATTGCACTTGGATTTAGTGAATTTTTTAGCATATGCAAACATAGTAAGATGATGTGAAGTAGGATTGATACATAGCAATCTAACAACTGTGAAGAGAACATATGCACAAAGTAGTTCACGACATATAGTAGTTCATAACACATAGTACTTCACGACACATAGTAGTTCTTACAACCAAATCAAGGAGGAGACATAGTAGTTCACGACACATAGTAGTTATTACAACCAAATCGAGGAGGAGACATAGTAGTTCACGATACATAGTAGTTCACAACCAAATCAAGGAGGAGACATAGTAGTTCACGACACATAGTAGTTCACAACCAAATCTAGGAGGAGACATAGTAGTTCACGACACATAGTAGTTCACAACCAAATCTAAGAGGAGACATAGTAGCTTTATTGCGTAGAGCAAGGCCCCTTTCCCTTCTTCTTCTTCATCTCTTCTTCCTCTTCCTCCTCCCTTTTTCTTATGAGGTGAGCCTCCTTAACCACCCTTAAGAGGAGACATGTTGCCGGCCATCGTTTGTGGTTCCTCCTGGCTCTTTCACTTCGTACTTCCACTCTTCGTTGTCATATAATATAGCTTCTTCTGAGTCCGCCTTCCGTGATTGAAATACCAACCATTCATCAACTTTGGGTGGGAACTTGTACTTGTACTTCCGTGGGTTCTCACCCGCTATTTGTGCATCGGTTTCCATCGAGTACTTTACAAAGTACGCATTCATCTTGTCAAATGTGTATTGAACTATTGCCGTCACGGGTAATCCACGTGCACCTTTGAGCACCCTATTGAAGCATTCCGCCATATTGCTTGTCATTTGACCGTATCTCCGGCCATCTTCATCAAAGGCACGTGCCCACTTGTTCCGGTATTGAATGTGCCTATTGAGAAAGTCTTGACCCCGCATCAAGTTTTTGTGTGCGAGCAATTTGTGGTACAAAGTGGCGAAGCGCTTCTCGGAGAAAGCAAGACAACAATCTTGAAGATCATCGGCCAACTCCTTAAGGCCACATGCCCTATAGAAGTTCGAACAAAAGTGCCTCATGCACCATCGATGGTGCAACAGAGCATGCCCGGGAATGTCAATCTCCACCGCGTTAAGAATTCCTTGATGCCGATCCGATATGACACAAATTTTCCTTTGAGCGGGTAACACCTTCGTCCTCAAAAGATGCAGAAACCACTCCCAGTTGTCATTGTTTTCCACCTCAACCAAAGCAAATGCCAATGGCAACACCCGGTTATTGGCATCACTTGCTATCGCAACCAACAAGGTGCCCTTGTATTGTCCGGTCAAGAACGTGCCATCAATTGCGATGACCGGCCTACAATGTTCGAAAGCCCTCACACATTGCTCGAACGCCCAAAAAGCACGACCAAATACTCTGACTTTCCTTCCTTCATGAAACGTTGTTTGGTGCCCATGAGGCTAGACCACATGAACCATGCCCGGGTTTGTCGCGGCCATGGCTAAAAACAACCTAGGGATTCGGTTGTATGCTTCCTCCCAAGTACCATACAACATATTAAATGCGGCTTGCTTCGCCTTCCATGCCTTGCCGTACTTCACCTTGTAGTGAAAGATGGCTTTCACAAGGTCAATGACATGTTGGACGCTCATTGTTGGAAGTGTGGATATTGAGTTGGAGAGCCTGTAAGATGAACTCGGACGTGAGTTGTTTGTGGTTTTGGGACACAATCTTACCATCCACCCTTTTGCCTTGGCACATGTGAGTTGGCACACAACTCACTACGTGCCAAGTGGGACCTCCTTTCCATGGTCTTGCACGCACAATCCATGGACATATTTCATCTTCACATGCACATGCAACCGTGTAGCGCACTTTGACGTCCGAGTGCACCACCTTGTGTGGACGATAATGCGTAATCGAGTAGTTGTCGATCCACATCTTCAATTCCAAGAAGGTGTCGAACTTAGAACCTTTAGCAATCTGGTTCTTGTCGTCTCCAAAATCACGATGAGAGCTTGGCCTAACCCCAAGAGGTACACATTGGCCACCATCTATCACGGCTTCATCCGCGAGACTAACATCCTTGAACAATGTAGTCTGATGATCCCGATCAAATACCTTCTTGAAAGCTTCGGCCTCCTTCACCGTGAACCCCTCCGCATCAACTTGTTCATCGGGACCATCGTCATCCGAGTCCGATGCATATGCACGGGAAAAAGGGATGAAAGGGTCCATTGTCTCTTGCAAGTGATATTTGTCGAGATCACCCACATTGTTGTCATGGAGATCAACTTCATTGTCATCGTCCGCATACTCATCATTGTCCTCTTGCAAAGATTCATCTTGGTTGTTTGTAAACGGGCTCAATGTTGGCCTCACTTCTTGGGTCAAAAGAGGTTCAACAATTTCATCTCGCTTCAAGGGTGTGGGGCTACTAGCAACCAAAGGGGAGGGGTTCCGGTTCAAGTCCAAATGCAAACTTGAATCAACCTTCTTCGTTGCAAATAACTCAAGAGCCTTGTCTAGTGATTCGCCACTGCCTCCTTGTATGCAACCCAACGTTGTTCGAGTTGACACGCATTGTCTTCCAACGGATGTGCATTCCAAAACCAACATTATGCCTTCCCTCCAACTCTATGATATCACTAGGGTCCGTCCAATTCAAATCTTCCCTAACTTGTTGCAAGAGCTCCGCATAGCTAGGACTACTATCAAACACCATGTCAACCTCATCCGGGTCCGGTTCTACATTGCCTTTCAAAAAGGCGTCCTTGTCCCCATGATGAACAAACACACATGTTCTTCCCATCCCTATAAGCATTCCAAAAACACAAGGTAACATTGCTTCCATGAGTACTAATACAAGGATTAACACGGAATAGAAACCCTAATATATATATCAAACAACAACCCTAACCCTAACCCTAACCATAACCATAACCCTAGCACCAACATAAGAACACCCATAAGAATAACCCTAGCATACTAACAAAGCCTAACCATGGAAATTGGCAAACAAACATCTCACATCTCCATGCAAATCTCTAGACCCAAACAAAATTAGGGTTTCCCCAAACTAGCAACAAATGAGCAATGGGAACTTTACTTGGATCAAAACAAGGGGATCGGAGAATATTACCTTGAGGGAGGGTTTGACTTCGAAATCCATGGACAAATTCTTCAAATTTGCAAGATTTGGGAGAGGATTTGAGAGGGGGAGAGAGTGGGAGAGGGGGCGAAGCTCGAGAAGGAGAGTGGGAAAGTGTGTGGTGTGGGGGTGGGGGAGGGGGGGGGGGCAGCCAAGTGGCTGGATAAGTCACAGTCAGCAGCGCCTCTGCTGCTAAGCGATGCACTTTACAAGTGTGACGCCTAGCACGGAGGCGCTGCACATTACATGTGTGGCGCCTAGCCCCGAGGCGTTGCACTGCTGGGTGCGGGCCCAGGGGCTGCCACGGTGGACTGGTGTGCAACGCCCCCGTGCTAGGCACTGTACAGTAGGGTGCGGCGCCGTCGTGGCGGGCGCTATAAAAAAGGTTAGGGGCGTGAAATAGTTTCACGGGCAGTTCATTCCGTGAATTGATTTCGTCCAGAGGTTAAAATGGTCAAATTTGCCAGCTAAGCCACCTGTGCTAGCATGCATAGATATGGTAGAGCTGGTACGCGTACGGAGGAAATGGGAGAGGGCGGGCCGGGCCACGGTGGGGCGGGCAAGTGGAGGTAGGGTTTTGCCGGGCGGGTTGCGTTGCGTGTGTACGTGAGGGCTCAGCGGCGTCAGCTTTAGACTGTAGCTACCGGAGCGGAGCAGACTGGCGCGCGCGGCGGTGGACCGGGGCGGGAGGGGGGCTCAGGGCTCAGCTGGCTCGGCTACAGGCGGAGGCAGCGCACGGAGGCAGTCCCTCTCGCGCGTCCTCCGCCTCGGGAAGGTGGCGACGGACGGGCGGTCGGCCACCCTGGCTGGCCACAGCCCAGCGCACCCCGCTCCGCTGCCCGGCCAGATCCCAGACGACGGGGCCTGCCTTCCTCCCTCGCGCCACGCCATGCACTGTGCCTGCATCTGCATGGCCCGGTCAAATACAACAGCGTACCACTGCCTGATGCGGCCCGGCCAGCGGCGACTGCTGGAACGGCGCACTGCGAAACCATCCTCATCGGAGACGGATCGTTCTCGACGTCGCCCGCCTGGCCTGCCCCTGCCGCATGTGCATCCACGGACGGACCCCGATCGGCTTCTTCGATATCTGCTTTCGCTTGTCCCAGCCAAACTGCAACTCCACGTCGCTGCACCAGTGCTAGTCCCATCAACGGTCATTCCAAGGAAAGGAGACGAGGGCTGGGCGCGTGACTCGACATGGCACTGTCCGCCATGTGAGTTTGGGCTAAGCTAGCGAGCTATGAGTAGACCTCCGTCGCCGTGGCCGTTTCTTCCGTCAGCACCGTCGCCAAAGAACACAATGATTAAAGATGGATTGGGCGGAAATGCGAAACGGATACTATGCCGGCCCGGTCGCCAGTGAGTGGAGCGGTCAAGGAGAATCTGCCCCGCCGTGAGGCTCGAGGGAACGGAGCTGGCACTGCACCGACCGCCGTGGCGTGTGGGCAGGCGTATCGCAACGGGCCGAAGCGTTGGACACCGGCCATGCATGCCGCTTCCGGCGTCCGTCTTTGACCAGTGTTCGCACGGACGGACGCGCCTGTCTCTGACCAACCAGGCGTAGCGGCGTCCGTGGAGAGGGCCGTGGGGTTCTGGCGACGCCGAGTGGCTCCGCCTGCGCGCCGTACGGGCGGACTATGCATCGCTTCACACGCACTGCGGACGCCACGGACTTTTCTTGCCCCGCGCCAGGCCTCCGATATGGCAAAGATACCAGGACGCCAGTAGTGGTAGTAATAGCCGGTCGACCGTACGTGCGCGGGCGCGAAAAGATCGGACGTGGCGCTGCCCCGGCCTGTGCGGTTCTGTGTGCACGCGTACATGCACACGACGCATCCGTTCAAACTTCAAGCATGCAGCGGTACGGCCTCGCGTCTGCATGCATTATCTGTTTGGCGCTCACCGCTCCGGCATCATCAATGCTCGATGCGCGACTGCGTGCACGTCGGCATGAGTGGTGCAGGGAAATTAGGCCGCAAGACCCCAAACGAACGTCCGTTTCGTCTGGATTTTGTTCCTTTGGGGAAGCAATGAATATCAAAATGAACATGCATGTCCGGGTGCAGGTGAAGGCGCCCAGCGCGCCGACCGGCCCCAAACGGTCCGCCTCGACAAGGCGCCCACGCCTGCGCCTCGCCTGCCATGAGCTCGCGCTCTCGCTGCCGGTCGCCTGCGCGGTCGCCGTGGCATCTCAGCCGCGCCCGGGCAGAGGAGGGAGGAGGAAGAGCACGTGGCATCTCGCCGCGGACGCGAGCATCTCGCCGCCTCCTCGAGTCGCCACGCCCAACGCCCACGAGCCGCTTGAGGCCGCCGACGCTTCCCGCTTCGCCGTGCCAGCTACTGCCGCGCCCGCGGTGACCGTGCTGCCCAGCGCCCTAGCTGCTTCCGCTTCGCCGCGCCCATGCTGGTGGCCCGCCCACGCCTGGCAGACCGTGGTGGCCTGGCCCCGACAGATCCGGCCACGCATGCTCGCCGTTGCGTGCAGCTGTGCGTGGGTAGGTCGGAGAGAGAAAAAGGAAGAGAGAGAGAGTAGTGGGGGTGGGTGGGTGGGTGACAAGTGGGGTCACCCCGGACGGGCGCGGACGGAGAGGGTGCGAACCGCGTCCGGTTCTGTCCGCTTTGGCCCCAAATCCAACCCAAGTTTGGTCTATAAATAGGATCAGACGGACATAAAACAAACAAGATGGGTCCAGTTCATTGCGTATTGGGTCGTGAGATTTGTCTGTTTTACTCCAAATAGACAGAGCCAGACAAAATGGGGTCTTGCGATGGAGTTGGCCTTATGGGTGGCCGATACTGATGTGTGGCGGTGTTGCTCGGCAGTGGCGTGTGTCTGCGCGAGCTGTGACAGGGGACAGTGGCGTCCGTGCAAGAAATAGTCGCACGTACGTGCACGATCGCGCGAGGCCAACGTATCTTCGATTGTAGGAGAAAGGTGACGGGCAGCAAGCAAACCTTTGTCTGCCACATTGCCGCCACCCGGCCCGTGTGTCTCATTTAATATGTGGACACGGCGTGTGCACGAGCGATCACGTAGGGCACAAATTCAGTGATAGTTTATTGACTTGATTTGCTGTGGTAGCTAATTCAAAGTTCCACTTATCGCTTAGGAGCTCCTTGGTAGCCTCCAGCAATTTCAGAGGTTGCACGAGGCGAACGTGTCGGGCTGACCGGAGCCTGGCTTTAAAACGGTGCAAAAATAATAACAATCATGTGCACACGTAGTTGGTCGTCTGCCTGCTGGTTGATGAGGTTTGGTAGCATACACGGTGTCTTGTTTGTTTGTGGAGTTTTAAAAAAAATACTACCTTCGTCTTGGTTTATTGGCCCCTTTGTAATTTCTGTCAAATTTTAATCAAAAATTTAACTAACAAAATATTAATGCATGTCAACAAAAATTATATCATTGGATTCATATTTGAACGTAGTTTTCAATGATATAATTTTGGGTGACATGCATGAACACTTTGTTAGTTAAATTTATGATTAAATTTTGACATCGAATATAATAGGGATCAATAAACCAAGACGGAGATAGTATCATTTTACCTCGTTGTCCGTGCGAGCCTGCATGAGTCAATACAGCCTATTCAACCGTTCCTCCTCAGTCAGATCCAGCGGTGCTTTAAGTACCATGCGGGGGCACAAATCTGATGTGGCCCAAGCAAGAAAACACGACGCGATATAAAATGATTTCTTCCTCATGCAGTCTACCTACCACCATGCAGGCTACTAAACACGTCATTAGTGCTGAGCGTACATATGATGAAGCCATTGCATAATCATCGCCCCAAGTGCTATTCATCCACATGGAAATGTGGGGCTCATTTTGTTCCTCTCCTTTATCTCTCCTCCTTCCCCTCTATCCCTGACATCCGTCAAAGCCAGCCCGGCTGCTCTCCCCTACTCGTCCAGCGGTTGCCGCCCACTGCAGAGGGAGAGGGTGCGAGAGCAGACCTACAAGATAGTAGTAGTGGTTTGAGGCATTCGCCTGGACTTACACAGGGCAGCTCGTGTTATGCTGTTTGGATCTTCTTCGCTGGAGTTTGCGAGCCTCCCCTCTGGTAGGGTGGTCGTCTTCTTCATTTCTGTCGTGCTCTTGTGGATGCATTCGATGACGACTGGGGAGCGGAGTGGTGGATTTGGAGCAGCACGCACCATCGCCCTCCTTCTCCATCGTCGTGGAGGTAGAAGGAAATAGGATGATGGAATGTTGCGCTCGTCAGATGGATCCATCACTCTTGGGGATTTAGAAGTTGTGTTGCACGTTCATCGGTCCATCTTATGGCACTACATCTACCTTGGATGTCGGGGTTGAAGAGAAACCAACCAAGTCGTTCTGGCGAGCCTTGATCAACCTCCGTGGAAGGCCTCTTCTTACTTTCCCGCTGATGGCGAGGAACATGCCGGAGATGGTGGCAGAAGCAACTCTGGTGAGGTTGTTGCTTGCATGAGGACTAGATTGCTTTTTTTTTTTATCTCTTTCAGGGTCCTAAATGCAAGTAGGGAGGACATGGGTCTATTTTTATTTTCCTAGGACAATGCACATGGGTTGCAACAGGATATAATATTCCATTACGTTAGCTTGTGATTTACCAGACCATATAAATATGATTTTATAAATAAGTTTATCAAACCCCGACCTTGATTGTGTGAATAAATGTTTATCAAATCCTGACCGTGATAGTGTAAATAAATGTTGATGAAAACCGGCCTGTGATTGTGTAAATAAATGTTTGATATGTAAATTAAGGTGAAATTGATGCAAAAGGCAAGTAAATTGGTGATTTATTAACGTACAATAAAGGTGCAAAAAGAGGTGTGGTGGGACTAAAAAAACAGTTTGACACAAAAATTTAGTGAAGGAACATAGTGGGAGAGGGGGGAACCGGTTGGGAAGTGTTCTGTTGACAGAAAAAGGACACTACTTTTTTATGTAGTCATCGCTAGGTTGTCTACGAATCTGGATGTAATTTTTATTTCTGGTATTCGTTGTACTGCCATGATTGAAGATGAATAGATTGGAAGTTTTTCCGAAAAAAAAAGAGATAGATATTTCAGAGTCCTTATAGGGCACTGTAACTTTTGATAAATAATGCAGCTGCATGGACTTTTTGGTCCCCTTTCCCCTGTTCAAAAGAAAAAATAAGGTTGATATTTTTGTTGTTGATGGAATATGAGGGCCTGATTTGAACTATTGCCTATGTTTCTCACTCAGGAACGATAAATGTTTTCTACAAAAAGAGGTTTCTATAAAACCTGCACAATATGATGCACTTTATTAAAACAATGTAGCAACCATCTAAAACAGGATAAAGATAGACAAAAAACATAATCTGCTGATAACATGATTACATGACTCAGACATATAATCTATTATTGGATCGTCATCCAACGTATTAAACATATCTCATGCTTCCGTCTCCCAATGGTTAACTCTAGCCTAGGGGATAACCTGCAAAATATTTAGAAGTTTTGTTTGGTTAAACATATAATCAGTGCGATAATTTGAAATTTCCCACAGTAACACAGACTTTCTCACCCATATACGTGCCTTAAACTTTGGAGGAACCCGACTAACTACTTTTAAAAAATCATAATAATGATAGGCGGAGGCAAATTAAAAGTTCCATGGATCATACGCCAAAGAAGGGCGATAAACGGCCAAGAAAAATATTATTATTTGTTTACTCATGGTAGAAGAAACAATTATTTTACATCCATGCACTTGCATTTTGCCACATCATATATAGGGTAACGCTATTCTAAGCGTGAGTGTAGAATAGCTTATTCTACACCCCAGTAACGGTATGTACAAAATCTAGTAAAACGCTATGTAAAATGTAGTAATTATGAGATATATTTTTTACTGTCCAAGTTTTTGATTTCTTACATGATCAAAAAATTTACTATATTTTACATGTTACGTTACTACATTTTGTATAGAGCGTTACTAGGTGTAGAATAAGCTATTCTACACTCAAGCTTAGTTTTATATATATATATATATATATATATATATATATATATATATATATATATATATATATATATATATATATATATATATATATATATATATATATATATATATCTAAGAGAGTCATTGTCATTAATCGATTTATCTCAACATGCAAGCATGCCACCTCATCATACATTTATGAATGTGATAAGGCTCATCTCAACATGCAATCTTGCACAGGAAAAAAGACCCATCCAAACATTCAACCATGCATGGGTAAAATTTTTCCATTTAATTATTCTACTTATATTCAATAAATATTGTTGCAACTATACATAATAAAATATAATAGATCATTTGTATTTTTAATTTTAGTTCTCATATCATCAATCCAAATTTTCATCAACCAATTCCCGCAGCAACGCGCGGGGTATTCCCTAGTGTCCATAGTAAGAGGAGGGAGAAGAGAAGCAAATTGTAGAGCCGGAGCGAGGGAGAAGAGAAGCAAGCTGTGGGCCAGGAGCGAGGGCCACTGGTCCCGGTTCGTGCCTGGAACCGGGACAAATGGGTCCAGACGAACCGGGACCAATGCCCCACGAGGCCCGGCCGGCCCCCTGGGCGCACGAACCGGGACGTATGCCCCCCATGGGTCCCGGTTCGTGACTGAACCGAGACTAATGGGCTGGCCAGGCCCCAACCAAAGCCCTGCTTTCTACTAGTTATAGCAATCAGCTATAGCACGTTCTCCTAGGAACTCTGTGAGAGTGTAAGGTGGGCCATGGTAGTATATGATCATAGCTACTACCTCCGTTTCAGTTTACAAGTCATGCGTGTATACCTAGGTTGCTAATTTTATCACCCTAGTATAAACTATATAACACAAAAATTATACGGTTTGAAAATAGAGCATCTGAAGTTTATATTGGTATATTTTTTATAATATATGACTTGTATTAGGTTGGTCAAATTAACGACCTAGAGGTACGCGCACGCCCTATAAACTGAGAGAGAGGGGGTAACTATTTTTATGTTGGCTACAGTTAATATTGACTATAGATGACATGGCAACAACATATTGCCAAGAGATAGTAACAAAAAATATAACCAACATTCAACTATGCTATTAACCATGATCTTAGGATCACCTTTTTATCAAAATCCTTCCGTAAAGGAACCACATAAATATTTTGAACTTTAATGGCACCTTAGTCTTACATATGTGATGACATCTAAAAACCGGCCAACGTTGATTAGGTCAGCGTACATCGATTTACTAGAGAAAACTAGAGGACTGTAATTCCATCCATTGTAATCATATTTGTTTGTTAAGTTGGACCGACATCATCTGATGCGCCAAGTGAAGCCACAAAGTCCACCTATCCCCTATCAAAGCCTGAAGGACTTGTATATTTAACCGGCTCACTCAAAATACTAAAGAAACCAAAACATCTTTTCCTTGCACAATGTTGTAAAAGCTTACATGTTGAACGGTTAATGGAGCGCCCCCGAGCTAAGTGTCTTCCCAAAATCTCGTAGTTCGTCCATCGTCAATCGAGAAAGAGTTTGTAGTAAAGAACACAGATTCAGCAAATCTCATCAAATCATGTATGTCTGCCAAATCATCAACCCGCCATCCTATATTTTTATATAGCTCACCATTCACGCTGAATGGTCACAACATGTCATTTAATTGCCTATTTTCCTATGTGTAACTTCTACATAAACAAATCTTGCATGTTTGTCACGTCATAAGCCTCACATCTTACCATAGTTAATCCTAAAAGAAGAGGAAAAGCCTTCATGACGGTTTTTATTCATAAGGCAAAACGCTTACATCGTTTGACATGACAGACACAAGAAATTCAGGAGGTTCGTCTTGCCAAACAAAAGGGCTAGAATTCTTGGACTTACTAGGTAAAACATATGCACCATAATGGCTCCCCTAGGACAAAATCAATGGAAACATCACTAAACTCATGACAAAGGAAGAAACAATCATCATAGACGCCGCCACATGCCTTAGTGAATGTCCTAGTTAATCCTCAATTATTCATACCAGCACAGTGGCGGAGACAGGGGTCCAGCAGGGACCCCCCCTACCACCCTAACATCAGGGATTTAGTGCATATGTGGTAATGAACACTGGAAAAACTAGAAGATACCCCGCGCGTTGCGGCGGGAATTTGTAGAAAGCGACTATAATGCGCACGGAAAATCTTAAGCAGAAGCAATCTCTGGAAGATAATATCATTATAGAAAATATTTTGGTTCAAGATCACAAACATTAGGACCTCAAAATACATGACTTATTATTTTTTACTGACCACACAAAACATAATATAGTTTTCCATTTTGCGAGTAGAAACTACCAACTACCTAAGCATAACCATGTCATTCATGGAATGCACAAATCAGATGCTAAAGTTCTTTCATAACAGCAATGTTTCAGTTCACCAACTATGAAGAACTAAGGTGCAATCATACATAGTGATGCTCCACGGGTGTAGTAATGCAAGATTGTTCTGTAATGTGAGTTACTTATGCAATACTATGTTATCTTTCATTATCGGAACTAATGTGGTGATTTAATAGAGCTATCAGGAGAGGAAAAAGTATTTACTTTAATCCAGTGACAATCTCTAAAGGCAAATAAAAGGGCTCAGACAGATTTTGGCATTGAACCAATGGTGTGACTCAAAATGAAGATTGTTATTCTGAAGAAAAATATCAAACTAATATAATCTGGATTACGCATACGCTAGTAGAAAACAGGGCTTTGGTTCGGGCAGGGCAAGCCCATTAGTCCCGGTTCAGTCGACCCATGGCGGCATTCGTCCCGGTTCGTTAGCCCAGGGGGCCGGCCGGGGCCTCATGGGCATTGGTCCCGGTTCGTGGGACCCATTTGTACCGATTCTAGGCACGAACCGGTACCAATGTGCCTGGCTCCTGGCCCACAACCATTGGTCCCGGTTCCAGCCACGAACCGGGACAAATGAGTTGCCTATATATACCCATCGCTAGGGCGAGCACCTGCAGTGCTCTGCTTTTTCCGGGCCGGCGAGGGGAGGGCATTTGGGTGCTCTAGCTCACCTCCTATGCACATGAGGTGTTCGATGAAATGTCTGAGCCACACTAGTTAATCTTTCTCCTCTCAAAACTCGACCTCCGAGATCCATTTCCCCCGAGATTTGTCTAGGTTTAGCAGCCTGTCACGTCCCGTCCCCGTCTTCACCGTCGTCGACCGCCCGCGCCGATCTCGTCGCCAGCACCACCGTGGTGAGCCTCTTGTTCTTATCTTCTTTCTGAAAGAAAAAATTCTTACTTCAGATAGATACTTGTCTAATTTTCTTACTTTTATTATTCTTGTTATTATATAGTGCGATGGTTTTGGTATCCGCCCCCATCGGCCCTCGTCCTGTCTATGATTCGGATGTGGTATATATTATCTTTTTATAACTATTTGGTTCATTTATTGTTTATGACAATTATGCCGACCAACGTGACATGGATTTTATTTATCTAGGAGGTGGTTGAACCAGAAATTCCAACTGACCCTATTGTCGAGAGGTTAAATTTAGTTGAAGAAGAAAACAATTACTTGAAGGAAAAAATAAAAAAATTGAGGAGGAGAAGATGATATTGGAGTTGCATGTTGCAGATGTCGTCGATGATCAGAAGATCAAGATGGATGCAATGCGGTTGAAAATTAGAAAGATTAGAAAATATGCCATTCATACGGAGGCTTGGTATCATTATGCAGTTGGATCAATTGTTACCTTGATTGCGATTATGATCGCATTTGTTGTTGCATTGAATTTTTTTACATAATTTCAATGTATGGTTTAATTAGATGCTTTGGAGAGCTATATGTTTTTCAATGAGAACTATGTATGTACTTTGATTTGAATGTGATGATGAACTTCTATTAATTTGGTCACTGATCTACTTCGAAAGAGATTGTCCATTTCGTACACGAAGTGCATCCAGTTTTTGCCGTAACCCTCTCTACTTTCTTGCACATGCTATGTGGGTCAAATGATGATACCATGCCAACTTTCAACCTTTTTAGAGTTCATTTGAAATGCTTTTCAATTTCAGTGGTCTTATAGCTCAAAATAATCAAGAATGCATGAAAATAACAGATGAAGTCGAAAGGGTTGAAAATTGATGATGTGGCTTTGAATGGTGCATTTTGAACACAGAAAAACCTAGAGTTCAAATAAGTTCAAAAAGTGAAATCCCTTTGTAATGCATTTAGTTTCCGTATGAAACCCCGATACTCAAAGAGATTGTCCGTTTTGTACACGGTGCATCCAGCTTTTGCCGTAACCTCTCTACTTTCTTGCACATGCTATGTGGGTCAAATGATGATACCATGCCAACTTTCAACCTTTTCAAAGTTCATTTGAAATGCTTTTCAATTTCAGGGTCTTATATCTCAATATAATCAGTAAATGTATGAAAAATAACAAATGAAGTCAAAAAGGGTTGAAAATTGATGATGTGGCTTTTAATGGTGCATTTTGAACACAAAAAAACTATGGAGTTCAATAAGTTCAAAAAAAAATGAAATCCCTTTGTAATGCATTTAGTTTCCTATGAAACCCCGATACTTGAAAGAGATTGTCCGCTTTGTATACGGTGCATCCAGTTTTGCAGTAACCCTCTCTACTTTCTTGCACATGCTATGTGGGTCAAATGATGATACCATGCCAACTTTCAACCTTTTCAGAGTTCATTTGAAATGCTTTTCAATTTCAGGTCTTATAGCTCAAAATAATCAAGTAAATGCATGAAAAATAACAAATGAAGTCGAAAGGGTTGAAAATTGATGATGTGTATTTGAATGGTGCATTTTGAACACAGAAAAACTATGGACTTCAAATAAGTTCAAAAAAATGAAATCCCTTTGTAACTAAAATCCCTTCATAAAACTCTAATAGCAAAAGGAATGAACTAAAAAGCTTTTATAAACCTATAGTATTTTTAAACTAAAATTATATAAAATTCATGCCACTGAAATTATCAAAGTATTTTCTGCTCAAAACATGAAAAGCAGAAAGAAACAAAATAAACTTTAATAAATAAGTAGAAACAAAATAAAATAAAATAAATAAGTAGAAACAAAATAAACTTTAAAAAATAAATTAAATAAACTTTAATAAATAAGTAGAAAATAAAATAAAACAAAATAAAATTTAATACAATAAATAAGTGGAAACAAAATAAAATAAACTTTAATAAAATAAAGAAGTAGAAACAAAATAAACTTTATAAAAGTAAAATAAATAAACTTTAATACAATAAATAAAAATAGCAACAATAAGTTTTTTTGTTGTAAGTAGAAACAAAATAAAATAAATAAATAAATAAAATAAAATAAAAAAGTGCCCCCTACTGGGCCACCACGGCGTGAATACGACTAGAAACCCAACCATGGGCCAGGATTCACGCCCGCGGGAGGCCCAGTAGGCCAACAAGCACATCGTGACAAATTAGGCCCGCAAGCCTGCAGTTGAGAGGAGCTCGGGAGGGTTGGCGCAGCAGCGCTTATAAACCACTCTCGAGCTCTGTCAGCTAGCGAGGTGGGGCTAAAAGTTTTGGCCTCGACGCGAGCAGCACAGGCCTTTGGTCCCGGTCTAAAGGGGTGCATTGGTACCGGTTCGTGACAACAATCGGTACCAATGCCCCCCGTTTAGTCCCGGTTGGTGACACCAACCGGGACCAAAGGCCGCCGATTCCCGCCCTTTGGGCTGCCGAAAACTGACCTTTGGTCATGGTTGGTGGCACCAATCGGGACTAAAGGTGGCATTGGTACCGGTTGGTGCCACGAACCGGTACCAATGCTCTGGGTATATAAGCTGGATTTGTGAAAATTTCACAATTTCACCGTCAGTTCGTGCCCGACGCCCCAACGCTGCTCCTAGTCGTTGTCGCCGTCATCGCCCTGCCTCCGACGCCGTCGCCGCGCCGCCCCTGCCTCCGATGCCGCCGCCGCCACACCTCGCCTCGACGCTGTCGCCCGCCTGCCTCCGACGCTGTTGCGCTTGCCCCTGCCTCGAGCCCGAGCCCCTTCCTGCCCGCCCGCCAGCGCGCGCCTCGCCTCCATTGTCACCATCGCCAGACGCCTCAGCAGTGAGCCATGCCACGGTCCGGCTCTGTTTTTATTTTGTATTAGATTAATTTTTTGTTCATATATATATAATATATATTTGTATGTATGTGGCTATATGTAAGTTCAGAGCATGTTTTTTATTAGATTAATTTCTTATTAGATTTATTACATTAATTTTTTTGTTCACAGCATGTTTTTGTTCATATATGTATTTTTTTGTTCATATGTGTATTAATGTTTTTGTTGAATATACGTAAAAAATTTCAATGTATATATGTATGTGGTAGCTATATATGCATGATGAGGGGGGTGGGGGTCGATATACCCCTTCTCCGATAACATTTTTTAGAAAAGTTTTATATATCTAGCTAGGAAGAAAGGAAGAAGGAATGAACTAAGAAGAGGAAGAAGAAGAAAAAAAAGAGGAGAAGAAGAAGGAGTAGAGGAGGGATCCTCTACTCCTTCTTCTTCTCCTTTTTTTTTCTTCTCCTCTTTTTTTATCTTCTACTTCCTGTTCTTAATTTTTATCGGGAACTCCGTTCCAAAATAACTTCGACATGATGGGCGGTCGATATATATACCCCCTCTCGACCGTGATAACTACGGGAGCACCCCCGGCCCTCTCGCTCGACCAAAACTCTTGAGGACACCCAAACCGTAGAAAAAAACGATGTTGGTCTCCTACCCCCTCCCGCCGCGTCCCTACCTGACAAACTCTCTCGAGGCCACCCAAATTTACCAAGTTAAAAGAGCATTGTCGTCGAGGCCACCCCATACCCTTGAAGCGTTGTCGAGGCCACCCCAAATCCTTGAAGCGTTGCCGATCGAGGCCACCCCAAATCCTAGAGAAGCAGCGTCGAGGCCACTAATTAATATGATTCCTTATTGTGATTAGCTAGCTAGTTCTACGTTTGCCACTAATATATCCATCTGTCATGTTTGAATAATAATTGCCATGTTGTAAAAATTTGCAGAAACTATGGACCCCCGAGACGAAGCAAAAGAAGCGATGTTGGGGGACATAATCACACACGGAAGTGAGGCTGTCTTGTCGTTTCTCAACGACACCAATGGTTTGGAAGGAGAGGGTGATGAAGAAGCAGACTACGGTGATCGAACAATGGAGGAGGAAGGACATGATCATGATGGCTCCGGTGACCCAATGCCGGTGCAAGAAGGACACCGTGATGACGGCTCCGGAGACCGAATGGAGTCCGGCCAGGTATATATATTAATTAAGCATGTGCTGACTATAGCTCGCTAATTGATGCATTAATTGTTTTTTGTATGTACACATATATTAATGAACTGTCGTCTTTCTTCTTTTTTCTAGCCCTCCAGATCGAGCACAACTTCGGTAAAGAGACGAGGCCCGAAGAAAAAGTTGCGCTCGGATGAAAGGTTTGAGATCATAGAAATCGCTCGGGATGGCATTGCCGATTGAACCCATCCGGACAAAGGAAGCATTTGCTGCTCAGTGCGGGGTTCTTGTTAGGGACAAGATCCCGATCAACATCCACCAATGGTTAAAGCCGGCTAAAGAAGACCCTGAGGTACCGGTGTCTTATGTCTCCGATATGCAGAAAGATCATCTTTGGACCGAGCTGAAGGTAAATTTCACCCTACCGCCAGAGGAGGATCCAGAGAAGCCAGTTAAAGAGCAATTGATCAAGTCTCATGCTCTTAAGAAGATGGCAGAACTATTCAGGAGGTGGAAGAATGAGCTAAAAAATTGTCGACAAAGAAGATACACCAGAATTCATCGGCCGGTATAAGAAGATCAGAGATCACTGGCACACATTTGTGGCCTACAAGACATCGGACAAGAGTAAGAAGATGTCAGTGACAAACAAGAAGAATGCTGCGAAGAAGAAGCTTCACCATTGCACGGGGTCGGGTGGCTACCTCAAAGCCTGGCCGTTGTGGGCCAAGGCTGAGAATGACCTGCTTGATAAAGGGTCGAACCAGACATTCAGTGGCTGCACCGCTGACGGACTTGGTTCTTCAGGGCTGGCGGAACCATGGACCCTGTATCAGGGAAGTGCGTTTGGACGGACGAGCAAATGAGAATACCAGTCACGAGGCTTCAGGAGTATATCGATGCAGCCTAGAAAGGGACGTTCGTTCCAGACAGAGAGAACGACGAGCTCACAATGGCCCTCGGGAATCCTGAGCACCCTGGACGGACACGAGGCACACCAGGCTCCGTTCCGTGGAAGGCTGGGTTTCCGGATGCAGGCGGTTACAAATGCCAGGACAGGAGGAAGAAAGTGGAGCGTACCCAACTGCAGGCGCTGCACGCAAGGGTACTAGCGATAGAGGAACGAGAAGCAAATCGCAGAAAACGACCTACCGAAGCTTTCCCCGAAGCTACCCTGCCATCTCAGCAGAGAAGCAGTGTGGCTTCCACCGAGCTGCTTCAGCAGGAGCCTGTCTTCACGGCTCCTGCTAGCTACCCCGTGGATGCTATCACGGAGTCTCAACATTGCCACCTTATGACGCAATGGCAGAACTTCAAAGTCAAGGCGGCTGTTGGCTCTGTTTTACCTACTGAACCTGGTGCAACCTACCACTGCCGGCCTATTCTAGAAGGATATGCTAGGGTGATGGTGGATCAAATAACGGACGGACTTGAGGACCTCCAGCTTGACCACCCTACGGGTGAAGGGGAGACTCGGCTGGGTTCTTCTCTGAAGACTCCATGCCTTTGGCTGAAGGAGCTCATCAACCTGCCGAACTGGACGCCTTCGCCTCCTCCTCCTCCTCCGGCGAGTCAGGGCACTCCGCCTCCTCCTCCGGCGAGTGATCAGGGCACTCAGCCTCCTTCCCCGGCGCGTGGCGGCACTCCGCCTCCTTCTCTGCCTGCGTCGGCGCACCCTAGCAGCCAGCCTCCTCCTTCTCCACCTCGCTAGGAAGCGAAGCGGTCGGGAAGTACTATGAGTGATCAAAGGTTAGCAGAACAATGAGCTGGGAAAAAAATTGCCCAGCTCGGCGAACAAGCGGACCAATCGTGCCTCCCGCTCAAGGTGTCTAGCAACATCGTCGCTAATGATCCGAGGATGGTGCCCGGTTATAGCAATCTTGGAGATTACCTGCCCGACGATGTACATTATGATTTCTTGGAGGTGGACGAACACAGATACGAGTACAGGAAGCCTCTCGTCAAAGATGAAAAATCTCTAACAACGATGATGCGAAGATCCCATGATTGGTACATGAAAACCTGCAGAGAGTCTGGGGGGACGAATAGTTTGAAGTTGAGAGTTAAAGAGGAGCATCACCTCGTTGGAATTGAACTGTTGAATGTTCCATTTGAGGAGTTCTTCTAATTTTTCAATCAACAGGCTCTCGATAAATCAACGATCACTTGTTACAGTCTGTAAGTACTACTTCTGTCATGTAACGCCCCGGATTCGATGCGCCAGGTGTCTGCCAGTTATTCGCCGTCTTTGCCATGTCATTTGCTTGTGTGTTGCACTTTGCCACGTCATCGTATGCATTTCATATCATGTCATCATGTGCATTTCATTTTGCATACGTGTTCGTCTCATGCATCCGAGCATTTTCCCCGTTGTCCGTTTTGCAATCCGGCACTCCTATGTCTCCCGCCGCCCCCTTTTACCTCTTTTCGTATGCGGGTGTTAAACGGTCTCGGAATGGCCCGAGGTTTGTCAAGCGGCCTTGGTATAGCACCGGTAGACCGCCTGTCAAGTTTCGGATCATTTGGAGGTCGTTTGGTACTCCAACGGTTAACCGGGTAACCGCAAAGCCTCTTTTGTTTGCAGCCCAACACCCCTTCCAAACTGGCCCAAAACCCACCTAAGTACCCTCCATGCTCTCGGTCGTTCGATCACGATCGCGTGGCCGAAAACCGCACCTCATTTGGACTCTCCTAGCTCCCTCTACCTATAAAACTAGACCTCCCCCGAAATTTTCGGATCATTCTACCCCTACCCTTAGCAGTTTTCCTCCTCGGCCGCGGACGCCTCCGCCTCGCCGGACACGTTTAGCCTCCACGTCGCTCCGCCAATGAGAACTCGCCACGCCAGCGCTTTCTCCTCCTCCTCCACTCACGCCGCCACGCCGCCTGCTCCTTCTCTCTCTCCTCCCAGCCCGCCTTGCCAGCCCGAGCAGGCGTGCCGTCGAAGCCCATCGGGCCCGGTCGACCCAGCGCCGCCGCCTCGCCGCCCGCCCGCCCGGTGTGCCTCCCGAAGCCATTGCCGGGCTCGCCCTCCGGCGCTGAGCCCGTCGCCCGCCGCGCCTCGCGCCCCGCCGCCCGCTTCGCCGCCTCGGAGCCGATCCGCCGCCTTCCAGCTTCCACGCAGCGGCTCGCCAGCGCCCGTGCTCGATCTGCGCCGCCGGGCCTACTTCGCTGTTGACCTCGCCGCTCCGCCCTGCGAACTCTCGCCGGATCCGCCACCAGTCGTCGCCCCGACCCCGACGGCCACCGCGACTCTACCGACCCTCCTCGCCGGAGGCGCCAGGTCAGCCGTCGCCGACTGCGTCGAACACGGGACGACCACGACTCCGTCGTGGGCCTCGACCCTGCGCATAGGGCCCAACCTGCCAGTTCCTCCAGCCGGCCCACGGGCCGTTAGGTGAGCGCCACCGCCCTATTCCTCGCTCGGTGCACACTTTAGACTCGGGGCTCGCTCTGTTCAAATTTCGTCTAAGTCCCCGAATATGTGATATTTTGTGCCATTTTCATCGCATCGTAACTCTGTCATTGTTGCTCCGTTTTGCGTGTATAATATGTCAAAATGTTCGTCTCGAAGAGTAGATCATTTCATCTCATTGCATCATTTTCATTTGAGCTCATCTTGATGCCCGAAATGCTGTTAGAAGAGTGCTATGTGTTGTTAGTTTCTGATTTTTATCAGAACTTGCACTTTTGTCATTTTTGCCATGATTGATGTGTGCATCCTATGGACTTGAGTCCTACATGTGTTTTGTAATATGGCATGCCATCTTTCCAGGGGTGTATGCCATGTATTTTTGTGATCTATGTGGTGACTAGCACATGCATGCAAACCAGGTGTCCTGATGTTGTTGTTTTCAGCCCTGTTTTGCTGTTATTTTGATGCCATGTTAACTTGATGCTACAGAGAGATCCATGCATATTTTGAGATACTTCAGTAAGGATGTTTTGTTAAACATGTTTTGCTCTATCCATCCATGCCCTTGTTTGCAATTATGGAGTGCCCTAGATTGAGTCAATCGAGCTCTACTTTTGCTATCAAATGTTTCCTGGCAGATTGTATACTTGTTATTCAATTTTGCCAAGGTTGTTGTGGTTGATCCATGTATGATATGTTATTGTTCTTGCCATGTATGTCTTCTAGGCCATGTCTTATTGATGTATGTATGATTATTTTTTCATATAAGGCTCTGTAGTGAGTGCATTGAGCTTGTAAACATGCCTACTTGTTATCAGTTTTTGACATGCCATGTTGCTGAATCTGTTAACGAAACTTTCGATATTGACATGGGTGTTACTATATTTTATGATCCTTTTTGGCTTATGGTCACTAAAGGACATTTGTTCTATGCAATTAGTAGATTCATGCAATGCCTTTGTTTGCCATGATAAGTTCCTTTAACATGTTGTTTCATAGCTCTAAACATTGCACCCTGATGTTATTTCTGCCAATGCCTGAAACTGTTATTACTTGCAATCTTGCCATGTCATTTTGAGCATGTTCTAGTCATTTCTGGAGATAGCTCAGTGTTCATGTTTTGTAATGCTTTACCTGTAGATCATGCCCATGTCTTTTGTTTTTATGTTGAGGTCCTGTAGCATGTTGTTTTGATGCTTGCAATATGCCTAGTTACTGTTTTGGACAGATTGTTGCCATGTCTTGTATAGAGTGTATGTGTTGAACCGTTGCTCCGTTTTGAGTGTGCTCTATATGAAACTTGCTTGATTTTTCATGTAGTTTCACATTATCATGTTGCATCCATGTTTTGAGGTGTTTGCTTGATGTTTGTATGCATCTTGCATCAATGCCATGTTTATCTTGTTTTGCTCATATCTTCGGGCCGTAGTCTCAATCTAATGAACTTTATATGTAACTTGACTAGAATTTCGTGTAGATCATCGTGGTGCATCTTAAATTGCTGTTTAACAACTTGAACATAAAGTTATTCAGATCTGGACCAATTTCGAAATTTGCATATGAGGACTTACCGAATTGTTATATGTTGTTCCCGCCTCATTTAAACTTGCCTTGATGTGTTGTTCTTGTTTGCACCATCTCTTGCCATGAGTAGCTTCATGTAGCTGTGTCATGCATCATGCTTGTTTATGCATCATGCCTTGATCATGTGTGGTGTGTTTACCTGTCGTGTGCTTTTCTTGTTAGTTCTGCTTGCTGCGATCGTGAGGATTCGCTTCGCTCACGCTTGGTTCGCTTCATCCGCTCATCTTCTTCATGGACTCGTTCTTCTTCCTTGCGGATTTCAGGCAAGATGACCGCTACCCTGGATCTCACTACTATCATTGCTATGCTAGTTGCTTCGTTCTATCGCTATGCTGCGCTACCTATTACCTGTTTTTCAAGCCATCCCAAATTGCCATGTCAGCCTCTAACCTTTTGCACCCTTCCTAGCAAACCGTTGTTTGGCTATGTTACCGCTTTGCTCAGCCCCTCTTATAGCGTTGTTAGTTGCAGGTGAAGATGAAGTTTGTTCCTTGTTGAACATGGAGATGATGTTCCTTGTTGGAACATGTTTACTTGTTGGGATATCACAATATATCTTATTTAATTAATGCATCTATATACTTGGTAAAGGGTGGAAGGCTCGGCCTTATGCCTGGTGTTTTGTTCCACTCTTGCCGCCTCTAGTTTCCGCCATATCGGTATTATGTTCCCGGATTTTGCGTCCCTAACGCGGTCGGGTGATTTATGGGACCCCTTGACAGTTCGCTTTGAATAAGACTTTTCCAGAAGGCCCAACATTGGTTTTACATTTGCCTCACCTAGCCTTTTTTCCCTTGGTAGTCGCGATCCCGAGGGTCATCTTTATTTACCCTCCCGGGCCAGTGCTTGTCTAAGCGTTGGTCCAAACTAGAGCACCGTGCGGGACCATCCCTTGGCAACTTGGGTTACGTCGGTACCAGACGCTTAGCTTATCCGGTCGTGGCTCGAGACGAGATACGCGGCTACTATCAGGGTGTCGGCACGCCGGGAGGTCTTGCTGGACTTGTTTTATTGCTGTCGAAATGTCTTGTAGCCGGGATTCCGAGACTGATCGGGTCTTCCCGAGGAGAAGGAATATCCTTCGTTGATCGCGAGAGCTTATCATGGGCTAAGTTGGGACACCCCGCAGGTTTGAACTTTCAAAGCCGTGCCCGCGGTTATGTGGCGATGGGAATTTGTTAATGTCCGGTTGTAGAAAACCCGGTTGATCTTAATTAAAATACACCAACCGTGTGTGTAACCGTGAGTGTCTCTTTTCGGGGTTGTTCGAGAGGAGAACACGGTTTCTGGGTTATGTTTGACGTAGGTAGGAGTTCAGGATCACTTCTTGATCATTACTAGTTGACGACCGTTCCTTTGTTTCTCTTCTCGCTCTCATTTGCGTATGTTAGCCACCATATATGCTTAGTCGCTGCTGCAACCTCACCACCTTTACTCCTTCCTTACCCATTAAGCTTTGCTCGTCTTGATACCAATGGTAATGGGATTGCTGAGTCCTCGTGGCTCACAGATTACTACACCACCAGTTGCAGGTACAGGTTTGCGATGATCATGACGCGAGAGCGATGTTGCTTGTTTTTGGAGTTCTTCTTCTGCTTCTTCTTCGATCAAGGGATAAGTTCTAGGTCGGCAGCCTGGGCTAGCAGGGTGGATATTGTTTGAGTTTCTGTTTATGTTTCATCCGTAGTCGGATGTTGATCTTGTATATGATGTTGATGTATTCTGTGGCTTTTGTGCATTATGTATGTATCCCTATGTATTATGTAATGTTGATGTAATGATATCCACCTTGCAAAAGCGTTTCAATATGCGGGTCTATCCTTGGTGGGACCTTCGAGTTCCTTTTGGATAGGGTCGCATATTGGGCGTGACATGTCATTAAGTCTATATATAGGTCAGCTCTTTCATTGCATGTATTTATAATTATCCTCACTATATTATGCATATTGAAGATCGACGAATTGAAGAAAAGACAAATCGGTGATATAGGGTTCATTAACACAAATCTCATAGATGCAAATGAGGTTAAATTTCATGCCAGAAATACCGAGGCCAACTTGCTATGATCGTTCGTAATAAATGAAAACAAAGGTATAATACTCTTTCCTTACAACTTCAAGTGAGTGTTACTGTCTTGTGCATATTCAGTTTCCCTTATTAGTCGAGGTTATAGTAATGTAATTGATGAGTTATGCATGCATGCGCAGCTTCCACTATACTCTCCTAAAGATTAAGCTTGAGCAGGGACTAGTAACCGTCTTAGACTCGAGACGAAAAGATCCTAAGGAGTATGCAGACATGATTGAAATGCTCGAGAAGTAAGTTAAATCGATCATTATCGCACCATATCAGCAACTTTGTTCATTTATGATATCAAGTAGTTGTTTTCTTTGTCTGGCAGGGTTTGGACAAAATTCACCAAAAAAGCTCCGGGACTACCGAAGAAGCTGCAATTTAGACACCCGAAAGTAAGTACTACTAGCATGTTCCGCGCATCTCCTAGTGATTCAAGCGCTAGTTTCATGAATACCATTTATAGCATGCTTGCTTATCAGTTTGATTGACCTCTATTTCTTGTAAAGTGGTTGTGGCAGGAAGCCGGGAATAATTACTGTGGATACTATGTTTGCGAGTCCATTCGACACACGACCTGTGAGCAGGGCTACTCTGACGAACAATATGAAGTGCGTAAGCAATAATTAATATTCACAATTTTATTTTATACCATCATTTGTGTTGAGTTTCATTTATTCATACATATATATATATATATATATATATATATATATATATATATATATGACCCCTTCTTCAAATTAGATCTTTCAGATGCGGGATGAACTCCTACCACCAGATCGTATGCGAGCAGTTCAAGAGGAATTGGCGGCATTCTTCCTTGACCACGTGATCGCTAAAGACGGAGAATACCATGTGGACCTTGACTTCATATGTAATTAGGAGATTATATTGTAAGAGATAATTATATTGTATATATGTAGCCAGTAGTGTCGGATAGATATACGAGAACTTGTTGTTCGACCAATCTCTTGGAGAAGGAGAGGTGGTCGATATCACTTCTCTCTGTATGCATATGTTCATGACGATCTTCTGTTTCCTTCATTTGCTTACTAGCTAGCGTGTCGAGTCCTCTCTATACGTATAATACGTAGCGTACGTCGACCAAGCACAGAGATAAGAGAGGACACTTATCTCTAATAATTAGCTACATAACACAATATATGAAACACCTAAATTAACCCCCCAAAACCCCTAAACCACCCCCTTTAAAAAAACAAAAACCTCAGCTCCTGCCATTTCTTGCCGACGTGGATGTTTATTGGTCCCGGTTTGTGCCACCAACCGGGACCAAAGGGCCTCTACTGGGCTCGCCAAGACGGGCCACATGGAGGCCCATCTGTACCGGTTCATGTAAGAACCGGGACTAAAGGCCCAGGGCATTAGTAACGACACTTTAATCCCGGTTCCAGAACCGGGACTAAAGGCCCTTATGAGCCAGGACAAAAGGCCCTTTTTCTACTAGTGATAACATCTGTAGGTGCACAAATGACTGAAGGTGCTCCAGTGTAGAAACATCCGGCAAAACAACATTGTATGGGAAAAAATGAATCCAGTAAGAGTGCATAACAACAGATCATACAAAAGGGTTATTGTATAGCTACGTTTTTCAGTTACCTCACTGGAAAGAAGGTATAGTCTCCAATCCAGCACTGCTAGTTCCTTGCTGCAAGTCAATTAAGAAGGTATAAAGATAACCCCCTTCATAATCCCTGGAAGTATTTAAAGAACCAAAATTGAATTCTGGCATGCATCCAATATACTGGCAAAAGAAAATTACTATGCTTTACTTTGCATGAAAATACATGAACATGTGCGCAAAAAGGTAAGAAAACCTGACCCTCTTTCAGTGAAGCATAAAATCAGTACATGTAATATTGAGATGTACCGTAGCACTGGCGGGGGAACTCACGCTCAGTGTCGCCCGCTGAGAGTAGGCGTCCCCGGTGCCGGCGTCAATGTCGTGCAGGTCGTAGTGCGCGATCACGTACTGGTTCATGAGCACCACCACGAGGGCGCCTTTCTTGGGAGCGCACCGGACGCGAGCTAGCAGACCTCAAGCTGCCAAAGGAGTAGTGCTCGTTTAGGACCTGACTGGCCAGAAGGACGCAAATCGTCGTGTTTGAGGCGGCAGCGCTGCTCGCCGTGGCATTCAGCTGCAAATGTGAACAAATTAGTGGAATAAAAAGTCAGGTATTAGGGCAGCAGTGTGCGGGTCTTCGACGGCGATGAACCCTTGAAGATTTTGTCCGACGACGGTGTAGTATCGAGAGAGAGCTGAGATATGGGGAAGATGAGAAGAGACAGTTAGGATTTTTCAGGGAAATCGGTGGAGATTTATTCCTTCAAGGGAGATGAAGGAACCCAGTCTGAGTATTAATTCATATCATAATCGAACCAGTTTCTTTGTTCACATCCCATGTTAATAGCTATCAGTGGAACCGCTGCATGTACGTACTTATTGCCGTTTATTAGGCATCGCTAGCGATGGATGTCGGTGTCAAAACCGGCGGATCTCGGGTAGGGGGTCCCGAACTGTGCGTCTAGGATTGATGGTAACAGGAGACGGGGACACAAGAGTTTACCTGTGTTCGGCCCTCTCTATGGAGGTAATACCCTACTTCCTGCTTGATTCATCTGGATGAATATGATTGTTACAAGAGTTGATCTACCACGAGATCGTAATGGCTAAACCCTAGAAGTATAGCCTATGAGTATATGGTCATGAATCTGTCCTATCCGGACTATGCTCTCCGGTTTATATAGACACCGGAGAGATCTAGGGTTACATGAGGTCGGTTACATAGGAGGAAATCTTCATAATAGGTCGCCTAGCTTGTCTTCCACGCCAAGTAGAGTCCAATCCGGACACGGGTATTGTCTTCGGCCTTCGTATCTTCACAGCCCATCAGTCCGGCCCATGGATAACAGGCCGGACGCCCGAGGACCCCTTAGTCCAGGACTCCCTCAATAGCCCCTGAACCTGGCTTCAATGACGAGGAGTCTGGGCGTGCAGATTATCTTCGGCATTGCAAGGCGGGTTCCCTTCTTCTGAACTCCAGGATAGTCTTCAGATGTGATCATTGTATCTTGACCTGTAATGCACTCCACACACAACCGCAGAGAGAATATAATATTTGCACGAGTCTGATCTGCTGACAGCTTTTTACAACATGATGTACGCCTATCCGGCCATAATTGAACCGTTTCTTTTTATCCGCCATCCCACGTTTCAAAACGCAGTTGCTACTAGCACGTCTTGTCGAAGCAGAGATCATGTCCCCCTATCGCGGGATTCTCATCAATGCGGGCATGGGTAACCCAACTGCGTCGTTTGCACGACCCTTGGGAATAGGCGAGTTTAAGGCGAGCGGGGAGGCGCTTGACATTCACGACCTCTATAAGGGGGTAAGGATTCCCCTCTTTTACCCACGCCCCGTTTCTTTCTCAGCCGTTCCATCCTCGAGCTCCAGCGCCCAAGCTTTAGCTTTTCCCTCGTTCGAGAAAGTACTCCAAAGATGTCCGGATCCGGAGCTGGAGGTAAGTGGATGGCCTCCTCCATCAAGAAGAAGGATATCAGGGAGCTCCGGGAGGCCGGATATCTGGCCAAAGAGATCGCTCATCGACTCCCGGCCAAGGGACAGGTTGTCCCCACTCCCGAGCCCCACGAGAGGGTTGTGTTTCTCACACACTTTGTCCGCGGGTTAATGTTTTACTACGGGCTGGATTTCCATGACCTAGCCCCTAACTTCATCCTCAATATTTCGGCGTTTATCATCGCTTATGAGGCTTTTCTCCGCATCCCGCCTCACTTCGGCCTGTGGCTGAAGACCTTCAATGTGAGGCCGAAAGTAGTGTGCGGTCAACAAGCAGAATGCGGAGCCGCTATGCTGGGCAAGATGCCCAACGTCACCTGGCCTGAAGGTTCATTTGCGGAGACGGTAAAGGGGTGGCAATCGGGGTGGTTCTACATCACCGAGCCGCGCGACGCTGACTGGTTGGCGGCTCCCGAATTCTGATCCAGAATCCCGATGCGGCTCTCCTCCTGGCAAGAGAGGGGTCTAACCTGGGGTCCCTCAGACGAGCTGACTGGGCTCCAGACGTGCATCCAGAACATGATAGAAAGGAAATCAAGCTCGTCAACATGGTCCAGATCATTCTTGTTCATCGGGTCCTTCCATGCCAACACTGAACTTGTAATTTGTGGGAGTTCGAGCCGGCCAAGCACCAGACGCTACTTGAGCTCTTCGGCACGACGCACGAAGAAATCTGGAAGGTGCTCTTCAAGGCCAGCGAGGCGCCATGATAACCCACAAGTGCAGGGGATCGCAACAACTTTCGAGGGTAGAGTATTCAACCCAAATTTATTGATTCGACACAAGGGGAGCCAAAGAATATTCTCAAGTGTTAGCAACTGAGTTGTCAATTCAGCCACACCTGGATAACTTAATATGTGCAGCAAGGTATTTAGTAGTAAAGTAATATGATAGTAGTGGTAACGATAACAAAAGTAACGGAAGCAAAAGTGATATTTTTGGTGTTTTGTAGCGATTGTAACAAAGAGCAATGAAAAGTAAATAAGCGAGAACCAAAGATAGGAAAAGCTCGTATGCATTGGATCGATGATGGATAATTATGCGGATGCGGTTCATCATGTAACAGTCATAACATAGGGTGACAGTAACTAGCTCCAATTCACCAATGTAATGTAGGCATGTATTCGAATATAGTCATACGTGCTTATGGAAAAGAACTTGCATGACATCTTTTGTCCCACGCCCCGTGGCAGCGGGTCCTAATGGAAACTAAGGGATATTAAGGCCTCCTTTTAATAGAGAACCGAACAAAGCATTAGCACATAGTGAATACATGAACTCCTCAAACTATGGTCATCACCGGAGTGGTCCCGATTATTGTCACTTGGGTTGCGGATCATAACACATAGTAGGTGACTATAGACTTTCAAGATAGGATCAAGAACACACATATATTCATGAAAACATAATAGGTTCAGATCTGAAATCATGGCACTTTCGGACCCTAGTGACAAGCATTAAGCATAGCAAAGTCATAGCAACATCAATCTCGTAACATAGTGGATACTAGGGATCAAACCCTAACAAAACTAACTCGATTACATGATAGATCTCATCCAACCCATCACCGTCCAGCAAGCCTACGATGGAATTACTCACGCTGGCGGTGAGCATCATGAAATTGGTGATGGAGGATGGTTGATGATGACGACAATGACGAATCCCCGCTCCGAGCCCCGAACGGACTCGGATCAGCCCTCCCGAGAGGTTTTAGGGCTTGGCGGCGGCTCCGTATAGTAAAATGCGATGATTTCTTCTCCTTGATTTTTTTCTCCCCGAAAGCAAATATATAGAGTTGGAGTTGGCGTCGGAGGAGCTCCAAGGGGCCCACGAGTTAGGGGGGCGCGCCCTAGGGGGGAAGGCGCGCCCCCACCCTCGTGGACAGGGTGTGGGCCCCCTGGTCTTCATCTTTGGCAAGCATTTTTTATTATTTCCGAATAGACGTTGTGTGGAGTTTCAGGTCATTCCGAGAACTTTTGTTTCTGCACATAAATAAAATCATGGAAAGTCTACTGAAAACAGCGTCTGTCTGGGTTAATTCCATTCAAATCATGCAAGTTAGAGTCCAAAACAAGGGCAAAAGTGTTTGGGAAAGTAGATACAACGTTGACGTATCAACTCCCCCAAGCTTAAACCTTTGCTTGTCCTCAAGCAATTCAGTTGACAAACTGAAAGTGATAAAAAAACTTTTACAAACTCTGTTTGCTCTTGTTGTTGTTAATATGTAAAGCCATCATTCAAGTTTTCAGCAAAGATTATGACTAATCACATTTGCAATAACTCTTAGGTCTCATGTTTACTCATGTCAATAGCATAATCAACTAGCGAGCGATAATAATAAATCCCGGATGACAACACTTTCTCATAACAATCATAATATGATATAACAAGATGGTATCTCGCTAGCCCTTTCTGAGACAGCAAAACATAAATGCAGAGCACCTTTAAAGATCAAGGACTGACTAGACATTGTAATTCATGGTAAAAGAGATCCAATCATAGTCATACCTGTCGTGGTTTTGTCACGGCAGATGTCCTTACTATCAGGACCTAGTCGCGAGGCCAACACATCTATGTGGTAGCTTGAGTGGGGTTGAGCGTAATCGAGAGACGCAACACAAGACAAGATTTTTAGATAGCTTCGGGCCCCGGGAAACATCATCCGGTAATAGCCCTACATGCTGTTTGAGGCTAGGTCTCATTATCATCGCCAGGGAGACACCGGTAAACCGGCTCTTTGTGTCTAGCCCTAGAGATTGTTTCTTCTTCCTTGTTGCTTGCCCCTCTTTGGGGAGCCCTGCCCCTCCTTATATATGTTGAAGGGGCGGGTTACATGTGGAGTCCTATTAGGATTAGGACTAGTCTATCTCTAATACAAACCGGATACAAGTCCTGGTCTTAACTCCTTGCAATGTAAATATTCCTCATGCCTTTCCTCTTAAACCGGCCCACCATAGTATGAACCGGCCTTCATGAACCGCCCGTTGGGCCACCGGGTCTTGTCGCTCCTCTAACCCGCCTGCCGGATTACCAATGAATCGTAAATGGCCAGGTCCAAACGGGTTGCCAGTGAATCGTCAAGTCTCAGCCGGGTCTCAAGTAAAACGCCAAGTCCGGCCGGGTTATACTTCCAGTCGGTTTACGCCGCGGGGTATATCCCCGACATTAGACCCCAGTTTAATTCGGATTTATCCATGTTAATATGATCCTGTACAACAAACACAAGAAAAAATTTGACAGATTATGCTCCGGGTTAGAAGTTCTTGTAAACCGGCATCTGATCATCCTTAGTCCTTGTCATTTCCTCCTTCTAGAAAATCCGGGTCAACAAGCCAGCTTCATACTCAATTTGCTGACATTGGTTTCTCGCAGAGAAATATTGTGAAAAATAATCCACTTGAGTCGGCTTCCAAAGTGCCGGTTTAAGAAATATGGGTCTTGAAATACTCATTTGATATTCAGCCGGTTTGAAGATGTAAAACTTGCCGGTTTAATATTACCAAAATTGCCGGGTTATAAAAACTGATAATTTCGGGTCATGATTGTTTCCAACGCTGGTTCATGATTGTTGCCAACGCCGGTTCATGATTATTGATGACGCCGGGTTATGATTGTTTGCAGACACCGGGTCATAATGATTGGTGATGCCGGGTCAATCTGGTTTCCTCAAAACTGAAAATCAGAAGATTTTTCTCCCTTACATCCATATTACCTGTAGCCCCAAGTCTTGAACAGAACAAAGTGATGATTTGAGGCTTGTTTCCATATAATTATTACCACTTTGAAGAAATCCATGTTGTTTATCTCTAGTAAAAATTGAATACTCCATATATGTAGCCCCCAAGTACCGGGTTGTCATGCTTGCAGCAACCTGGGACTTGTAATTGCTTATAAAAAGTCCAATCGGTGTAGCCCCCAAGGGTCGGGTCATTATGCAATAATGAGCAGGGACTTTGTAAATATAATCATGTAGACTTGAGCAGTGATGTGTAGCCCCCAAGGGCCGGGCCACTATGATATGATGAGTCGGGTATTCAATAAGATCAGCAAAAAATGACTTTGCATTATCCCCCAAGTGTCATGGTGCATGCTTGCAGCGACATGAGACTTGCATATATGATATAATCTCAATGGCCCCCAAGTGCCGGGTCGTGAGCCTGCAGCGACTCGGGACTATTCCTTCAATTGTAGAATAAATCATATCCTTTGATAAAATAATATCTATTGTGATAAAGCGACTTTGATAACCTCAATAATACCGGTTATTAATAACCATAATAAAAATCCAGCCATGTTGGCTATTCAAGATAATATAATCTGGTATGAAAACCTTATTCATTCAATATCATAATGACAATTCAGCCAAGTTTTTCTATTTGAATAATATAACCCAATGATTTATAAGCGCATGATTCCAATGGCGCAGTCCAAATATATGCTGGCGACTTATAGTCCAAAGCCAGGCCGGTTTAATAAACACCGGATAATTTCTCATCATATACTGGTGACTTATCGTCTTAAAGCCAGGCCGGTTTAATAAGCACCGGATAATTTATCATCATACTGGCGACATATAGTTGAAAGCTAGGCCGGTTTAATAAATGCCGGTGATTTATAATCATGCTTTATTCAACCTGTTTCTGCATACAACAAGTTTAAGGTGTCCTGGCGGTTTACCGCCGGACGGGTCATAATGCCCAACATATAACCTGGGTTGATAACCAAGGCTGCACTTATGAATAATCAAATATGAAATATATCATACCTGTGACATTAAATCACATTGTTGGTTTACCAAATTTTTGTAGTAAGAGTGATAACCCCAATCTTGAGTAATGATAACTCCTTTCATACTGTGTCGGTTTGTGATAAAATAGTACCGGGTTGTGATAGACACTGGATTACCCATATATAATACTGGCGACTTGTAGTCGAACCAGACCGGATTAATAATCGCCGGATTATAATTGATCATGTACTGACAAATTGTAGTTGACAGTCTAATCGGGTTGACAAACACCGGTTTGAAAACATCATGAATCTTATCAAAAAAAAGAAAAATTTAGCAAAAAGGCAAATAAAAATCGTTGTAGACGAGGCTTTGAGCCGATCAAGAGGCGTGACCATGGTTCGGACACGACCAAGCCCCCAAGAGGTGTTCGGGTTCGACCAGGCCCCCAAATGATGTCGTGGCATTACGCCGATCAAGAGGTGTAGCTATGGTTCGGGTTCGACCAAAGCCCCCAAGTGATGCTGTGGCATTGCGCCAATCAAGAGGCGTAGCTATGGTTCGGATACGACCAAGCCCCCAAGTGATGTTGTGGCATTGCGCCGATTAAGAGGTGTAGCTATGGTTTGGGTTCGACCAAAGCCCCCAAGTGATGCTGTGGCATTGCGCCGATCAAGAGGCGTAGCAATGGTTCAGATACGACCAAGCCCCCAAATGATGCTGTGGCATTGCGCCGATCAAGAGGCGTAGCTATGGTTCGGATAAGACCAAGCTCCCAAGTGAGCAATAATATGATAAACCAATAAGGCAGGATACCCATGTTTGAACCGCGCACCATGTCAGCAGGTCCTCTTCGGCAACCTTTAACTTTTTGCAAGAGATAAATTCTTCTTGAACCGGGATTTTGAACCGGATATTGAGAGCTTCAAAGATTTGTGGGAGACATCTTTCCCTTGAACCGGATTGTAAACCGGAATCTTCATTTTCAGCCGGAAATTTTCTGACGGCCTTTCATCTCGAACTTGCGAGAAGTTAATTCCTCTTGAACCGAAAATTCTTAAACTGGATTTGAGAGCTTCAGAGCTTTGTGGGGGACAGACTTCCCTTGAACCGGATTGTAAACCGGACATTTGAGAGCTTCAGTGAGTCTGACTTCCTTTGAGCCGGATTTTAAACCGGAATCCTTTCTGATGATCTGGAACTTCTTCATTGAGCCAGGATTTTATAACTGTCATATACTTTCTAAGCCGGAAATTTTCTGACGGCCTTCAAATAACAATAACCTCTGGGACCGGGTTATCTTTCCCTCCATCGTCCTGGGGTTCTTGATTTCACTGGAAACCGGCAACACTTGCTTGAGTCATATCATTGTAGCCCCCGAGTCTCAAGGCGACTCGAGGAGTTGGCTTGAGATTCTCCATATGATATAATCCGGTATAACTTGGATATCATTGGTGTTGATATCACGATGTGAATCCACAGAAGATTGGCTGCGGCGGGTTATAAATGATCCCGTATGAGCCGTGTCAGCAACTCGGCCAATGGTTCCTTCCAACTGGCTAATTGAAGTTAACCAAACTGTAGTGGCGGCGACTTGTGTGCCTGCCCATTGAGCCATCCAGTGCAGACGGCGGTTGATAGTATATGATAATTTGCCTCCATTTTGTTGAAAGAAAACCGGGCTACCCAAGCTATGACTTGCTCATGCAGACAGGTGCGGCCTGGTATGTTGATGTAGACCAGGCTGCGAGAGACGGACGGCAAAGACGACCGCAACATCAGAGGCGACTCGGATAGATGAGTCGGCCATGACATTGTAAACCGGTGCGAACGGGGAAAAATGGCACCGGTGTCATAAACCAGCACGGACGGGCGAGTTAATCGCGGGCGTGGTCCCGGCAAGTTGATGTAAATCGGGCCACAGGGACGGCAACTTGCTCACGTTCATTCATCAGGTGGCATGACACGGATGAAACGCCAGTGCAGAACGTTGCTAGCACGTGCTCTATGCCCGTAATATAACACCTCATTTGTAATGAACAATTGTCATGCGTCAAAAATATCACATGCCAAAGTAATTGTTCCTTGACAAAAATAATATACACTAATAAAATAGGCCTTAGATGGATATCACCTGATATGTTAGGTCGGAATTATCCACCGCGGAGTTGATGATCACCGCGGTGAAGCTGAAATCAATCATGGACAAGTCGGCCAGACGAGCAGACGGATGATCCGGCCGCGGTGTTGTAAACCGGTGCGGACGAGCAAGTTGTCCTCTGCGTTGTAAACCGGCGCGGACGCATGAACCGGTTGCCAGGGCGGACGGGCGAGTCGTCCGTGGTGTTGTAAGGTGGTACGGACGGGCGAGTCAGCTGGCGCGTTTGATGTAAACTGGACGGCGACACGCGTGCCCATGGAGCCACGCGGCAGACCCGAATGTGCATCCGCGGTATAATACTACTTTTGTAATGAATAATTTACCTGTATATAACAACACTATAGGGCAGAGTGGTTGTTTTCACAAAAAATTAATAAGTATTTACTGATAAAAAGTAAACTGGATGGATATCACCTGGTGCGTTGGTACGACAGATGATCCATACGCAATGTCCGTAGATAACCTCTGTTCTTCTTAACAACGCAGGATTAATCCGCCTGTCCTCCCACCAAGCAGGTACCCCAAGGCGGAGGTGGCAGGCCGGCAAGTTGTTGTGGGGTTGTCCGGATTTTCCTCCAGCCCGTAGTGACTCGGCAGAGGCTGCGGCCACACGGTTGTAGTAGCAAGACCCGCCAGTAGAGACGGAGGTTCCGATGCAGTGCAAGATGGAGGCGGTTTGACGGCAGCAACTTAGCAGTGGATTCACATGGTACGGCTCAAGGTGGAGATCAGCATAAATGTCAATTCAAAACCCAGGTGGATCTGAAGGGGGGTGAATGGCGATTTGCACGCCGCGAGCGACTCGACAATGGAGCAGAATCCGAGTCGTGGTCTTCTTTCTTTTGAAAAACTGAACAAATACTACTATTAGACTCACGAACTAGCACTCGTGGCTGGCCTGATCAAAAAGAATGATTAAAAAAACGAATCTTGACCTTGCTGTACAGATTACTTCTTCCAAAAATCTGAGTTTTCATGTGGACTGATCTGACACGACGTCCGGCGGTCTGCAACACAATTCCTGTCGATCTCGGTAACACGCAACTGTGGCAGCAAAAAATTGATCTTTCATCTGGTTTCGACAGAACGCCCAGACGCGTGCTCTCTGTAACTTGACGTGTTGTTGGGAACCAAAAAACTGTAGCTTGACGTGACAAGCACTTGCACTAGTAGACGGCTGATCGAAGTACTAGTTCTTGATCGGTAATGAAAGCACAAAACAATTCTGCTTAGCTTCACATAAAGGCCCTTGGGACTCAAAACAGCAGCAGCGGTTGATTCTCTCAAAACAGCAAATGGGACACTGCGTACTCGGGGCTTCAAGTGTATATACGCAACAGCGGCAACTTGCGGATCAATATAACACGGCGTACGGCGGCTCAGCGGAAATCCTGTCGGCTTCCTTTATCGATCTGGCTTCGGTTCATCAGGCCGCATCGGCGGCGGTGCACAGGATGTCGAACCCTAACTTCTCTCGTCTCTTGTATATGCCGCCGCTGAAAAACTTTTTCAATCTTTGACTAATGAACTTCATAGTTGACGTGAATTCTTTCATGCCGGCTCTTGCTGATCCGGCAGGTCGTAGCTTCTCGAACCCTAAAGAGATCCCTTCAAGAACTCAACATCACCGTGCGCAGGCCCCACGGAGGGCGCCAACGGTCATGGATTTGTCACGGCAGATGTCCTAGTGTGAGGACTTAGTCGTGAGGCCAACGCATCTATGCGGTAGCTTGAAGGGGTTGGTCGGAATCGAGAGACGCGAGGTGGATCAACATGCAAGACAAGGATTTAGACAGCTTCGGGCCCCGAGAAACATCACCCGGTAATAGCCCTACATGCTGTTTGTGGCTAGGTCTCATTATGCTCATGAGAGAGTCGCCGGTAAACCGGCTCTTTGTGTCTAGCCCTAGAGATTGTTTCTTCTTCCTTGTTGCTTGCCCCTCTTTGGGGAACCCTTCCCCTCCTTATATATGTTGAAGGGGCGGGTTACATGTGGAGTCCTATTAGGATTAGGACTAGTCTATCTCTAATACAAACCGGATACAAGTCCTGGTCTTAACTCCTTGTAAGGTAAATATTCCTCATGCCTTTCCTATTAAACCGCCCACCATAGTATGAACTGCCTTCATGAACCGCCACACACCGGGTCTTGTCGCTCCTCTAACCCGCCTGCTGGATTACCAATGAATCGTAAACCGCCAGGTCCAAACGGGTTGCCAGTGAATCGTCAAGTCTCAGCCGGGTCTCAAGTAAAACGCCAAGTCCGGTCGGGTTATACTTCCAGCCGGTTTACGCCGCGGGGTATATCCCCGACAATACCCAATATAAATTAATAGTAATGAATGCAAATGACAGCTGTGCTCCCCAGCTAGTGCTTTTTAATAAGAGGGTGATGACTCAACATAAAAGTAAATAGATAGGCCTTTCGTAGAGGGAAGCAGGGATTTGTAGAGGTGCCAGAGCTCGGTTTTGAAATAGAGATAAATAATATTTTGAGCGGCATACTTTCATTGTCAACATAACAACTAAGAGATGGCGATATCTTCCATGCTACACACATTATAGGCGGTTCCCAAACAGAATGGTAAAGTTTATACTCCCCCTCCACCAACAAGCATCAATCCATGACTTGCTCGAAACAACGAGTGTCTCCAACTAGCAACAGTCCCAGGGGGAGTTTTGTTTGCATTTATTTTGATTTAGTTTGCGTAAAGCATGGGACTGGGCATCCAGGAGACCAGCCATTTTCTCGTGAATGAGGAGCGGAGTCCACTCCTCTTGACAATAACCCGCCTAAGATGGAAGATAAGGGTAGCCCTGGTTGATACATGAGCTATTCGAGCATACAAAACAGAATGTTTATTTGAAGGTTTAGAGTTTGGCACATACAAATTTACTTGGAACGGCAGGTAGATACCGTATATAGGAGGGTATGGTGGACTCATATGGAATAACTTTGGGGTTCAAAGGATTGGATGCACAAGCAGTATTCCCGCTTAGTACAAGTGAAGGCTAGCAAAAGACTGGGAAGCGACCAACTAGAGAGCGACAACAGTCATGAACATGCATTAAAATTAATAAACATTGGATGCAAGCATGAGTAGGATATAATCCACCATGAACATGAATATCGTGAAGGCTATGTTGATTTGTTTCAACTACATGTGTGAACATGTGCCAAGTAAAGTCACTTAAATCATTCAAAGGAGGATACCACCCCATCATACCACATCACAACCATTTTAATAGCATGTTGGCACGCAAGGTAAACCATTATAACTCGTAGCTAATCAAGCATGACACGAGCAACTATGATCTCTAATTGTCATTGCAAACATGTTTATTCATATTAGGCTGAATCAGGAACGATGAACTAATCATATTTACAAAAATAAGAGAGGTTGAGTTCATACTAGCTTTTCTCATCTCAGTCAGTCCATCATATCATCATAATTGCCTTTCACTTGCACGACCGAACGATGTGAATAATAATAAGAGTGCACGTGCATTGGACTAAGCTGGAATCCGCGAGCATTCAATAAACAGGAGAAGACAAGGCAATATGGGCTCTTGGTTAAATCAACAATAATGCATATAAGAGCCACTACAACAATTTAATTATGGTGTTCTCCTATCGACCCCCAAAGAAAAAGAAAAGAAATAAAAACTATTTACACAGGAAAGCTCCCAACAAGCAAAAAAAGAACGGGAAATCTTTTTGGGTTTTCTTTTAATTATTACTAATATAGCAAGAAAAGTAAACTAACTAAAAGTTATTACTAATTTTTTTGGTTTCTCTTAAGGTTTATTAAACACACAAGAAGAAATCGAGAAAAAGAAAATAAACTAGCATGGATATTACAGTGAAAGAGTATGAGCACCGACATCTAGCAATGAGTGTGTGTGAAAATAAATGTAATGTCGGTGGGAAATACGTACTCCCCCAAGCTTAGGCTTTTGGCCTAAGTTGGTTCATTGCCAGGGACAGCCTGGCAGATATCCGTAGTTGTAGCTGGGGTCGTACTACGATGAAGAGGACTCTGACTGCCACTGGCTGGCAGCCACCTCCGGATCCCAAAAGTAATGAGAATGTCGTGGAGGCTCAAATTGTGGCTCCGGCTACGGGGCTGGTGTAGGGTTCCGGTAGGCTTGAATGGCCGCCCGTGAAACGAGATAAGGACCTTCAGATAAATCAAACAAGGAAGGAGCAGGCAAGGTAATAGTCTCAGGGTGATGTTTATGAAAGAATAATTTGTATTTAAGCTCCCCTTCCCGGCCCTTAAAAATAAAGTCATGCGCTAGCATACTCTTATAATCTAAATAAGCATTGGGCAGCAATTTTTCTTCTTTCTCATAAAGTCTAATAGGTATGTTAAAATGTGCAGCTAGGCGTGAAGCATAAATACCTCCAAAGATGGGGCCCTTTGTACGGTTCAAACTTAACCGTTTAGCAATAATTCCGCCCATACTAACAGTGTTATCGCGGAATAAACCATGGAACAAAATGATAATATCAGGGACACTAAGGTTTCCACAGTTTCCGCGACCAATCAAGCAACGACTAGCAAATATGGCAAAGTAGCGTAAAACAGGAAAATGTATGCTAGTGATTCTTGCATCGGAAACCTTCATGGTTTCTTCCACAGTGATGGTGTCAATAAATTCTTCGACATCTTTATGGTGTGGTTCATCTAAGGTACCCTCAAAGGGTATTTTGCAAACCTTGCAAAATTCAGCTAATGGCATCTTCTTAACAACATCATATAAATGAAACTCTACTGAAGGAGGTGATTCCTTAGGAAAATAGTAGAAGTTTTGCACAAAAGTATTAGTGAGTAAGAGATACTGATGACGTTGGTCGGGGAGGAAGTCAGTGAGGCCAGCATTCTCAGCCAATGAATAGAAATCTTCATAAATTCCGGCTGCTCTCAATAAATCATCGAAAGGCCATTCACACAGCCGGACCTTCACAGTACGAGGAGAATTAAATTTGGGCCTCTGTGCTTCTTCATTTTGCTTTTCCTTCGAGCTTCGGCTCGATGAACCCCTCAAAAATCTCTTCATTATTTTCTGAAATATTCTGAAATTTTTAGTAACTTCAAACAAAAGTGAACCAAACTCAATAAAATTGATAGCAACTACTCCTACAAGTGCCTAGAGACTATATCATGCATTAGAACTACTTGGAACCATATAAATTTGACATGCAAGCTCAAGAACATGGTCACCTATGCAGCACAAATTTGCAATGAATAGAGCACTAGAGCAAAAACTAATTGGACCACTGGAGGAGTCACATACCAAGGAACAATCTCCCAAGCAGTTTTGTGAGAGGTGCTTTGAGCAAGGAGATCGAAAATCGCATTAAAGTGAGCTAGAACTCGTGCTTGAGCTGGATATTCGTGTTTGTGGGAGGAAGAAGAACTGTATGGATGTAGGATTAAGTGGAGGAGGTCTACTATGGGCCCACGAGGCAGGGGGCGCGCCCTGGGGGGTAGGGCGCGCCCTCCACCCTCGTGGCCAGGTGGTTGACTCCCCTGCTATGTTCTTAGTTCCATAATTCCTCAAATATTCTAGAAAAAATCATATTCCATTTTCAGGGCATTTGGAGAACTTTTATTTTCTGTGTATTTTTATATTGCCCGGATAAACCAGAAAAGAGACAGAAAAAATAATATTTTTACTTTATTTCAACTAAATAACAGAAAGTAGATAGAGGGTACAGAAGGTTGTGCCTTCTAGTTTCATCCATCTCATGCTCATCAAAAGGAATCCACTAACAAGGTTGATCAGGTCTTGTTAAGAAACTCATTCCGATTAACATGGAACCGGAGAAATTTCGAATAACACTATGTTACATCAACGGGGATATGCACATCCCCTATAATAAGAATATTATATTTCTTCTTGACAGTAGGAAGAGGAAATTCGGAACCTCCAAATTTAATCGATGTAATTTTTCCAATAGAGTTGATACTATGAACTTGAGGTTGTTTCCTCAGAAAGTGTACCATATGCTCATTACCATTAACATGAAAAGTGACATTGCCTTTGTTGCAATCAATAACAGCCCCTGCAGTATTCAAAAAAGGTCTTCCAAGAATAATAGACATAATATCATCCTCGGGAATATCAAGAATAACAAAGTCCGTTAAAATAGTAACGTTTGCAATCACAACAGGCACATCCTCACAAATACCGACAGGTATAGCAGTTGATTTATCAGCCATTTGCAAAGATATTTCAGTAGATGTCAACTTATTCAGTCAAGTATACAATATAAAGAGAGAGGCATAGCACTAACACCAGCTCCAAGATCACATAAAGCAGTTTTAACATAACTTCTTTTAATGGAGCATGGTATAGTAGATACTCCTGGATCTCCTAGTTTCTTTGGTGTTCCACCTTTAAAAGTATAATTAGCAAGCATGGTGGAAATCTCAGCTTCCGGTATCTTTATTTTATTTGTGACAATATCTTTCATATATTTAGCATAAGGATTCATTTTCAGCATATCAGTTAATCGCATACGCAAAAAGATAGGTCTAATCATTTCAGCAAAGCGCTCAAAATCCTCATCATCCTTTTCTTGGATGGTTTGGGAGGAAAAGGCATGGGTTTCTGAACCCATGGTTCTCTTTCTTTACCATGTTTCCTAGCAACAAAGTCTCTCTTATCATAACGTTGATTCTTTGATTGTGGGTTATCAAGACCAACAACAGGTTCAATTTCTACATCATTATCATTACTAGGTTGAGCATCATCATGAACATCATCATTAACATTTTCACTAGGTTCATGTTCATTACCAGATTGTGTTTCAGCATCAGACATAGAGATATCATTTGGATTATTAGGTGGTTCAGCAATAGGTTCACTAGAAGTTTGCAAAGTCCTATCATTTTTCTTTTTCTTCCTTTTAGAAGAACTAGGTACATCAATATTATTTCTCCGAGAATCTTGCTCAATTCTCTTAGGGTGGCCTTCATGATACAAAGGTTCCTGAGTCATTCTACCAGTTCTAGTAGCCACTCTAACAGCATAATCATTTTTCTTACTATTCATTTCAATGAGCAAATCATTTTGAGCTTTAAGTACTTGTTCTACTTGAGTGGTAACCATAGAAGCATGTTTGCTAACAAGTTTAAGTTTACCTCTAACATTAGCCATATAATCACCCAAGTGTTTAATTATATCGGAATTGTATTTCAATTGTCTACCAAAATAAGCATTAAAATTTTCTTGTTTGACAATAAAATTATCAAACTCTTCTAAGCATTGTCTAGCAGACTTATAATGAGGAATATCACCTTCATCAAATCTATTTACCTTTACTACCTGTGTCGGGTTATCAAGGCCAGGAGGTTAATCAATAGGTAATGGATTAAGATCATATGTTTCTTCGAAAGGTGGTAGATTAAGACCATGTATTTCTTCAATAGGAGGTAAATTCTTAACATCTTCAGCTTTAATACCTTTTTCTTTCATAGATTTCTTTGCCTCTTGCATATCTTGAGACTGAGAAATAGAACACCTCTCTTCTTGGAGTTGGTTTAGGAATAGACTCGATGGTTGGCTCGAGGAGCTGGCTCGGAAGTGTCCAATTATTTTCATTTTTCAACATATTATTCAATAGAATTTCAGCTTCATCCGGTGTTCTTTCCCTGAAAACAGAACCAGCACAACTATCCAGGTAATCTCTGGAAGCATCGGTTAGTCCATTATAAAAGATATCAAGTATTTCATTCTTTCTGAAGAGGATGATCAGGCAAAGCATTAAGTAACTTGAGAAGCCTCCCCCAAGCTTGTGGGAGACTCTCTTCTTCAATTTGCACGAAGTTGTATATTTCCCTCAAAGCAACATGTTTCTTATGAGCAGGGAAATATTTAGCAGAGAAGTAATAAATCATATCCTGGGGACTACGCACACAACCAGGATCAAGAGAATTAAACCATATATTAGCATCACCCTTTAATGAGAACGGAAATATTTTAAGGATATAAAAGTAGCGAGATCTCTCATCATTAGTCAACAGGGTCTCGTGGCTCAGATTCATAGCCATAAAAAGGATCAGTTTCAACCAAAGTAATTATATCAGTATCAACAGAGAATTCATAATCCTTATCGGCAACACAAATAGGTGAAGTAGCAAAAGCAGGGTCAGGCCTCATTCTATGTTTAAGGGATTGCTTATTCCATTCAGCCAATAACCTCTTGAGTTCAGATCTATCTTTGCAAGCTAAAATAGCTGCAGAAGCTTCCATATGAAAAACATAACCCTTAGGAATAGCAGGCCTATCTTCATCATCACTTTCATCAATATAATCAATTTCAATAATTTCTTTCTCTCTAGCCCTAGCAATTTGTTCAGCAAGAAATTCACTAAGGGGCACAGTAGTATCAAGCATAGAAGTAGTTTCATCAGAAGTATCATGCATAGCAGAAGTGGCATTATCAATAACATGCGACATATCAGAACGAATAGCAAAAGCAGGTTTAGGTGTCGCAAGTTTACTCAAAACAGAAGGTGAATCAAGTGCAGAGCTAGATGGCAGTTCCTTACCTCCCCTCATAGTTGAGGGATAAATTGCTGTCTTAGCGTCTTTCAAGTTCTTCATAGTGTCCAGTAGATATAAATCCCAAGTGACTCAAAGAATAGAGCTATGCTCCCCGGCAATGGCGCCAGAAATTAGTCTTGATAACCCACAAGTGTAGGGGACCGCAACAGCTTTCGATGGTAGAGTATTCAACCCAAATTTATTGATTCGACACAAGGGGAGCCAAAGAATATTCTAAAGTATTAGAAATGGAGTTGTCAATTCAGCCACACCTGGATAACTTAATATCTGCAGCAAGGTCTTTAGTAGCAAAGTAATATGATAGTAGTGGTAACGATAACAAAAGTAACGGAAGCAAAAGTAATATTTTTGGTGTTTTGTAGTGATTGTAACAGTAGCAACAGAAAACTAGATAAGCGAGAACCAGTATAGGAAAAGCTCGTAGGCATTGGATCGGTGATGGATAATTATGCCAGATGCGGTTCATCATGTAACATTCATAACATAGGGTGACACAGAACTAGCTCCAATTCATCAATGTAATGTAGGCATGTATTCCGAATATAGTCATACGTGCTTATGGAAAAGAACTTGCATGACATCTTTTGTCCTACCCTCGCGTGGCAGCGGGGTCCTAATGGAAACTAAGGGATATTAAGGCCTCCTTTTAATAGAGAACCGGAACAAAGCATTAGAGCATCTCCAGCGTTCGGCCCCCTAGGGCATATAAAATCGCCCCAGAGGCGAGCCGCCCGATTCTTTCGGTATTTGGGGTGGTTTTAAGCAGACGTCGCCCCAATCGCGATTTTGGCCCACTTTTGAAGCCCGATTTCGGTGAAAAAGGCCCATATGGGCAAGAATAGGCCCATATTCGGCGTGTTTCGCCGTGGCTCGGCATACAATTATGAACATAAATATTTTTTTATCACATATTTCATCACAGAAATTTCAAATACTTCAACAAAATAGTACAACAACAAATAGTTCAATACAAATTATATAGTTCAACAAATAAAAACTCATATTTCATCACTCGTCACGCCCGGTGTTGCCCTTGAACCTCCATAGGTGCTCCATCAGATCTTGCTACAGTTGATGATGCACATGTGGGTCTCGGATCTCCTGACGCATATTGAGGTAGGCAGTCCAGGTTGCCGGTAGCTAGTGATCAACTTGGGCAAGAGGACCCTGCACGTGGTATGGTTCATGTCAAACACTGGCCCTTCCTGCTCGCTCTCAATGATCGGGTTGTGCAAGATGACCTGACATGTCATGGTCTCCCACATTTGATCTTTCGACCAGGTCCGAAAGAGTGCGGACAACGACAAATCGATATTGCAGCACACCAAATGCCCGCTCGACATCCTTCCTGCAAGCCTCCTGAATCTTGGCACAGGGTTTTTGATGGTCTTCACAAATGTCGACCATCTCGGATAGATGCCATCAGCTAGATAGTACCCTTGTTGTCTTGCCGCCCATTGATCTCGAAGTTCACGGAGGAGAATGACCTTCAACAAGCTTGGCAAAGACAGGAGAGCACTGCGATCGTTGATGTCATTGTGAGTTCTGGCATACCAAAGAAGGAGTGCCAAATCCGGAGGTCTGTATGGCCACCGCCTCAAGTAACACTGCTGCAACCGCCTTTGGCGCCTTTGTACATCCCCTTGAAGCAAATGGGCAATTCTTCCATTTCAATGCATGCGATCGATGCTTCCAAGCATCCAAGAAATCCTCTTGCTGCATTACGTGCTGGGATCCGGCGGTGTCTTCCGCATTGGGTGTTCTCAAGTATTGCGGTGAAACACTGCCACCACGCCTCGACGAACTTGTAGAAACACTCTAGGCTGGTGGACTCGGCCATGCGCCCATAGTCGTCCCGTGAGTCACGGGAGCTCCGTTTGCAAGCATCCTCATCGCTGTCGTGCATTTACGGATGGAGGTGAATCCAAGTTTGCCGGTGCAATACATCTTGCATTTGAAGTAGTTGTCGAACTCCCGGATGGAATTCACAATCCGAAGGAAAAGCTTTCTGTTCATCCGATAACGGCACCGAAATGTTATGTCGCCGTGAAGTGGAGCATCGGCGAAGTAGTCGGATGAAACATCACGTAGCCTTGAGGCGATGCGGTTCTTTGCTTTCACCGCCCGGCGCCGAGCCACCTCGCCATGCTTTTCATTGCTCGCCGGCGAGGGCGGTAGCGACACCATGAGATGCTCTTCTTCACGGGCGTCGGCCTCGGCTTCCTCCTCCGCAGCCTTGGCGAGCACTTCCTCGTCATCCGAGTCCATGGCCGAGGCAGGCAAATCATCGAACACCTTGCGCGCGGTGGGCGTGCACCCGCCGCTAAACTGCCCTCCGCGGACGGAAACGCCCAGAAGTAGTCGGAGGGGCTGTCGCGGCGAACCTCTGCTATTTTTCCAGCGGGAATGGCTATCTACAGGTGAAGGGTGGCGGGGCGGCGCCGGGATATGCCTAATTCGGCCGAGGCCTTGGGTGGGGGCGAGTCGGGAAGAAATCTTGACTTTTCACCTGACGGAGCCCCCAAGCTTTTCCCTTGCTCCGGAGCCCCCAAGCGCCCCCCAGCGTGCCGGGTTCGTCCTGCGGCCCCCGGGCGGAAAAAAGGGCCGAACCGGCGCTTTTAAATCGTCTGAGGCGCGATCGGGCCGTTTTTTGGCGCGCGGCGCGAAAAAATCGCTGAGGGGCCTGTTGAAGCTGGCCGGAGATGCTCTGAGCACATAGTGAATACATGAACTCCTCAAACTATGGTCATCACCGGAGTGGTCCGATTATTGTCACTTTGGGGTTGCGGATCATAACACATAGTAGGTGACTATAGACTTGCAAGATAGGATCAAGAACACACATATATTCATGAAAATATAATAGGTTCAGATCTGAAATCATGGCACTTTCGGGCCCTAGTGACAAGCATTAAGCATAGAAAAGTCATAGCAACATCAATCTCGAGAACATCTTTGGATACTAGGGATCAAACCTAACAAAACTAACTTTCGATTACATGATAGATCTCATCCAACCCATCACCGTCCAGCAAGCCTCGATGGAATTACTCACGCATGCGGCGGTGAGCATCATGAAATTGGTGATGGAGGATGGTTAATGATGACGACGGCGACGAATCCCCCTCTCCGGAGCCCCGAAGAGACTCCAGATCAGCCCTCCCAAGAGGTTTTGGGGCTTGGCGGCGGCTCCGTAGCGTAAAACGCGATGATTTCTTCTCCTTGATTTTTTTCTCCCCGAAAGCAAATATATAGAGTTGGAGTTGGCGTCGGAGGAGCTCGAGGGGCCACGAGGTGGGGGCGCGCCTAGAGGCGGCGCGCCCCACCCTCGTGGACAGGGTGTGGGCCCCCTGGTCTTCATCTTTGGCAAGGATTTTTAATTATTTCCGAATAGACGATCCGTGGACACTACAAAAAAATTACACTTCCGTGATGATACGTGTTTGTCATAGTAGGTAGCGTTTTTTGTCATGCATGTACATCCATGACGATTTTATGACAGAATCAAGATAGTCATACACGTCTTTGTCGTAGAAGTGTTCCATGACATTACCGAAATTATCATCACGAGTGTCCACTTCCATGACGATAAATCGCGCGTCACGAAGTGCTTTCGTCAACGGTGACCGACCGTGGCATCCACCGTAACGAGCGCCGTTAAGCTATCGGGTCGGATTTTGTATCCGATAACCCGTTAACAGCCACGACCGATGGGAAATTTCCGTGTAAAATTCTGATTGGCGAAGGAACACAGTGAGCTCGTCGATGGGCGGATGTCGCCCGTCCATTGGAGGATACATGCCTATGATACGTCGACCGTGGTTGGGCCCATGAGAGGCCCATATAGGTTAAAAAGGCGGCCCGATCAAAGGCACGTAGTATGTCGGTACTAGTGGGCCAGCCCAATAATGGCCTGCTAATAAAGGCCCATTTATGGCGGCCGATCTGGCCCGTTAATTGTTAAGCCCAATATTTGGGCCCATTTACTGACACAAGCGAGATCTGGCCCGTTAATTGTTCGCCGAATATTTGGGCCCATTTGTGACCCGAAGCGGATCTGGCCCGTTAATTGTTCGCGAATATTTGGGCCCAACTACAGCCACTGACTTTCGGCCAATTAGAGGCTGATGTGACATGGGCCCATTTCAGCCATGTGACTTCGGCACAGGAATGACCCGTCTGCCCATGGGCCATATATGGTCCGACGGGACATCGGGCCCACTAACGACCCGTGCTAAAGGTGGCAGCATTAAGCCCAACGTGAATTTGGGCTGTTAAAGGCTGTCGCCTAATTGACCCGTTGATGCCTATACTAAGCTTTCGGCCTCTTAAAGGCCCATGATATCGATGGGCCAACTAAGGCCGAGATATGTTTCGGCCGGGTAACGGCTGTGAGCTAATGGGCCCAAAAGGCCGGTCTACATTCGATCTCTTGAAGGCCCGTCGACGACTAGTGAAAATTGAGGCCCAACATGCATTTTGGCTGCTAAAGGCCGTGGTTTCATCTCGGCCGTAACGAGCAAGTACAATATTCAACTGTTAATGGCCCAACGCTACTGGGCCAAACTAAGCTATTGGGTCCACAAAAGGCCCAACTAAAATATAGGCTGGTGTAAGTTTGGGCTGGCGCAATGTGTAAACCCCCAATCATTCGGGCCCAAGAAAGGCGCAGGCCCAATTGTGGCCGCTAAAACCAGGCCCGTTAGAGTCGAATGTTTGACCCGATCGACTACATCTGATTTTTTTCAGATAGCGAATGATGGCGATAACTAGTAGGAATTAGAACAAACCTACTCTATACAATAAATAAATTACGCCATAGTAACTAAGAATAAACCTACACTATACAATAAAGGATTTAAGGTATATTACATCCTTTGGGCATCGAAGTTATACGGTGATCATAAAGCGCAACGAAGAAGCGATTACAAAAGCGGGCACCATTGCGGTGTAAAAATATATCTTGAACCGAGACCACTTCCAAGGCAGTTCAAGAAAGGTTAGCCTTGAGAGGCTACTGCGCAAAAGCTTTGAGCAAGGCTGTGAGACCGCCTAGCATGTCGGTCATAGCTTCCACGTGTAGCTGTTTAGCGATGAGGTTCTCATTGGTGTTCTCCGCAATCTTTCTTAGAGATAGGACTTCAAGTCGAAGTTGAGTTGCAGAATGCCTTTCTGCTAGAACTTGGGACTGAAGAAGTCGAACTGATTCGGACAACGAATTCTATGAGCTTGTCATTTATTGTTAGTCTCAAGTAACTTGAACACTGCATCAAGACAAGACTTTGGGGTTGTCTCGCTATCTTCAAGATGTTTTGCCTTCTTTGCTGCAATATATGTTGGGTTTGTCTCACAGCCTTTAGCAGACTTGTGTATGCCATCAGGCATATCACCCTGAAACAAAGCAGAGAGATGACAGATTTTGCACGTGTATAAACAAAGATGATAACTGTGCTGTCAATTCCATCCAATTTCAAATTAGAAAATAAGGAGTAAGTTCAAAATATCAATAGCATAATTTGGCATTGTTCATAATGCGGGGAGCTTCACCACACTACTGGATTACCAGGTCAATATAACTAGCACAGATGAAGGGCAAAGAAAATCATTGTATCTATTTTGGATAATGTGCATGGCATGTTGTTCATATCATCAGCCACATCAGTAAGATAAAACAGGAGGTGACAAGGTGCAAACATGGGCTGCTTCACCACACACTGGATTATAGATCCACAAAAACAAGCATACATATAGGGACTATTAAGTAATGTGCATGGTATGAATAAGGAATTTGGTTTTACAAGTAAAACTTAGAACTTATAGTTCTTGCGAACATGCATTTTGGTAGAAACAACAAACTAAACAGCGATAAGCGATAGGGAGTATGAGCAAATTAAACAGCGAGTTGAGGATAAAGGCTTTAGAAGGACTGACTTACATTAACAGTTAACACCGGCTTTATAATGCCCTTCTCCACGTCAAGGAAGGATAACTCAAGAATTTCAGCACAGAATCTTCTTCATAAGCATTGCTGTACTCTACATTTTGTAGAGAGTAATTATAGATATGATAATCTTTGGAAGGATAGAAGATAATGAAGATAAGATGCAGATTGATGCTACATAATCAACTACCAATCCACGGAAGTACAAGCGTTACGAGGACAAAACGTCTTGACAAGAGCAATGGGCTACACTTCAAGCTTGGCATTGTGCATGTATTCTACTTGTTGGTAAGATTAAATATAGATCTGATCTTTTTAGTAAATGGTGGGCGAGGAGATAAGATGCATAATGCTAAAAAATGAACCAATCCCTCTTCCCATAATACAAGAGTGTTTTGAACACTGGTGTATTGTACAAAACGTTCTTATATTATGGGACGGAGGGAGTAGCTGTTAATGTAAGCACAGTGATAGACCACGTTCAGTCCTTACAAGAGGACTGCAGAGCTAAACCTCTTCAAAAGCATTGGGTTGATTCTAAATTTATGTAAGAGTCCATACAGATCTTATAATGTCCACCAAATGGATGATTACGAGGCTAACATGTGCAGTGATGCTACATAATCAAACAGCTATGAAAGTAAGTATGGTCATACAGGGCAAGAGGTACTCACAAGAGCAATGCAGTGTGCAGTATAGTTGCGAGATTCTGTGGTCCCTTGAGAACGAATTTTCTTCTGCTAACAGTTTTCGTACAAGTGAGACATTAAGGCAAATGCAGAAATGTAGTTCAAATTGTGATGTGATATCATAGGCAGTACCTTACGCTGCAGCCGAGACCAATGTGTAACAAGATTATTCCAGTCACCGTCGGATAAATGTAGCACGGAGACTTTACAGAAATTTTGTTCGGAGGCTTGCCATCCAAGTGCGCTTGCCTCGGTAGGAGCGATACTTCATCAGCGAGTGCTTGAAAAGCACAACCAACCCTGCTCGTCATCGACAATCCAGTTTGCTCCTCGCCTATTTAAAAGAATGAAATCTTGTGCCTTCCATCGGTGAAACATATGCAGTAATGACCATGAATAACATTAGTACATTATTTACGCGTAAGTTGCGGAGGAAGAATGGAAAATGTTACGTGTGCTGGTATAATCTTTCCATGAAGGAAAGATCGCACAAAGTTCGACAACAACATAAGCTTCGTCTTCTAAACTGGGAAGAAATGGAACAGGGTCCTATTTGCTGCAATTGGGGCTCTTTACGGTTCGAAAAGGGATTTGGCAACTAGATTTGGTGTACTCTTTCTTTGGAATGGGGTTTTGCGTCATGCAGTGGTGCTATGTCAAGCGGCATAATCATATTGTTTGCTGCGGTTGGGGTTCTGCTGAGTTGGGGCATCGAAATGACCAGGTGTAGTAGGGCTAGAGTCTGCTAGAGTTGGGGTGTTTTGTGGGTCGGTGATATTGCAACTACACCTAATGGGCTATTTGATTTATCGGTGCCACTACCTATTCCAAATACTTTGCTTGTGCTCCTCCACGATCAGCAATCGCCCTCTTCCTTTTGAACGTCTGATACACATGAACAACATTTGAATGGATAAATATGGTATGATGACAGATGGAATAAGTACTGAAAATGGATAGGCAGGGCGTATTCACATACAAGATGTGTAAACTAAGCTAATGGCAGTTCAACAAAGTAGAAGCAATGCAGAGCATCAGTTGCAAGATATGAGCGAGCAATGTAACCTTGGAAAGTTAGAGCAAGTACCTTAATGGGTGAATAAGATAGGTCATCTTCCTCTCAATCCTCCACTAGGGAGCTACATTGACTTAGGTCTCCCTCTAGCTCAGAATCACTGTTAGGATCATATTCTGAGCATGAATCTGTAGGTGGCGAGCGTTTGCATTGCATTGCATCCAGACTTGATTTCAGTCCCTTAATGCCAAGTTTGATAGCCATGGCATTGTTACGCTTTATTCTTATCATGCTGGCAAGCTCATAATCATTATGATGCTGTTTGTAATCTAAGATTCATGAAAACATAAGAAGTAGTCAGAATTGTAACTGCGATGAGAGACCACCCTAAAAGAATATTGACAACAAATATGACAAGGCAAGCATAGATGTAGTGAATCAATCATTTACTTGTGAGCTTACTAGGACAAGTATGCAGAATTGTAACTCGCATGAGAGACCGTCAAAATCTGAATGAAGAAGTTTGTCTAGCACTTATTGTTTGCAACTAATCGGCGTGAATAATTGGATATTATATCGAATGAGTAAGAAAGACAAGTAAAATTGTCAACAAACCTGGATTGCAGTAGTAATCTGGGTCAATGTCACTCGACCAACAATCCAAAATGACTAGTGTACATTAGAGGGTCGGAATTTTGAAAGCCACAATGAACTTTAGTGGTACTAAAGAATACCAAAATACATCTCGAACCATTAAGTGTAGGTAGCAGAGCACACAAAAACCCTAATGACAATCCTGCCTAATGAGTAATGAATCAATTAGAAAATGGGTGATGAGGAGTGGCTGCTGAGTGTTGAGGATGTATCTCGGGATAAATCGGGTTGGCTTGGTGGGTCTTTGCCGCTGAGCCACTGAGCAATTTGGGAAGGTAGGCACGGCGGCGCTGGGCAGCGGTGACGCTGTTAGGCGACGGCTCCTGGCCTCCTGTTAGTCCGGCGTCTCCTCCTAGAGTCATGCCGTCCGGGACGGCAAGTCGTCAGCGAGGCAAGTAGGTTGAGAGCTGATAGAGATCGGAGCCTTGCAGCGAAACGAGAGGAATCGGGGCTGGGGCGACCCAAAATCCCAGGTGGGCGGCCCATCGTGGGCACCTCAGAGAGATACACACCGGAGGCGAACATGCATTTTGAAACTAATTTAGGAACATTTACGACCAATTAAACAACTCTGTTTTAATAATATCAGATTAAGATTTGAAGAACTAAGCTTGTTTAGCTTGATGGGTGGAGCGATGTATTATGACACGAAGCACGTATTACGATCGTATAGTGATCATAAAGGAAACTCTAAGCATATTTTTTTAGAAAAAGAGGGTTTCCCGTATTATGGCTGTGCCATGATCCGCCACTTGTAAAGAAACCACCACGGAACCAACATGATCAATTAAACCGTATTATGGTTGTGCCATGGCAGATTTGAAGCTGCAAACCGAAGAAATGATATTTAGCATCCATTGTTTGCTTCGAACTAAGAACTAAGTTCTAAGAGCTGAAAAGAAAGTAGAGTAACCAAGTTAAGATCTATTTTCTGGTTCAGATAAAAAAGTTGAGGAGATATGAAGTACCACCTCTCTTGCGGCTCCGTGTAGGCATCGAAGTGCGATGGCTATCGGTGGCGTTGAAGCAGATCTGCGACGGTGAGACGGGTGCATCGGGGATAAGTCCCGTTGCGGTGGAAGAGAAGGTCGTGTGGCGGCCCCGCAAAGAGGACGACGGCACCGATGAAGCGAGAGGATGCGATGCAAGGCTATTGGTCCATCGTCGTGGATGAAAGCGTCCATCTCTAGCGATGAGCAGCCGCGGTCTTGGTAGGCGCTCCGGCATGGTGAAGGGCGGTGGCGATGGATGTGGTGGAGGGCGGCGGTGATGGATGGGGTGGCGGACGGAGGCTGGTGTGGGGATGGGGTGTTCTAGCGCGGGCGGTGTATGAATGGGAAAATGGAGGAGAGGTGCGGGAACCATGTTTTTGTGGCGCTTTATCTGAAATATGGGAAAGTTTTGAACTTAGCCCCCGTTTAAAATTTGGACGTCTCATCGGTTGGGGATAGGACAGTAATCTCGCATCTCGCCAATATTTGCCCATAACGATTTCGGGTGAGGAGAGGGTGGTTGGCGCCCATGGTTGGCGCCCACGGTGTATGAACGTGGCTGACAGGTAGGGCGGTTGTGTCAAGTCTGAGTGAAGTTACAAACCTGCCCCTATTGAAAATATTTGCCTACATCGATTTCGGTCGAGTCGAGTTTGTTTTACCGCCCACCGTGTATGAATGGGGAATGGAGGGAGAAATAGAGGTCTTTGAGACGAGCTTGAATCAAATGTGTTTTGCTGCCCATGTTTGACGCCAACCGTGTCGAAATGGGCTCAGAGGCGGTCGTGTCACGTCTAATCAAAGTTACTAACCTACCCCTATTTAGAGCAGTGGAAATCGGGCCGATGGATTGTCCGTGTAATGGGTAGACAGTAATTTCCATCTCCCAAACACTTGGCTTCGGGCAACCGACGTGGGAGTGGACATTTTGCCGCTTCTTTCGAATTTTGGGACAATAAGCATCCACGTTTACCCTGGCAACTAAATTCGAATCCATTTTGTATTCCTATATGAATCTTTATAAATCATTCTATGTGTTTTTATATATCTTCAAAAGGATGACAAAGATGTATTCCTTGTCATATATGAATATGGTTTACAAATGCCGATACTCAAATTCGAAGCTAGAATCCAGTTTAAGGTGAATTGAATATTTGGAACACTTCATGTCCAACTCAAATGTCACACGCAGCATAATGTGTACTCCCATTTAGATATGTACACAAGCGATGTATCAAGATTCAAATACCAAGTCAATCAACCAAGAATGTACAGAACTAACAGACATATAAACACTTACAGAGTATATGCACATTCAGCCTGATTGGCATATTTGTAGGTCTGGCACAGCAATCCAAATGAAATGTCTCCGAGTCTTATCAATTAATACAGACTTGTGCTCAAATAAAATTACAAACCAAATAACAAAAAAACAATTATTACATGATCTCTAAAACAAATGGTTTGATTGATTACATGAACACACAACACAAAGGTTATTCAACGATGGAAAGAACATTTCACATATGATTTACCAAGTAGGAATTTAATTTCGTTTTTTCCTTCAGGACCTTAACAATCTGGTCAGTCTCAGCTTGCTTCGTTTTGAAATCCACCAAATATTTAATGGTTGTCTTGAGTACTGCTTGTGATTGTGTTGTTTGCTTCCTCAACATGTCAACTTCATCTCTAAGTGCAGAAGCAGAATCTCTTTCTACCACTATTTTAGCCTCTAGAGCATCAGCAGTTGGCAATTCATAATGCATGATGGGCGGTGCCCTTTGCTGTGGGGTGATGCAACGTCCATGGGGACCTCTCTCTTTGATCTTGGGCTAACCTGTTTTGCCATTAAAGTTCGATTGGATTCGTAAAGTTGATGTTAGCAAAACATCTCAAGCTGGGAGTTATAACAGCAAACCAGTTAAACAAACAAGGAATTAAAGAGTTTCAATTGGATGCTGAAAAGTAGTTATTAACATCATTGTAACCCGCTGTTGCAGCAGCAAAGCAGTTAAACAAACAAGTAGATATTTAAGTTAGGGCGAACAGGTAATTCTTAACAGTAAGTATCAAACACATAGATAGGCGCAGTCTACAATATGATTAACAGGCTGTGGCATTATGTAATCAGTAGCAAACTAAATTAAGCTAAGCAATGTATTTGAACAATTTTGCAATAAGTGGCTAACTAAAATTCCGAGAAGCAGGTAACTGAACTTACGCTAGTTCTTTGTACAGAGCACCTGCAACTTCTTTTTAAACTTACAAGGTTGTGCAAAGGAGTCCTATCCTATTTTGAAGTCATTTTGCATTGAAATTATTCAATTGCTTGGATCGCATCCCAATACTTCTTTCTTCCCACACCGCATTGGTAAGTCGAATGGTTATTCTGGTAAGATGGTGCGTCCTTGATATGTTATATGAGGATGTGTAGTCGGACTAGTTGTAGCCACACACATCACATGGCTTTTCTTGTATATTTCATGCGATTACTTTTGGCATATCGAGATCTAAGCAATCTACAATAGGATGAAAAGATGGCATCCTTCACATTATTGGCGAACTCAGTTCATAGAAACAAGCAATTCAACCATTACGTGGGTAAATCAAAAGCGCCACTGGAATATTTTTCACTATCCAATCATACACGCAAAAGGGGCGACACCACCATAGGGGCTGGTATGGCCGGCCGCCTCAGGTGGCTGGAAAGTGTGCACCTAGTTTGAGTCATCCAGTTTGGCCCATGCTAGTTTTGTTCGTCCCAACGCACGAGCAGCAATGTAAAAAAATGAAGAAAAATGTTTCAATTTGGATGGGCCAATAACATAAGTGCAAGGCAGGCCCTATAGTAGGCTCATGGCCAAAGCAGCGCCTCCATATCGATCGACAGCAGGAAAAATCCCAATTCATTCGCTCCAGCCTCGATCTGGTTCGCTCCTAACCTAGCCGCTTGTGGACAGGACAGACCGACAGCACTTCCTCGCGCCCTCGTTGGAGGCGGTCGCGGCTTCAAGCAAGCGGAAGGATAAGAAGATGAAGATCCAACCACAGGTGTAGCCAGCGTGGGAGGCAGCGGCGATAGCACGGCATGGCATCGAGTGGCGCAAATGGACGATCGCAGCTTGCAAGAGTAGCATGCGCAACGAGCAGGTACATCACATCCTGATTATATCTAATTCAACTCTTCAATTTCTGGCCAATAGTTAAACACAGACGGTGTTGTAAAACTGCTTGTATGTAGGGATGAGAAAATGAAACCAATTTCTACTTATTTTATAACTCCCCAATCAATCTTGAACTTTGAATCTGATGTATCTAATAAAGTTTGGTGCAAACATACAAGCTCATGTTGTTCTTGAGCTGAAGTGTCTAATGAACAGATTGCTAATGAAGGATTTGATGCAAACATTTTACATGCTCCTGGTGATGAACATACAGTGTCTAATGAGGGATCTAATGCAAGCATTTTGCAAGCTCATTGAAGGATTTACTGTCTAATGATGATCTACTATGTTGAGAGAGACAGAGATTTGCAGGCATTGATGACAAGCAAATTATAGTGCATTTTCATAGCTTGAGGAAACGTCGAGGCCATCTACCAGAAATTCCTCGTATCATGACAACATAGCATAAATACTTTTCTAATCTATTGTTTGAAACTATTTTCATACTTGTGCAGGATAGATATATTTATATGCAGTTTGCGCATTGGTTATAGGTGCAATTACACTTTGATATTTTCAGCCAGAGAACGAATAATTCAAGGAGGTACAGACCATGTTTGTAGTCCTTGTACACCATGATGCATATTGTGTTTTTTGGTGCTTTCATCATTTAGTGTTTATAATCTGAACTACTTTGGATCATTAGCTGGTTTTCAAAGTGCATGTAGCTTCACATTTCTCAAGTTATGTTGATTTCCGGAGTGCAAGTGCCTTCGTATTTTTAAAGTTAAATGTTCGCCCCTGGTAACTTGAATTTGTGGATCCGCCACTGCACACAAATCATACACGAATGCCAGTATGAATTAAATGAAATGCAGGGACTTACGCTAGCTCGTTGTACAGGCTCACTGCAACTCTGCTTGCGCTTGGGATGTTCCATGTACAAGTCCATGTTACCACTTGCTTGGATGTGCAGGCCTTGTGCTCCTTGCATCCCCCTATGTATTTTTTACACGGCGAATGGTTGATCAAATAAGTGGAATAGACCTTGATGTTGTACTGCAGGACCGATACTTACAAGGTTATACGGGTGTGCAGGATGTGTACGAAATCCCGTAGCGTCGTCATGCTTCGCTAAAAAATGGATTTGCTTGTTTCAGATGATATCTCGAGAAGAAATAAGAGTTAAAGTCAGAGTTGCATAGGCGTGTAAGCTAAGAGAGCAGTGAAAGGATATCAAACATCGTCGGAATAGTGCACAAGGGAGTGATGTGTGGATACCTAGTTCGGCCGGCGTTTGGGCATGCTCGCCAAGCTAGAGTGCGGGTCACTTGAGCCGTTGAGGTGATGCTTTGGCGTTGGCTGGCCGTGAGCGGATGCAGATCTTGAGTGGCAGCGGAGCGCTTCTGATCTGGTGGGCGAGACCGTTGGTGAAGCCCCAACGGCCTCGGGGGGCGGAGGTGCAACGATGTGCTCGGTGAAGTAGCCCCGGTGAGCTGGGAGACGGCGTCGGTGAAACGCACCTGATGCGCCAAAACTCAGTGTCAGTGAGGCACGTCGGTTGCGGCGGCTGACGTGGTCGGTGGACCACCCTGTGCGTTGGACGAGGGTGTAGATGAGGTAGCTCCGGTGCGGTGGTGAAGCGCGACCGTCGTCTTCGTCGTCATCGTCCGGCACAGAGGTGGGGAAAGAGACGAGACGAGGGGCGATTTGAACTTTGCTTGTGTTGGCGGCGAATTAGGGATTTGAGCAATCAGGCGCGGAAGGGGCGGTGGAGAAGAGATTTTGCGGGGCTGGAACTGGGGCCGCGGATATTTCAATCAAAATGTGGAAGCGAACTTATTTTGTCGTCGTCCTTTTGGGGGGGTGGGGGTGGGGGAGTTGGGGAGGGAGGGAGGGTGGGTGGCTGGGTGCTACGCATCCGTCCAGACACACGCGACCACCCAGACAGGACTATGCTTGGTGCCTTAAGGCACCTGCCTTTGTGTCCATGACATGTGGGCCCAACAGGTGGCTGGCCCACATGTCGGTGACTCAAAGGCAGGTGCCTTTAAGGCACCGAAGCAGCATCCACCCCGACACGACCCTGGTCTGCCTGGTGCACCTACATTTGAGAATGCAAATGAATCTTCTTTCATTTGGAAACGAATCTGTATGTATTACCATGGTGTTTTCCTTGCAATAATTAGTCATTCGAAACAAGATACTCCCTCCGTTCACTTTTGTAAGTTGTTTCAGACAACTTAAAATGAACTATTTTGCACATTGTCTGAAATGTATTCAAGGTCTTATAAAAGTGAACAGAGGGAGTACTATAAATTAATTAATGAGGAGTTATTTGAAAAAAAATCGAAACAATATCCACGCTAACATGGATTAGAGTGTGTGTCACATAATTAGTTATTTGAATTAGAGTGTGTGTCATGTAGCGATCTCCAATTCTAACGTGGATTTCGCATTTCACTATATCCATGCTACTTTTTTAATACAAATTCATATGTATATGATGAACACCATGGTAGTGAGAAAACTTTTGGATGGATTCAAACATATGACCTACAAAAAAGCACAACAAATTAAGTCAATGTCAACTTTTCGAAACTTAGTATGGCACGAATTCGAAATAATTACCCGTATGCATGGTCCTCGGTTCAAATCTTACAATGTACACCGAATTGAAACATAGATATTAAGTCTCGTACTATGTACATTCAAATGTTGTTTTAGCCCCCCCACAAACGCTACGTACTTCCTGTATTGGTCAATCTTCCTCTCCTAACCACTCTTTCTCTCCATGTTTCGATCTCTAAGTTTGTCAACTAGACAACCCCTTTTTCCACTCTGTTACCAAATGTATTTACCTCACACACCCGCCATTTCACCCCATGCTGAGCTCTCTCTCTCCCCTCTCCCTCTCACCCTCTCGCGCTAAATACACGCATTGCCTATCTAGCCCCCCCCAACCTCTCGTGTGCACGCACGCACGTTGTATATCTAGGTCACTCCCTCGAGACTGTCTCACTCTTTCTTCCATGCAGTGAACCACACTCCCTCAATCTCGCTCTCTTTATCTGAGTCTCGTTTAACCTTGTTTTCTTTCACACACAAATGATATATCTCCCTGTTCGGGCCTTGAACAACACACTCTATACTCTCTCACGCAGATTGTCTATCTAGGTCAGTCCATCCAAGCCGCCGCCACTCTTTCGACCTCATGGTGGGCCACGCTCACTCAATCTCTCTCTCTCTCTCTCTCTCTCTCCCTCCCTCCCTCTCTCTCTCTCTCTCTCTTTGTATGTCTCAATTGACCTCGCTTTTTCTCGGACAAAAACGATATATCACCATGTTTGATCCCAATTCGACCTATTCACATTGTATATTCTCTCACGCACATTGTCTATCTAGGTCACTCTCCAACCCGTCTCACTCTCTCGATCGCACGGCGACCCTATGTGATCGGTTGACATTGCTTCCTCCCACGCACAAAATATATCTACACGTCTGTGACTGGATCATCTCTCAAGCTCTATCTTACAGCCCTCACCCTTGCCAAAAGCTCAATCGGACAATATCTCTCCAGAGCATATATATTTGTTCAATGAATGTCGGACCACACTCACTTTGGATCTCTATCTATATGTCTCTCGATTGACCTCGCTTTCTCACACCGTATCTTCCACGCATTGAAGCTACTACCTCTCCATCCCTCGCAAAGTCGGAGCTATTTACATTGCGAGGGGCACTCCAACCTTGGATTAATTTGTGTAGGCATTTATTCCGGTCGGTTTAGATTATATTTTCATAGCATTCGGCCCACAACTACTCCAAACACTGTTGCAACCCACGCAACTCCCCTAGTTGATTTCCCTCTAGCTCGGTCATCGCTCTCTCGCACGTCCTTTCTCGCCTTCAACATCGCACCATGGTATTATTGAAAAAACTATGTTGTTCTCTTTAATTATTATAAATAAGCTACAAAACTACACACTGATAGTCCACTTGGAATGCAACAAATTTCGACCCACAAATTAAAGTGCTACAAACTACACACCGAGGGGCCCACATGTCATGAAACAAATTTGGACCCATATACAAATTAAAAAATAAAGGATGAGGATCGAACATGCGACCGGGCCTTCAAGCCGCACGTCAATAGGCAACACACGTAGAATAACAATGTTTGTTGTACCCCCCTTTGTTCACATAATGTTTTTATATTACCACAGCCTAATTAATGGATAACATGTAATATTATTTTTAGTACTATTCGCCTTCACTTACTGGTGGGTTCCTTGTGTGCTCTCTCTCTCCTCCCCTTCGCGCTTAGACGCACGGGCAAACACGAAGAACTCGCGGGCGATGTTGCCGTTGACTATATCTGGACGCGTTCACAAGTCACGGCACCAGTTTCACGTACTAGCAGCACTAGTCAGTGCACGTTAATTTGGAAGTATATTAAGTGCATGCGGATATTAAGTACTAGGATATTATTTGCGTGTTATTATGTGATTAGCACTATTTTTGGCATGAAATTAACTGCACGCTAAACGTGTTGAGCGCTCGACATTTAAGCAGTCTAGGTCGTTGGATGACAAGGAATACATGTGGCTTGATGACGTTTTATATTTAATTTGATACGGCTATAGCAGAACATTCAATCGATCAAACCATAGATTTCATCCAATCTGACTCCGACTTTATATTATACGACTCGATATAAAATAAATGGAAATGATAAATGTTCGGATTTTAAGCATGGCAATCCGAACATTTTTCATGGCAAATTTAGATTACGCGGCGGCGGTGGGGGCGTCTCGCTGTGGGAAGCGGCTCCTCTGTCGTGCTCTGTGTGTCGTCGGGCCACTGACCGACTGCGACGGTGGCGTCTTGCACCGTTGTTGGCGTACTCCTGGACGTTGGCCTAACTTCAAGGAAGGCCAAAATGTTCTGGACTTCGGAGCGAGTCAACTGGTGGGAGGAGGCCACTGGCGTTGGTGCAAGGAAGCGGTCGACGGCGGCCATCCATGCCGCTGAGGGGGGCACTGGCACCTGCGCGGGGACAGGAACGGCGCGGCGGAGACATTCGTGTGCAAGGGCACCGGCACGCAGCAGCGCTATCTTGTTGGCGAGTGCATGGGCACCGGCGCGGCGTCGCAGCGTCGATGCGGCCGCAGCGCAGCATCATGTTGGCAGGTGCAGGTAGCGTGAAAGTCGGCGGGACCTCGTGGAACCCGTGGGATCAAGCTCGGCGACAATGTGCGGCTCCCAGCCCATCAATGCCCGCGGGGATGGGCGCTGGCGCGATCGGCGACAGAGCCGGAGCAGGGAGTGGGGACAGGTAGCGGCGTCTTCCCGCAAGGCCAGTTCAAGCTCGTACCAAAGCGCCTTATGTTCTTGAGACTCCGGCTGGGAGTCTTCCTCAGGAAACTTGAACACTAAGGGCAGACCATCGTGATGCGGCATGGCGTACGTTTAGGTCAGGCTGGTTGGAGGTAGACGACAGGAGAATCGGAGAGGAAGAGAGAAGATTGTAGCGATACCGGGTAGTGCGGGGTTGATTTTAAACTGCGGCGCCGGCGACATTAAAAGTGGGAGCAGTTGGGACGACGGTGGGCGGCGGAGCCTGGTCAAAGGTCTCGCCTCCCGGTAAGTCTGCACAGCGGTCTGCTCACACGCCTCCCTGATAGTCGGCGCAACGGTCTGCTCGCACGCCTCCCGTCGACTCACATGCTAGCTCGGACGGCACCTGCCGATGAGCAGCGGGGACTCGTGGCGGCACGTAAATGCCCACGGTTTCAATAGTGAAAGCGTTCGCCTTAACGTGACAGGTATTTGTTCCAAAATACCTTGGCTCTTCATTTGTGCAACTTGTCATAAGCAGCTTGTCTCGAATTGAAGAAAAAAACTTACGAAGTAATATTTGTGCCATATCACGTGACCATGCGAAGTTTCAAGAATTTATGCTCACTTTTGGATTTTCTAAAATTTAAGATCCAGGATTCGAAACAATATCATAACCTGCATCATGCAATAAATTTTCAAGCCGTACATCTGTCCTGTCTTATTTCTTAAGAAAGGATTTGGTCAATTTTTTTGCTTAGTTAGACTTCAAACAAGTTATATATGCAGAGTAAAAGGATAATCCCTCCGTGCCAGTGCATTGCCTGATATATTAACTCAAGTACTAGGCACAAACAAACGGGCTCAATTCTGTGCTCATCCTGGTGTAGTAGTAGTAGTACTAGGCAATGCAGTTGGAGGGTGACCTTGACGAGCGGTGACCGAGGGAATTGAATCGTGCTCGGCACGGTAGGTAACGTTGTCTAGTTACTAAAGCATCCCTCCGTTGTTCATCGGCAGTCATTATGGACCGGGGACATGAAGGAATTTCCTAGGGCTGGAATTCTGGCGCCCGATATTTCGACTTGAAGCAGCTGAGGCTCGGTGGTTGGGGTTGCCTAATGTGCGTACCACGCGCCACGAAGGACACGAGCCGGTTTTTTATTTTTAGGATCAACACGAGCCAAGGTTTGGCTGATGCGCCGTTGGGTCCTACCATTCGAGAATCTGAAAGGAACCTTTTAAATTGCGAGCGAATCTATGTGTATTACAATACCCGTATTTTCCTTGCAAATACTAATCTCAACATGGTAATTGACTTATGACGAGTTGTTGAATTAGAGTGAGTTTGTGATATAGTGATCTCAACGTGGATTTCACATTTCATGGTATCCGTAGTAAGTTTTCCAATGCAAATTCAAATTTAAAAGATGAACAATATGGAGGTGAGAAAACTTAGTATGTATCAAGCATATTACCACACACACACACACACACACAGAGACACACACGCGCGAACACAACAACAATCCAATAAGTATAGTGCATCTGTTTTTCCAAACCATGCATGTATGACATGAATTCAAAAATACTCCTTCTATTCCTAAATATTAGTCTTTTAGAGAGTTCAACAAGTGACTACATACGGAGCAAAATGAGTGAATCTAGACTCTAAAATATGTCTATATACATCCGTATGTGCCAGTCCATTTGAAACCTCTAAAAAGACTAATATTTAGGAACGAAGGGAGTAAAATGTAAGACATCCATGGTCCTTAGTTCAATATTTAAAATGAACATGAAACTGAAATATGAATATTAAGTCTAGTACTACAGTACATGCAAATGTTGTGTTTAGGCGGAGCTATGATTGTCGGGGGTCAACCCTCGACCTTAGATAAAATTGTGGAGCTCTGTTTAGGGTTGTTTAGATTATATTTGTCCCCACCCTCCCAACCACCGATTGGTTGTGCACCCCAACCCCTCCTCCCGGGAGAATATCATGTGCCCCATACCTTAGATGCTATATGCCGTCTGAGTTGCTTGGAGCTTGTAGATCGAGATATAGCAGCTCACATGATGTGTCTAATTTTTTTGAGAAACCTTGATGAGTTTGAGAATTGCACACAATTTGTACAAAAACTACTTAGATGCCCTTGGATCCCATATCCAGCGACCTCGAAGCTCGTATCACCATAGCATCTAAGATGAAGGAGGACATCATATTCTCACATATGTAAGAATATCATGTGCTACCACACCTTAGATGCTTTGGTGATACAAGCTCTTGGAGCCGTTGGATTTGTGACCCAACAACTCCTCGGTGGTTCGAATGGTTTTTTGCAGAAAAGCCCCAAAAGAGTTCGGCCACTGCTTACAAGCACAAAGATTGCTCAGATGCCATTGGATCTCAGATCAAACAACCTCCAAGCTCGTATTAGCGTAGCATCCAAGCTGCGATATCACCTTATGTTTTCTCATGCGGGAGAGTATGAGGTGCTCCCGCACCGTAGATTCTATGGTGATCTGAGTTCACTTTGAGATCTAACGGCCCACGATGGGAGGTTTGAATGTTTTTGCAATATCTGGTGATAGAGTTTGGGAAATGCGCGAGAAGTACAAGTACTACGCATGTGCCATCGATCATCGATCATACGACCTAGATGCTCATATCACCGTGGCGGGTAATTAAGCTACGGGGCACCTAATATGAGCACCGGGGAGCCGTTGGATCGAAGATGCAGCGGCACACACAAAACTGAATGTTTTATTTGCAAAAAAACCTTTGGAGAGTTTGGAAATTGTGCATAATTACAAAGACTACTCCCAAGCCATTGGATCTCACTTCCAGCAGTGTAAAACTTCGTATCACCATAGTATCTAAGCTGCGGGGTGGATGTGATATTCTATGCGCTGTCATTTTTGTTAAGTAAACTTGCAAAATCGTGTAATTCATGTCGTTACTTGTCTAACCGCGCAAAGTGTTTGTTCAAAAAACCATCCTACACTGAAATATCGGAACAAACACGGGGTCCCACTTGTCATTAATCAAATTTGGACCTAAAACTAACAAATCTGAAAGGCGAGATTGAGCGGCAACCTAGACTACAAAGCATAAGTCGATAGCACGAAAAACAACGGTTGTTGGCTTTGTCCCATAACTTGATTTTATCTGATCGTGCGTTGAGTAGAGTAGAGGAGTGCCTCGTCAACACGTGCATGACCGTTGTCTCACTTCTTGGTGGGTCCCAGGTTTGCGATCTCAATCTCTCTTCTCTCCATCGTCTAACCTTTGCGGGCACACACGAAGAAGCGGCGCTAGCTTACAGTGTTATTACAACTAAAAAAGCTTGGAAAATAGAAGAATCGCCTAGAATAAGAGCGTTGTGGCTGGTGAGATGGAGCTAACCACATCTATCCTCCGTGCCACGTTTGCATGATGAAGTTGTGTGGCGGTGGGGTGTTTTCGACCGGTTGGCTGGGTCGAGTCGAACCATAGGTACTCGTCGTCTGATATATTTTTACATGCACATTTTCCTCCGTCTTGAGGCGTGGCACACCCTACCGCTTGTTTTGGGGTCCTCCGGGTGGTGCATATATATTCTTCTGACGTGGGGCGCCCTACATGCGTTTTCTGGGTCCTCCTCGGTCGTAGCACCGAAGCAAGTAAATGAGTCGTCATATATTGGTGTGTGGTCAGTCCTGAGAACGGTCTATGTTAATGTCTGTCCACTCAATTCAGTCTGTATATTTTGAAGTATCAAGATCATATTTTTTGTGAGGATGGTTTATCAATTATGGTTACACTCCAATATATGTATGTATTGCAGGTTTTATCACACCCACCAGGATTTCCAGTCCCATGGATGTTCGGTCCATATGATTTGTCACGACCTTTGGACTGTCACCTTGTTGGGAGTAAGCGGGGCCCTGCATGACACAGCGTGGTTAGACGATCAATATTCATTTACTACTTCAACATAGTGATTTCCTGGTAAGGATTCACTCGTGTCACATCAACTAAATCTAATTGATTTCTTGTCTAAATCTTATTGATTTAATGTCATGTTTTCTTTCTTTTCCTGCAATTTTACGATGCAGGTTTTGCCATGTGACATTCATCATAGAATAAACCGTTTGGTTTGCACTCGATGGCTATTTTGCAGGTTTCACTTCTTATGTAGGTAATCGATGCTTGAAGGCACTATCCATCACTTATATTCTGGAAAAAGTTGGATCGATCATTTGTGCGAGTACAAGCTGAATCCCTATGATGAACTGCAGTTTGGTTTAACAAAAGCATACAATTAGTCCTTCTGGCGTTTAAAGGAAATGAAGAAAAAACTGGATCACAGTCACGGATCCTAGTCAAGTTAAAGCTGATCATAGCGGACCGGACACGATCGGCGTGTCTACTTTGTCGATACCACCTTGAGCGGATCGAGCACCGGCGATTGCTCTAGCACTTCCCAATGACGGCTCGATCTGATCCGGTGAGATTGGGCACCGACAGCGTCGGTGATCGATCTAATCTACCGGAGGATCGGGCATCGACACCGGCACCAGCTCTACAAGGAGCATCATCTCTGGCAGCAGCGGCGGCTTCGGCTCCTGCACCAACACTTGCACTTGCATCTGCTCCGGCCCGTGCTGTTGCACCGGCAACAGACTAGGCTGCAGTTCGCACTTCATATACCAAAGTTCTTACACAAATTGACATGTCCACCTTATTGGTAAGCATTGGCCGCCCAAGTGCTTCGTTCTTTTTTCTTTCCATGTTGTTTCACATGATTCACTGTGTTGATCTAACTGTTTGGGTATGTTTTCTTGTTTGCAAACAGAGAATTCCTAGAGCAACGAGGGAGTCGTTCAACAATCCGGGCGACCGCGGCCAAGTTTCTCTTACCATGCGCAGCCTTGGTGTGAATGAACCTACTCAATATACCGTAAGTACAAAGGATGGTCGCATGATGATTGATGCTAAAGGATGGTCAAGGTTCAAATCTAAATCATATCTTGCGGTAGGGGATGATGTCAAAATCGAACTTTCTCGGCAAGGAGAGATGGTCCAAATCAACTTTGAAATTCTTGATGGCAACGCATAATCGCCGAACTGATCTATCCTCAGAGAGATTTTGATGTAATAATCGGCATGGTGAAACAAGTGTCCTGTGTGTATAAGTAGTACGACAATATTATTTATCACATGGTATATCGTTGATAAATTGCAACTCTGATTGCTGGTTAGGAGCTGTCGTTCGATTTCATTCCAACAGCTGCCGTGCTTTATTCAATTTTACGTATTAAGCCTTGCGACATCTAAAACCAGCGCCCGTGCCGATCGCTTGCAATATGAAAAGCGATGAGGTAGAACACATCGGCCCCCAAACATGCGAGGGGTCGGCATGCGCCCAAAGTCGAACCGTGAGCCTATCTCGAGTATTATATTCTCAATTTGAACCCCCATAAAAAAGTTGAACCCCATAATGCCGTGCGTTGCGGAGGAGTATATTTCTTGGCAAGGTGAGCACATGATATAAAAGATTTGTATATTTCTTTACAAAGGAGTATCTCTCTGTCAAAAATATATTTATGTGTAACTAGTTACTCTTGTCTTTCTACTTCACGGGCAACCGCAGCAGGGTCCACGTGCCATATGCACAAATTAGAGTGCACAACTTCATGGTAGACACACCCCGGTCGTGGCCAAGCTTGATAATGCCCAATGAGCCGTCAAATCACAACCCCCCCTTCCGACTTTTCTAGTAAGCTGGACGGAGATGACAACAATATTTTCTTGGGCTGAATCCCCTTCTCCTCGTCTGCTTGTTGGAGAAACACCCTCTCGGCGGTTGCATAGGGTTTTCTCATGGAGAACCAGTATGAATTCTTCATCCATCCGATAAATCCAAGTCCCTTGGTCGCAGTAATCCTAGGATGGCAGCCGCCGTCGTTGATGCATTTTCTTCCCATTGAATCTAGTGTGTTTCATTTGCGATTGCCCAAAGTGCGAGTACCCTACAGGTTTCTGCGCCCTCGGTGAGACGCCACACTTGTTCCTTCTCATCCTAACGCAGCATTTTGAAACGCGCACAGTATGTTCCTAGAATCCTCTCTCACGAAGATGCTACTTCTAAATAATATTTTCTTATAATTGGTGGCACGTGTAGGTTTGTCAGAGTTAAGCAGTCTGCTCATTTGTTACTCTGTAATAACTCGGCTGTTACTGATGGCACTGAAGCTGACTGGATCGACATCCACAAGTTCATACACTTTATTGATCATCTGAGGTCCTTGTGGGGCGTTTCAATGGTGGAAGGCCATGTGGGATATATGTGCCACTACTGCACTCGTTGAACAGGTCCAACTATGTCGAGAAACTTATGGTACAAGCTGTTTTCTGTTATATATGTTGTTCATAAACTATTGCTTATACATAGTTTTACAGCTATGATCTTCTTGAAACAGGACCGCTAGAGAGTTCTATTGTTCCTATACGGATGCACGACCATGGTGGGTCGGACTTGCGCTTGGTCACAACATGATGTTTATGTCGACCTACTCAATTCCCTTGGAGGTGAAAAGATACTTATTCATGGGTGGTCTCAAATAATGAAGGCCCGTCCATCTTGGAGAATAGGATAGAAGATCATGTTCATGCTTTTCCATGGCTCTAAAGAATATCCTCTTTATTGACCATGTTACGAGATGAAGCCGCTTCGGAAGGTTGTGGATCACTGGGGTGGCGCTGGGCCTTGTCACAGGGCTTGGCGGCCTCACCCTTGGTTAACTATAGGCAAACTAGCACTGCTCGGCGTGCTTTATGCAGTTGAACTGTATAAGTACTCATCTTGCTTTCAGCTCTGGTTGTTAAGTGCCCTGCTAGTTTGATTAAGGTTGTTAAGTACTCCTGCTGCTTTTAGAGTCTATCGTGTTTCTTGAGTCATGTCTTCCTCCACCGCCAAAACCAAACCCGGTGCGGGGCGGGGCCACCTTCCGCCTCCCACGGTGGCTGCGCCTTAGTGCATGCATCGCCGCCCACCGTCTCCTAAATCGTTAACGCCGCCGTCCTCCGCGCGCTTTGGTGCGCTTGCCGCGGCGCCGCCCTCTCGCGTTGTCAACATGGTCAACAAACAACAGGAATCGTCAGAAGTACGTGGAGAGGATGATAGTAGGGGCCCACCACGTCAGCGTATGGAAAAATAAAATGCTTCCTCCTAATGTTTTCCTGACATCTGGGACCCACGACATTGTGAGCGTATATAGTAAATAGACAAGAGAACAGCACAAGATCGGCGGACACCTGGGACGTAGCTACTCGTGCAGTATTTTTTTTGTTTGGTATTGTTGAGACGGAGCAAGGTTTGAACTGGGCTGTGGCCCGTCTAGCCCAAGCTTTTATTTTATGTTCACCATGTGACCAGCCCAAATATTTTCTTCTTTGTGAAAATGAGCCCAGTTTATTTTTTCTGAAGAATACCCAATCCAGCCTACTTATTTTTTCTACATACGATGGGCTGCAACTCTTTCAAGGCGCTCGCAAATCTTGAAAGTAATATGAAATGGGTTGTAAATATAAAAACAGATGACAAATTGGCAATTACTTTATAATTTCTGAATTTTTTCACATTTTCAGATTCCTATTTCACTGGGCATTAACCTAATTAAAATATATCTTCAAAGTACTTTAAATCTGGCTCGACATTTCGGTATTAAAAATAGTTTGGAACCCACAGAAATATGCAAAATTGGCAATGGCCAACCAAAAAAAGACTGCAATAAATTGCATAAGAAGTTGCCATGAGCTATATATAAATTATTAAAAAAAGAGGGAGTGGTCTGACTTGTGGGCCTGTTTAGTTGACGCGTATGCAAGATTTTTTTAGTTATTATATACGTCAACAAACGATTCTAGCAGACCTAACCGTTGGATGTCAATCCAACGCCATCGTCATTCTTCAATCCCTGATCTTCTTGCTCCACCCGCCAAAGCGGCGCCAAGGGACCGCTGCTCCCGCCTCCATGGCGGTTGTGTTGCCTTGCAGAGCCTCGCCCCCTACTACTCCCACCGCTGGCGGGGCATCCCTCTACTCACCCACACCCCCGTTATTCTGGCGGCAGCGAGCCTCACACCGCAGCCGAACGGTGAACCCTCGTACTCCTCTCCGCGCGGGCTTCCACTGTCGCGTCTTCCCTGGCTCCCCGTCGTCCCCTTCCTAGGCCTCGCCGTCGTCCACCGCCCTGGTGCTCTTGGCGCAGCATGGTCAACATGGTCAAGGAACGACTTCCATCGGACGTGGACTGTTCGTGGAGAGGCTGACAGCTGGGTCCACGGCCGCAATAAGGAAGTGCCTCCTCATTACGCGCAAAATAATTATTCCTCCACCTGACAGCGGGGACCCACCGGACGGGCCGTCGTATTAAGCGAAAAAAACGTTTCCCCTAACTGCTGGGACCCACAAGCTACATCTTCGCACGCAAGGAAGTGCGTCCGCAAAAACGATTAGCCCGACCACTTGGGACCCACCAGCTACATCTTCGCGCGCCAGGAAGTGCGTCCGGGCAAAAAAAGCGATTCGCCCCTCATCGCTGGGACCCACCAGCTACATCTTTGCTGCGCAGGAAATGCGTCCGGGCAAAAAAGCGGTCGCCCCACGGCTGGGACCCACCAGCTACATTTTCGCCGCAAGGAAGTGCACGCGGTCGGGACCCACCTGGTGAAGCATACGTGGCGTTGTCATTCTGGTCGCGACGTGTGCGTACATATATACTGGTCGATGTAGAGGCACGCACGTGTCATAGTAGAGGCGCATGTAGCATGTACACGTACGTACAACGGCCAGTGTGCAAGAAAGAAAATACGGCCACGTATGTGTACATACGGGCGGGGTCTCGAACGCCTACTCACGCATACATACGGCCAGGGCTCGTGTACATGGCTGGGTCAGAACGGAGAAACAACATCGTCGTCGTGTTCATGGGGAGGCAACTGAATGTGTCGTGTTCATCGGGGGGCAACGGAACGCGTGGGAGCCAACCGGCTGGGTCGGAACGTGTCGCGCCGTCGTGTTCATCGGGAGGCTTGGGCGGAACAAGCGCTGAAGCGAGGCTGGCGTCCGCTGCAATGGAGAAGCGGCCTTGTGTTCGACCGGCCACGGTCAAACGAAGTCTGTTGATCGGGGAGGGTGTGGCGTCTCGCAAAGCGGAGAAGCGGACCTCCTACGGTCGAAACGGGGTCCCGTTGATCGGGAGGGTGTGGCGTATCCATAAAGCGGAGAAATGGACCTCCTACGGTTGAAGCAGGGTCCTATTGATCGGGAGGGTGTGGCGTGCATAAAACGCAGACCAAGCGGACCTCCTACGGTCGAAACAGGGGTCTGTTGATCGGGAGGGTGTGGCGTGCCGCAAAATGGGCCAAATGCACTTGTGTTGGGCGCTACGGTCGAAGCAGGGGTCCTATTCATACGGAGGGTGTGGCGTATCGCAAAATGGGACTCCACGGGATACTGTTCATCTCCATCGCCGACCTCCTCCGGCTTCCACGAACTCTCGTTCATCCAGCCGTCCTCCTCCAACCTCCACTGCATGTTCATCCATGGGCTCCTGTTCATCCAGCCTCCTGGCAGCTTCTCCACCGCTCTCGTTCAACCACCCCTCCACCGTCTCATCGTCCATCCAGCCCTCCACACCACGGGGTCCTATTCATCCGAGGCAACGCCACGCTCGCTGTTCATCAACCCCCCCCCCCGCAACACTCCTTGTTCATCGAGAGGCTGCATCGATCGGCTTTAGTTAGCAGCGATAGCGAAGAATCGCTCGTCGAGTTCGATTAACAACCATCGATCGATCGCTCGGGTTCGATAACGAGTAGCCTACGGTGCAATCGCCGAAGTTCGATTAGAGCCAACGCCTGCACACACAGCGCCGACGTTACGAGAGAAAGCAGCGCATCGCCGCCCCCGACCTCCCACCGTGAACTGAACTCCCGAAATTTTCCTCGCCCTCGCTTCTACCATGGTCTTTTCCGTCATTGACGGCCCAAAGAATGTCATCCAGCTACATCTCCGGCCCGCCCAGGACAAAAAGCCCATTTTCTGTCATGATTTTTTGTCATAGAACTGGGAGCCCACCACATCTATGATGATACCGGGTTTTGTCACAATTATCGTCATAGAAGTGGCATATGTATGACAGAAAAAAAATTGTTCTGCCCAAAATGTCGCGGATGTGTCTTTTTTTTAGTGGGAGTTTCAGGTCATTCGGAGAACTTTTGTTTCTGCACATAAATAACATCATGGAAAGTCTGCTGAAAACAACGTCAGTCCGAGTTAGTTCCATTCAAATCATGCAAGTTAGAGTCCAGAACAAGTGCAAAAGTCTTTGGAAAAGTAGATACGACGGAGACGTATCACGCCGCCGCCTACGACCGAAAACCACGGGCTTAGCTTGAAGCGCCAGCCCAACCCGGTACGCTCCTTTAAAGTTTTCAAGGAGTATCCCCTATTAGCATATTTTGAGAGGAATTTTAAGCTTCCTCCCCCTATTTTCAGGCCTGGATTAAGTTGGCCGAGGAGATTAACTGTCTGGCTCCGCTGCCCGAGGACCAAGAATTTCCATTATTGGAGAAGATGCTGTTCCCTGCACCTTATAAGGTGCCGGAGAAGACGGCTAAGAAGGCGGCCCAAGGGGCCAAGAAGAGCCTTCGCCGAAGACGCACTCCGGACGCGACGTCCAGAAGCGAGACTTCCTCTTGGTCCGCAGATGACAATGATGAAGAGGAAGAGGAAAACGACTCCCCACCCGAAGCGGGGAGGAAGAAGAGAGCGGCCCCCACAAGCACGGAGGCAAAAGCGCCTAAGAGGGTTAAAGGTTCCCTCGCGGATAACTCCGCGTGGGATGTTGACAGCAGTCAGGAACGACCTCGCCGGACCAAGCCTCAGGCCGCTTCATAAGCACCAGAATTCGAAAATGTCTGGCTTTTCCAGTTTGAAATATTGACATATTGTAAACCTTGTCATTGCAGTCTGGCGCACGATAACTCCCCGCGATCCTGGACAGATGATTTGCTGGACACAGAGGAGATGGCTAGCATATCTCCGCCGCCTGCTCATTCCGTCTCACCCAGGGGTGATGACGAGGTGGTGTCCAAAAAGGCCTTCCTGGGCCAGGGTTGGTTCCAGAGATCATCGGGGTGACACCCTGTCGTGGTATTTTCACGGGGGGCTTACGAGTCGACAGATGCCACAAGGGCTTAGTGTGAGGGTAAGACGGCTGCTGATAGGACCGGGAGCGGGTATGCGAGTAGCACGCGGTGGTTTACCCAGCTTCGGAGCTCTCCGGAGAGATAATACTCCTACTGCTGCATGTCTGAGTGTATCTGATATATCTGGTACAGAGTTGCTCCTAGAGCTGTATCTGGAAACAGTTCCACATACATCTGGTTTCGTATATGCACGTATGTGGTATGGTGGCAGTTGCTCTTGGCCGAATGGGTGTGCCTGGGCATGTATGCATGCGTGTGAGCATGTGTCAGAGTGGATGGATGGAGGCTTGCTAGCTAGCTTATATAGTGTGGAGTGGGCATGGAACATGGCATTGGTTGTAAGCTACCTTGGGTATCTTACAAGCCAAGCCATGTATGGGGCATGGTGCATGTCATGCTTGTCCCTGGGCACTTTATAGAATAGTGTCAGGGGACAAGTACATCAGAGATGATGGCGTCATGAGATAGCCGTCTCGTCGATGTCTTGTCGATGCGGGTCGGGCTGTGATCGGCAGTACCGGGTTGGTTAAGCGTTGATCGGTCAGCCCGGTCACCGGGCTGATCACGAGAAAATTTGGCGAGAAGGCAGGAGCGTCAGATACGGACCGAGGGCTTTTATAGCCCGTTGTCTTGGAATATCGTCTTGCCGCCTTCGGGGTATCCGTGTCCAATTACTCCGACACACCCCAGGATGACCCCTCGGACGCCGGACACCTGGGGGAAAAAGCCCCCATGGGGACTGGTGGTGGGGCCCGAATTCCCTTCGGCCCTCAGCCGGATACCATCCCGGAAACCTATACAGCTTCGGGGTCCAGCAAACGGCATTCCTGAAGGAAATATGCCCTAGAGGCAATAATAAAGTTATTATTTATTTCCTTATATCATGATAAATGTTTATTATTCATGCTAGAACTGTATTAACCGGAAACAGAATACATGTGTGAATACATAGACAAACAGAGTGTCACTAGTATGCCTCTACTTGACTAGCTCGTTAATCAAAGATGGTTATGTTTCCTAGCCATAGACAAAGAGTTGTCATTTGATTAACGGGATCACATCATTAGGAGATGATGTGATTGACTTGACCAATTCTGTTAGCTTAGCACTTGATCGTTTAGTGTTCTGATATTGCTTTCTTCATGACTTATACATGTTCCTATGACTATGAGATTATGCAACTCCCGTTTACCGGAGGAACACTTTGTGTGCTACCAAACGTCACAACGTAACTAGGTGATTATAAAGGAGCTCTACAGGTGTCTCCGAAAGGTACTTGTTGGGTTGGCGTATTTCGAGATTAGGATTTGTCACTCCGATTGTCGGAGAGGTGTCTCTGGGCCCACTCGGTAATGCACATCACTTAAGCCTTGCAAGCATTGCAACTAATGAGTTAGTTGCGGGATGATGTATTACGGAACGAGTAAATAGACTTGTCGGTAATGATTTTGAACTAGGTATTGAGATACCGACGATCGAATCTAGGGCAAGTAACATACCGATGACAAAGGGAACAACGTATGTTGTTATGCGGTTTGACCGATAAAGATCTTCATAGAATATGTGGGAGCCAATATGAGCATCCAGGTTCCGCTATTGGTTATTGACCGGAGACGTGTCTCGGTCATGTCTACATAGTTCTCGAACCCGTAGGGTCCGCATGCTTAAAGTTCGATGACGGTTATATTATGTGTTTTGATGTACCGAAGATTGTTCGGAGTCCGGATGTGATCACAGACATGACGAGGAGTCTCGAAATGGTCGAGATGTAAAGATCGATATATTGGACGACTATGTTTGGACACCGGAAAGGTTCTGGAAGGTTTCAGACATTTATCGGAGTACCGAGGGTTACCGGAACCCCACCCCCCCTCCCCGGAACTAATGGGCCTTGTTGGGCCCTAGTGGAGAGAGAGAGGTGTCGGTGTAAAAACCGGTGGATCTCAGGGTAGGGGGTCCCGAACTGTGCGTCTGAGGCGGATGGTAACAGGAGGCAGGGGACACAATGTTTACCCAGGTTCGGGCCCTCTCGATGGAGGTAATACCCTACTTCCTGCTTGATTGATCTTGATGATATGAGTATTACAGAGTTGATCTACCACGAGATCGTAGAGGCTAAACCCTAGAAGCTAGCCTATGATTATGATTGTTCTTGTCCTCGGACTAAACCCTCCGGTTTATATAGACACCGGAGGGGGCTAGGGATTACAGTAGTCGGTTACAAGGAGGAGATCTACATATCCTAATTGCCAAGCTTTCCTTCCACGCCAAGGAGAGTCCCATCCGGACACGGGGCGGAGTCTTCAATCTTTATCTTCATAGTCCAACAGTCCGCCAAAGGATATAGTCCGGCTGTCCGAGACCCCTAATCCAGACTCCTCGGAGCTCCCTGAACCGGGCTTCAATGACGATGAGTCCGGCGCAGATTGTCTTCGGCAATGCAAGGCGGGTTCTTCCTCCGAATACTCCATAGAAGATTTTGAACACGAGGATCGTGTCCGGATCTGCAAAATAAATTCCACATACGACCGTAGAGAGTATAATATTTCCACAAATCTAATCTGCGACAACATGACATCATGCCATGGCCCGTCATTATTCAACCATTTTTCTCAACCAGCTACTGCACATATTGCGAGCGGTTTTCTTGGCACGCCTTTGTCGGCAGTAGATCCTGTCCCTTATCACGGGATTCTTATCAATACAGTGTAGGTAACCCAATCGTGCATCAATTACGGCACTTGGGGAATAAGCGAGTTTACCAGCAGTGAGGAGGTGCACAGCTTGCTCCGCCCTTATAAAGGGACAATGACTCCTCCTTTACCCACGCCTTCTTCTTCCCCGCCCATCCATTCTCGCAAGACTCGAGCTCCAAATACCAAGTTTGCATTGTCTCCATAAAACCACTCCAAACATGTCCGAGTAGGAGGCAGTGGTTGGTCTCCTCCGTTCTGGAGGAGAACATTACGAGCTCGTGGAAGCGGACACTGGCCGCAGATATCGCGCACCGGCTCCCAGATGCGGGGCAGATCGTCCCCACCCCCGAGCCTCACGAAAGGGTCGTATTCCTTACCCATTTAATCCACGGACTGGGGTTTCCACTACACCCATTTGTCCGCGGGCTCATGTTCTACTACGGGCTGGACTTCCATGATCTGGCCCCCAATTTCATCCTCAACATCTCGACTTTTATCGTTGTGTGCGAGGCCTTCCATCGCATCAACCCCCACTTCTGCCTGTGGCTGAAGACCTTCAATGTTAAACCGAAGGTGGTGGTCAGCCAGCAAGCGAAGTGCGAAGGCGCCATGGTGGGCAAAATGCCCAACATCACTGTAACATCCCAAATTTTCAATTTGGAATGTTATACATAGGTCAATCTTGCATAGCATATTTTATTGCATCTTCGTTCCGCAATTCTCAAAATCCTAAGCAACTCAAGGACCCTCGGAGAGAGAGTTGGGAATTTCCCGGGTTTCATATTTGATTTTTATCAAATAACGAAACGAGGATTTCTAATTTTAATTATTTTTCTCTCCGAAAAATATTTCATGATAAAAATAAATGAGAGGAGATAATATGACTTCTCCAAAACAATTGACATATTGGAGGAAAAATGTTAAAATCTTTTGTTGGATTTTATTTAAGTTTATTTGGATTTTATTTGCATTAGAAAAAAATTGCACGTTTTCAAAATTGCATTTTAGGGCCAAGAAAATGTTCATCTCGTAATAAATATTTCATTTATACGGTGAAAATTTGTTTTGGCATTTTTAGGTTTTTATTTTATTTTCTAGGGTTTATTTTTCTGTCGACGGAATTATTTAACAAAAAAGTTCCTCATACCGACTAGGCTAAGGCCCACCGCTTGCCTCCGTCTTGGCAAGACGCCGCCACCGCCGACCCGGACTCCAAGTCCGAGCCGGACTCCCCGCTGCCGTCGCTACCTTGCCCCCTCCCCCAAGCAGCCGCCGCCCCCCTCCCCTTAAATACCGCCGCCCCTGAGCCCAAGTCGCCGCCGCCACCTCTCGAGCCAGCCAGCCACGCGCTGCAGCCGCCGCCACCAGAGCCGCGCCCACGCCGCCAGAGCCGCCGCCTCCGGCCGCCACCGCCGCCAGCCACCAGCTTCGCGAACCCGCCGAGACGAGCCGAGGTAGCCGCCACGCCACCCCGGTTTTTCTGAAGAAAACCGTCAGTTTTTTAGAAAAAAAACCCTAGTTCGGTTTTTTTTCGGTTCGCCGGTTTTACCGCGGTTCTTTTAATTTGAGGATGTTCGTCCGTGACGTTCGTTTTAACGAACGGTAGTTCGCCGTTAGTTACAGCTAACGACGGCTCGCCGTTAGTTAGTCTCATTCGTCGCTTTTCTTTTAATCGGATTATTCGCGATTATTCTCGATCGTGATTTCGATCCGATCTTAGTTCTGTTTATCTTTTAAGCCGTTAGTCGAATCAAAGCGAATCAAGCGCCTAGATCTTCGCCTCGAGACCCCTTCTGTTTAATCAACTTAAACAAGATTTTGGTACTATAAAATTTGACCCTAGTTCAGATTAGTAAACGGATCTTGTTTCTTTCGCCGTTTGAGTTTCGTTGCTCCATTTGGTTTGATTCTTTTTTGCGAACTGGAGTTCTTAAGTTGAACTTTCTGGTCAACCTCTTTTAGTTGAGTTTTGCTTGTGCATCATTGCTTGTTGCTTATGTATGTTATTGTTTGCTTGCGATAGAATTCCCGGAGTGCGAAGCGTGTTACTACGAGTCTCTAGGATTCGCGGATCGTCAGCAAGGCAAGTAAGACATTGATCATACTCTTTTCATACCCAGTTTTTATTCATTAGTTCCTATCCTCTAACATTTCATGGTTAGGATGTCTTTAAGTTGTGGGTTGGGAAATAGTTGTTGAGGTAGAACCTATTGCCCTGTTACTATCAAACCCTTGGGAGTTACTTCTACGTGTTGCTTATATTGCTATTTTATGCTCGTAGACGTGGTTGGGTCTGAGTGAATCCATGACAGATGTGAGATTGTTAATTAATGGTTCAACTTAAGGTGGCAACTTAAAATTAACATCTGGGTGGACTGAGGCACCTGGGGAACCGAGTGTTGTCTGTTTTATCTTTTTTGGAAATCCCGGGGTACCCGTCTGATCTTCCTATGGACCGCCACCCAGACCTAAAGGGAACTGAGATGATTCATGCTAGAAACTCCCGTGTGCAACCACAAGCTACTATGGGCTCTAGAATAGTTGAGTAGGTTACGTGAAGCTCTTGAAGAGGTAGATCAGCAGGTAGTGGGTTATGTAGGTTTGGTATGGTCTACCCGGAGTAGAGAGTTAATGTTTCTGAAAGACTGTGTCTCGGTCATTCATTTCTCAAACACCATGCAGTGCGAGAAATCAACGGAGGCGATCGAGTCTTGTGGGGAAAAGTGCTCAAACCTCTGCAGAGTGTACAATCTAATCATGGTTAGCCGTGTCCCCGGTTATGGACAATGTTGAGTATCTAGTACTTGGGTTATCACATGTATCTCATCATTCTTAATTAATATTGTTGGGTTGTTAACTACTTTAATTGGGATTGAGTTGGGGTTATACCTTCTCAATGTTTCAACCACCATGATAGTTAAATTAAAAACTATTCCTTTGTTGTAGGGAAAAATTGGCTTTTCGCAAAACTATAACCATAGAGCTTTCCACCAGCCAAATATGCATGTAGTGATAGCATTATTTTGTTCTTGCTCTACTATGTTATATTGCCAGCTTATTCCATGTGCTGACCCGTTCTCGCGCTGCAACATATTATGTTGCAGGCTTTTTAGACGAGGAGTAAGGTTCGTTAGGTCGTTGCCGTGCAGCTCAGCTATGTTGTTGGAGTTAATGGACTCACTTTATCTTCCAAGCCTTCCCCTGTTAACGCATTAGATGGCCTTAAGCCATATTATTGTAATAAGTTCTCTCCTGAGTCATTCGATGTAATAAGTGTGTGATTGCTACTCTGTTATGAATCCTTCGAGTATCTGTGTGTGTCAAGATTCTTGATCCAGGGATGACAACTGAAACGTGAGACTTGACCATCTGAGGTCGGGTCGCTACAAGATGGTTTCAGAGCACACGCTGAGTGTAGGACACGACCACTAAGATAAACCATAGGTCACTCTTCTCTACTCATTTCCGACTCCCCTCCATTTTTCCACTCTTTAGGATGACGGAGATGAAGAACAAGTTCGCGCAACCGGATGAAGACACACCTTTTGGACGCCACTTGAAGGAAGTTACTAGATACTTGAACATTGGAATACCAAGCTTCACCGGGACGTACAATGCCACCTTACCATAAGAGGAGCGCTAGATGATTCAAGTACAAGTTCCAGGAAGGACGTTCTCGCCAACTTCTAAACCCATAGATTTTTCTTTCGAAGCACCCAACTGGAGTCTAGGCAAGAGCATGGCAGCTCACATTACCATGGGACGTATTGGAGAAGTCTACAACAGGGAGCTTAAGGACACCATCTATCAAATATGTGGACGCCGAGACGAGCAATGGGAAGTAATCAGCACCAAGAAGGATAGATCCATTGCAGCTTTCATCCAGTAACTAAACCAGCACATTCGACGTCAGGAGAACCAGATGTGCACAGACATGATGGAGTTGAAGAAGGTGAAGACTAGGATCATCGAGCTGGAGGAAAAACTCAAGTTTACACGCGATGGATATGAGGAAGAAATCAAGACACTACTGGAGAAGAACGACGACCTGGTTAAGAAGATCGGAGTATTCATGGGAGGACCAGCGCCGAAAGAAGAAGACAAACGACCCCACTTGCCCGGACAACTACATCATCATCGACGACACCGATTCCGATCCAAGTGATGACGACTATGAAGACGGAGCTGGAGCAGACATCATGGAGTCTTCCACCGATCAAAATTTCTAGATGACCACCATATATTAGTAGTATCTCCCCATGTATTTAGTAGCAGTTGAGCACTTATGCGATAGTTCTAGACCGTTTGTATGCCCTTGCTTGATTGATTGAGTGAAATGATTGTGTTTGCCTCATGTGCATATGGGTAGTGTTTTCCCGTTAGACCTTTTTCTATTCTAATCTCTTCCATCTAAACCCATCAGATACCTCCAAGACGTGACACCGGTTTTGCTTTCCCACCGGAGCTCACCCAGTTGATCTAGCAGCAGAATGCCTTGATGCAATTGCTAGTTCAGAACCAGGGCAACAACAACAACAACAATAACCCGCCGCCAGTGGACAACCTAGCCCGTTTTCTGAGGTTACAGCCGCCAGTGTTTTCCAGTAGCACCGAGCCAATAGTTGCTGATGATTGGCTACGCCGTATCGGAAGGGAGTTAACCACATAGGATGCACATATGCTGAGAAGGTGCGGTTTGCCGCACATCAATTGGATTGACCAGCAGCCTCATGGTAGGAGAATTACACGGCTACTTTTCCTATAGCCAATGTTACTTGGGACCAGTTTCAGCAAGCTTTTCGCACAGCCCATGTCTCAACTGGAACCATGCAGATGAAGAAGCGCGAGTTTCGCAACTTACGCTAGGGAACCGTCTCGTGGCTCGAGATGTGGATGAGTTTAGCAAGTTATCATGCTATGCCCCTGATGATGTGGCCATAGATGCCGCGAAGCAGGAGAAGTTTATGGAAGGGCTGAATGATGAGATGGGCATGCAGTTGATGGTGGCAACTTTCAACAACTACCAGGAGTTGGTAGATAAGGCTCTTATGATTGAAGGGAAGCAACAGCAGATTGAGAGCCGTAAAAGGAAGTATGGACAAGGGAAGTATAACTCAGGAGCTCAGCAGAAGCCTCGCTTAACCCCGAACTCAGGAGGACTTGTTCATAACCATGGAGGTCACAACCACACTTGAGGAGGATCGCATAACCACAATGGTGCTAAGAATGGAAATGGGAACGGAGTTAGTAACAATCAGAACCGCTCCAATCCAGCCACACCCGCCAAAAGAGACCTAACTCAAGTTACTTGCTTTAAGTGCGGGAAGACAGGGCACTATGCCAATGATTGCCCTGAAGGAAGGAGTGGAAACGGAAATGGGAGAACTGGGAAGAAGCCTAATCCATTCAACAAAGGACAAGTGAACCACGTTAACGTGGAGGAGGTTGAAGAGCATTCGGACGCGCTAATAGGTAAGTTTTTGGTTAAGTCATTTACCGCTCTTGTTCTTTTCGATACTGGTGCATTGCATTCATACATATCAAGGGGATTTGTGGATAAGTTTAAGCTACCAACCCAAACCCTTAGGACCCCTCTTTTAGTAAGCTCGCCTGGAGCAAAGTACATGGCTAGCCGATGGTGCAACCAGATACCCCTAACCATTGGCACACATTCTTTTCCGTTTGACCTAATTATCTTGGAGTCGCAAGGATTGGATGTGATATTAGGTATGGACTGGATGTCAAAGTATGGAGGAAGCATTGACTGTGCTAGTAAGTCGATTCATCTCACCACCCCTGAAGGAAAAAGGATTAAGTATGTATCTAGGAATGTGCCTAGGAGGAGCCAAGTGAATGCCCTCACGGGAGTTGTTCAGGAGGAAGTGCCTGTAGTAAAGGATTACCCGGATGTTTTCCCAGAGGAGTTACCAGGCATGCCACCAGATCGAGACATCGAGTTTTTGATAGAGCTATTGCCAGGTACAGGGCCAATATCCAAGAGACCCTATCGGATGCCCGCAAATGATCTGGAGGAAATTAGGAAACAGATCAAGGAGTTATTGGAAAAAGGTCACATTCGAAGGAGTTCATAACCTTGGGGAGCCCCAGTGCTTTTGGTTGAGAAGAAGGATAAATCCCTAAGGATGGTTGTTGATTACCGAGCCTTGAATGAAGTAACGATTAAGAACAAGTACCCACTGTCGATGATCAATGATCTCTTTGATCAGCTGCAAGGAGCCAAGGTGTTTTCGAAGATCAATCTACGATCGGGATACCATCAATTGAAGATTCGCGAGAAGGATATACCGAAGACGGCATTCACCACGCGGTATGGATTATACGAGTATACGGTCATGTCGTTTGGACTGACTAACGCCCCTGCCTATTTCATGAGCATGATGAACAAGGTGTTCATGGAGTATTTGGACAAGTTTGTTGTGGTGTTTATTGATGATATTGTGGTATACTCGAAGAACGAAGAGGAACACAAGGAGCATTGCGTCTAGTTCTCGAGAAACTCGGGGAACAACAATTATACGCCAAGTTCAGCAAGTGCGAGTTTTGGTTGAAGGAAGTTGGATTTCTTGGGCATGTTATATCAGGAGTGTTGGGGAACGTTGCAGAAAATAAAAAAAATTCTACGGTTTCACCAAGATCAATCTATGAGTTCATCTAGCAACGAGAGGGAGGAGTGCATCTACATACCCTTGTAGATCGAGCGGAAGCGTTCAAGAGAACGGGCTTGAGGGAGTCGTACTCATCGTGATCCAAATCACCGATGATCCTAGTGCTGAACGGACAGCACCTCCGCGTTCAACACACGTACGGTTGAGGAAGACGTCTCCTCCTTCTTGATCCAGCAAGGGGGAAGGATAGGTTGATGAATATCCAGCAGCACGACGGCGTGGTGGTGGATGCAGCAGCGATCTCGGTAGGGCTTCGCCAAGCTTCTGCGAGAGGGAGAGGTGTAGCAAGGGGAGAGGGAGGCGCCAAGAGCATGGGTGCGGCTGCCCGCCCTCCCCCCCCCCCTCTTTATATAGGGCCCCTTGGGGGGGCTCCGGCCCTAGGAGATGGGATCTCCAAGGGGGGCGGCGACCAGGGGGGTGGCTTGCCCCCAAGCAGTGGAGGCGCCCCACCCCTAGGGTTTCCCAACCCTAGGCGCAGGGGGCTAAGGGGCGCACCAGCCCACCAGGCTGGTTCCTCTCCACTTCAGCCCATGGGGCCCTCCGGATAGGTAGCCCCACCCGTGGTCCCAGACAATACCGTGACCCCCAAACTTTCCCGATGGCGAAACCTGACTTCCTATATAATTTCTTAACCTCCGGATCATTCCGAACTCCTCGTGACGTCCGGGATCTCATCCGGGCTCCAACAACTTTCGGGTTACTGCATACTCATATCTATACAACCCTAGTGTCACCGAACCTTAAGTGTGTAGACCCTACGGGTTCGGAGACATGCGTGATACATGACCGAGACGCCTCTCGGTCAATAACCAACAGCGGATCTGGATACCCATGTTGGCTCCTACATGCTCCTCAATGATCTCATTGATGAACCACGATGTCGAGGATTCAAGCAACCTCGTATACAATTCCTTTGTCAATTGGTACGTTATTTGCCCGAGATTCGATCATCGGTATCCCAATACGTCGTTTAATCTGTTACGGCAAGTCACTTTGCTCGCATCAAATGCATGATCCCGTGACCGACACTTGGTCACATTGAGCTCATTATGATGATGCATTACCGAGTGGGCCCAGAGATACCTCTCCGTCATATGGAGGACAAATCCCATTCCCGATTCGTACAACCCAATGACACTTTCGAGATACCCGTAGTGTTCCTTTATAGTCACCCGCTTCGTTGCCAGACGTTTGGCACACCCAAAGCACTCCTACGGTATCCGGGAGTTGCACAATCTCATGTTCTAAGGAAATGATACTTGACATTTGGAAAAGTTCTAGCTAAACGAACTACACGATCATTGAGCCATGCTTAGGATTGGGTCTTGTCCATCACATCATTCTCCCAATGATGTGATCCCATTATCAATAACATCCAATGTCCATAGTCAGGAAACCATGACTATCTGTTGATCAACGAGCTAGTCAACTAGAGGCTCACTATGACACGTTGTGGTCTATGTATTCACACGTGTATTACGATTTCCGGATAACACAATTATAGCATGAATAATAGACTATTATCATGAACAAAGAAATATAATAATAACCATTTTATTATTGCCTCTAGGGCATATTTCCAACAAGGAGAGGGTATAGCAGTGGACCCCAGCAAGGTTCAGTCAGTCATTGAATGGTTGGCACCCACTTTAGCTAGCGAGATCCGCAGTTTCCTTGGACTCGCAGGGTATTATCGGAGATTCATTGAGAATTTTTCCAAGATTGCTAAGCCAATGACTGAATTACTGAAGAAGGATACTAAGTTTAAATGGACAGAAGATTGCAAGGAAAGTTTTCAGGAGTTGAAGAAACGTTTGACTACAGCCCCAGTGCTAACACTGCCTGATATACATAAGGAGTTCCAAGTTTATTGCGATGCCTCTCGCTTAGGACTTGGATGTGTGCTTATGCAGGTCGTAAGAGTTGTTTCGTATGCCCCCCGACAACTAAAACCCCATGAGTTGAACTATGCCATGCATGATTTGGAGCTAGCAGCCGTAGTGCATGCATTGAAAACCTGGAGGCATTATCTTATTGGAAACCATTGTGATGTGTACATGGATCATAAGAGTTTGAAGTACATTTTTGTAACGCCCCGGATTCGATGCGCCAGTTGTCATCCAGTTATTCGCTGTCTTTGCCATGTCATGTGCTTGCGTGTTGCATTTTGCCAGGTCATCATCTCCATTTTATATCATGTCATCATGTGCATTTCATTTTGCATACGTGTTCGTCTCATGCATCCGAGCATTTTCCCCGTTGTCCGTTTTCCAATCCGGCACTCCTATGTCCCCCGGCGCCCTCTTTTGTCTCTTTTCATGTGTGGGTGTTAAATGTTCTCGGAATGGACCAAGGTTTGCCAAGCAGCCTTGGTATAGCACCGGTAGACCGCCTGTCAAGTTTCGTGCCATTTGGAGGTCGTTTGATACTCCAACGGTTAACCGGGTAACCGCAAAAGCCTCTTTTGTGTGCAGCCCAACACCCCTTCCAAAGTGGCCCAAAACCCATCTAACTCCCCTCCATGCTCTCGGTCGTTCGATCACGATCGTGTGGCCGAAAACCGCACCTCATTTGGAGTCTCCTAGCTCCCTCTACCTATATAAACACATCCTCCCCCGAAATTCGCGGATGAATTCCCCCCAAACCCTAGCTTCATCCTCATCCTGCAGCCGGACACGTCCGGACCCCGCCGGACATGTCCAGCCTCCACCTCACCCCAGCCAACCAGCGTGCGACACGTCATCATCTCCGCCGCCGCAGCCAACCGCACCCGCCACTCAGCCGGGCCGCGCCCCACTTCCGCCTCCTCCCGGGCCTGTGGAGCCTCCCATGCCCTCCTGCTCCCGGACGCCGCGCCGCCGCCCGGCCCATCCTCGCCCGCTGAAGCCAGCTCCAGCCGCCTCATGGCCGCTCAGGCCTGCTCGCCTCAGGCTCTCCCCAGCGCCGTCCCGCCCGCCAGCGCCTTCCGCTCCGCCCGCCCGTGCTTGCCTGGGATCAAGGCTGCCCTCCGCAGCAGCTGCTTTGCCTCCCCGCCGCCCGGCGCATCCCGCGCCTCGCCGGCGACTAACTCCGGCGAGGCCGGCCAGCTCCATCGCGGGCCCTCCTCCCCGCCGCCGTCCTTGCCGGGATCCGCCGATCCGCGAGATCCGCCCAGATCCATCCTCTCCCTCCTCCCGACTTCTCCTCGACTCCGGCCACCGCCTCCTTCGCCTCGGCGGCATTCCGGCGAGATCCACGCCGCTGTTGACTTTCTTCATGAGGTATAATCTGCTAAGTCCCAGATTTTCACCTAATCATGCCATGTTTGACCTGCCGTATCTCTGCATCCGTAGCCCCGTTTCGTGCGTGTAATATGTCAAATTGTTCGTCTCGATGAGTACATCATTTCCTTCCATTGCATCATATTCATTTGAGCTCATCTTGATGCCCGAAATGCTGTTAGAAGAGGGCTATGTGATGTTAGTTTCAGATTCTTATCAGAACATGCACTTTTGTCATTTTTGCCATGATTGATGTGTGCACCCTATGAACTTGAGTCCTACATGTGTTTTGTAATATGCCATGCCATCTTTACAGGGGTGTATGCCATGTATTTTTGTGATCCCTGTGGTGACTAGCACAAGCACGCAAACTAGGCTTCATAATGTTGCTGATTTCAGCCCCTGTTCTGCTGATATTTTTATGCCATGTAAACTTGATGCTACCGAGAGATCCATGCTTATTTTGAGATACTTCAGTAAGGATGTTTTGAACATATGGTTACTATCTTTCTATCCATGCCCTTCTTTGAAATTATGGAGTTCCATAGCTTGAGTCAATCGAGCTCTACTTTTGCTATAAAATGTTTCCTGGCAGGTTGTTTACATGTTATTCAATTTTGCCAAGGTTGTTGTAGTTGATCCGTGTATGCTATGATGTTGTTCTTGCCATGTATAGCTTCTATGCCATGTCTTCTTACTGTGAGTTGCCTTGCCATGCCATGTATAGCTCTGTGGTGAGTGATTCAAGCTCACCAACATGCCTACTTATTGTTGTTCCTGCCATGTAAGGGACTTTTGTTCTATGCATTTAGCATATTCATGCCATGCCTTTGTTTGCCATGTTAAGTTCCTGTAACATGTTGTTTGATAGCTCTAAACATTGCAACCTGATGTTATTTCTGCTAAAGTCTGAACTGATATTATTTGCAATCTTGCCATGTGTGTTTGAGCATGTTCTAGTGATTTCTGGAGATAGCTCAGTGTTCATGTTTTGTCGTGCTTTACCTGTAATTCGTGCCCATGCCTTTTGTCTTCATATTGAGGTGCTGTAGCATATTGTTTTGATGCTTGCAATATGCCTAGTTGCTGTTTTGGACAGATTGTTGTCATGACTTGTATAGTGTGTATGTGTTGCACCGTTGCTCCGTTTTGAGTGTTCTCTATATGAAACTTGCTTGATTTTGCATGTAGTTTCATATTATCATGTTGCATCCTTGTTTTGAGGTGTTTGCTTGATGTTTGGGTGCATTTTGCATCAATGCCATGTTTAACTTGTTTTGCTCATATCTTCTAGACCGTAGCTCCGAATCTAATGAACTTTATATGTAACTTGACTAGAATTTCGTGTAGATCATCGTGATGCATCTTAACTTGCTGTTTAAGAACTTTAACATAAGGTTTATTCAGTTCTGGACCAATTTCGAAATTTGCATATGAGGACTTACCGGAGTTGTTCTATGTTGTTTCCGGCCTCATTTAAACTTGCTTTGATGTGTTGCTCTTGTATGCATCATCTCTTGCCATGAGTAGCTTCATGTAGCTTTGTCATGCATCATGCTTGGTTGTGCATCATGTCTTGTCTATGGGTGGTGTGTTTACTATGTTGTGTGCTTCTTCTTGTTAGTTCCTGTTTCGTTGCGATCGTGAGGATTCGTTCGTCTACGCTTGGTTCGTCTTCGTGGTTTCATCTTCTTCATGGACTCATTCTTCTTCCTAGCGGGATTTCAGGCAAGATGACCGCTACCTTGGATCTCATTAGTATCATTGCTATGCTTGTTACTTCGTTCTATCGCTATGCTGCGCTACCTATCACTTGTTCCTCAAGCCTCCCAAATTGCCATGTCAGCCTCTAACCTTTTGCACCCTTCCTAGCAAACCGTTGTTTGGCTATGTTACCGCTTTGCTCAGCCCCTCTTATAGCGTTGTTAGTTGCAGGTGAAGATGAAGGCTGTTCCTTGTTGGAACATGGAGATGTTGTTCCTTGTTGGAACATGTTTACTTGTTGGGATATCACAATATATCTTATTTAATTAATGCATCTATATACTTGGTAAAGGGTGGAAGGCTCGGCCTTATGCCTGGTGTTTTGTTCCACTCTTGCCGCCCTAGTTTCCGTCATATCGGTATTATGTTCCCGGATTTTGCGTCCCTAACGCGGTTGGGTGATTTATGGGACCCCCTTGACAGTTCGCTATGAATAAGACTCCTCCAAAGAAGGCCCAACATTGGTTTTACCATTTGCCTCACCACCACCTATACCCTTTCCTTGGGTCGGCCAACCCGAGGGTCATCTTTATTTTAGCCCCCCGGCGGTGCTTCTCTAAGTGTTGGTTCGAACCGAGCACACTGCATGGGCCACCACGGGAAACTCGAGGCTTGGTTTTACTCAGAGCCTGTCTCATCCGGTGTTGCCACGAGAACGAGATATGTGCAGCTCCTATCGGGATTGTCGGCGATCGGGCGGTCTTGCTGGTCTTGTTTTATTGTTGTCGAAATGTCTTGTAGCCGGATTCCGAGACTGATCGGGTCTTCCGGGAGAAGGAATATCCTTCGTTGATCGCGAGAGCTTATCATGGGCTAAGTTGGGACAACCTCTGCAGGGTATAAACTTTTGAGAGCCGTGTCTGCGGTTATGTGGCAGATGGAATTTGTTAATGTCCGTTGTAGTAAACTTGAAGCAAACTCTTCTAAAATACACCAACCGTAGCGTAATCGTGAGTGTCTCTTTTCGGGTTGATCGAGAGGAGAACACGGTTTCTGGGTTATGTTTGACGTAAGTAGGAGTTTAGGATCACTTCTTCATCATTACTAGTTGACGACCGTTCCTTTGTTTCTCTTCTCGCTCTCATTTGCGTATGTTAGCCACCATATATTCTTATCGCTGCTGCAACCTCGCCACTTTACCCCTTCCTTTCCCATTAAGCTTTGCTAGTCTTGATACCCATGGTAATGGGATTGCTGAGTCCTCGTGGATCACAGATTACTACACCACCAGTTGCAGGTACAGGTTTGCGATGATCATGACGTGAGAGCGATGTTTGCTTATCTTGGAGTTCTTCTTCTGCTTCTTCTTCGATCAGGGATAGGTTCCAGTCGGCAGCCTGGCTAGCAGGTGGTGGATGTCGTTTGAGTTTCTTTTATGTTTCATCCGTAGTCGGATGTTGATCTTGTATATGATGTTGATGTATTCTTGTGGCATTTGTGCCTTATGTATGTATCCCCACTATTATGTAATGTTGATGTAATGATATCCACCTTGCAAAAGCGTTTCAATATGCGGGTCTATCCTTGGTGGGACCGTCGAGTTCCTTTTGGATAGGGTCGCATATAGGGCGTGACAAGTTGGTATCAGAGCCTCGACCGACCCTAGGAGCCCCCTTGATTGATCGTGTAGTTTGGCCGTTGTTGAGTCTAGAAGAAAACTGATTTCTGAGTCTAGTTATATCGGAGAGTAGGATTTCTTTTTACTCCTCAGCCCCTTCGTCGCTCTGGTAAGGAATCTTGACATAGGTGTTTTGAATTACTCCTCTTCCCGTTCAAAATTTTTCTTTAGGATCACGCAGTTGCTTTTCCGATCGTTATTCCTCAGCTCTTTTTATCCGGTGCATTTCTCATCAAGTCGACTCGAACCCCTTCATCTTTGCAAATTCAATCCTCAGTTGTCTTATTTTCCCACCCGCCTCCCTTCTTCTTCTCGAACCGAGTCCATAATCGAGTACCCATTCTACTCGTGCGAAGTCTTTGCATTCTTTCAACCGTGTTTTCTTCAAGATATTCGCTGCTTCCCCCGAAGTTGCCTTTGTTTTTCCCGCCCACCCACCTTTTTCTTCCCGGAATCTGACTCTCTCTCGACCAGCTATTTCATTCGTGTGGAGCCTCTTCGCCTTCCTCAATTATTTCAACCGTGAATTTCTTTTGTTCGTCATTCTTCATCTCTTTCTTTTCCGTGGACTCAATTCAAGTTTTTCGGTTGATCGATTCTTTCCTCAGCTCAAATATTTCCCTTTGCTCGCTCGCTTCTCGCCATTTGTCCTTCCGAGTGTGAAGACATCTCAGGAGATTCGACTGTGTTCCAACTAATTCGAGGTTGTCACCTTATTCAAATATTTCAATTGTTCCGGTGCATCATCTATCTGTTCAACATCCCTTTCCAATGGTGTTTTCTTTTAGTGGGCCCTAACGCACAGGTTTTTTCCCAGAATCTTACCTGACTCTTCTGATTATTCCCCGGAGCTATTCTCTAATTCTTTTCAAGTTGTGACGTAAGAATGGATTTCATCAGTCAGATCTTTTCCAAGACCAATTTCAAATTATTTTCATTGTTGGCTCAACCTCTTTGCTTTCCATTTCCCGGAGTATCTCAGTAATTTTGGTGGTGTTTCTCGTCATCATTTGAAGACCGAAGTAGAGTTCCTTCTAAATCTTGTCCGTCCTCCCGAAGATTCGTGGTTCTAGCTTCATATCATCCTCTCGAATTATTCCATTTGTCAGATATTATTTTTCTCAACCATCCGGAGTTTGTCAGCAGTTGTTTTTCGGAGACCATCATTCCAATTATCATTCTCTATATATCCCGGTGCTTCATTCAAGTGTTCTGTAATTAGCTCATGATCTCTTGGTTCTTGTGCATCTAAATCCCCTCTAGCTTATTTGTTCTTCTAATTCTTCCCGGTGATTCGGTATCTTTCATCAGTCATTTTCGAATTCTTACGGTGGTTCGTTCAAGATTCTTTTCCTTCATTAGCATATCAATCCATTCGTTCTCTCAAATCCTACCGGTGGTTCATGCAGACCTTCTCAAGTTTGCGTTATGTCACTTCTCAATTCTTTTTCAAGAAGAATAAGTAGTATGCAAAATCCATTGCTTGTCATCAATTTAATTTGATGAAGGTTAAGCATACAATAAATCTTATTCTTATTTCATCCAAGTGATTAATCTTTTTCTTCGGTGTTTGTACTTGAGGAATAAATTCTAGTTCCAAGTGTTTTCATCTTTTCTTTTCCGGAGTTCAATTTCCTCAGCCATTTCGTCGGAACCTCCATCTAAATAATCGCAAGGCTCATCTTATTCTTTCTTCCTTCATTCTATCTCACCATCCTTTTTGTTACCGGAGTTCTTCACGGTGGTTCTTCATGATTTAATTCATTCTTCAAGTGTTCATCAAGATTCTTGTAGACGAAGCTCAAGCATTCTTCTTCTTGCTTCGCGAGGTGCAAGTAATTTCTTCGTTTTCTTTTGAAGTGAAGTTTTGCATTTCTTCGTTCTTGTAAGTTATCCAATCATTTCCGTTTGTGGCCGGTTATCACCTTATGATCTTGAGATGTTATCCATAAGTCCACGACAAGCTTATTCTTTTCGTTGTTGAATTTTCTCAACAACTCCATTCAATCTTTTCTTCTAAGGTTGCTTTCTATGTCATTCGTGGCACTAGTTGTCATTTTCTTCTCAGTTCTTTTCATTTCATTCTTTTAATTCTTCCGGAGGCATTGCGTTGTTCATCTCATCAAGTGCCATCCCATCTTGTTCATGTTTCAGCCGGAGTGCTGCCTAAATCCTTTCAGTCTTATTTGTTTCTTATGTTGTTCTAACCGGAGTTGTTTCATAGTCTATCTGATTTCGGGAGCTCTCGATTCTTGTCACTCTCGTCGTTCCTCTCTTCTTCTCAAGTGCTCTCGATTCTTTGCTTCTTCTCTTGAGTTCTTGTTTCACCTCATCCCTTTTCTTTTCCGTCTCGGTCCTAAGATCTCGGGACGAGATCTCTTGTTAGTGGAGGAGTGTTGTAATGCCCCGGATTCGATGCGCCAGTTGTCATCCAGTTATTCGCCGTCTTTGCCATGTCATGTGCTTGCGTGTTGCATTTTGCCAGGTCATCATCTGCATTTTATATCATGTCATCATGTGCATTTCATTTTGCATACGTGTTCGTCTCATGCATCCGAGCATTTTCCCCGTTGTCCGTTTTCCAATTCGGCACTCCTATGTCCCCCGGCGCCCTCTTTTGTCTCTTTTCATGTGCGGGTGTTAAACGTTCTCGGAGTGGACCGAGGTTTGCCAAGCGGCCTTGGTATAGCACCGGTAGACCGCCTGTCAAGTTTCGTGCCATTTGGAGGTCGTTTGATACTCCAACGGTTAACCGGGTAACCGCAAAAGCCTCTTTTGTGTGCAGCCCAACACCCCTTCCAAAGTGGCCCAAAACCCATCTAACTCCCCTCCATGCTCTCGGTCGTTCGATCAAGATCGCGTGACCGAAAACCGCACCTCATTTGGAGTCTCCTAGCTCCCTCTACCTATATAAACACATCCTCCCCCGAAATTCGCGGATGAATTCCCCCCAAACCCTAGCTTCGTCCTCATCCCGCAGCCGGACACGTCCGGACCCCGCCGGACATGTCCAGCCTCCACCTCACCCAGCCAACCAGCGCGCGACATGTCATCATCTCCGCCGCCGCAGCCAACCGCATCCCGCCACCTCAGCCCGGCCGCGCCCCCACTTCGGCCGCCTCCTCCTCCGGGGGTCTGTGGAGCCCGACCATGCCCTCCTGCCCGGACGCCACGCCACCTGGCCCATCTCGCTTGCCCATGCTGAAGCTCCCGGCTGCCTCGCCACAAGAAGCTCACGCCAGCTTCGCCTCCGGCGGCTCCCCAGCGCCAGTGCCCTGCCCACGCCTCTCCTTCCACACAGGCTGCTTGTCATGGGATGGCGCCGCCAGCTCCAGCCTTGCCGCCTTGCCTCCGCCTGAAGCGCATCCTGCCCCGCCGGCGACTAACTCCGACGAGGCGGGCCAGCTCCATCATGGCCCTCCTCCCCGCCCTCGCCGTCCCCTTGTCGGGTGTAACGCCTGGATAATCATGCTACAGAATCTCACGTTGATGGTGCCACGCCACTCACATCAGAAGTTAACCACGGGTTAATTCAAAACTGTCTCAAATTCTAATTCAAATTTATGATGGCAGTAAAAGTTTTCAAAAATTAAAACTAAAATGTTCGGGGTTGTCAAATATTACAAAGTTAATTATGGTGCAACAAACCCATTTTTATAAAATGCCTAAATATGTTTAAATGAATTAAAACGAAAAGGAAAAATAAGAAAAGAAAAACAAAAGGAGAAAGGAAAACCCTCGCCAATGGGCCAAACGCCCACCGGGCCGCCCACCGACCCACCCGGACAGCCCACCGCCCATCCGCCTCACTCCCTTATCCCTGGCGACCAAACCCTAGGCACCGACGCCCCACTCCCCTCGATCCCTTCTCCTCCCCACCGATCCGATCGGATCGCCTCGATCCTGCCGACCACGCCGGGCGCCCCACCGCCACCCGACGCCGCCCGTCCTCACCTCCTCCCCGACCACCACCCAGACGCCGGCGCCGCCACACACGCCTCGACGTCCCACGCCGCCTCGGATCCGTCTCCGACCACTGCCTGCTGCCGCTGAAGCCGCCTCCTCGCTGGTCTTCTCCGGCCGCCCCGAGCCCGCTGCCCTGCACTTACGCCCCGTGTGAGCTTCCCCCGCCTTTTCCCCTCTCCCTAGGACGCCACTGCGTCGCCCTCCCGACCGGCGACGACGCGCTGGCGCTGCCGCCGTCAAGGCCGACCTGGCCCTCCTCCTCTCCTCTCTCGCCCGCATCACATGAGCCCCGCCAGGGCAGCAAGACGCTGCCCGCCGCTGAGGCTGCCTCTCCTCGCGGACCTCCTCCACGGAGCCCTCTCGCAGCCGCACAAGGCTTCGCCGGCCTGTTGCTGCACTCGCCTCTGCTGGCGCGCCACGCCGAGGCCGCTTGCTCTCTCCCGTCGACTGGCGGGTGCCAAGAATCGCGCCCGGCTGCCAGACCTCGGCCTCCTCGCCGCTTCTCCGCCTGCTGCCGCCTGCTTGCCACGCCGGCGCGATCCGCCGCCGAGCGCCTCGCTTGCCCCCAAGATCTCCTCCCGGCACGGCGCCACGCTACCGCCTCGGCCATGTCCTGCCCCTCCTCGTCACGATTTGGCGAGCGCCACGGCGCGCCAGAACGCCTGACCAAGCCCTCCTCCAGCCACTAACCACAGGCCCCGCCCTGTAACGCTTTTGGAAAAAGAAAAAAGGAATTAAAAAATATATATATATATATAATAAAATAAAATAAATATAATTAATAAAATAAAAATTAATTAATAAAATTAATTAATTAAGTAATTAATTAAGTTGATTAATCCGGTTTAATTAATTTAATTAACTAGTTAATTTTAATTAAACTGTAATTAGGATTAATCTAAACCCTAATTAAACCTAACAGTGTATGACAGGTGGGTCCCACGGGACCCACATGTCAGGTTGACCAGGTCAACGGTCAACGCTGACTGCTGACGTTAGCATGACATCATGCTGATGTCATAAATCCATTTTCCGAATTAATTGAATAATTAATTAAATTTCAGAAATTAATAAAATCTTTAGAAAATCATATCTTTTAATCCGTAACTCGGATTAAAATATTTTCAACATGAAAGTTGCTCAGAACGACGAGACGAATCCGGATGCGCAGTCCGTTCATCCGCCACACACCCCTAACCTATCGAACCCGCAACTTTCCTCCGCCTCCTCGCTCAAAACACGAAAACACCGGAATACTTTCCTGATGTTTCTTAACCGGTACCACCTCATACCACGTTAGGGCACGCCTTAGCATCGTTATTTGTCATGTCATGCATCGATATGCATCTGTATACATGTTATTCATTGTTTCTTCCCCTCTTCTCTCCGTAGACTACGAGACCGACGCTGCTGCCGCCTTCGACTACGGAGTTGACGACCCTTTCTCTTGCCAGAGCAACCAGGCAAGCCCCCCCCTTGATCACCAGATATCACCTATTCTACTCTATACCGCTTGCATTAGAGTAGTGTAGCATGTTATCGCTTCGTTATACCTATCCCGATGCATAGCCTTTGTCCTTGTTACTATCATTGTTACCTTTACCGCAATCCTATATGCTTAGTATAGGATGCTAGTATTTTCATCTGTGGCCCTACATTCTTGTCCGTCTGCTGCTATATTATCGGGCCGTGATCACTCGGGAGGTGATCACGGTATATACTATATACTTATACATGATACATGTGGAGACTAAAGTCGGGTCGGCCGGTGGAGCACCCATGAGTGGATCTTTGAGGCGAGCAACAGGCAGGTTGAGACCGCCTAGGAGAGAGGTGGGCTGGCCTGCTCGGCGCTCATGATACTTAACGCGCTTAACGAGATCTGGGTATTTGATCTGAGTTGGCTACGAGCTTATACGCACTAACCATCTACGTGGGAAAGATATGGGCACTCGGCGTCGTGGTATCAGCCGAAGCACTTCAGACGTCAGTGACGGAGCGGTGCGCACCGGATTGGACTGGAACGCCACTAGGCTAGGTCTGCTTCCGGCCGCCCTACGAACGCAGGTGTGTGCTATGGGCGATGGGCCTGCACTGCGTGCGCTTAGGTTTAGACCGCGTGTTGGCCTCTGTTGTGCCTAGGTGGGGCTGCGGCGTGTTGATCTTCCGCGCCGGGCATGACCCAGAAAGTGTGTCCGCCAAATGGGATCAAACGTGTTGGGTAAGTTGGTGCACCCTGCAGGAAGTTAATCTATTCGGATAGCCGTGATCTTCGATAACAGACGACTTGGAGTTGTACCTTGAGCTTATGACAACTAGAACCGGATACTTGATAAAACACACCTTCCAAGTGCTGATACAACCGTGGTCGCTCTCTCTCGTGGATACGAGGAGGGATCGCGGGTAGGATTATTGCTATGTGATGTTACTTGGAGGACTTCATATCGCCTCTTCTACCTGTTGCAAGACAGGTGACTGTAGCGTAGTCTTCGATAAGACTAGCTATCCCCTCTTATTCGGCATTCTGCAGCTCAGTCCACCGATATGGCCCTTTACACATATATCCATGCATATGTAGTGTAGCTCCTTGCTTGCAGTACTTTGGATGAGTACTCGTGGTTGCATTGTTTCCCCTTTTCCCTATCTATACTCGATTGCTGCAACTGCACGATGGAGCCTGAGCTGACGCCACCGTCCGATGACGACTACTACACCGGAGGTGCTTACTACTACGCAGCCCACCGACGATTTACTCAGGAGTAGTTTAGGAGGATCCTGTGCAGGAGGCCCGCGCCTCTTCGATCAGATCCCGCTTTGTGCTAGCCTTCTTAAGGCAAACTTGTTTAACTTATGTCTCGTATCAGATATTGTTGCTTCCACTGACTGCCTATGATCGAGCACTTGTATTCGAGCCTTCGAGGCCCCTGGCTTGTATTATGATGCTTGTATGACTTATTTTATTTTTAGAGTTGTGTTGTGTTATCTTCCCGTGAGTCCCTGATCTTGATTGTACACGTTTGCGTGTATGATTAGTGTACGATTAAATCGGGGGCGTCACAAGTTGGTATCAGAGCCGACTGCCTATAGGAATCCCCCTTCCACACTCCTTGGCCGAAGTCGAGTCTAGACATTACAAAAACTTTTACTAACTTGGTTGTGTGCCTTACGGGCCCACGTCGCCATCGGGTGGTACTAGGATCTTTTACTCCTCGACCTTTACTCTGGGACTCTGAACTCTCTTCTACTCGGGTTAAACGAATTTACTAACTAACACTAGGATCCCGTGACCACATTCACCCCAAAGTTGGATAAAGCCATAGTTATTCCTCGGAATTGTATTTTTATCAATTTCCACACTGTCATTTGACTCCTTTGAAACATCTTTGTTTTCAGATGGAACCCACGAGGCAGGTCGTGCGCCACACGACGGCCATTGGTGCCTCGGGATCACTGCGGTGCTAGCAGAGATGATGACCTATCCGGGTTATCGCTGGCACCCCGAGTACACCGCCTTTGAGGAGTACCAGACTTTAACCAGAGCAGACCGAGCCATCGTCCACCTCTACTCTCGGGAGTATGACTCCACTCATCGTGGCCGCACACCGCACATGGTGTTGGGGTGACTATCGATATGGCAGTCCACGATGCTGCTTATGCTGCTCGACACGCCTTCGTGGAGAGTATCGAGTTGGACACCTCCCCTTCGTGCACATTGCTATCGCGTCGATGTTGGTGAGGAGGGTTACTACACCGCTGCCTACTCCATCGTCACCAGAGAGCCCTTCTACCATCGTAACTTTGTTCTCGCATGTCGATGGGCTGGATCGAGCTAACCGAGCTCTTCGCCACGAGTTGTACATCACCCGTCAAGACCTTTACCGTGCTCTAACGCTATCGCACCCTTTGTCCGATCCAGAGCTGCTGCTCTGCGATCTACCCAGCCAGACCGTGATGCCCTGTGGTGTCGGTTGGCGGAGGTGGGAAGCTACTCTCCGCGACTTGGTCCTCTTCTCGCCACTTGGTCGCCGGGTTCGCACTGAGTATCCGCGCCCCTGTGTCACCGATGTGGAGGACTATCCGCTGCCACACTACCAGCTTTCAGGCTACTGCTACCTCCAGCATGCACGTGGGACTGATGTAGGCTTGCTTGTTAATGTTAGATGCATTCACATGAGCTGCGTGCCGCCTATGATGTCTTAGTCTATGTACTGAACTCTGTGTACCGAACTCTATGCATGATCCCTTTTGTAAGATATGCCGACTACTATGTAGTTTCTATCGTGCTGCTTTCATTATGCATGTTTCATCATGAATGATTCTTGTCCTTTGCATAATTTCTCAAATGCTGAACTACCCCTGTTATATATTAGCAGGATGGTTAGACCAGCTGGTCGTGGTCGTGGTGGCAACTTCCCACCCCCGCCTGAGTACATGGCTGGTATGATCCAACAGCTTGAGATGAATCACCAGTTCATGGAGAACATGATGGCTCGGTTTCTCGCCCCAATATGAACCAAAGAGCCAAACACAACAACTCTGCAGGATTTCATACGCCTCAACCCAAGCGTGTACCGCAGCTCAACCCAGCCGCTGGATGCTGATGACTGGCTCCGTGACATCACCTATGAGATGGAGTCTGCTGATGTAGCCCCTACCAGCTATGTCACTTTTGCTTCCTTCTTCCTGAAGGGACCCGCAGCTCAATGGTGGGACAGCCACAGGCGTACTCTGCCAGTTGGAACACTCATCACCTGGCTAGACTTCCAAGCTGCTTTCGTGCCCGCTTCATCCTCAAGGAGTCATGGACCGGAAGAAGCGTGAGTTCCGCAACCTCACCCAAGGCAACAAGATGTTGAAGCTTATCAACAGAGTTCTGGACTTGTCTCGCTATGCTGAAGAGGATATTGCAACTGATGCACGCAGACAAGAGAAGTTCCGTGACGGCCTTCAAGCTGACATCAAGCTCGCCCTTCTATTGCACGACTTTGCTGATTTTGCCACCTTGGTGAACAAGGCTATGAATGTCGAAACTGGTCTGCAGGAATACCAGAGCTCTAACAGGCGCAACCGTGACACGGGCTCATCCTCGGGCCCGTCCTCGCAGAAGCGTAAGATATGGATTCCCAACAACATGTACCAGCCTAATGCACCTGCCCCAAGGCAGAGCTATGCTGCACCTCGTCTGCCTACTCCAACTAGGCAGCCAAAGCTTCCAGCTCCACCACCCCAAGCGCATGTACCCACCCCCAATAATGGTTTGTGCTTCAGGTGCGGACAACCAGGGCACCGTGCTAGAGAATGCAACCAGAACCAGAATCAGCTAGCCCTTCCAGCGGCCGGCCGTGGAAGCAGCCAGCCCCCGCAACAACAATGCCAAGCCTTATGGCCGAGTTCAGGCCAACCACGTTGATCTGAATGAAGCTCAAGACCAACCTGCTACTGTGATGGGTACACTTCTCGTAAATTCAGTACCAAAGATGCGTTTATTTGATACAGGCATCGCATTCATTCATGTCGAAGATTTTGCATTCATGCATGGCATTGAAAGTGAAGACATGAATGCTTCACTATTAGTACACACCCTGCGGGCCAATGTCGAACCTCCATGATTTGCAACGATGTCCCGTTGAAATCAAGGACTGGAATTCCTTGTCTCACCCATCGTGTCAAGTCTTGTAGCATTGACCTCATTCTCGAATGAATTGGTTAAAGGCGATATCGCTCCATAGTTTGCGCCACAAAGACCGTCCATCTGCTACACCCTTCCGACGAAATAGTCACTTACCAAGCTCATCTGGTGCAAAATGCCGAGGCAAGGCTCTATGCATTGAATGCATTGAACGCTGCACCACTCGAGGGCATTGAAAACATTCCTGTCGTGCGTGAATTCTAGGACGTCTTTCCTGAAGAACTTCCAGGGATTCCCCCTGCTAGAGCTGTCGAATTCGTCATTGACTTGAAACCAGGCACCACTCCTATAGCCAAGCGACCCCACAAGATGCCGCCGCATGAACTCCTTGAGCTTAAGGAGGAAATCGACAAATCTCTTCAAAGTGGTTTCATTCGCCCAAGTTGCTCTCCTTGGGGAGCACCTTCTCTCTTTGTCAAGAAGAAGGATGGGACAAACCGATTGGTCCAAGACTACCGTCCTATAAATCAAGCTACCATTCGTAATAAGTATCCTCTTCCTCGGATCAATGATCTCGTATGATCAACTGGCTGGTTCATCGCTGTTCTCTAAACTCGACTTGAGGTTGGGTTACCACCAGATCCGTGTTCGCGAAGAGGATATCCCCAAGACCGCCTTTTGTGACTCGTTATGGTTCATACGAGTACACCGTCATGTCTTTTGGCTTAACCAATGCTCCAGCCACCTTCTCTCGCCGATGAACTATATATTCATGGATTACCTCGACAAGTTCGTCGTGGTTTATCCGGATGATATCCCGACATTCTCCAAGAATGAATAAGAACATCTTGAACATCTTCGCCTTGTGCTTTGGAAAAGCTACGAGAGCATCAACTATATGCCAAGTTCTCCAAGTGTGAATTCGGCTTCCGAAGTGACCTATCTCGGCATGTCATCTCTAAGGATGGTATTGCCGTCAACCCCGAACGAGTTCAGGCTATTCTTGATTGACTCCTCCAAGAACATTAAGCAAGTCGAAGTTTTCTCGGTCTCGCCAGACTATTGCCGTCGATTCGCCGAGAACTTCTCCAAGATTGCCGAGCCTCGACTAACTTTGTTGCATAAGGCGTCAATTTCAATGGATGATAAATGTCAGGAAAGTTTCCAGGCACTCAAAGACAAGTTGACTTCTGCCCCTATACTAGCTCCTCCTGATACTAAGAAGGACTTCGTCATTTACTGCGACGCTTCCCGTCAAGGACTAGGCGGTGTCCTAATGCAAGAGCGCAAAGTGGTTGCTTATGCCTCTCGGCAATTGCGCCCTCACGAAGAGAACTACCCAGTTCATGACCTCGAACTTGCTGCTATCATTCATGCGCTAAAACAGTGGCGACATTACCTACTCGGTAACCGTTGGGAGATCTTCAATGACCACCAAAGTCTGAAGTATCTGTTTACTCAGCCAGACCTGAACCTCCGTGAGCAGAGATGGATGGAGACTGTTGCAGACTTTGATTTGGGTATTTCCTATACGCCGAGCAAGGCTAATGTAATGGTTGATGCCTTGAGCATAAGTCTTCTCGCAACCACCTTCAGTTCACAAAGTTCAGCCTCACTTGTTGAAGAACCTCGTAAAGCTGAACCTCCATATTGTTCCTCCGGTGCACTTCGCTCCCCTCCTCCGGAGTTACATAAGATGAACCTCCAAGTTGTTTCCAGGGGTTCTCTCAATACCCTGGTTGCGAAACCAGATCTTGTGGACACCATCAAATGGATACAGAAATGTGACGATGAAGTCGAGAGGATTAAACTTTATCTCGCAGAAGGAAAACCCTCATTCTTCATGTGGATGACGACGGCACCTTATTCTTCAAAGGTCGCCTAGTGGTACCGAGTAAGAGGGCAAACCTGAATCTGACTCCAAAGGTTATGAAAGAAGCTCATGATACGCCTTTGTCTATTCATCCCGGTAGCACCAAGATGTACCAAGACATTCGTCAGAGATTCTGGTGGTCTAATATGAAGCGAGACATTGCTCGTTATGTTGCTGAATGTGACGTTTTTGTCGTATCAAAGCGAACATCAACGGCCTTTGGAACTCTGCAACCTATCTCTATTCCTGAATGGAAATGGGACCATGTTGAAATGGACTTCACACCGGACTTCCCAAATCGCAGAAAGGTAATGATGCTATTCTTGTCGCTATTGACGGCTTTCTAAAGTTGCACATTTTCGGCGGTCAAAGAAACGATCACGCTAGTCAGCTTGCAACTCTCTATATGTCCAGAATTGTTTCACTTCACGGTATTCCACCGTTATCAGTTCGGACCGTGGCAGCTTATTCACTTCAAGATTCGGACAAGTTTTCAAGAAGCTATGGGGACTCATTTATCTTTCAAGATCTTGTGTTTCATCCGCATGACAAGGGCAAGTTGAATGTGTCAACCAAGTTCTCAAGACATGCTTGAGCTTGTGTTATTTCCTTCGCAAGAAATGGGAGGAATCTCTCCGTATGCTGAGTTCTCTTATAATAATAGCTATCAAGCTAGTCCAAGATGGCCCCTTCAAGTGTTATATGGACGAAAGTGCGAACCCTCTCGAACTGGTCGAAATCGGGGAACATCCACTCTTCGTCCGGATATTATCCAACATGCCAAGAACAAGTCCGCATTATTCGCGAGAATCTCAAGACTGCTCGACCACGTCAAAAGAGTAATTATGACCGTCATCATAAAGACATGGTCTATCAACTTTGGCGAAAAGGCCTATCTTCGCGTACACCAATGAAGGGTGCTCACCGCTTCGGGATCAAGGGCAAGCTAGCTCCTCGCTATATTGGCCCATTCACTATTCTGGAAAGGCGTGGAAAAGTGGCATATCAACTGGAGCTTCGTTGAACCTTTCTCGTGTTCACGATGTATTCCACGTGTCACAACTCCGACGCTGCTTGAAGGACCCAATCCGGCGAAGGACCATGAAGTGCTCGAATTGCAACAGGACCTCTCCTATAAAGAGCATCCGGTCCGCATTCTCGACCAAGCTGAACGCCGCACACGTCAAAAGGCGATCAAGTTCCTCAAAGTCCAGTGGTCAAATCACTCTAAAGACGAAGCCACCTGGGAACACGAGGATCGTCTTCGTGATGAATACCCCGCACTCTTTCCTTCTACCTCCTAAATCTCGGGACGAGATTTCTTATAGTGGAGGAGATTTGTAACGCCCGGATAATCATGCTACAGTAATCTCACGTTGATGGTGCCACGTCACCTCTGTCACTGTAGTTTACCACGGGTTAATTCAAAACTGTCTCGAAATTCTAATTCAAATTTATGATGGCAGTAAAAGTTTTCAAAAAATTAAAACTAAAATGTTCGGGGGTTGTCAAATATTACAAAGTTAAGTATGGTGCAACAAACCCATTTTTATAAAATGCCTAAATATGTTTAAATGAATTAAAACAGAAAAGGAAAAATAAGAAAAGAAAATAAAACAAAAGGAGAAAGGGAAAACCCCCTCGCCAATCGGGCCAACGGCCCACCAGCCGCCCACCGACCCACCCAGACAGCCCACCGCCCATCCGCCCCCCTCACTCCCTTATCCTGGGCGACCAAACCCTAGGCACCGACGCCCCCCACTCCCCTCGATCCCTTCTCCGCCCCACCGATCTGGATCGATCGGCCCGATCTCGCCGACCCAGACGCCGCCCCTTCCTCACCTCCTCCCCGACCGGCCACCCAGGACGCCGGCGCCCCCTCGCCGCACGCCCGACGTCCCACGTTGCCTCGGATCCGTATCCGACCACCGCCTGCCGCCGCCGAGCGCCGCCTCCTCGCCTCCTCCTCGCTGTCTTCTCCGGCTGCCCCGAGCCCGCTGCCCGTGCCCTCGCCCCCGTGAGCTTCCCCTTCGCTCCCCATCTCCCCTAGGACGCCACTGCGTCCCCACCCGGCCGGCGGTCGACGCGCCCAGCGCCGCGCCGTCCGCGCCTCGACCCGCCTCCCTCTCTCTCCTCGCCCGCGACGCGCGAGCCCAGTGGTCACAGACGCTGCCCGCCGCCGGAGGCCTCTCCTCCTCGCGGACCTCCTCCAGAGCCCCTCCTCGCAGTTAAGCTTGCCCTGGCCGCCCGTTCTTTGCACCTCGCCTCTGGCTGGCGCGGCCACCACGCCGAGGCCGCCTGCCTCTCCGTCGACTGGCGGGTGCCAAAGAATCGCGCTCCGGCGCCCGCACCCAGCGCCTCCTCGTCGCCTCCGCCACAGCCGCCGCCTTGCCTACGCCACGGCGCCGGCATCGCTGCCGCGGCGCCTGCTGCCCCCCTAAGATCTCCCCTCGGTGGCCTTGGCGCCACGCGCCCGCCCGACCATGTCCTTCCCTCCTCGCCACCGATTTGGCGGCGCCCGATCCAGGCGCCATAGCACGCCCGACCATAATTCCCCCTCAGGCGATCACCACAGGCCCCGCCCGAACGTTTTGGAAAAAGAAAAAAAGGAATTAAATATATATATATATATAATAAAACAAAATAAATATAATTAATAAAATAAAATGAATTAATAAAATTAATTAATTAATTAATTAAGTAATTAAGTAATTAATTTAGTTGATTAATCCGGTTTAATTAATTTAATTAACTAGTTAATTTTTATTAAACTGTAATTAGGATTAATCTAAACCCTAATTAAACCTAACATTGTAGATGATGTGGGTCCCACGGACCCACATGTCAGTTTGACCAGTCAACGGTCAACGCTGATCGCCGACGTCATGACATCATGTTGATGTCATAAATCCATTTTCCGAATTAATTGAATAATTAATTAAATTTCAGAAATTAATAAAATCGTTAGAAAATCATATCTTTTAATCCGTAACTCGGATTAAAATATTTTCAACATGAAAGTTGCTCAGAACGACGAGACGAATCCAGATACGCAGTCCGTTCGTCCGCCACACACCCCTAACCTATCGAACCCGCAACTTTCCCCCGCCCTCCTCTCGAAAACACGAAACACCGGGAATACTTTCCCGGATGTTTCCCCCCTTAACCGGTACCACCTCATACCACGTTAGGGCAGGCCTAGCATCGTTACTTGTCATGTCATGCATCGATATGCATCTGTATACATGTTATTCATTGTTTCTTCCCCTCTTCTCTCCGGTAGACTACAAGACCGACAGCTGCTTCTGCCCTGAGGTTCGACTACGGAGTTGACGACCCTCTCTCTTGCCAGAGCAACCGTGCAAGCCCCACCTTGATCACCAGATATCACCTATTCTACTCTATACCGCTTGCATTAGAGTAGTGTAGCATGTTATTGCTTTCGTTATACCTATCCCGATGCATAGCTTTGTCCTTGTTACTATCATTGTTACCTTTACCGCAATCCTATATGCTTAGTATAGGATGCTAGTATTTTCATCTGTGGCCCTACATTCTTGTCCGTCTGCGTGCTATATATATCGGGCCGTGATCACTCGGGAGGTGATCACGGGTATATACTATATACTTATACATGATACATGTGGAGACTAAAGTCGGGTCGGCTAGTGGAGCACCCGCGAGTGGATCTTTGAGGCGGAGCGACAGGGCAGGTTGAGACCGCCTAGGAGAGAGGTGGGCCTGGCCCTGTTCGGCGTTCGCGGATACTTAACGTGCTTAACGAGATCTGGGTATTTGATCTAAGTTGGCTACGAGCTTATACGCACTAACCATCTACGTGGGAAAGATATGGGCACTCGGCGTCGTGGTATCTGCCGAAGCACTTCAGACGTCAGCGACGGAGCGGCGCGCGCCGGATTGGCCTGGAAGGCCACTAGGCTAGGTCTGCGCTTCCGGCCGCCCTAACGAAGCGTCTTGGTGTGCTATGGGCGATGGGCCTGCACTGCGGCGCTTAGGTTTAGACCGCGTGTTGGCCTCTCTGTTGTGCCTAGGTGGGGCTGCGACGTGTTGATCTTCCGCGGCGGGCATGACCACGAAAGTGTGTCCGCCAAATGGGATCAAACGTGTTGGTGCACCCTGCAGGAAGTTAATCTATTCGGATAGCCGTGATCTTGATAATGTGGGCGACTTGGAGTTGTACCTTGAGCTTATGACAACTAGAGCCGGTGCCTACTACTACGCAGCAGCCCACGACGACGACTGTGAGTAGTTTAGGAGGATCCTGCAGGAGGCATGCGCCTCTTCGATCTGTATCCTGGTTTGTGCTAGCCTTCTTAAGGCAAACTTGTTTAACTTATGTCCGTACTCGGATATTGTTGCTTCCGCGACTTCGCCTATGATCGAGCACTTGTATTCGAGCCCTCGAGGCCCCGGCTTGTATTATGATGCTTGTATGACTTATTTTACTTTTAGAGTTGTGTTGTGTTATCTTCCCGTGAGTCCCTGATCTTGATCGTACACGTTTGCGTGTATGATTAGTATACGAGTAAATCGGGGGCGTCACACCGGGATCCGGCGAGATCCGGCCCGGATCCGTCCTCTCCCGGCCTCCCCAACTTCTCCCTCGACTCCGGCACCGTCTCCGGCGTCATTCCGGCGAGATCCACGCCGCCGTTGACTTTCTTCGCGAGGGTATAATCTGCTAAGTCCCAGATTTTTCACATAATCATGCCATGTTTGACCTGTCGTATCTCTGCATCCGTAGCCCCGTTTCGTGCGTGTAATATGTCAAATTGTTTGTCTCGATGAGTACATCATTTCCTTCAATTGCATCATATCATTTGAGCTCATCTTGATGCCCGAAATGCTGTTAGAAGAGGGCTATGTGATGTTAGTTTCAGATTCTTATCAGAACATGCACTTTTGTCATTTTTGCCATGATTGATGTGTGCACCCTATGAACTTGAGTCCTACATGTGTTTTTTAATATGCCATGCCATCTTTACAGGGGTATATGCCATGTATTTTTGTGATCTCTGTGGTGACTAGCACAAGCATGCAAACTAGGCTTCATGATGTTGTTGATTTCACCCTGCTTACTGATATTTTTATGCCATGTAAACTTGATGCTACCGAGAGATCCATGCTTATTTTGAGATACTTCAGTAAGGATGTTTTGAACATATGGTTATTATCTATCCATCCATGCCCTTGTTTGAAAATATGGAGTGCCATAGCTTGCGTCAATCGAGCTCTACTTTTGCTATAAAATGTTTCCTGGCAGGTTGTTTACATGTTACTCAATTTTGCCAAGGTTGTTGTAGTTGATCCGTGTATGCTATGATGTTGTTCTTGCCATGTATAGCTTCTATGCCATGTCTTCTTACTGTGAGTTGCCTTGCCATGCCATGTATTTCTCCATGGTGAGTGATTCGAGCTCACCAACATGCCTACTTATTGTTGTTCCTGCCATGTATGAATCTGTAATATAACTTGCTATGTTTACATGGGTGCCATCATATTTTATGTGCCCTTTTGGCTCATGGTCAGTAAGGGACTTTTGTTCTATGCATTTAGTATATTCATGCCATGCCTTTGTTTGCCATGATAAGTTCCTGTAACATGTTGTTTGATAGCTCTAAACATTGCAATCTGATGTTATTTCTGCTAAAGTCTGAACTGATATTATTTGCAATCTTGCTATGTGTTTTTGAGCATGTTCTAGTGATTTCTGGAGATAGCTCAGTGTTCATGTTTTGTCGTGCTTTACCTGTACTTTATGCCCATGCCTTTTGTTTTCATATTGAGGTGCTGTCGCATATTGTTTTGATGCTTGCAATATGCCTAGTTGCTGTTTTGGACAGATTGTTGTCATGACTTGTATAGTGTGTATGTGTTGCACCGTTGCTCCGTTTTGAGTGTGCTCTATATGAAACTTGCTTGATTTTGCATGTAGTTTCATATTATCATGTTGCATCCTTGTTTTGAGGGGTTTGCTTGATGTTTGGGTGCATTTTGCATCAATGCCATGTTTAACTTGTTTTGCTCATATCTTCTAGACCGTAGCTCCGAATCTAATGAATTTTATATGTAACTTGACTAGAATTTCGTGTAGATCATCGTGGTGCATCTTAACTTGCTGTTTAAGAACTTTAACATAAGGTTTATTCAGTTCTGGACCAATTTCGAAATTTGCATATGAGGACTTACCGGAGTTGTTCTATGTTGTTTCCGGCCTCATTTAAACTTGCTTTGATGTGTTGCTCTTGTATGCATCATCTCTTGCCATTGGTAGCTTCATGTAGCTTTGTAATGCATCATGCTTGGTTGTGCATCGTGTCTTGTCTATGGGTGGTGTGTTTACTATGTTGTGTGCTTCTTCTTGTTAGTTCCTGTTTCGTTGCGATCGTGAGGATTCGTTCGTCTACGCTTGGTTCGTCTTCGTGGCTTCATATTCTTCATGGACTCATTCTTCTTCCTAGCGGGATTTTAGGCAAGATGACCGCTACCTTGGATCTCATTACTATCATTGCTATGCTAGTTGCTTCGTTCTATCGCTATGCTGCGCTACCTATCACTTGTTCCTCAAGCCTCCCAAATTGCCATGTCAGCCTCTAACCTTTTGCACCCTTCCTAGCAAACCGTTGTTTGGCTATGTTACCGCTTTGCTCAGCCCCTCTTATAGCGTTGTTAGTTGCAGGTGAAGATGAAGGCTGTTCCTTGTTGGAACATGGAGATGTTGTTCCTTGTTGGAACATTTTTACTTGTTGGGATATCACAATATATCTTATTTAATTAATGCATCTATATACTTGGTAAAGGGTGGAAGGCTCAGCCTTATGCCTGGTGTTTTGTTCCACTCTTGCCGCCCTAGTTTCCGTCATATCGGTATTATGTTCCCGGATTTTGCATCCCTAACGCGGTTGGGTGATTTATGGGACCCCTTGACAGTTCGCTTTGAATAAGACTCCTCCAAAGAAGGCCCAACCTTGGTTTTACCATTTGCCTCACCACCACCTATACCCTTTCCTTGGGTCGGCCAACCCGAGGGTCATCTTTATTTTAGCCCCGGGGCCGGCTTCTCTAAGAACTGGTTCGAACCGAAACACTGCGAGGCCACCACGGGAAACTCGAGGCTTGGTTTTACTCGTGCTTTGTCTCATCCGGTGTTGCCACGAGAATGAGATATGTGCAGCTCCTATCGGGATTGTCGGCGATCGGGCGGTCTTGCTGGTCTTGTTTTATTGCTGTTGAAATGTCTTGTAGCCGGATTCCGAGACCGATCAGGTCTTACCGGGAGAAGGAATATCCTTCGTTGATCGCGAGAGCTTATCATGGGCTGTTGGGACACCCCCGCAGGTATAAACTTTCGAGAGCCGTGCCCGCGGTTATGTGGCAGATGGGAATTTGTTAATGTCCGGTTGTAGTAAACTTGAAGCAAACTCTTCTAAAATACACCAACCGTAGCGTAATCGTGAGTGTCTCTTTTCGGGTTGATCGAGAGGAGAACACGGTTTCTGGGTTATGTTTGACGTAAGTAGGAGTTCAGGATCACTTCTTGATCATTACTAGTTGACGACCGTTCCTTTGTTTCTCTTCTCACTCTCATTTGCGTATGTTAGCCACCATATATGCTTATCACTGCTGCAACCTCACCACTTTACCCCTTCCTTTCCCATTAAGCTTTGCTAGTCTTGATACCCATGGTAATGGGATTGCTGAGTCCACGTGGCTCATAGATTACTACACCACCAGTTGCAGGTACAGGTTTGCGATGATCATGACGCGAGAGCGATGTTTGCTTATCTTGGAGTTCTTCTTCTGCTTCTTCTTCGATCAGGGGATAGGTTCCAGGTCGGCAGCCCGGCTAGCGAGGTGGTTGTCGCTTGAGTTTCGCTTATGATTCATCCGTAGTTGGATGTTGATCTTGTATATGATGTTGATGTATTCTTGTGGCATTTGTGCCTTATGTATGTATCCCCACTATTATGTAATGTTCATGTAATGATATCCACCTTGCAAAAGCGTTTCAATATGCGGGTCTATCCTTGGTGGGACCGTCGAGTTCCTTTTGGATAGGGTCGCATATTGGGCGTGACAATTTTCGCGCAAAAGGAGTTGAACCTTAGGCAAAGGAGATGGTTGGAGCTTATAAAGGATTACGATATGAAGCTACACTATCATCCAGGAAAGGCCAATGTCGTAGCAGACGCTTTGAGCTGGAAGAGTTATGCTAATATCCTTGAAAGTAAGGGATTGCCGAAGGAGTTAGCTGAGGATATCATGGAACTTCAGTTGGAGATTGTTCCAAGAGGTTTCGTTGCGATAATGGAGGTTCAGTCGACATTGCTGGACAAGATTCGAGAAGCTCACAAGAATGACAAAGAGATTGCCGGGATAAAGGAGAAGATGAGTAAAGGAAAGGCCAAAGGTTTTCGTGAGGATGAGCACGATACCTTATGGTTTGAGGACCGAGTTTATGTGCCCAATGACCCAGACATCAGGAAGTTAATACTACAGGAGGCTCATGACTCACCATACTCGATACACCCCGGAAACACCAAGATGTATTTCGATTTGAAGGAACGGTTCTGGTGGACTGGTATGAAGAAGGATATTGCCGAGTATGTAGCCGTATGTGATGTATGTCAGAGAGTGAAGGCAGAGCATCAAAAGCCAGCAGGACTGTTACAGCCTATGCCGATACCCGAAGGGAAGTGGGATAAACTTTGCATGGATTTTATCACCGGATTGCCCAGAACCAAAGAAGGATATGATTCAATATGGGTAGTAGTGGATCACTTGACCAAAGTGGCTCACTTCATCCCAGTGAAAACAACTTATACGAGTGCGAAGTTGGCCAAGATATATATGTCCAGGATCGTATGTTTGCATGGAGTTCCGAGGACCATCTTTTCAGATAGAGGAACACAGTTTACGTCAAAGTTTTGGCATCAGCTACACCAGACTTTGGGAACAAGATTGGAGTCCAGTACAGCATTTCACCAGCAGACAGATGGACAGACCGAGAGAGTCAACCAGATTCTGGAGGACATATTGACAGCCTGTGCGCTAGATTATGGATCTAGTTGGGATGACAATTTTCCTTACGCAGAGTTCTCGTACAATAATAGCTACCAGGCCAGTTTGAAGATGGCACCGTTTGAATCTCTGTATGGACGCAGATGCAGAACACCACTGATGTGGGATGAGGTAGGAGACCGACAGCTGTTTGGACCAGACTTGATCAAGGAGTCTGAAGAGAAGGTTAGACTGATTCGAGATAGACTGAAGATTGCTCAGTCCAGACAGAAGAGTTATGCAGACTCGAAATGCAAGGAGGTAACCTATGAAATTGGAGACAGAGCATATCTGCGAGTATCACCTTTGCGAGGAGTGAAACGTTTTGGAGTTAAGGGAAAATTAGCTCCGAGATTTGTAGGACCGTATCGTGTTTTGGAACGGATGGGAGAAGTTGCCTACAAGCTTGAATTACCTGAAGGACTGTCAGGAGTTCACGATGTGTTCCACGTTTCACAGTTAAAGAAGTGTCATGCTGAGATGGCCGATATACCATTAAGAGATACAAGACTTCGGAGGCAATTCAGGTGGGCGTTGATTTGACTTATGAGGAGAAGCCGTGAAGATTCTTGACTTTGCTAGCCGAGTCACCCGCAGCAAGGTTATTAAGTTCTGCAAAGTTCAGTGGAGCCACCATACCGAGGAGGAAGCCACCTGGGAACGAGAGGATGGTCTTCGCAAGGACCACCCGCACCTATTTTCGAGCCAACCCGAATCTCGAGGACGAGATTCATCTTAAGGGGGGTAGGTTTGTAACATCCCAAATTTTCAATTTGGAATGTTATACATAGGTCATTCTTGCATAGCATATTTTATTGCATCTTCGTTCCGCAATCCGCGAAATCCTAAGCAAATCAAGGACCCTCGGAGAGAGAGTTGGGGATTTTCCGGGTTTCATATTTGATTTTTATCAAATAATGAAACGAGGATTTCTGATTTTAATTATTTTTCTCTCCAAAAAATATTTCATAATAAAAATAAATGAGAGGAGATAATATGACTTCTACAAAACAATTGAAATATTGGAGGAAAAATGTTAAAATCATTTGTTGGATTTTATTTGAGTTTATTTGGATTTTATTTGCATTAGAAAAAAAATTGCACCTTTTCAAAATTGCATTTTAGGGCCAAGAAAATGTTCATCTCGTTCTAAATATTTCATATAGACGGTGAAAATTTGTTTTGGCATTTTTAGGTTTTTATTTTATTTTCTAGGGTTTATTTTTCTGTCATGGAATTATTTAAAAAAAATTACCCGCGCCCTAAGGCCCACCAGCCAGCCCGCCCAGCCGCTGCCGCCTCCCGTCTTGTACGCCGCCACCGCCGACCCGGACTCAAGTCCGAGCCAGACTCCTCGCCGCCGCCGCTGCCTTGCCCCCTCCCCAAGCGTCGTCGCCCCCTCACCTTAAATACCGCCGCCGCCCCGAGCCCAAGTCGCCGCCGCCCGCCTCTCGAGCAAGCAGCCGCCGCCACAGCGCCGCCACCACGCCGCTGCCAGAGCCGCCACGCTGCCTCCCCACCGCACCGCCAGCCCCTCCTGCCACCACGCCGAACCCGCACGAGCTGCCGAGGTAGCCGCCCCGGTTTTTCTAAAGACAACCGTCGGTTTTTTTAGAAAAAAACACTAGTTCGGTTCTTTTTCGGTTCGCCGGTTTTACCGCGGTTCTTTTAATTTGCGGACGTTCATCTGTACGTTCGTTTTAACGAACAGTAGTTCGCCCGTTAGTTACAGCTAACGAACGCTCGTTCGTTAGTCTGTTCGTCAGTTTTCTTTTAATTGGATTATTCCGCGATTATTCTCGATCGTGATTTCTGATCCGATCTTAGTTTTTGTTTATCTTTTCGCTCGTTAGTCGGAATCAGGCGAATCAAGCGCCTAGATCTTCGTCTCGAGACCCTCTTTCTGTTCAATCAACTTAAACAAGATATTGGTACTGTAAAATCTGACCCTAGTTCAGATTAGTAAACGGATCTTGTTTCTTTTGCCGTTTGAGTTTCGTTGCTCCGTTTGGTTTGATTCTTTTTTGCGAACTGGAGTTCTTAAGTTGAACTTTCTGGTCAACCTCTTTTAGTTGAGTTTTGCTTGTGCATCATTGCTTGTTGCTTATGTATGTTATTGTTTTCTTGCGATAGAATTCCCGGAGTGCGAAGCGTGTTACCAAGAGTCTCTAGGATTCGCGGATCGTCAGCAAGGCAAGTAACACATTGATCATACTCTTTTCATACCCAGTTTTTATGCATTAGTTCCTATCCTCTAACATTGCATGGTTAGGATGTCTTTAACTTGTGGGTTGGGAAGTAGTTGTTGAGGTAGAACCTATTGCCCTGTTACTATGAAAACCTTGGGAGTTACTTCTACGTGTTGCTTATATTGCTATGTTATGCTCGTAGACGTGGTTGGGTTTGAGTGAATCCATGACAGATGTGAGATTGTTAATTAATGGTTCAACTTAAGGTGGCAACTTAAAATTAACATCTGGGTGGATTGAGGCACCGGGGAACCCAAAGTTGTTCTGTTTTATTTTTTGAAATCCTTGGTACCGTGTGATCTTCCTATGGACCGCCACCCAGACTTGAAGGGAACTGAGATGATTCATGCTATAAACTTCCGTGTGCAGCCACAAGCTACTATGGGCTCTAGAATAGTGGAGTAGGTTACGTGAAGCTCTTGAAGAGGTAGATCAGCAGGTAGTGGGTTTTGTAGGTTTGGTATGGTCTACCCGGAGTAGAGAGTTAATGTTTCTGAAAGACTGTGTCTCGGTCATTCGTTTCTCAAATACCATGCAGTGCGAGAAATCAACGGAGGCAATCGAGTCTTGTGGGGAAAAGTGCGCAAACCTCTGCAGAGTGTACAATCTAATCATGGTTAGTCGTGTCCCCGGTTATGGACAACGATGAGTATCTAGTACTTGGTTTATCACATGTATCTCATCATTCTTAACTAATATTGTTGGGTTGTTAACTACTTTAATTGGGATTGAGTTGGGGTTATACCTTCTCAATGTTTCAACCACCATGATAGTTAAAGTAAAAACTATTCCTTTGTTGTAGGGAAAAATTGGCTTTTCGCAAAACTATAACCATAGAGCTTTCCACCAGCCAAATATGCATGTAGTGATAGCATTATTTTGTTCTTGCTCTATTGTGTTATATTGCCAGCATATTCCATGTGCTGACCCGTTCTCGGGCTGCAACGTATTATGTTGCAGACTTTTCAGACGAGGAGTAAGGTTTGTTAGGTCGTTGTCGTGCAGCTCAGCTATGCCATTGGAGTTGATGGACTCACTTTATCTTCCAATCCTTCTGCTGTTATCGCATTAGATGGCCTTAAGCCATATTATTGTAATAAGTTCTCTTCTGAGACATTCGATGTAATAAGTGTGTGATTGCTACTCTGTTATAAATCCTTCGAGTACGGTAGGTGTCAGCATTACTGATCCAGGGATGACACTGAAGCACAGAGACTTGACCATCTGAGGTCGGGTCGCTACAGTCACCTCGCTTGAAGGCTCCTATGTGGAGACCGTAAAGGGGTGGCAATCGGGGTGGTTCTACATCACCGAGCCGCGCGGCACCAACTGGGTGGCGGCCCCCCAAGTTCGATCCGGTATCCCCATGCGGCTCACCTCCTGGAAAAAGAAGGGCCTATCCTGGGGCTCATCGGTGGAGCTGATCGGACTACAGAAATGTGTTAAGAATATGATAAGCAAGAAAATTAAGCTTGTCAACATGGTCCAAGTCATGCTCTTCCGCCGGATCCTCCCGTGTCAAAGATGGGCATTCAATTTGTGGGAGTTCGACCCAGCTAAGCACCAGACGCTACGAGAGCTCTTCGACACGACGCACCAAGACATCTGGAAGGTGTTGTTCAAGTCCGCTGAGTTACCTCCTCCCCTTACTGAGGATCGCGGACTCAGCTCGAAGCGCCATGCCAATCCGGTAAGCTCCTTATATCTCATAAGATGTTTCTTTCCCCAGTATAATCATGTGAGGGATCTAAGCCTCCATGCCATTTAACAGGACTGGGCCGTGACAGCGGAGCGGATCGATTGTCCGGCCCATCTGCCCGAAGATTCGGCAGATGCTCTCTTAACGGAGATGCTGGTTCCAGCACCTTATGAGGCGCCGGAGAAGAAGGCCAAGAAGAAGGCTGCGGGGACCAGGAAAGGTCTCTGGCACAAGGTCATGTCGGTCTCATCGTCCGATAACACCGAAGCGCCCTCCTCCCACGAAAACAAGGAGGAGGAAAGTTCTCCCCCCCCCCCTAGCAGAGGGAGACAAGAAAAGGAAGGCCGCCCCGTTAGGGGAGGCCGAAGGGTCCGAGAAGGGAAGGACTCTCCTTTCGGACTGATCCACGGCGGCCGCTTTTGGCGACGAGGAGTGGTTACCCAGGGACAAGCCCCTGGCGAAGTCATAAGTATTCGGATACCATAATAGTTCTTGGTATGTTTTTATTTTATTGCTTCTTATCATGCCGAACATGATCACGCAGTCCGCCCAAAGCCCATATCGACGTATCCTCTTCGGAGGAGTCTTTGAGCTCGTCGGAGATGAAGAGCGATTCACTCCCGACCGCCTCCTCCCCCCGCCCTACGGACGACATCGAGGTGTTGTCTCAGAGGGCACTGAACCAAGGGGAGACAGTTCCGGAGGCGCCCCAAGGCGACATTCCATACGCTGGGCGCATGGGGAGCAAGATTCCCATGGGCTCCAATGACGGGGGCAGCAAGTTTGGCCCCCAGTCGAATACTGCGCCGGAACCTCCCGTGGTTCCGGACTCTGTCAGGCGATCCCTCGCTAAGAGGGGCAAGCCGTCCGTGCCGATGGCCTCTGTCCATCAAGAGGCATCGGATAACTTGCTGGAAGTGCTTCACGGCGCTTCCATCGACGAAGAGCACCGCACTATCATGAGTGCGGTGGTCGAGAAGGTTCAGACCGCCAAAAGCGGGCTGACTGAAGCCTGTGTCAGCCTCCTAACAGGCTTTGAGGTAAGTAATCAAGTTATAAGAAAATGTTACAGCATAGACAGTGATACGTCTCCAACGTATCTATAATTTTTTATTGTTCCATGCTATTATATTATCTGTTTTGGATGTTTATGGGCTTTATTATGCACTTTTATATTATTTTTGGGACTAACCTATTAACCCAGAGCCCAGTGCCAGTTCCTGTTTTTTCCCTTGTTTTAGTGTTTCGAAAAAAAGGAATATAAAACGGAGTCGAAACGGAATGAAACCTTCTGGAGAAGTTATTTTTGGAAAGAAAGCAATTCGGGGGGCTTGGAGTCCACGTCAAGGAAGCAACGAGGAAGGCACGAGGCAGGGGGGCGCGCCCACCCCCCTGGGTGCGCCGTCCACCCTCGTGGGCCCCTCGTGGCTCCCCTGACGTATTTCTTCCTCCTATATATACCAATATACCCTAAAACCATGGGGGAACGGTAGAGATCGGGAGTTCCGCCGCCGCAAGCCTCTCAGAGCCACCAAAACCAATCGACCCTGTTCCCACCCCTGTCAGAGGGGGTCCTCCCCGTGACCATCTTCATCATCCCAAATAGCTCTCCATGACGAGGAGGGAGTAGTTCACCCTCGGGCTGAGGGTATGTACCAGACCTATGTGTTTGATCTCTCTCTCTCGTGTTCTTGATTTGGCACGATCTTGATGTATCGCGAGCTTTGCTATTATAGTTGGATCTTATGTTGCTTCTTCCCTCTACTCTCTTGTAATGGATTGAGTTTTCCCTTTGAAGTTATCTTATCGGATTGAGTCTTTAATGATTTGAGAACACTTGATGTATGTCTTGCCGTGCGTATCTGTGGTGACAATGGGATATCACGTGATTCACTTGATGTATGTTTTGGTGATCAACTTATGGGTTCCGCCATGAACCTATGCATAGGGGTTGGCACACGTTTTCGCCTTGATTCTCCGTAGAAACTTTGGGGCACTCTTTGAGGTTCTATGTGTTGGTTGAATAGATGAATCTGAGATTGTGTGATGCATATCGTATAATCATACCTACGGATACTTGAGGTGACATTGGAGTATCTAGGTGACATTAGGGTTTTGGTTAATTTGTGTCTTAAGGTATTATTCTTGTACGAACTCTAGGGCTGTTTGTGACACTTATAGGAATAGCCCAACGGATTGATTGGAAAGAATAACTTTGAGGTGGTTTCGTACCCTACCATAATCTCTTCGTTTGTTCTCCACTATTAGTGACTTTGGAGTGACTCTTTTTTGCATGTTGAGGGATAGTTACATGATCCAATTATGTTATCATTGTTGAGAGAACTTGCACTAGTGAAAGTATGAACCCTAGGCCTTGTTTCCTAGCATTGCAATACCGTTTACACTCACTTTTACCACTTGTTACCTTGTTGTTTTTATATTTTCAGATTACAAAAACCTATATCTACCATCCATACACTTGTATCACCATCTCTTCGCCGAACTAGTGCACCTATACAATTTACCATGGTATTGGGTGTGTTGGGGACACAAGAGACTCTTTGTTATTTGGTTGCAGGGTTGCTTGAGAGAGACCATCTTCATCCTATGCCTCTGATACGTCTCCAATGTATCTATAATTTTTGATTGCTCCATGCTATATTATCTACTGTTTTGGACCATATTGGGCTTTATTTTCCACTTCTATATTGTTTTTGGGACTAACCTATTAACCGAAGGCCCAGCCTTGAATTGCTGTTTTTTTGCCTATTTCAGAGTTTCGAAGAAACGGAATATCAAACGGAGTCCAAACGGAATGAAACCTTCGGGAACGTGATTTTCTCACCGAATATGACCCACAAGACTTGGACCCTACGCCAAGGAAGCTTCGAGGTGGGCACATGGTAGGGGGGGGCGCCCTCCCCCCCTCCCCCAGGCGCGCCCCCCACCCTCATGGGGCCCACGAAGCTCCACCGACGTACTTCTTCCTCCTATATATACCTATGTACCCCCAAACGATCAGATATAGAGCCAAAAACCTAATTCCACCGCCGCAACCTTCTCAGACTCCACGAGATCCCATTTTGGGCCTGTTAGAGCTCTGCCGGAAGGGGAATCCACCACGGAGGGCTTCTACATCATCACCATAGCCTCCGATGAAGTGTGAGTAGTTTACCTCGGACCTTCGGTCCATAGTTAGTAGCTAGATGGCTTCTTCTCTTTTTGGATCTCAATACAATGTTCTCCCCTCTCTCGTGGAGATCTATTGATGTAATCTTCTTTTTGCGTGTGTGTTTGTTGAGACCGATGAATTGTGGGTTTATGATCAAGATTATCTATGAACAATATTTGAATCTTCTCTGAATTCTTTTATGTATGATTGGTTATCTTTGCAAGTCTCTTTGAATTATCGCTTGGTTTGGCCTACTAGATTGGTTTTTCTTGCAATGGGAGAAGTGCTTAGCTTTGGGTTCAATCTTGCGTGTCCTTTCCCAAAGGATGAGGGGCAGCAAGGCACGATTGTATTGTTGCCATCGAGGATAACAAGATGGGGTTTTATCATATTGCATGAATTTATCCTCTACATCATGTCATCTTGCTTAAGGCGTTACTGCTTTTCTTGAACTTAATACTCTAGATGCATGCCGGATAGCGGTCGATGAGTGGAGTAATAGTAGTAGATGCAGGCAGGAGTCGGTCTACTTGTCTCGCACGTGATGCCTATATACATCATCATACCTAGATATTCTCATAACTATGCTCAATTCATCAATTGCTCAACAAGAATTGCTCACCCACCGTAAAATACTTATGCTCTTGAGAGAAGCCACTAGTGAAATCTATGGCCCCCGGGTCTATCTTCATCATATTAATCTTCCATCACTTTATTATTGCTTTGCTTTTTTACTTTGCCTTTTATTTTACTTTGCATCTTTATACTAAAAATACCAAAAATATTATCTATCATCTCTATCGATCTCACTCGTAAGTGACCGTGAAGGGATTGACAACCCCTATTCGCGTTGTTTGCAGGAGTTATTTGCTTTGTGTAGGTACGAGGGACTCGCGCGTAGCCTCCTACTGAATTGATACCTTGGTTCTCAAAAACTGAGGGAAATACTTACGCTACTGTGCTGCATCACCTTTCCTCTTCAAGGAAATCCAACGCAAGCTCGAGAGGTAGCAGCCTCCCACGGATTGATAAACCTTAGGTCATCCACTTGAGGGAAATTTGCTACTGTCCTACAAACCTCTGCACCTGGAGGCCCAACAACGTCTACAAGAAGAAGGATGCGTAGTAGACATCAAGCTCTTTTCTGGCGTCGTTGACGGGGAGGTGAGTGCTTGAAGGTATATCTTTAGATCTTGCAATCGAGTCTTTTAGTTTCTTGTTTTAGCACTAGTTTAGTTTATAAAAAAATCTACCAAAAAATGGAATTGAGTTTGCCTCATACGCTTCATCTGTTTAATATCTTTCGTGAGTATGATGGAAAGGAAAATTGTGCTCAAGTACTAGAAGAAGAATTACATAGAATGCTTGGCATAAAATATGTGAATGATGTGCATGATTGCAATGTTGTTAGTATGAATTCTCTGAATACCCATGATGCTAATGATATGCAAAGCCACAAGCTTGGGGAAGCTATGTTTGATGAAGATGATATTTATTGTCCCCCAAGTTTTGATGAGCAAATTTACTATAATGAAAGCATGCCTCCTATCTATGATGATTATTGTGATGACACGTATGCTCTAAAGAATAATGATAACCATGAAACTTGTCACCTTGATCTTAATTTTCAATCATATGATAGTTATTTTGTTGAGTTTGCTCCCACTACTATTCAAGAGAAGAATTTTGCTTATGTGGAGAATAGTAAAAATTCTATGCTTGTAGATCATGGAAAGAATGCTTTAGGTGCTAGTTATATTGTTGAATTCATTCATGATGCTACTAAAAATTATTATGAGGGAGGATTATATGCTTGTAGGAATTGCGATAATATCAAGTTTCCTCTCTATGTGCTTAAAGTTTTGAAGTTATGCTTGTTTTGCCTTCCTATGCTAGTTGATTATTGTTCCCATAAGTTGTTTGCTCACAAAATCCCTATGCATAGGAAGTGGGTTAGACTTAAATGTGCTAGTCATATTCTTCATGATGCTCCCTTTATGTTTCAACTCTTATCTTTTATGCGAGCATCATTGAAATCACCATGCCTAGCTAGGGGCTTTAAACGTTAGCGCTTGTTGGGAGGCAACCCAATTTTATTTTAGTTTCTTGCTTTTTGGTTCTGTTTAGGAATAAGTAATCCATATATCTTCTGTTTAGATGTGGTTTTATGTTTTAATTAGTATTTGTTCCAAGTAGAACCTTTGGGAAGACTTGGGTGAAGTCTTTATGATCATGTCAGAAAAAATGTAAACTTTAGTGCTCACGAGACTAGCTAAAACTTTTTATCGGAGAGTGCTATTGTAGCGACCGACCCAAATGGATCAAGTCTCGTGCTCGGTGTCATCCCTCGGATCAAGAATGCTGACACCACACAAGATTTCAAGGATTTATAACAGAGTAGCAATCACGCACTTATTACATCGCTGCCCAAAAGAGGACTTATTACAATAATATGGCTTAAGGCCATCTAATAATGATAACAGCGGAAGACTTGGAAGATAAGTGAGTCCATCAACTCCAAATGCATCACCGAGTATAGAACCACGACCTAAAGCACCTTACTGTCGTTCTGAAAAGTCTCGCAACATGAAAGTTGCAGCCCAAAATGGGTCAAGACATGGAATATGCCGCAATGTAACACATAGAGAATAATGGATGATAAGCCTGTACTACATGCATATGTGGCTGGTGGTAAAGCTCTCTGATTACAGCTTTGCATAAAGCCAGTTTTTCCTCATCGCAAAGGAATAAATTTGTTTAACTATCATGGTGGTTGTTAAACATTGAGAATGGTTGACAAGATCCTCAATCCCAATTAAAAGTACTCATTAAAAACCCAACAATATTAATTAGAGTAACATGTTGAGATTCACATGATATTCAAGTACTAGATACTCAAGATGTCCATAACCGGGACACGGCTAATCATGATTAGTTTATACACTCTGCAGAGGTTTATGCACTTTTCCCCACAAGACTCGATCGCCTCCGTTTGGTTTCTCGCACTACATGGTGTTTGAGAGACGGATGACCGAGACATAGTCTTTCGGAAGCATTTGCACCTTACGATGGGTAGAACGTACCACCTACAACCCCTACATCAGCTAGTCTACCACTGTAAGAGTTCACACGACTTAGTCAACTATGCCAGAGCCCATAATGGCTTGTGGCTGCACACGGAAGTTACTAGCATGAATGATCTTATGATCCCTTTGAGCCCGGGTGGCGGTCCAAGAAAAACAGGCAAGTCCTGATAGAAACCAGGTGCCTCAATCCACCCGTATGTGTGTTTAAGTTGCCACCTTAAATAAACCATTAATTTAACAATCTCACATCCGTCATGGAATACACCCACCCAATCCACGCCTACTAGCATAGCATAGCATAATAAGCACACGAGAAGTAACTCCCAAGGTTTCATAAGTAAAACAGGTAATAGGTACTACCTCAATCTACTTCCCATCCCACAATTTATTTAGATCCTAATCATGCAAGTGTTTGAGGATTGATCTAATGCATAAAACTGGGTGGTAGTAAAGGTATGATCAAGTGTTACTTGCCTTGTCGATGATCCGCGAAACCTAGAGACTCAAGTAACAAGCGGCGACTCGGTGATCTATCGCAGACAAACAACAAGCATACAATAAGTACTCATCTAATGCACAGGTAAATCTCGAATAAAAGATCTGACCAGAAAATTCAACTTAAGAACCCTGGTTGCAAAAGAAAACGAATCAAACAAAACAACGGAAAACATCCGGCGGAAGAAAACAACTCGGTTCTAGCAAGTTGAAACTAGGTCAAATTTTTACAGTAGCAAAACTTTGTTTAAGTTGATTAGTCGGAACGGCGTTTCAAAACGAAACTCCAGCGCTTGAATCACCGATTCCGATAAACGAGCGAGAAGATAAACTAGAACGAAGATCGGATCTCGAATCGCGATCGAAAATAGCGGAATAAACCCGCTTAAAGAAAAATGATTTAGCAGTCAAACGAACGGACGCTCGTTAACCGGAATAACCGGTGATCGTGTTCGTTAAAACGAACGGTCCGTGAACGCCGCTAAACAACAAAACCGAAGAATAAAACCGATCTAGGGTTTCAAAAGAAACCAAACGAAAAACCGATCTAGAAAACTGAACGAAACCGAACGATTTATGAAAAACCGAACCGAGGAAAAGAAAGGTGACGCGCTGGGCTAGTACCTCAAGAGGCGAGGGCTCCATGAGGCGTTGGGTGGCGGCGGCACTTGGCGGCGGCGGTGGCGGCGGCGGTGTAGGGCGGTGGCGCTGCTTGCAGCAGGAGGAGAGGAGAGGAGAGGTGTTGGATTGATGTGTTAGAGGGGTGCTTGGGTATTTATATTGGGGAGGGAGGGTTTTGCTTGGAGTAGGGACAAGAATTAGAGTAGGGTTAGGAATCCGGGAATAAAAACGGAATAACGAACGGGTCCAAATCCTACTAGGATTTGTAAAAGAAAAGGAAACCGGGCGGTTCCTGGCTCTCGAGCCTGGGCGCAAGGCTAGCGATGGCCTTGGCCTCCTGGCCGCCGGTTGGTTTACGGCTTGGGCCTTTGGCCCAAGGCGCCATGGCTCTTTTTTTAAATCGGTTTCGTCATGCAGAAAATACAGAGAAAAAAAATCTAAACGAACTCCAAAATTAATAAAGTAACTTTCCCGACTCATAAAAATGAGTCGAACAAAATGAACTTTTACTCGGGCCTAAAATGCAATTTTTGAAAACACGCATTTTCCCTAAGGCAAATAAACTCCGAGAAAATCCAAAATTTGATTTATTTATTAAATCTTCATTTTCCTAAATTTTGGGAAAGTCATATTATTCTCTCTTATTTTTGATATTGGAAAAATATTTGAAGATAAAATAAATAAATCCAATGATCCTCTTTTCATAGTTTTGAGAGAACTCAAATACGAAAATTTCGAAATCTACAACTCTCTCCGAGGGTCCTTGAGTTGCGTGAAATTTCTAGGATCAACAAAATGCAAGAAAATATGATATGCATGATGATCTAATGTATAACATTCCAAATTGAAAATTTGGGATGTTACAGCTATTTAGTTGATTCTTTTTGAAGATGATTACTAGACAAATTCCTCAGGTCCAACAATTTATTTTAGAATTTTTGGAGTTCCATAAGTTTGCGTTAGTTACAGATTACTACAGATTGTTCTGTTTTTGATAGATTCTGTTTTTCGTGTGTTGTTTTCTTATTTTGATGACTCTATGGCTAGTAAAATAGTTTATAAACCATAGAGAAGTTGGAATACAGTAGGTTTAACACCAATATAAATAAAGAATGAGTTCATTACAGTACCATGAAGTGGTGTTTTGTTTTCTTTCGCTAACGGAGCTCACGAGATTTTCTCAAAGTTTTGTGTTGTGAAGTTTTCAAGTTTTGGGTAAAGATTCGATGGACTATGGAATAAGGAGTGGCAAGAGCCTAAGCTTATGGATGCCCAAGGCACCCCAAGGTAATATTCAAGGACAACCAAGAGTTTAAGCTTGGGGATGCCCTGAAGGCATCCCTCTTTAGTCTTCGCTCATCGGTAACTTTACTTGAGCTATATTTTTATTCACCACATGATATGTGTTTTGCTTGGAGCGCCATTTTATTTTCTTTAGCTTTGCTTGCTGTTTGAATAAAATACCAAGATCTGAAATTATTAAATGGGAGAGTCTTCACATAGTTGCATAATTATCCGACTACTCATTGATCTTCACTTATATCTTTTGAGCTATATAGTTTTTGCTCTAGTGCTTCACTTATATCTTTTAGAGCACGGTGGTGGTTTTGTTTTATAGAAACTATTATTCTCTCATGCTTCACTTATATTATTTTGAGAGTCTTAAACAGCATGGTAATTTGCTTAATCCTAATATGCTAGGTATTCAAGACTAGTAAAAACTTTTTTATGAGTGTGTTGAATACTGAGAGAAGTTTGATGCTTGATGATTGTTTTGAGATATGGAAGTAGTGATATTAAAGTTGTGCTAGTTGAGTAGTTGTGAATTTGAGAAATACTTGTGTTGAAGTTTGCAAGTCCCGTAGCATGCACGTATGGTAAACGTTTTTTTTTGAAGAATCAGTGACAGTGGGAGAGGCTCCCACTGACTTTGTATTACTCACCACATAACAATTACAAGAGTGTTACAATGGGTTTTAGGCCCCCCCGGCCACATGGGGATCAAAAGCAAGACTAGCGATCCAAATTTACAATAAAATCAGAAAGAAAAGGATGAACCTTCTCGTGGCAATTGTGAATCACCAAACCTAACAAATGTTTGAACCTAGCCAACCACGCTGATTTAACGAAAAGGGATCCCCTGAAATGTTGGTTGTTTCTTTCCATCCACAGCTCCAAGCAGCAAGTAGGAAAATATCCATAAAGAGCGGCCGACGCCAGCTTCTCTCCCGCCATGCAAGATGGCTAACCGATTGGTTCCTCCCGCCGGTCGACCAACCTTACTCCAACATTGTTGGGCAAAAGGGCACTCAAGAAGAAATGTTCTACAGCCTCCTCGGGTGGGTTTTGGTAGAGCATGCAAGCGTAGTTGCCCCCGGCCACAGCAAAGTGTCGTCTCTTCAGCATGTTCCTGGTATTCAAACGATCGACCATAAGCAGCCATCCAAACATCTTAAACTTGATCGGGCATTTGGATTTCCATAGCCATCCAAAGGACTCATCAGCTTTCACATGCCCGAAACAGTAGTTGTAGTATTTCTTTGATGAATATCGTCCTAGGTCACAGACCCAAACGTCAGGCGAATCGGGTTCTAGGTTGACATGCAAGGACCCTTGCTGGATTTCTCTGACCTCCTCCCTAGCCTGGACTAAAAGGGGTAGATTGAAGATCATGGTCGGATCAGTGGTCCTGAGAACCTTGGCAATGGAGTCATCCTCATTCAAAGCAAAAGAGAAGGCTCGCGGATGCGTGTCCATCGCCATCTTGAACCAAGACGATAAACCGCACGCCTTTCCAAAATGTAGAGCTGCAACCATCTCCGGGATGACTCTGCGACCCCTCGGAAGGTTCCATTGAGCTACATCACGCCCTTCCACCGTAATCTAACCCATGTGCTCGAGTGGAGGCGGCACCTTGTTCGTAGTAAGCCTCCCATACTAGCTGAACCTGTGGCACATCCTCACGATTGTAGAATTTGAACAAGTACTTTAGAAGGAGCGCGGCATTTTGCATTCTGATGTCGATAACCCCAAGACCGCCACACCGTTTCGGTCGACGGACAAGCTCCCAGGCAGCAAGGGAATTGGCTTTGACCCCATCATCCGAGTTTTTGGCCCAGAGGCAGTATCGACGTAGTTTGTCAAGGTGCTCAACCAATTTAGGGTGCAGTTTGATCATGCACATTGCATAAATTAGCATTGAGGTGATCACCGAATTCACCAGCGTCAGCTTGGCCCCCGACGACATGAGTGCTACGGCAGTGGAAGTTTTCCTCTCAACAGAATGCACCAACGGCATGAGGTCGAGAACGGTTGGCCTCGTCGTCCCCATGGGGAGACCGAGGTAAGTGAACGGCAGGGTGCCAACGGAGCAGCCGAACACCCCTGCCAACCCGCCAGCATGCGGTTGGTCAACATTAATGGGTATGAGGGTGGATTTATGAAAGTTAATCTTGAGTCCTACCGAGGCCGCATAATCCTCCAAAATAAGTTTCATGCGGGCGGCCTGCGTAGGACACGCTTGCATAATCAGGATTGTGTCGTCAGTGTATTGCACCACTGGGAAATCACCTGCATTCTCACGAGGGATGGGGAGCTCCAGCAGACCTTGAGCGTAAGCCTCATTGATCGTTGCTTGGAGCAAATCGGCCGCGAGGACAAAGATCAATGGCGAAAGAGGATCACCCTGACGCACGCCACATTTGCATTTGAATTTCCGACCAGGAACACCATTTAAAAGGACCGATGAAACTCCCGAGCCAAAGATCGTTTCCATCCAACCTAGCCACCTGTCATCAAAACCCATGTGTCTCATAATTTCCAACATGGGGGCGTGTTCAATCGTATCAAAGGCCTTGGCGAAATCAAGCTTGAGCAGTATAATCTCCCGCCTGCACGAGTGGCATTGATGGATATATTCATACGACCATGCGAGACAATCTTGGATAGTCCGACCCTTAATAAATCCATACCGTTCCTGTGTATGATTTTTAAAATGACTCTCTGAGTCGGTTCGCCAAGATCTTAGTAATGATTTTCAGCAGCAGCTCAAGAGGGTAATGGGTCGGAAATCATTAGCCGCTTCCGGAGAGGAAATTTTAGGGATCAGGTAATAAACCCCTCACTAATGCTAGTGATGTCAAGACCACCAAAGATGGAACGCGTGATGAGGTCATAAAATCTGATTTGATGATTTGCCAGATTTCTTAAGAAAACAGCCATTAAAACCATCCGGCCGGGGCTCACATTTGGCATTTCCTTGACAACCGTGATCGATTTCATCAGTTGAGAAGGGTGTACTCAGTTGGTCCAACCCTTCGATCCTCATGGATGATCCTAGATGATCAAATTTCATGCTGGTGGATTTAGAAGAACCCAAACGATCCTTGTATGTATTGAAGAGTACCCCCTCCTTGCCAACATGATCATGAATTTCGATCTCGCCAACTCTTAGTGTGGCAATAGCATTGTGCCTGTACCTCTCTGTGGCCAACGACTGAAAGAGCTTAGTATTTTCGTCAGCAAAACGAAAGTACCTGATGGTACATCTTTTTCGCCAGTATTCATTCTGGTATTTGAGCAGGGCTTCTAGGTGGGTTTTCAAAATCTTCCTAAAGTTTGACTCCGGACCATATAAAGGTCTTTTGTCCTCAAGGGTGTCCATGATGGCCAGAGTCTCATTGCTGTTCTGAATGAGAGCTTTAAGTTTGGATACATCCTTGCTCCATCGCTTGAGATCACATCTCAAGCACTTTAGTTTTTTGCATACTCGGGCCGCGGCATTGGGTGCGTGACATGTTTTAGCCCAAGAACTGGCAACCACCTCCATGAACCCATCATGGTTGCACCAGAAATTCTCAAACCTAAAAAGTACGCTACCAACCCGAGCCTAGCGTATGGTAAACGTTATGTAACAAATTTGAAACATGAGGTGTTCCTTGATTGTCTTCCTTATGAGTGGCGGTCGGGGACGAGCGATGGTCTTTTCCTACCAATCTATCCCCCTAGGAGCATGTGTGTAGTGCTTGGTTTTTGATGACTTGTAGATTTTTGCAATAAGTATGTGAGTTCTTTATGACTAATGTTGAGTCCATGGATTATACGCACTCTCACCTTTCCATCATTGCTAGCCTCTTCGGTACCGTGCATTGCCCTTTCTCACATTGAGAGTTGGTGCAAACTTCGCCGGTGCATCCAAACCCCGTGATATGATACGCTCTTTCACACATAAACCTCCTTATATCTTCCTCAAAACAGCCACCATACCTACCGATTATGGCATTTCCATAGCCATTCCGAGATATATTGCCATGCAACTTTGCACCGTTCCGTTTATCATGACACGTTCATCATTGTCATATTGCTTTGCATGATCATGTAGTTGACATAGTATTTGTGGCAAAGCCACCGTTCATAATTCGTTCATACATGTCACTCTTGGTTCATTGCATATTCTGGTACACCGCCGGAGGCATTCATATAGATTCATATTTTGTTCTAGTATCGAGTTGTAATCATTGAGTTGTAAGTAAATAGAAGTGTGATGATCATCATTTTCTAGAGCATTTTCCCAAGTGAGGAATAAAAAAAAGAGAAAGGCCATAAAAAAGAGAAGGCCCAGAAAAATGAGAGAAAAAGAGAGAAGGGACAATGTTACTATCCTTTACCACACTTGTGCTTCAAAGTAGCACCATAATCTTCATGATAGAGAGTCTCTTATTTTGTCACTTTTATATACTAGTGGGAATTTTTCATTACAGAACTTGGCTTGTATATTCCAACAATGGGCCTCCTCAAGTGCCCTAGGTCTTCGTGAGCAAGCAAGTTGGATGCACACCCACTTAGTTTCTTTTGTTGAGCTTTCATACATTTATAGCTCTAGTGCATCCGTTGCATGGCAATCCCTACTCATTGCATTAACATCAATCGATGGGCATCTCCATAGCTCATTGATTAGCCTCGTTGATTTGAGACTTTCTCCTCTTTTTGTCTTCTCCACATAACCCCCATCATCATATTCTATTCCACCCATAGTGCTATGTCCATGGCTCGCGCTCATATATTGCATGAGGGTTTATAAGTTTGAGATTACTAAAGTATGAAACAATTGCTTGGCTTGTCATCGGGGTTGTGCATGATGAGAGCATTCTTGTGTGACGAAAATGGAGCATGACTAAACTATATGATTTTGTAGGGATGAACTTTCTTTGGCCATGTTATTTTGAGAGGACATAATTGCTTAGTTAGTATGCTTGAAGTATTATTATTTTTATGTCAATATTGAACTTTTATCTTGAATCTTTCGGATCTGAATATTCATACCACAATTAAGAAGAATTACATTGAAATTATGCCAAGTAGCATTCCACATCAAAAATTCTTTTTTTATCATTTACCTACTCGAGGACGAGCAGGAATTAAGCTTGGGGATGCTGATACGTCTCCAATATATCTATAATTTTTTATTGTTCCATGCTATTATATTATCTGTTTTGGATGTTTATGGGCTTTATTATGCACTTTTATATTATTATTGGGACTAACCTATTAACCTAGAGCCCAGTGCCAGTTCATGTTTTTTCCCTTGTTTCAGTGCTTCGAAGAAAAGGAATATCAAACGGAGTCGAAACGGAATGAAACCTTCTGGAGAAGTTATTTTTTGGAAAGAAAGCAATCCGGGGGACTTGGAGTCCACGTCAAGGAAGAAATGAGGAAGGCACGAGGCAGGGGGCGCGCCCACCCCCTTGGGCGTGCCCTCCACCCTTGTGGGCCCCTCGTGGCTCCCCTGAGGTATTTCTTCCTCCTATATATACCAATATACCCTAAAACCATCCGGGAACAGAAGAGATCGGGAGTTCCACCGCCGCAAGCCTCTGTAGCCACCAAAACCAATCGACCTGTTCGGCAAGACTCACCGGAGGGGGATACCTCACCGTGGCCATCTTCATCATCCCGGCGCTCTCCATGACGAGGAGGGAATAGTTCACCCTCGGGGCTGAGGGTATGTACCAGTAGCTATGTGTTTGATCTCTCTCTCTCGTGTTCTTGATTTGGCACGATCTTGATGTATCGCGAGCTTTGCTATTATAGTTGGATCCTATGTTGCTTCACCCCCTCTACTCTCTTGTAATGGATTGAGTTTTCCCTTTGAAGTTATCTTATCAGATTGAGTCTTTAATGATTTGAGAACACTTGATGTATGTCTTGCCCTGCGTATCTGTGGTGACAATGGGATATCACGTGATCCACTTGATGTATGTTTTGGTGATCAACTTGCGGGTTCCACCCATGAACCTATGCATAGGGGTTGGCACACATTTTCGTCTTGATTCTCTGGTAGAAACTTTGGGGCACTCTTTAAGGTTCTATGTGTTGGTTGAATAGATGAATCTGAGATTGTGTGATGTATATCGTATAATCATACCCACGTATACTTGAGGTGACATTGGAGTATCTAGGTGACATTAGGGTTTTGGTTGATTTGTGTCTTAAGGTGTTATTCTAGTACGAACTCTAGGGCTGTTTGTGACACTTATAGGAATAGCCCAACGGATTGATTGGAAAGAATAACTTTGAGGTGGTTTCAGATCCTACCATAATCTCTTCGCTTGTTCTCCACTATTAGTGACTTTGGAGTGACTCTTTGTTGCATGTTGAGGATAGTTATATGATCCAATTATGTTATTATTGTTGAGAGAACTTGCACTAGTGAAAGTATGAACCCTAGGCCTTGTTTCCTAGCATTGCAATACCGCTTACACTCACTTTTACCACTTGTTACCTTGCTGTTTTATATTTTCAGATTACAAAACCTATATCTACCATCCATACACTTGTATCACCATCTCTTCACGAACTAGTGCACCTATACAATTTACCATTATATTGGGTGTGTTGGGGACACAAGAGACTCTTTGTTATTTGGTTGCAGTGGTTGCTTGAGAGAGACCATCTTCATCCCACGCCTCCCACGGATTGATAAACCTTAGGTCATCCACTTGAGGGAAATTTGCTACTGTCCTACAAACCTCTGCACTTGGAGGCCCAACAACGTCTACAAGAAGAAGGTTGCATAGTAGACATCAGACAGTAGCCCCTAATGCTCTGTTTGGCGTTCGCAAAGAAATGCCGAACAAAGGATCAAATAATAATTACATGAGTCTAATCAGAGTATGTCTATGTGCATGAGCAAGCCTTCGCACTGTTACCGCCGCGACGCATCGCAGAGGTCTTTGTACTGAAGCGGGACCTTGAGCGGTCCAAGGAAGAGCTCGGCCTTACCAAGAGGCAGCTCGAAGAGAACAAAGGTAAGTAATACCCCGTCTGTTTATTGATAAAGAGAAAGTGGTTTGTAGATCATAGGATCATCATGAATTTTGATAGGGGCCATGACCGAAGTGGCGGCCCCGAAGAAGGCGTTGTCCGAGGCCGAAGACAAAGCGGTCGAGGAGCGAGCCAAGCGCGAGAAGCAAGAGGCCCGAGTTGGCGAGGTTCAGCAAGAGCTCCAGGACTTCGTCAAAAAATATGAGTCCTTGGAGCGTGACTCAAAAACGCAAGGGTCCGAGCTTGCGAAGGCCCTCGAGAACGTGCAAAATGACAAGGCCGAAGCCCAAAAGGCCCTCCAGGAAATTGGGGCGGTCAAGAAGATAGCGGCGGGTAAGGCATTCATTATGCAAAGAAAGCATGTGAAGGAAACATTCCTTTTACTTACCCGAATTCGGAGCTCTCCAGGAGCGTTCGCAGATCTGCCTAGCAGTGTGTCGGATGTCGCGGAGTTCTACCGGGCGGAGGAGGGGAGCTCGACGGAGAAGTTGTTCGGTCTCAGATATCGGGACCGAACATCCGATGTTTTTGAGCGACCAGTTGAAACAACTGGTCGAGCTTCACAAGGCGTCTGAATCGCCATGAGGGGCCTCATAGTCCGGTGTGGCTCAAGCGAGCCCTGCTCGCAGCTATTTCGGCCTGGTAAGGCGACTTGTGAACGCCTTCCCACGGCTTGAAGTCATAAAGCGGTCCATCTGCATTGAGGGTGCGCGCAGGGCTTTTGCCCGGGCGAAAGTGCACTGGGCGAAGATGGACGCCGAAAAGCTGGTGAAGGAGGGGCCGCCGGAAGGCAAGGAGCATCGCCACCCCGAAAAGTATTATGACAGTATCCTAAAGGGTGCTCGCCTTGTGGCAGAGGAATGTGCTAAGGATGTAATATTTGAATGAATGTACTCATGTGATCCTGTAATATGAAACGAGTTCATGTGCGCTAAGTGACACTTGTTAATTTAAAATATTACCTTTTGTGCGGCCGTTTATAAAATTTGAGAGTTGGCCAGTCGTCGGCTTCTGCCCCCATGTAACTAATACTGAGGTGCTCGGGATAAACCTGATTACTCTTTATCCCAGTTTTGGGTCCTTCGAAGGAGGTGTTCAGCACAATGAACCAGACAATCGGACAATAAATCTTTATCACTCTCACTTAGCCATAGAAGTCTACAATTTTAAATTTTGGTGAAGCCCCTAGTATTCAGAAGGCCGAACTTGGGGCGCTATGTACGCCTAAATCGGACAAGGCCGACTCCTCGCTCGAAGCGGAAAAAATCTTTAAGGATTTGTGCCAGGACCCCGATCCCACGGGTGTCGCCTTACCATGGCCCGGGACCGTTTGCGCCTTTTGGCTCACGTATATGATAGTGTCGCTAGCATCCATATGACAGAGAACCCGGGCCGACATGACTAGTCGTGAACCCAAAGTGGCACTAACTTATAGGTACAGGCATACATGAATCAACATCGAGCATGTCGGTCAGCAGCGTGTGAATCCGGGCTTTAGCACTGGGCTAACAGGACTCCGGGAACCTGGGCTGTAGCAGGCTAGGCAGGACTCCGGATGTCACTGCATGACATTTCCCCGAAGGGACAGACACAGCAACGAAGTGAAACACATGTCGGCCAGACAAGTGTTCCGGAGCAGTAGTGCTGGGCTAGCAGGACTCCGGTGAACCGGGCTATAGCGGACTACTATGGCTCATGGAAGCACAAGACTACATTTCCCCATAAGAAAGGCTACCAAGGATAAACAACTAGGTTGTCGGATCCCACACATACCAAGCATTTCAATCATACACACAATATGATCGATATGTGTAAATACAGCATGGCATCACAACATAACCCTACGACTCAAGTATTTATTCAATAGGCTCCGAGGAGCGAGATATTACAAACATGGGTCTCATGACCCAACATTCAGAGCATACAAGTCAAAGCACATGCGGAAGCTTAACATGTCTGAGTACGGACATCTACAAATGAAAAAGGGTGAGAAGCCCGACTATCTACTGATCCGCCGAGGCACAAGATCGTAGCTGAGGTAACAAGCTAAACGTCAAGTCCAAGCGAACTACTAGAGAGACCGACGTCTCTTTGCAAAACATAAAATAGGCAAACGTGAGTACAAATGTACCCAGCAAGACTTACATCAGAACTAACTACATATGCATCGGTATCAATAAAGGGGGTGGTGGAGTTTGACTGCAGCAAGCAAGCTTTGACTCGGTGGCTATCCTGAACTACGACTGCAAGTAACTCTTTTGAGGTGGCACACACGAGTCCACATATTCACCAATCAATACACCACTATGGATACGCTCCCGTCTACCTACGAGAACGCCATCCATAGCACTCACGCTTATCTTGCGCATTTTATTGTATCCACTTTCACTTTTCTATGAACTTTTATAGGCAACCCAAAAGTCCTTTACCGCGGACACGGCTATTCGAATAGATCATTTATAGCCCTGCAGGGGTGTACTTCTTCACACATGTTTCCACCACTTAGCGTCAGCACACGACATGTGCTCGGCAGACTTCAAGCGAAAGCCGACGTGGGCGTAGACCACGACCTGACTAACCACACAAGTATCTAGTCCAGGTTTATCGCCTATTCGGGTTCCATCCGCGAGGAGATCCGGCCGGAGTTTCTCTCACAGCCCCAAACGATGTGTGCAGGGTTCCCGAGACACCAAACGGGCACCCGGTACACCGTGCCACGGTGTATCTACCGCATCATAGCCCACCCCTAGGGTCAGCGCTACGCACGGCCTCCAACACATATCCTACAAACACCAGAAACTAGTTGCAACTCCCGGACAGAGGACAAGGGCGGTTAATAAGTCGAAGGGGTCATATTTCAGGCCCAACGGTGGTAGTAGCTGCTCATGGATCACAAACACGTAACTCAGTTCACGAGGATGGCTTCAATGAGACAACCCACCATGTACTCCTACATGGCCTCTCACCGCTACCTTTACCAAATCATGTTCACACACTTAGCTCAAACACAGAGGGACATGTTTACACACCTCCAATTCAGCCCGATGAATCGGACTGACACAACTCTAAGCAATAGCAGCACGACAAACAAGCATGACCGAGTAGGCACATCGTGGATCAAACAACTCCTACTCATGCTAGTGGGTTTCATCTATTTATCGTGGCAATGACAGGTCATGCAGAGGATAAAGGTTCAACTACATGGCGGATAACAGATGAATCGTTGTTGTCCTAATGCAGTAAAAGGAAGCAGGAGCGAGAGAGTGGGATTGTATTGGAATGAACAAGGGGGTTTTGCTTGCCTGGCACTTCTAAAGATAGCATTGGGTCTTCATCAGTGTCAACGATCACATCATCGAAGCAACGTCTACTGAGAGGGGACAAATACCGGCAACAGAGAAAGAAACACAATCAATGCAATGCACAATATGATGCATGATCATGACATGGTAAAATGAGTGTGTTGGGCTAATGCAACTAAAACCTGATGGGTTTGAGCTATTTTGAACCAAAGATTCAAAGTTCAAACTCATTAGTGAACTTAAATAGTGTTTTATCATGTTTTGCACTAAACAGCAAGTTAACTTGTGTGAACATGCATGAAACTAGTACAGATGGATAGATTGGATTTTTATGATAATTTTTCATATATAATTTGTTTGATTTGAAGTTACGGTTGAATTACTATGAATTTTTGAAGTTTGTAACATTTTCTGGAATTTCCTATATAAGAATAAATCCAGAAAAGGATTTACTGCGTCAGCCTGGCGTTAGTGTGACGTCAGCGGTCAACTGAGACGGTCCAGGTCAACCCTGACCTGTGGGTCCTGTCTGTCGGTGTTAATTAAACTAACTAAGTTTAGTTAGCGTTAAACTAAAACTAACCTAGTTTAGTTAGAGGCCTGGGGCCCACACGTCAGTGAGAGAGAAAGGGGGTCAAACTGGGTCAACCCGGGTCAAACTCGCCGGAGTTAACCCGGGGCTCGTCACCGGCAGGGCCAGAGACGGCGGAGGGGCTCGAGATTCCTCCTCCGGCAACCAAATGGCCGTCAGAGGGCATCTACGTGACGCGGGCACTCGTCCGCATCGGATAGTGGCAGTGGTTAGGCCTGGGGTGGCCGGAGTCGTCGCCGGCGTCGACCTTGGCGGTCGCCGGAGCTTGGGTGAGCTCGGGGTCGAGCTACGGCGGTCGGGGCAGCTCGTGCGGGGCACCTACGTGCTCTACGCGGCGTGGTGAGCAAGATGGACGTGATGGCTGAGCCATTGCTTGGCCGGAGTCACGCCGGCGGTGAGCACTGGCGGCGGCGGGTGCGGTGAGCTCGGTGTGGTGCGTACGGTGCACGAGAGAGGGAACGGAGAGGGGGAGGACGGGAAGCAGCTCACATGGTCTCGACGGGCGGGTCAGAGAGGTCGGGGAAGAGCTGGAGTGGTCACGGCGGCGAGGGGGATCTCCGGCGATGGCGGATCAGGACGGCTCGGTGCAGCGTCTCCGGGGCGAGCGAGCGCTCGGGGCTCGGTCGAGGCAAAGCAGCGGACGACGGTGAAGCTTCTGGGCACGGAGAGCCGACGAGTGGACGGTAGTGGCTGCGGGCTTTACGACGGCGCGGGTGCGGCTGTGTCGGCCATGGCGTCCAGGGAGCGAGGGAGAGAGCAAGGGGGGAGAATGGGGTGTCGGTGGGGCCGGGGCGGCGCCGAGGAGTGGCTTCGAGGCGTCGCCGCACTGTCCAAGCGAGGCAGGCGGCCAGGGAGCTGCGTGGCGAGCTCGGGCACGCCGGTGCTCACCTCTCTGCCTGCCTGGCGAGAGGAAGCAGCTGACTGGCCATGGGCCAGCACAGTGCTGGGCCGCCATGTAAGCCCAGGTGAGGTTTCTCTCCTCTCTGCCTTTCCTGTTTTTGTTTTTATTTGTTTTTGTTCTGTGTTTTGAAATAGTAGAAATACTATTCCATTTAGGAAAAACCTGAAAATATTCAGAGGCACATTTGAAAATACTCTCAACAGCCTAAAAATACCTTCAATATTATTTGGGCATTTTAAAATATTTATAGGGTTTAAATTGCCCAAATGCAAATACTTATGGCTTGGTGCAAAAATCTAGAATAGCCACCAAAAATATGAAACCATTTTTGGCAGAGGGTTTAGCTAGGACCAAAGATGGTGAACATTTATGAAGGGCATTTTGGGTTCATTGAAAAGTTTTAAGTTTGAACCTAGTTGAATTCATTTGGTGCTAGGGTTTGATCAATCCCCATTTCAAGTTTATTTAAATTGTAAACATGATGACATGATGAGCAAGCAAAGTCAAGCAAGGGCTGATCTGGGGCTGTGACGATTTGAGACCTCTCGAACAGCGACCAGCTCTCGCCTCATCATGACAGACAGTTTTCGGCTTTCTCTACTGAGGTGTTCGTCCGGAAGAACCGGGACACAATCGCAGTAGTTCTCCCAGCGCTACCTTAGCCGATATAGCGGAACGTAAGGTACCAAAACATGGGAGCCGGGCAAACCCAACTATTGACCCAAGACATGATTCGGAGCTGATGCATATAATGCTATAAGTTCGGGGTGCCGCACTGTCGAAAGTGTTCGGACTTTTCATGCCATGTTATGGGGTACACCGAAGCCCCTGGCGCACTGATTGTATCAAGATGTACGGGTGCAATTTGTCATAAATAAATGGACAAGTAAAAAAGAGAAACGAATGCAATAATGAGCTAATGATGTACATTGTTATTTAAATGATACATCAAAGCGTATGCATACATGTAGTGCAATAAGCAAAAAATAGGACTATTTGACATGTCCTATCCAAGGGCAAGTTGTGTATGGGTATGTAAAACAGGTATATCGATCGTTATCAGAGACCACCTGAGGATTCCCTTGTACATCAAAGCTTCTAGCTTCCTTGGTGTTTCCTTCCCATGACGAGTTCAACAATCAGACGATCGGAGAGGGCCTTCAGCGAATAGGGGCCTGAAAGGAGGAAAATGTTAAAGGTATACAGGTCCTGAAGCGGTTGAGCCGCATTGTTGGCCGTGCCATGGTCGTGCCTCCGCCTGTGCCCATGGTATCTTGAGTGCGTAATTATGTACGCGCGGCGTAAATTTCGCCGCTTCGCTGGGGCTGGGACGGAGGCGAATTCCTAGGCGGGCTCTGAACGTGCCTGGCGATCCTCTTGCAGGGTACTCCGGACTCGCTTGAAGGTGTCTGGGGTCATTTTTGCTGAATTGGCGGTTTGCCTCATAAGGCTGCTTTGCGCTTCTACTGTGAGGGATGCAGTGTGCTCCTCCATGCGGAGCGAGCGTTCTATGTTTCCATTAACTGTTATACCCCTGCGAGGTCCTGGCATTTTGAGCTTGAGGTATGCATAATGCGGTAGCGCATTGAATCTGGCAAATACGGTTCATCCGAGCAGTGCGTGATAGCCGCTGCGGAAGGGGACGATATCGAAGATTAACTCCTCGCTTCATAAGTTGTCCGGGGATCCGAAGACCACTTCCAGTGTAATTGAGCCCATGCAACAGGCCTCTATACCTGGGATGACACCTTTAAAGGTGGTTTTGGTGGGTTTGATCCTTGAGGGGTCTATACCCATTTTGCGCACTATATCCTGATAGAGCAGGTTCAGGCTGCCGCCACCGTCCATAAGGAATCGAGTGAGGTGAAATTCGTTAATGATGGGGTCAAGGACCAATGCAGCCGAACCGCCATGACGGATACTAGTGGGTGGTTCCTGCGATCGAAGGTGATCGGACAAGAAGACCATGGGTTGAACTTTGGGGCGACTGGCTCCATCGCATAGACGCCCTCGATTACGCTTCCGCTCCCGCTTGGGAATATGGGTTGCGTATATCATGTTCACCGCTTTCACTTGGGAGGTAATTTCTTCCGTCCCATCAGGTTTGGCGGCGGGGCTCCTCCTGCGCCGCTATGCAGCCCTTTTCCTTGTTTTCGGCATTTAACTTGCTGGCCTGTTTGAACACCCAGCATTCTCTGTTGTTGTGGTTGGCTGGTTTATCGGGGGTGCCATGAATTTGACACGAGCGATCGAGTATGCGGTCCAAGCTAGACGAGCCCGGATTGCTTCTTTTGAACGGCTTTTTCCGCTGACCGGATTTAGAGCCACTGAATCCGGCATTAACTGTCGTGTCTTCGGCGTCATCGACGTTGCTGCGGCACTTGTGTCTATTACGTCGTGGCCTGCTGTTGCTATCTTTGGCATCTGAATTGCCAGGATTTCCTGATGTGTTGTTGCTGCAAGCCAGCCAGCTGTCCTCGCCCGCACAAAAGCGGGTCATGAGTGTCGTGAGGGCTGCCATGGACTTTGGTTTTTCTTGGCCGAGGTGTCGGGAGAGCCACTCATCGCGGATGTTATGCTTAAATGCCGCTAAGGCCTCGGCATCCGGACAGTCGACAATTTGGTTCTTTTTAGTTAGGAATCGAGTCCATAATTTTGTGGCTGATTCCCCTAGCTATTGAGTTATATGACTCAAGTCATCGGCATCCGGTGGTCGCACATAAGTCCCCTGGAAGTTGTCAAGGAATGCGTCCTCGAGATTCTCCCAGTAGCCAATGGAGTTTGCTGGCAGGCTATTGAGCCAATGCTGAGTAGGTCCTTTGAGTTTTAATGGGAGGTACTTGATGGCATGTAGATCGTCGCCGCGGACCATGTGGATGTGGAGAAGGAAATCTTCAATCCATACCGCGGGGTCTGTTGTACCATCATATGATTCGATGTTTATGGGTTTAAAACCTTCCGAGAATTCATGATCCATTAATTCATCAGTGAAGCATAGGGGGTGTGCGGCGCCTCTGTGCCGGGCTATATCACGACGCAGTTCATACGAGTCTTGTCTGCTGTATTCAGCCCGGCTGGATTTGCTTTTAGTATATCCGGCGTGACGGTCGTCGTCACGTGTTGGGGCGCGCCCCCGTGATCCGTAGATCGATCTTGCATGTCCTGCTTTGTTTTCCAATACGACTCGCAGGTCCTGCGTGTTACCCCGGGCCTTGGTATTTTTGTTTGACTAGCGATGGGGTGCGGGCTGGACTTCGGCTTGACATGCCGCTTTGTCTCGGCCACGAGGTGGCAGGTCAGCCGCATCATACGCTGGAGGCGTAGGCTTTAATGCTTCCTCCTCGAGTTGGGGTAGCAACCTGCGCTTTGGGTAGCTTTTGGTTGGGCGCTCGAGTTCGTATTCCTCGGCCGCTAGGACCTCAATCCATCTATCCGCTAACAGATCTTGGTCAGCTTTAAGCTGTTGTTGCTTTTCTTCGTGCTTTTGTTGTGGCTATAAGTCGGCTACCGAAGCGCCTCGTTCGACGGGATCCTCAGGCACGATAAATTCTTCGTCGCCGAGGCTCACCTCATCTTCGGAGAGAGGCATGTAATTGTCATCCTCTGATTCTTCATCTGCTGCCTGTTCCTTAGGGCTAGCTTGCCAATCCTCCCGCTCGAGGTCTGGCTGGAGGGGATTGTCTTCGTCTTTGGCACTATCCGCGGCGTTATTTTTTCTTGTGCCGGTATCACCGCTTTTGCTATGGCGGGGCTTGGAGCGGCGCCGTTGACGCGGTGCTTAGATTGCTTCTCGAGGGGATTATCCTCTGTTGCCTTATTGTCATCGCTTTCTTTGGGGGTGTCCACCATGTATATAGCATATGATGAGGTGGCAGTCCATCGTCCTGTGCACGGTGCTTCCTGTTCGTCTCCTGCATCGTCGTCCATACCGTCGATGTCTTCGGAGCCAAAATCGAGCATGTCGGTTAAGTCGCCGACAGTGGCTATCAAGTGGGTGGTGGGTGGGGAACGAATTTCTTCGTCGTTCGCTTCCCACTCAAGCCGGACAAAGTTCGGCCAAGGGTCTCCTGACAAGGAGAGAGACCTTAATGAATTTAACATGTCGCCCAGGGGCGAGTGCTGAAAGATATTCACGGAGGAAAACTCCATGATCGGTGCCCAATCAGATTCGATAGGTACGGACGCAGGCGGTTCGGAGCTCGTGGCCAGGGACGAATCCAGGTGTCCGGCAACACAGGTCTCATAGGAGGTGAAATCAGTATTCGCTCTATCGCCATCGAAAAGCGCGGCCTCCGTGGCGGGGAACATCCACCCGTCCTCGGACGGCGCACTCTGCTCCGGATTTAGGGCCGAAGTAGCCACAGGTGTGATCTCCCGGACACCGTCCGACGGCAGAGTTAGGTCATGCTCGTCGTGACTGTGCAGCGCACCTGACCTAGGCTCGAATCCGTCAAAGATCAAGTCTGCACGGATGTCGGCAGTATAGTTTAAGTTTCCAAACCTGACCTGACGGCCAGGGGCGTAACTCTCGATCTGCTCCAGATGGCCAAGCGAGTTGGCCCGCAGTACGAAGCTGCCGAATATGAAGATCTGTCCGGGGAGAAAGACCTCACCCTAGATTGCATTGTTGTTGATGATCGAAGGGGCCATCAAGCCTTATGGTGACGGCACAGTGGAACTCTCAATTAAAGCACCAATGTCGGTGTCAAAACCGGCGGATCTCGGTAGGGGTCCCGAATCTGTGGCCCTGAGGCGGATGGTAACAGGAGGCAGGAGACACAATGTTTACCCAGGTTCGGGCCCTCTCGGTGGAGGTAATACCCTACTTCCTGCTTGATTGATCTTGATGATATGAGTATTACAAGAGTTGATCTACCACGAGATCGTAGAGGCTAAACCCTAGAAGTTAGCCTATGATTATGATTGTTCTTGTCCTACGGACTAAACCCTCCGGTTTATATAGACAACGGAGGGGGCTAGGGTTACATAGAGTCGGTTACAAGGGAGGAGATCTACATATCCGAATTGCCAAGCTTGCCTTCCACGCCAAGGAGAGTCCCATCAAGACACGGGACGGAGTCTTCAATCTTGTATCTTCATAGTCCAACAGTCCGGCCAAAGGATATAGTCCGGCTGTCCCAGGACCCCCTAATCCAGGACTCCCTCATGAGGGGCCGGCCAGGGCAAGAGGCGTGCCCCCTCCCCTTGAGTCCGAATAGGACAAGGAAGGGGGGGCGCCCCCCTTGCCTTTCCCCTCTCCCCCCTTCCTTACCCCTCCTTCTTGGACTAGGAAAGGGAGGGACAAACCTACTTGGTGTAGGTTTCCCCCTCCTAGGGCGCGCCACCCCCTTGGCCGGCCCTCTCCTCCTCCCCTTATATACGGAGGAGGGGGGCACCCCATAGACACAACAATTGATCTTTTTATCTCTTAGCCGTGTGCGGTGCCCCCCTCCACCATAATCCACCTCGATAATATCGTAGCGATGCTTAGGCCAAGCCCTGCGTCGGTAGAACATCATCATCGTCACCACGCTGTCGTGCTGACGGAACTCTCCCTCAAATCTCGGCTAGATCGGAGTTCGAGGGATGTCATCGAGCTGAACGTGTGCTGAACTCGGAGGTGACGTACGTTCGATACTTGATCGGTCGGATCGTGAAGACGTATGAATACATCAACCGCGGTGTGCTAATGCTTCCGCTTTCGGTCTACGAGGGTACATAGACACACTCTCCCCTCTCGTTGCTATGCATCACCATGATCCTGTGTGTGCGTAGGAAATTTTTTGAAATTACTACGTTCCCCAACAGTGGCATCCGAGCCAGGTTTTATGCGTTGATGTTATATGCACGAGTAGAACACAAGTGAGTTGTGGGCGATACAAGTCATACTGCTTACCAAAGATGTCATACTTTGGTTCGGCATTGTTGTTGGATGAAGCGGCCGGACCGACGTTATGCGTACGCTTACACGAGACTGGTTCTACCGACGTGCTTTGCATACAGTGGGCTGGCGGGTGTCGGTTTCTCAAATTTAGTTGAACGAGTGTGGCTACGCCTTCCTTGAGAAGGTTAAAACAGCACTAACTTGACGAACTATCGTTGTGGTTTTGATGCGTAGGTAAGAACGGTTCTTGCTCAGCCCGTAGCAGCCACGTAAAACTTGCAACAACAAAGTAGAGGACGTCTAACTTTCTTTTGCAGGGCGTGTTGTGATGTGATATGGTCAAGGCATGATGCTATATTTTATTGTATGAGATGATCATGTTTTGTAACCGAGTTATCGGCAACTGGCAGGAGCCATATGGTTGTCGCTTTATTGTATGCAATGCAACCGCCCTGTAATTGCTTTACTTTATCACTAAGCGGTAGCGATAGTCGTAGAAGCAATAGTTGGCGAGACGACAACGACGCTACGATGGAGATCAAGGTGTCGCGCTGGTGACAATGGTGACCATCATGGTGCTTCGGAGATGGAGATCACCAAGCTACAAGGGATGGAGATCACCAATCACTGCCACCAAGCTACAAGAGATGGAGATCACCAATCACCGCCACCAAGCTACAAGAGCTTCGTGATGAACTATAACATGCAAGGGATGGATAAGACCATTCCCGAGCTCTTCGCAATGCTAAAGGCTGCGGAGGTAGAAATCAAGAAAGAGCATCAAGTGTTGATGGTCAATAAGACCACCAGTTTCAAGAAAAATGGCAAAGGGAAGAAGAAGGGGAACTTCAAGAAGAACAGCAAACAAGTTGTTGCTCAGGAGAAGAAACCCAAGTCTGGACCTAAGCCTGAGACTGAGTGCTTCTACTGCAAGGAGACTGGTCACTAGAAGCGGAACTGCCCCAAGTATTTGGCGGATAAGAAGGATGGCAAGGTGAACAAAGGTATATGTGATATACATGTTATTGATGTGTACCTTACGAGAGCTCGTAGTAGCACTGGGTATTTTATACTGGTTACATTGCTAATATTTGCAACTCAAACAGGGACTACGGATTAGCGGACAGCGGCTAAGGACGAGGTGACGATGCGCGTGGGAAAGCGGTTCCAAAGTCGATGTGATCGCCGTCGACACGCTACCTCTACATCTACCTTCGGGATTAGTACTAGACCTAAATAATTGTTATTTGGTGCCAGCGTTGAGCATGAACATTATATCTGGATCTTATTTGATGCGAGACGGTTATTCATTTAAATCAGAGAATAATGGTTGTTCTATTTATATGAGTACTATATTTTATGGTCATGCACCCTTGAAGAGTGGTCTATTTTTGATGAATCTCGATAATAGTGATACACATATTCATAATGTTGAAGCCAAAAGATGCAGAGTTGATAATGATAGTGCAACTTATTTGTGGCACTGCCGTTTGGGTCATATTGGTGTAAAGCGCATGAAGAAACTCCATACTGATGGACTTTTGGAATCACTTAATTATGAATCACTTGGTACTTGCGAACCATGCCTCATGGGCAGATGACTAAAACGCTGTTCTCCGGAACTATGGAGCGAGCAACTCATTTATTGAAGATCATACATACTGATGTGTGTGGTCCAATGAATGTTGAGTCTCGCGGCAGGTATCGTTATTTTCTCACCTTCACAGATGATTTAAGCAGATATGGGTATATCTACTTAATGAAACATAAGTCTGAAACATTTGAAAAGTTCAAAGAATTTCAGAGTGAAGTTGAAAATCATCGTAACAAGAAAATAAAGTTTCTACGATCTGATCGTGGAGAAGAATATTTGAGTTACGAGTTTGGTCTACATTTGAAACAATGCGGAATAGTCTCACAGCTCACGCCACCCGGAACACCACAGCATAATGGTGTGTCCGAACGTCGTAATCGTGCTTTACTAGGTATGGTGCAATCTATGATGTCTCTTACTGATTTACCGCTATCGTTTTGGGGTTATGCTTTAGAGACGGCCGCATTCACGTTAAATAGGGCACCATCAAAATCCGTTGAGACGACGCCTTATGAATTGTGGTTTGGCAAGAAACCAAAGTTGTCATTTCTTAAAGTTTGGGGTTGCGATGCTTATGTGAAAAAGCTTCAACCTGATAAGCTTGAACCCAAGTCGGAGAAATGTGTCTTCATAGGATACCCAAAGGAAACTATTGGGTACACCTTCTATCACAGATCCGAAGGCAAGACATTCGTTGCTAAGAATGGATCCTTTCTGGAGAAGGAGTTTCTCTCGAAAGAAGTGAGTGGGAGGAAAGTAGAACTTGATGAGGTAATTGTACCTGCTCCCTTATTGGAAAGTAGTTCATCACAGAAACCGGTTCCTGTGACGTCTATACCAATTAATGAGGAAGTTAATAATGATGATCATGAAACTTCAGATCAAGTTGTTACTAAACCTCGTTGGTCAACCAGGGTAAGATCCGCACCAGAGTGGTACGGTAATCCTGTTCTGGAGGTTATGTTACTGGACCATGATGAACCTACGAACTATGAAGAAGCGATGGTGAGCCCAGATTCCGAAAAATGGCTTGAGGCCATGAAATCTGAGATGGGATCCATGTACGAGAACAAAGTGTGGACTTTCGTTGACTTGACCGATGATTGGCAGGCCATCAAGAATAAATGGATCTTCAAGAAGAAGACTGACGTTGACGGTAATTTTATTGTCTATAAAGCTCGACTTGTTGCAAAAGGTTTTTGACAAGTTCAAGGGGTTGACTACGATCAGACTTTCTCACCCGTAGCGATGCTTAAGTCTGTCTGAATCATGTTAGCAATTGCAACATTTTATGATTATGAAATTTGGCAAATGGATGTCAAAACTGCATTCTTGAACGGATTTCTGGAAGAAGAGTTGTATATGATGCAATCGGAAGGTTTTGTCAATCCAAAGGGAGCTAACAAAGTGTGCAAGCTCCAGCGATCCATTTATGGACTGGTGCAAGCCTCTCGGAGTTGGAATAAACGTTTTGATAGTGTGATCAAAGCATATTGTTTTATACAGACTTTTGGAGAAACCTGTATTTACAAGAAAGTGAGTGGGAGCTCTGTAGCATTTCTGATATTATATGTGGATGACATATTATTGATCGGAAATGATATAGAATTTCTGGATAGCATAAAGGGATATTTGAATAAGAGTTTTTCAATGAAGGACCTTGGTGAAGCTGCTTATATATTGGGCATCAAGATCTATAGAGATAGATCAAGACGCTTAATAGGACTTTCACAAAGCACATACCTTGACAAAGTTTTGAAGAAGTTCACAATGGATCAAGCAGAGAAAGGGTTCTTGCCTGTGTTACAAGGTGTGAAGTTGAGTAAGACTCAATGCCCGACCACTGCAGAAGATAGAGAGAAAACGAAAGATGTTCCCTATGCTTCAGCCATAGGCTCTATCATGTATGCAATGTTGTGTACCAGACCTGATGTGTGCCTTGCTATTAGTTTAGCAGGGAGGTACCAAAGTAATCCAGAGTGGATCATCGACAGCGGTCAAGAACATCCCGAAATACTTGAGAAGGACTAAGGATATGTTTCTCATTTATGGAGGTGACAAAGAGCTCGTCGTAAATAGTTACGTCGATGCAAGCTTTGACACTGATCCGGACGATTCTAAATCGCAAACCAGATACGTGTTTATATTAAACGGTGGAGCTGTTAGTTGGTGCAGTTCTAAACAAAGCGTCGTAGCGGGATCTACATGTGAAGCGGAGTACATAGCTGCTTCGGAAGCAGCAAATGAAGGAGTCTGGATGAAGGAGTTCATATCCGATCTAGGTGTCTGCTACCTCTTGAGCACTGCGTTGGATTTCCCTGAAGAGGAGAGGATGATGCAGCAAAGTAGCATAAGTATTTCCCTCAGTTTTTGAGAAAAAAGGTATCAATCCAAGAGGAGGCCACGACAAGTCCCTCGTACCTGCACAAAACAATAGCTCCTCGCAACCAACGCGATTAGGGGTTGTCAATCCTTCACGGTCACTTACGAGTGAGATCTGATAGAGATGATAAATAATATTTTGGAATTTTTATATAGAGATGCAAAGTGAAAAGTAAAGGCAAAGTAAAAACAAAGCAAGTATTAAAGTAATGGAGATTGATATGATGAGAATAGACCGGGGCCATAGGTTTCACTAGTGGCTTCTCTCAAGAACATAAGTATTCTACGGTGGGTGAACAAATTACTGTTGAGCAATTGATGAATTGAGCATAGTTATGAGTACATCTAGGTATGATCATGTATATAGGCATCACGTCCAAGACAAGTAGACCGAAACGATTCTCGCATCTACTACTATTATTCCACTCATCGACCGCTATCCAAAGATGCATCTAGAGTATTAAGTTAAAAAGAGTAACGCCTTAAGCAAGATGACATGATGTAGAGGGATAAATTCATGCAATATGATAAATACCCCATCTTGTTATCCTCGATGGCAACAATACAATATGTGCCTTGCAACCCTTTCTGTCACTGGGTAAGGACACCGCAAGATTGAACCCAAAGCTAAACACTTCTCCCATTGCAAGAACTACCAATCTAGTTGGCCAAACCAAATGGATAATTCAAAGAGACTTGCAAAGATAACCAATCATACATAAAAGAATTCAGAGAAGATTCAAATATTATTCATAGATAATCTGGATCATAAACCCACAATTGATCGGTCTCAACAAACACACAGCAAAAACAAGATTACATCGAATAGATCTCCACGAGAGAGGGGGAGAACATTGTATTGAGATCCAAAAAGAGAGAAGAAGCCATCTAGCTACTAGCTATGGACCCGAAGGTCTGAAGTAAACTACTCACACTTCATCAGAGGGGCTATGGTGATGATGTAGAACCCTCCGTGGTGGATGCCCCCTCGTGAGCTCCTAAGAGGCCCCAAGATGGGATCTCGTGGATACTGAGGAAGTTGCGGCGGTGGAATTAGGTTTTGGCTCCTGTTCGATCGTTTGGGGTGCGTGGTATATATAGGAGGAAGGAGTACATCGATGGAGCAACAGGGGCCCACGAGGCGGGGCGCGCCTAGGGGGCGCCCCACCTCGTGACCGCCTCTTTGTTCCTTGGAGTAGGGTCCAAGTCCCTGGATCACGTTCGGTGAGAAAATCATGTTCCCGAAGGTTTCATTCCGTTTGGACTCCGTTTGATATTCCGTTTCTTCGAAACACTGAAATAGGCAAAAAAAATAGCAATTCTGGGCTGGGCCTCCCGTTAATAGGTTAGTCCCAAAAATAATATAAAAGTGGAAAATAAAACCCAATATAGTCCAAAACAGTAGATAAAGTAGCATGGAGCAATCAAAAATTATAGATACGTTGGAGACGTATCAGGCATCCCCAAGCTTAATTCCTGCTCGTCCTCGAGTAGGTAAACGATAAAAAGAGAATTTTTGATGCGGAGTGATACTTTGGCATAATTTCAATGTAAATCTTCTTAACTGTGGTATGAATATTCAGATCCAAAAGATTCAAGACAAAAGTTCATATTGACATAAAAATAATAATACTTCAAGCATACTAACTAAGCAATTATGTCTTCTCAAAATAACATGGCCAAAGAAAGTTATCCCTACAAAATCATATAGTCTGGCTATGCTCCATCTTTCCCACAAAAAATATTTAAATCATGCACAACCCCGATGACAAGCCAAGCAATTGTTTCATACTTTAGCATTTTCAAAACTTTTTCAATCTTCACGCAATACATGAGCGTGAGCCATGGATATAGCACTATATGTGGAATAGGATGGTGGTTGTGGAGAAGACAAAAAGGGAGAAGATAGTCTCACATCAACTAGGCGTATCAACGGGCTATGAAGATGCCCATCAATAGATATCAATGTGAGTGAGTAGGGATTGCCATGCAACGGATGCACTAGAGCAATAAGTATATGAAAGCCCAACAAAAGAAACTAAGTGGGTGTGCATCCAACTCGCTTGCTCACGAAGACCTAGGGCATTTGAGGAAGCCCATCATTGGAATATACAAGCCAAGTTCTATAATGAAAAATTCCCACTAGTATATGAAATGACAAAATGAGAGACTCTCTATCATGAAGATCTTGGTGCTACTTTGAAGCACAAGTGTGGTAAAAGGATACTAGCATTGTCCCTTCTCTCTTTTTCTCTCATTTTTTTATTTGGGCCTTTTCTCTTTTTTTATGGCCTCTTTTTTTCTTTTTCTTTTTTTTCATCCGGAGTCTCATCCCGACTTGTGGGGGAATCATAGTCTCCATCATCCTTTCCTCACTTGGGACAATGCTCTAAAGAATGATGATCATCACACTTTTATTTTTCTTACAACTCAACAATTACAACTCGATTCATAGAACAAAGTATGACTCTATATGAATGCCTCCGTGATGTACGGGATATGCAATGAAACAAGAGTGACATGTATGAAAGAATTATGAAAGGTGGCTTTGCCACAAATATGATGTCAACTACATGATCATGCTAGCAATATGACAATAATGGAGCGTGTCATAATAAACGGAACGGTGGAAAGTTGCATGGCAATATATCTCGGAATGGCTATGGAAATGCCATGATAGGTAGGTATGGTGGCTGTTTTGAGGAAGATATACGGTGGGTGTATGATACCGGCGATAAGTGTGTGGTATTAGAGAGGCTAGCAATGGTGGAAGGATGGGAAAAAGTGTGTATAATCCATGGACTCAACATTAGTCATAAAGAACTCATATACTTAATGCAAAAATCTAGAAGTTATCAAAGCAAAGTATTACGCGCATGCTCCTAGGGGGATAGATTGGTAGGAAAAGACCATCGCTCGTCCCTGACCGCCACTCATAAGGAAGACTATCAATAAATAAATCATGCTCCGAGTTCATCACATAACGGTTCACCATACGTGCATGCTATGGGAATCACAAACTTCAACACAAGTACTCTTTAAATTCATAACTACTCAACTAGCATGACTCTAATATCACCATTTTCATATCTCAAAACAATTATCAAGCATCAATCTTTTCTTAGTATTCACCGCACTCAAAAGAAAGTTTCACATATCTTGAATACCAAGTATATTAATTTTAAGCAAATTAGCATGCTATTAACGACTCTCAAAATAATCTAAGTGAAGCATGAGAGATCAATAGTTTCTTTAAAACAAATCCACCACCAGGCTCTAAAAGATCTAAGTGAAGCACTAGAGCAAAAATCATCACGCTCAAAAGATATAAGTGAAGCACATAGAGTATTCTATCAAATTCCAATTCATGTATGGCTCTCTCAAAAGGTGTGTACAGCAAGGATGAGTGTGGTAAACTAACAAGCAAAGACGCAAATAATACAAGACGCTCCAAGCAAAACACATATCATGTGGTGAATAAAAATATAGCTCCAAGTAAATTACTGATGGAAGTAGACGAAAGAGGGGATGCCTTCCGGGGCATCCCCAAGCTTTGACTTTTTGGTGTCCTTGGATTATATTGGGGGTGCCATGAGCATCCCCAAGCTTAGTCTCTTGCCACTCCTTGTTCCATAATCCATCCAGTAGGAGGCCACGCACAAGTCCCTCGTACCTGCACAAAACAATAGCTCCTCGCAACCAACGCGATTAGGGGTTGTCAATCCCTTCACGGTCACTTACGAGAGTGAGATCTGATAGAGATGAGCATCCCCAAAACTTGAAAACTTCACAACACAAAACTCAATAGAAATCTCGTGAGCTCCGTTAGAGAAAGAAAACAAAAGACTACTTTAAGGTACTGTAATGAACTCATTATTTATTTATATTGGTGTTAAACCTACTGTATTCCAACTTCTCTATGGATTATAAACTATTTTACTAGACATAGATTCATCAAAATAAGCAAACAACACACGAAAAACAGAATCTGTCAAAAACAGAACAGTCTGTAGTAATCTGTAACTAACGCAAACTTCAGGAACTCCAAAACATCTACCAAAATTAGAAGACCTAGAAAATCTGTTTATTGATCAGAAGCAATTGGAATCAGTATTTTATCACGTTCTGGTGATTTTTAATAATTCGGGCACTCAGCGCAAAGTTTCTGGAAATTACAGCAAGATCAAATAACTATCATCCAAGAAGATCCAATAGGTCTAGCTTGGCACAAACACTAATTAAAACATAAAACCACATATAAACAGAGGCTAGATGGATTATTTATTTCTAAACAGAAGCAAAAACTAAAAAACTAAAAATAAAATTGGGTTGCCTCCCAACAAGCATTATCGTTTAACGCCCCTAGCTAGGCATAAAAGCAAGGATAGATCTAGGTATTGCCATCTTTGGTAATACCTTCTTTAGAATTTTCTTTCTTTCTAGTAATTATCAAATTTTTAGGCAAAAGATCGAAAAATTCATCCATAGCAAATGGTTCCTTAATGATGGCAAAAATATTGGGATGAACACTTATAGATTTAAGATCCGCAGTTTCCTTACTAGATGATTCACCCTTATTCTTAGGAACATAAATAAACTTAGTATTTTTAGTAGACGCACTTGGAGTGTTTTCAATAATTTCAAGTCTTTGCATAACATGCTCCAAAGTTAACATAGTTCCATTAACCAAAAGAGGTGGTGAGCCAAATAAATCTATTAAAGCATTATAAGAATCAAAAGTATGGCTACCCAAGAAATTCCCTCCGGTAATGGTATCAAGGATATATATATACCAAGGATTAGCACCTACGTAAAAATTATGAAGAATAACTGAAGTAGATTGCTTCCTGGTAGATCTATTTTGAGCATTGCAAATTCTATACCAAGCGTCTTTTAGATTTTCTCCCTCCCTTTGCTTAAAATTTAGAACTTCATTCTCGGGAGATAAAGGAGAAGATATGAGACTAGTCATGACAACAAGCAAGCAAACTAACACACGAGCAAACAAGCGGACGAGGAAAAGGCAAACGAGAAGGATAGGAGGAGATTGGGAAAGAGAGGGCGAATAAAACGGCAAGGGTGAAGTGGGGGAGAGGAAAACGAGAGGCAAATGGAAAATAATGTAATGCGGGAGATAGGGATTGTGATGGGTACTTGGTATGGTGCTTGACTTGCTCTTGCGTGAGCCTCCCCCGCAACGGTGCCAGAAATTCTTCTTGCTACCTCTTGAGCACTGCGTTGGATTTCCCCGAAGAGGAGAGGATGATGCAGCAAAGTAGCGTAAGTATTTCCCTCAGTTTTTGAGAACCAAGGTATCAATCCAGTAGGAGGCCACGCACAAGTCCCTTGTACCTGCACAAAACAATAGCTCCTCGCAACCAACGCGATTAGGGGTTGTCAATCCCTTCACGGTCACTTACGAGAGTGAGATCTGATAGAGATGATAAATAATACTTTCGGTATTTTTGATATAGAGATGCAAAGTGAAAAGTAAAAGGCAAAGTAAAAAAACAAAGAAAGTATTAAGGTAATGGAGATTGATATGATGAGAATAGACCCGGGGGCCATAGGTTTCACTAGTGGCTTCTCTCAAGAACATAAGTATTCTACGATGGGTGAACAAATTACTGTTGAGCAATTGACATAATCGAGCATAGTTATGAGTATATCTAGGTATGATCATGTATATAGGCATCACGTCCAAGACAAGTAGACCGAAACGATTCTGCATCTACTACTATTACTCCACTCATCGACCGCTATCCAGCATGCATCTAGAGTATTAAGTTAAAAACAGAGTAACGCCTTAAGCAAGATGACATGATGTAGAGGGATAAATTCATGAAATATGGTAAATACCCCATTTTGTTATCCTCGATGGCAACAATACAATACGTGCCTTGCAACCCTTTCTGTCACTGGGTAAGGACACCGCAAGATTGAACCCAAAGCTAAGCACTTCTCCCATTGCAAGAACTACCAATCTAGTTGGCCAAACCAAACGGATAATTTGAAGAGACTTGCAAAGATAACCAATCGTACATAAAAGAATTCAGAGAAGATTCAAATATTATTCATAGATAAACTGGATCATAAACCCACAATTCATCGGTCTCAACAAACACACCGCAAAAATAAGATTACATCGAATAGATCTCCACGAGAGAGGGGGGGAACATTGTATTGAGATCCAAAAAGAGAGAAGAAGCCATCTAGCTACTAGCTATGGACCCGAAGGTCTGAAGTAAACTACTCACACTTCATCGGAGGGGCTATGGTGATGATGTAGAAGCCCTCCGTGGTGGATGCCCCCTCCGGCGGAGCTCCGAAACAGGCCCCAAAATGGGATCTCGTGGATACAGGAAGTTGCGGTGGTGGAATTAGGTCTTTGGCTCCTGTTCTGATCGTTAGGGGGTACGTAGGTATATATAGGAGGAAGGAGTACGTCGGTGGAGCAACAGGGGGCCCACGAGGCAGGGGCGCGCCCTAGGGAGGGCGCGCCCCCCACCCTCGTGACCGCCTCTTTTTTTCCTTGAAGTAGGGTCCAAGTCCCCTGGATCACGTTCGATGAGAAAATCACGTTCCCGAAGGTTTCATTCCGTTTGGACTCCGTTTGATATTTCGTTTCTTCGAAACACTGAAATAGACAAAAACAACAATTCTGGTTTGGGCCTCCGGTTAATAGGTTAGTCCCAAAAATAATATAAAAGTGGAAAATAAAGCCCAATATAGTCCAAAACAGTAGATAAAGTAGCATGGAGCAATCAAAAATTATTGATACGTTGGAGACGTATCAGTGTTATACCTAGTGCATCGAGTCCAATGAAAATCTTTTGTGACAATACTGGTGCAATTGCTTTGGCAAAGGAATCCAGATTTCACAAGAGAACCAATCACATCAAGAGACGCTTCAACTCCTTCCGGGATCAAGTCCAGGTGGGAGACATGATCAGCACCAAGACTCCATGGGTGTTAGAATCATTACTGTGTAATCTAGATTATTGACTCTAGTGCAAATGGGAGACTGAAGGAAATATGCCCAAGAGGCAATAATAAAGTTATTATTTATTTCCTTATATCATGATAAATGTTTATTATTCATGCTAGAATTGTATTAGCCGGAAACGTAATACATGTGTGAATACATAGACAAACAGAGTGTCACTAGTATGCCTCTACTTGACTAGCTCGTTAATCAAAGATGGTTATGTTTCCTAGCCATAGACAAAGAGTTGTCATTTGATTAATGGGATCACATCATTAGGAGAATGATGTGATTGACTTGACCCATTCTGTTAGCTTAGCACTTGATCGTTTAGTATGTTGCTATTGCTTTCTTCATGACTTATACATGTTCCTGCGACTATGAGATTATGCAACTCCCATTTATCGGAGGAACACTTTGTGTGCTACCAAACGTCACAACATAACTGGGTGATTATAAAGGTGATCTACAGGTGTCTCCGAAAGGTACTTGTTGGGTTGGTGTATTTCGAGATTAGGATTTGTCACTCCGATTGTCGGAGAGGTATCTCTGGGCCCACTCGGTAATGCACATCACTTAAGCCTTGCAAGCATTGCAACTAATGAGTCAGTTGTGGGATGATGTATTATGGAATGAGTAAAGAGACTTGCCGGTAACGAGATTGAACTAGGTATTGAGATATCGACGATCGAATCTCGGGCAAGTAACATACCGATGACAAAGGGAACAATGTATGTTGTTATGCGATTTCACCGATAAAGATCTTCGTAGAATATGTGGGAGCCAATATGAGCATCCAGGTTCCGCTATTGGTTATTGACCGGAGACGTGTCTCGGTCATGTCTACATAGTTCTCGAACCCGTAGGGTCCGCACGCTTAAAGTTCGATGACGGTTATATTATGAGTTTATGTGTTTTGATGTACCGAAGGTTGTTCGGAGTCTCGGATGTGATCACGGACATGACGAGGAGTCTCGAAATGGTCGAGACATAAAGATCGATATATTGGACGACTTTGTTTGGACAACGGAAACGTTCCAGAAGGTTTTGGACATTTATCGGAGCACCGGGGGTTACCGGACCCCCGGAACTAATGGGCCTTGTTGGGACCTAGTGGAGAGAGAGGGGCCGGTTAGGGCAAGAGGCGCGCCCCCTCCCCTTGAGTCCGAATAGGACAAGGAAGGGGGGCGGCGCCCCCCTTGCCTTTCCCCTCTCCCACTCCTTCCTTCCCCCTCCTTCTTGGACTAGGAAAGGGAGGGGCAAACCTACTTGGAGTAGGTTTCCCCCTCCTAGGGTGCGCCACCCCCTTGGCCGGCCCTCTCCTCCTCCCCCCTTTATATACGGAGGAGGGGGCACCCCATAGACACAACAATTGATCTCTTGATCTCTTAGACGTGTGCGGTGCCCCCCTCCACCATAATCCACCTTGATAATATCGTAGCGGTGCTTAGGCGAAGCCCTGCGTCGGTAGAACATCATCATCGTCACCATGTCATCGTACTGACGGAACTCTCCCTCAAATCCCGACTGGATCGGAGTTCGAGGGACGTCATCGAGCTGAACGTGTGCTGAACTCGGAGGTGTTGTACGTTCGGTACTTGGTCGGTCGGATCGTGAAGACGTATGACTACATCAACCGCGTTGTGCTAACACTTCCTCTTTTGATCTACGAGGGTACGTGGACACACTCTCCCCTCTCGTTGCTATGCATCACCATGATCCTGTGTGTGCGTACGATTTTTTTTTGAAATTACTACGTTCCCCAACAATTCCCCACCAGGAGGGGGTGTGCATGTTCCACCGGTGACCTCTATCCAACCAGAGGCACCGGATAATCTGCTGGAGGCGCTACGAGGCGCCTCTATCATGGATGAACATCGTGTCCTAATGGACACAGTAATAAAGAAGGTTCAGTCCGTTAAAAGCGGACTGACTGAAGCCTGCACTAGCCTTCTAACGGGCTTTGAGGTAAGTAATGTGATTATGGGAAAAATATCACAGTATAGACAGTAGCCCCTGATGCTCTGTTTGGTGTTCGGGAAGAAAAGTCGAACAGAGGATCAAAAAATCGCAGGAGTCTAACATAAGTTGTCTATGTGAATAAGCAGGTATCACTGCAGGCTGCCACTGCTCATCCTGCGGAGGTTTCCGGACTAAAGCAGAAATTGGAGCGGGCCGAGAAGGAGCTCGACCGCGTGAAGAAGCAGTTGGAGGACAGCCGAGGTATGCGATAACCTGTGTGTACATTTCGAAAAGAAATGAATAGTCCGACTGGACTAAAGTGTCATAAACTTTATTAGGGGCCACGGCCGAGGTGGCAGCCCTGAAGAAGGCGCTAGCCGAGGCCGAGGATAAAGCGGCCAAAGAGCGTGTCTCACGCGAGAAACACGAGGCCCGGGTTGGCGAGGCGCAGCAACAGCTCCAGGGCGCGATAGAGAGATTTGAGGCCCTAGAGCGCGATTGTAAGGGGCAAGAGTCCGAATTGGTGAAGGCTCGCTAGAGCGCTCAAGATGCGCGAGCCGAAGCCTAGAGCGCCCTCCAGGAAATCGAGATGGCTAAGAGGATTGCGGCAGCTAAGTTCTTCACCATGCAGAGCAAGCGTGTAGAGGCAACGTCCCTTGTACTTATCCTGAATTTTGTTTTTTCAGGGGCATTTACAGGTCTGCCGCACAATGTGTCGGATGCGGCCGAGCATTATAGAGCCGAGGAAGGGATGTCTACAGAGAAGCTGTTCTGGTCCCAATATCTGGGATCCGAACATCCGGTGCCCTTCAAATACCAGTTGAAGCAGTTGGTCGAGCTGCACAGTTGGCGAGTTAGCCATGAAGGACTTTATAGTCCGCCGTGGCTCGCCGATCCTATACCGAGCAACTACTTCGGACTTGTGCAGCGGCTTGTGAGTGCCTGTCCGCGCTCGAAGCCGTGAAGCGGTCGGTTTGTATTGAAGGTGCGCCAGATGGTTTTTGCCCGCCAAGACGCATTAAGCCGGATGCCAAGAAGCTGATGATCGAGGACCGCGGAGGGCAAGGAGCATCGTCGACCAACACTATTTTGATGGTGTCTGGAGGGGTCCGTCTTTTGGCGAGCAATGTTCAAAGGATATTATATTCCCATAAGAACATGTGTACTATCTTGCCCTGTAATATGGAACAAAGATGTTATGTAGTATAATGTTTATGATTTTAAATTTTACCTCATGTGCGGCCGTTTATTAAATCTGAGGGATGACCAGTCGTCGGCTTCTGCCCCCACGTAGATAGTACGGGGGTGTTCGGGATAAATTTAAACACTCTTTACTCCACATTCTGGTCCTTAAAGGAGGTGTTTAGCGCAACGAACGAGGCAATCAGACTATGCGGCCTTTACCGCCCCCACTAAGCCATAGGAGTTTGACAATTAATAAAGTTGGCGAAGCCCCTGGTGTTCGGAAGGCCGAATTAGGGGCGCTATACACGCCTAATCGGAAGAACCGATTCTTCGCAGAAGCGGGAAAATCTCCAACGATTTAGAACCTCACGAACAATGACCGGCTCTCGCGCATCATGACGATCAGTTTTCGCTTTCTCTCGAGGTGCTCGTCCGGAAGAACCGGGACACAATCGCAGAGTTCTCCTTTACTACCCTAGCCGATATAGCGGGCGTAAGGTAGTAAGCACAGGAGCCGGGCAACCCAACTATTGACCAAAGACATGATTCGGAGCCGATGCATATAATGCTATAAGTTCGGGGTGCCGAACTATACTGTAAAAGTGTTCGGACTTTTATTGCCGTGATGCGGGGTGTTATTAAGCCCCTGGTGTATTAGTACGTACCATGGTGTACGTGTGCAATGAGTAATAAATATTGAGGTGAGGAAACGGGAAAAATGAAGTAATGGGCTGAAGCCACCATTTATTCACCGTTGTGGTGTAATCAGTACGTCAAGGCATACTTTGTACAAGTAATGTGATAAGCAAGGAAGGCTATTGAAAATGCCATAACCAAGGGTGAGCTGCGTGCGGGTATGTAAAACAAGTATAGAAATCATTTATTAGAAACCACACGGGGTTCCTTATGCACGAGCTCCTTGCCTCCTTGGTGTGTTCTCTGCAAGAGGTTGTCCGTATAGCCCTTGAAATGAGAGGAAGACCTATACTAAGAAAAAGCGTAAACGCAAATCCTGTGGTCTATCAAGTCGTATTGTGGATTGCGAGCGAGTTGTGCCTCCACAAGACCCCATGAGTGCGTAGTTTAAATGCGCCACAGTACTAATACCATTGCCTCGTCGGGGCTGGGACGGAGGCCGAATTTGCTAGACTGGCTCGTGACGAGCCGAGCTGTCCTTCTGCAATGTAGTCCAGACCCTCTTAATGATGTCTAGGGGCTCGGCAACCGGATTATAGTGTTGCTTGAGAAGGCCACTCTGTACTTCTGCTGCTAGGGCGGTGGTGCGTTCCTCTGTACGGAGGGAGCATTCCCTGTTTCCATTTACTGTGATGACTCCCCGTGAACCGGGCATTTTTAGCTTGAGATAAGCATAATGTGGCACCGCGTTGAATTTAGCGAATGCGGTTCATCCGAGCAGCACGTGATAGCCGCTGCGGAATGGGACGAAGATTAGTTCTTCACTTTGGAAGTTATCCGGGGAGCCGAATACTACCTCCAGCGTTATTGAGCTCGTACAACGGGCCTCTACGCCTGGTATGACTCCTTTAAAGGTAGTCTTCGTGGGCTTGACTCGTGAGGGGTCAATGCTCATTTTACGTACTGTATCCTGATAGAGCAGGTTGAGGCTGCTACCACCGTCCATTAGGACTTGAGTCAGGTGGAATCCGTCGATGATTGGGTCGAGGACCAGTGCGGCTGAACCGCCATGCCGGATGCTAATTGGATGGTCTCGGCGGTCGAATGTGATCGGGAATGATGACCATGGATTAAATTTCGGGGCGACGGGCTCTACCGCATAGACGTCCCTGAGTGTGTGCTTGCGCTCCCTTTTGGGAATATGTGTAGCATATATCATGTTTATCGTTTTGACTTGAGGGGGAAATTTCTTTTGCCCCCCGGTGTCCGGCTGTTGGGGCTCTTCGTCATCGTCCTCGCTCTGTGATTCCCCTTCTTTGTTTCTGCTATTTACCTTGCTGGCTTGTTTAAAGACCCGGCAATCTCTGTTAGTATGGTTGGCCGGTTTGTCTGGGGTGCCATGTATCTGGCAAGGACGGTCGAGTATGCGGTCCAAGCTGGATGGTTTTCCACTGCTCCTTTTATAGGGCTTCTTTCACTGTCCGGACTTGGAGCCACTGAATCCGGCATGAACTGTTGTGTCATCGGTGTTATCGCCATTGCTTCGGCGTTTGTTTCTGTTGCGCCGGAGCTTGCCGGTGCTATTTTTGGCCTCGGAGGGGCTTGTTTCGTTGGTTGTGTTTGTACTTTGAGCCAGCCAAATGTCCTCTCCCGCGCAAAAGCGGGTCATGAGTGCCGTGAGGGCTGCCATGGACTTCGGCTTTTCTTGGCCGAGGTGGCGTGCTAGCCATTCGTCACGTATGCTGTGTTTGAAGGATGCCAAGGCCTCGGCATCCGGACAGTCAACGATCTGGTTCTTTTCGGTTAGGAACCTAGTCCAGAATTTTCTGGCTGATTCTCCAGGTTGTTGAACTATGTGGCTTAGATCATCGGCGTCTCGGTGGCGGACATATGTTCCTTGGAAGTTGTCTAGGAAAGCTTCTTCCAAGTCTTCCCAATTGCCGATAGAATTTTCGGGCAGGCTGTTAAGCCGCGTCGAGCTGGCCCTTTGAGCTTGATCGGGAGGTATTTAATGGCGTGGAGGTCATCTCCTCGAGCCATGTGGATGTGGAGGATGAAATCCTCGATCAACACCGCGGATCGGTTGTGCCGTCAGATGATTCGATATTGACGGGCTTGAATCCCTCGGGAATTCGTGATCCAAGACTCGTCGTGAAGCGTAGAGGGTGTGCGGCACCTCTGTCGGGTCGCGCTGGGCGTAGCTCGATGGAGCCCGTCTCATGCATTCGCCCGGCGTGGTTAGGTTTTTCACGTCCGAATAGGTAGCCATCGTCGTGCCTTGAGGTACGCCCGCGATCCGTAGATCAATCTTGTATGTCCCGCTTATTGTCCATGGTCTACCAAGGTCGTGTGTGACCCGAACTCTTTCTTTATTTTTTCGGGTGGTGGGGCAGGCTGCTGCTCGGCCCGAGTTGCCACTTTATCTCGACAGCGGGGTGGCGGTCGGCCACCTGCCTCGACCACGCGGTGGTCGTTCCGCGTCTGCGAGGGAGATGTATGCTCGGTGCTTCCTCGTCGAATTGAGGTAGCAGATGCGTTCGGGTAGCTCTTAGTCGGGCGCTTGAGGCCATATTCTTCGCGGTCGGGACATCACCCATCCGTCTCTGAGCAGATCTTGTTTGGCTTGAAGCTGCTGATGTTTCTTTTTCAGGCTTCTTGCAGTGGCTATGATCTGAAGCTTAAAGCGCTCCTGCTCCACAGGGTCCTCCGGCACGATGAAGTCTTCGTTGCTGAGGCTTGTCTCTTCCTCGGAGGGTGGATGGTAACTATCATCCTCCGAGATATCTTCTGTGGCATGTTCATCAGGGTTGTCTTGCCTGTTGTCATGTTCCTCCTGTTCGGATGCCGCACCGACAGGGTCTTCGTTGTTTTCGGTGTCACCCAGAGTGCTATTTTCTCCGGTACCAGTGTTACCATCCTTTGAGCGACGAGGCTTAGAACGGCGTTTGGGGCGCCGACGCTTGAAATGTGTCTCAGAGGGTTTGTTCATATTCGGCTCTTCTTTGTCGTTGCCAGATCCTTTGGGTGTATCAACCATGTACACGTCGTACGAGGAGGTGGCCATCCAACGTCCAGTGAATGGCGGGTCTTGGCCTTGCTCATTTTCGGCATTGTCGTCCATACCTGTGATGTCTTCGGAGCCGTAGTCAAGCACGTCGGTTAAGTCGTTGACGGTGGCTATGAAGTGGGTGGCGGGTGGGAAGCAAAATTCCTCGTCGTCCGCCTCTAGCTCAAACCGAATATAGTTCGGTTGTGAGTCTTCCTCTAGGGTCAAGTTCTTCAAAGAATTTAGTACGTCACCCAAAGGCGAATGCTAGAAGATGTCTCCGGCGCTAAATTAGAAAATCGACAACCGATCCAGCTCGGTGTCCGCAGGTGTATCCAGTCCGGAACGTGTAGCCGGAGACGAGCCCGGAGTTTCGTTGACGCAAGCATTGCAGGATGTCGAGTCCGTGTGCGGCTCCAACACCGCGGACTTTATGGCCTCGGAGGGCGCAATCTGCTTTGGCTCTAAGGCCGTCGTAGCAACAGGATCCATCTCCTGGATGTGATCCGGTGACAGATTTAAGTCAAGTTCATCGGAGAGAGGGGGAGTGATCGTCGCGGTCTCAAATCCATCGAAGATCAAGTCTCCATGGATATCCGCGACGTAATTCAAGCTTCGAATCGACCGATGGCTGGGGAGAAGCTATCGACACTGCTCCAGCGGCCAAGCGAGTTGGCCCGCAAGACGGGTCACCGAACACAAAGATTTGTCCGGGGAAAAGATTTCTCCTCGAACGACGCCATTGCCGCGATTGAGGGCCATCCAGCCTTACGCCGACGCAAGCAAAGGAACTCTCAATGAAAGCACCAATGTCGGTGTCAAAACTGGCGGATCTCGGGTAGGGGGTCCCGAACTGTACGTCTAGGATCGGTGGTAACAGGAGACGGGGGACACAATGTTTACCCAGGTTCGGGCCCTCTCTATGGAGGTAATACCCTACTTCCTACTTGATTGATCTGGATGAATATGAGTGTTACAAGAGTTGATCTACCATGAGATCGTAATGGCTAAACCCTAGAAGTCTAGCCTATGAGTATATGGTCATGAATCTGTCCTATCCGGACTATGCTCTCTGGTTTATATAGACACCGGAGAGATCTAGGGTTACATGAGGTCGGTTACATAAGAGAAAATCTTCATAATTGGTCGCCTAGCTTGTCTTCCACGCCAAGTAGAGTCCAATCCGGACACGGGTATTGTCTTCAGCCTTCGTATCTTCACAGCCCATCAGTCCGGCCCATGGATAACAGGCCGGACGCCCGAGGACCCCTTAGTCCAGGACTCGCTCAATGGATGCTTCCTGCTTGATGCAGTGTCTAGTGATAGACTTTTTTTGCCAATTATCTGTTGCACCCGGGAGGCTACCGAAGATTAATAAGCTCGCGGTACTTAAGATGGATTTCAGAAGATTAAGTAGGCTGCATGTCTCACTTGGGTGGAGAATTGCAAGATTGATTGGCTGATTTTGCAAACTGATTGATGATGTGGCATAAAACTGATGTAGACATTGTGCATGGTGAGAGAATATGTAGAAGTGGGGAGCAACTTCTTAAGAATGTTAGATAGTGATTATTTGCTGCTAAAAAACAATTTTTAATGATTTGGCCCTCCCTAATCAGTTTTAATAGCACTTGGCCCCGGTGATACATTTTTTCTGCCTCCGCCACTGTACCAGCAATCTAATTATCCATGTCTACAACCAATTTTATAAAGTTCATTCTTCCACAATGCACCTTTATCCCCAAAAAGGTAAAAACGGTTGCAGAAGATTAAGTAAATGTATGATTTGGTTATAATGTAGTCGGATGTTTGAGGTACTATAAGTGATCAAGATGTGGTAACTCATATTACAAGGAGTGTACACAGTAAGAAAAGGTGTCCAAGAAAAAACAGTGTCACTTCTTATTCGGATTCAAAACGGGAATTCAAGCGCGTGGAAACAAAGTCCAATGACTTCCCAGGAAATCGGCACATCAGTATACAAAATAAATAGTCCAGATCCAGGAGTTGGTAGTTGGTACGTCGAACATGAAGATAGAAATGCGGTCGGCAGGCAAGAAATCATTTGCAGATCTTCGCCCCTCGTAGGAGTCATCAACATTTCGGAAGATCGGACGGCGGAGGCAACATCTTTTGATTGGGCAGGGGGCCGTCGTCCACCATCCACGCCATGGACAGTCCCCAGCTCAAGTGGACGTCGAAGTGGCAGTGCATAAGCCACACACCTGCACACATATGGATGGATGCGCATCGAATTAGTAAACATTGATCACTGCCGAGTAAACAGGAGTACAGGCAAGTCAAGCATGCCAACAAGTGTCGAATAAAGATTACCGGGGTTGTCGGCGAGGAACCGCACGGCGACCCAGCCGGCGGTGGGCACGCTGACGGTGTTCCGCTCGACGGGGTCGACGAGGTTGTACTTGGCCGGATCGTTGATGGGGTCGTAGTTGCCGAACCCTTGCCCGACCACGAAGAAGTTGAAGCCGTGCATGTGCAGGGGGTGGCTCTCGGCGCCCTGGATGGCGGTGCCCTGCATCACCAGCTCCACCGAGGAGTTGAACTTGAGCGGCACCACCCTCGTGCCGTGGGCGACGAACGTGTTGTTGGGCGGCGTGCCGGTGTAGTTGAACGGGTGCGGCGGCGTGGTCGGGAAGTTGGCCATGAGCACGCCGGCGTAGCGGCGCTGGTAGTGCGCCTCGAGGAGCGCGCTCCTGGGGCGGACGAAGGAGTTGTTGTTGATGGACGCGGCGAACTTGGTGCCGTTGGGGCCCTGGCACGTCTGGTTGGACGGGCAGGGGTCGGTGCCGAGGCCGACGGTGAACAGGACGTGCCGGTCCACGGCCTGCGGCACGCGCGCCGGGTACTGCGCGCTCGCGAGGCTCCGGAAGTTGCTCGTGAACCTGGCCACGGCGCTGGTGTCGTTGTACCGCGGCAGGGCCGGCAGGGGGAGGTTTCGGGCGGAGCTCGGCGGCGTCGGGGCGTCGTACTGGAGGACGGCCGCGGCGGTGGTGTTGTCGAACGTGCCCTGGGTGTTGGTGTACGGCGCGATGGCCATGGCGAACGCCTGGGACGAAGGGCTGGCGGACGTGGTGAGCAGCACGTTCATGGTCTGCCCCGGCGAGATGACGAGCGTGCTGACGGTGAAGGGCTTGACGTAGTTGGCGTCCGCCTCGACGACGGTGAGCGTGTGGTTGGCGATGCCGAAGAAGAGCTCGTCGTTGAGCGCCGAGTTGATGAGCCGGAGCATGTACGTCCTCCCGGGCCGCACCTTCAGCGTGTACGTGTCTGGCACGTGCAGTTCAGTTGCAGACATTTACATTCAGAAAATAAAGTTTTTTTTGGGGGGATTCAGAAAATAAGTAGACGAATTCTTTGTTAACTCGTGGGCTTGCAGGCCTGCCATGTTGATGGTTTGGGAGAGAAGTAAAAGTACCTTTGGATGAGCAGTTATAAGTTGGGCCTGGGAGCCCATTGAAAGTGTAGGCGTCGGAGACATTCGGGCCAGCGCCAGTCTGAAGGGCCTGGCTGATCACCGACTCCGTATCGGCCTTGAACCACTCGCCTGCCAACAACATCCATTCCAACGAGCAATTGAGCATCCCCTCAAAAGAAAAAAGATGTAAAAGATCCCGAACAAAGCACGCACGCACGTACCGAACATGATGGGCACCTCCTTGTAGGGGGCGGCGAACGGGTAGGGCACGCCGAGCTCGGGGAGGATGAGGAGAGGGCCGTAGAGGTGCACGCGGAGCCAGGAGAGGTGCGCGTGCCACCACAGCGTGCCGCGCTGCCCGGCGACGGTGAAGTCGTACACGTAGCTCTGCCCGGGCTGAACCGGGCACTGCGTGATGTACGCCGGCCCGTCCGCCCACCCGTTGCGCAGCTGCCGGAGCCCGTGCCTGCACACGAAAGACCGTTACTGAAACATCATCATCATAGATCATACAGCACCGTACATGCATACAGGTATCGATGTCGTTCCTCACCAGTGGAACGAGACGTTGCGACTCATGTGGTTGTGGACGGTGACCACGAGCCGGTCGCCCTCCCGCGCGTCCAGCCTCGGCCCCGGGAACTGCCCGTTCACCGTCGGGATGCTCTTGGTGCCGCACAGCCGCGTCACGCTCATCATCCCCACCTGAAGATGACACAACACGAACGGTAAGGCATATCGACGCATGCATCGTTCGGTCTTCAAAGAGGCGACGGACGTCGTGTGAGTGCTACATTGAACGTGTAGCGCCTGGTGACGCCGGCGGCGGCGAGGCCCGGCAATGCGAGGAGGACGGCGAACGCGAGGAGGGGGCATGCGGAGGCGGCGGCGTGTCGCCGGAGGCCGTGAGGAGCGCCCATTTTGTGTGGCTTGTTTGCACCTCGAAGCAAGTGAAGTGGTGCACTTACCGGGAAATGAGTACGGGGTCTATATAGGGCCATGATCGCTTCGTGCTCTGCATGGTAGGAGGTCACACCCGTGGTAGTGGTTGGCCGATCGAGTTGGTGCAGGTCCATAGCAAAACTTGGCACTGGGCCATTTTGCTCGCCCGTTGCACTCTTTTTTCTGGAATTAATTTCACTTTTACCCCTTAGTTTCACCTTTGTGCCTAATTTAGTAGATTGTTCACATTTTTATTCAATTTTAGTTAATTTGTGGCACTAACTACCCTTTAAAATAATAATTACCCATTATGGGTGCTTCGACCTACATTCCAATCTTAACTGATTACCCCTCCCCCCACCCCACCCACACACACACACACCCAAAAAATTACTGAGACACATAGGCTGGTTTTCGTTTTTTTTTTTTTTGCGAGGGAGAAGTCACTAGTCTCTCCCGAAAAGAACTGGCCGATGATCGGCCAAGAGAAGAAGATGATGTTGGGTTTATTACATAGACTTCCTCCCGAGTCAACAGAATCTTAAAATTGGAGCCGTTGATGCCCAAGCACCACCTGCTGAACAAAGATGCGACCAACTCCCCTCGCACCACCTGCTCAAGAAAGACGCGACCAACCCCCCCACCCCCCCGTCCTCCTCTCGCACCATCTGCTCAACAAAAGATGCGACTTCGCCCCTACACGCTCACGCCAAGACGCCAATTGTAGATGGAAACTCAACCTTATCCAACAAATCTCGTCGCTAGATTTGACTATGCACGTGTTGCTAGAGCCGGAGAAAAATATAGGGACCTTATTCGCACAATGAACACCACCACATGAAGGGCCGAAGCGATGGACAACAAAGACCTACATGTCCATCAAATATTGTCGAGAGATACAGTGTCTTAAGTGCCGCTGGAGTCGTAGAAGAAGCCATAGGTGCCACTATTAAGCATCGCCGCCGCCACCACCACCGGTAAGGCCAAAGCGTCGAACGACGAAGGCGTATCTAAAACCTCGAGACAGGGAAAAACTATATGGCTCCCGTCGGTAGATCAGAGTCTCGAGGCACTCCCCCAACAATGGAGTGGACAACAGGAGGACGAGGGCAGCGATCTACCAACACCGTAAGGGTGGCGGCGTGGAAACCCTAAATTGCCATTGTAGGGATGGCAGCTGTGTTGCTCCTTTAACTTCTGGACGTGGATCCATTTCTTGCGGTGGAAGCCCGTTAATTTCTATGTATTTCTATGGACACAAGATGAGCAGATTTTCTTGATCATGCAATTGTATCGTGCTCATAAATGCCCACAAATAAATGACTTTTTTTAAACGGAATAAATGACAATTTAGTGTCCCGTGAACAAAACATATCAGAACACGTCTGCATGAGTTATTGTTAAGAGGTGTTTTGTTCAGTTTTACCCAAAAAGGCTTTCGCCCCGTTTTATAAATAAAGCAATGACCAACAACATCCAGAAACAAACGCACACCACCATAACACACGCACACACTCAAGGCAGGATACATAGGCGCTGAGCGCAGCAACACGACCCCTAGCACTACTCGAGCACCCGGGACTCCACCAGTGAACACGCCACCATGAAGAGATGCAGCCGCATACGACGAACCGTGGGCTCCAAGATGGTGCCTTCAGGAAGGGTACGGCACGGAAGCGTCACCACCGCCTGATCGGAGGATCAAGGTTTCCCCCGGAGCCACACGACAGACAATGAGAGCCGCGACGACGCCTTCAAAAAGGGGACGAGCTACGCCGCCGCCGGTCTGTCCGAAGAAAGAGCAGGTTTTCACCCCGGCCAATACTCACTGCCATCGAACGCCGCACCCCGACAACCACGCCGCCCACACGGCCATGACCACCGGGCAGCACCAAGCGACGGGCTCTGCCAGTGAGCACCGCGCAACCACAACCAGGGCCGCCGCCCCAAAATCCAAGACCTAGGAACCACCACAACCGACACCCGCCGCTACCCCAACGGAAGAGACAAACGGATCCCGGGGCACACAAGACCATCGATTCATCCTACAGCTCCGGGCGCGATACTAGCATGGTCCTGCTGCCGGGCGCGAGACGAGCTCGGTCCTGATGCCGAGCGCGAGACGGGCTCGATCCTGCTGCCGGGCGCGAGACGAGGAGGTCCTGCTGCCGGGGCGAGACAAGCACAGTCCTGCAGCCCGAGCACGGGACTAGCGATGGGTCGCAGCAGGGAGAGGGTCATCCCACCGACGAAGATTGCGCCCGGGCATCGAGAAGAGGGGTCGAAGCTCTTCACAGGCCGCTCACCAACGGGCCGACGCCGAAGAAGTCTGGCCGCCGCCGTGAGACGATCCTGACCACCGCCATGAGACACCACAACGCTGTGGTAGCCCACATCCCCGCCGAGCACAGCCCGCGGCACCTGCCATCGCCGGATCGGCCGGGGGCCGGCGGGTCCACCACCACCAGGGAGCGCTGCAGCAGGGGCAGCCACCGGAGCAGGCCACCACCTGCGGCAAGCCGGGGCCCCGCCACCACAAGGGCCCAGAGCACCTGAGCCGCCGCCGCGACGGATCTGGGCCGAGCCCACACGCCGCCGCCGCCGGGATCAGGGCACGCCCCCAGCCCGACCCAGCCACCAGCGCCGCCGCCAAAGAAGCCACGCCCGTCGCGGGCACGCGCCTGGGCCAGCGCCAGCGCCGCCGCCAACAAGGATGGCTCGCGCCATCCATCCAACCATGGGAGGAAGAGGCCTCGCCGCGCCCGATCTGGCGAAGCTTTGCCACAAAGACCTGGGCGGCGGAGGGAGGGAGAACGAGGAGGGGCTACCCATGGTGGTTTTCCCCCCTCCCCCAAGCTTCCATGGGAGCGGCCAGGGAGGAGGAGGAGAGGGTTCTTTGTTCAGTTTTATCTTGCATACATATGAATAGTTCGCAAAAAAAAGTATTGTTATAAGACTGGGGTGATGTTTACATTTGTTAGTTGAAGAGGTGAAATATCACTTCCTAATTTGCACACGCGAGCCCCCGTAAAAATGATTTTGCACACGCGAAAGTTTGCTTTAAGAGGCATACTCTGTCTGCTTGCAAAAAACTCCAATCGACATCTTTCTTGTCTTATATCAACTTCCACAGTTTACCTTGCATGTGCCTTTATTTGTGAATCTTTGAAGCCAACCATCAGGTCAATTCTATGGAGACGCACTTTTCCTCACATTTTTCCACAGGATTTGAGTTCGAGATACTGCTGTCGGAGCATAAACATGGGCGACAGGGGCGCAACGTTCCTAATAACAGCTACGTGGTTGTTGAGGTGGAGCAGACTCTGGCCCTTCTTTTCTTCTCCATATCTTCTCTGCTTTTCTAAAGACCCTCATTTTATATTCTACTCAATCATCTACTTCCAAACAATTCAAAATCTACTTCCTCCGTTTCTAAATATAAGTCTTTTTAGATATTTCACTATAGGCTACATACGAAGCAAAATGAATGTCTACACTTTAAAACATGTCTATATACATAGTTTGTAGTGGAATCCCTACAAAAATTATATTTAGAAACAGAAAGAGTAGTTAGAAAACCCTCATTTCATTCCGCAGATGGTGTTAGAGTGGCATGCTCGTGCCATCTTAATGTGAATGTGATCATCTTGTACTGGTACGATATTTCAGCTGGGGCCCTTGTAAAAGTAATGGATGCAAATTGTGTTTGTCTTGGTAACCAAGGGAAGCCTATCAAGATAAGAGCATTTAAATACGCAGCTACGCAGATGATACAGTCGAACAAACCTGAATAATCGATTTTCTTAGACAGAACAAACATCAAAGCAACTCATGCTTACAGTCCAAGAAATGAAATACCAAGGCACGGAATGTGTAGTGTGTAAACACAATGTGGCCACCAGATTCTGATGTAACTGAGCGTGTGCAACGTAAGCTTGCACTTTTTATCTTCACAGATTGCAGTGGCTAAAACATGAGTGCAGTAGGACTAAGACATCGGGACATTGTTGTATGTTCGCACTCACTATCCGGGGAAGCCGTGAGAGCAACTACACCCGGACGCCCCAAACCGACTTCAAACGTCCGGACAGCCTACCCGGTCACTAACTGGTCATGATTTTTCAAACCGGACAAACGTGTTAAACGGTCCCCAAACGTCCAGGCTGACCGGCACCCCTCATATCTAGCCCAAATATGTTGGGGAACGTAGTAATTTCAAAAAAATTCTACGCACACGCAAGATCATGGTGATGCATAGCAACGGGAGGGGAGACTGTTGTCCACGTACCCTCGTAGACCGAAAGCGGAAGCGTTAGCACAATGCGGTTGATGTAGTCATAGGTCTTCACGGCCCGACCGATCAAGCACCGAAACTACGGCACCTCCGAGTTCTTGCACACGTTCAGCTCGATGACGTTCCCCGGACTCTGATCCGGCAAAGTGTCGGGGAAGAGTTCAGTCAGCACGACGGCGTGGTGATGATCTTGATGTTCTACCGTCGCAGGGCTTCGCCTAAGCACTTCTACAATATTATCGAGGAGAATTATGATGAAGGGGGGGTACCGCACACGGCTAAGAGATCTCAAGGATCAATTGTTGTGTCTTTGGGGTGCCCCCTGCCCCCGTATATAAAGGAGCAAGGGGGAAGCCGGCCGGCCCTCTATGGCGCGCCCCCCAAGAGGGGAATCCTACTAGGACTCCAACTCCTAGTAGGTTTCCACCTAAAGGGAGAGAGGGGGAAGGAAGGAGAGGGAGAGGGTGAAGGAAAGGGCGCCCCCCCCTCTCCTAGTCCACCCGACCAGGGGGGGCGCCTGCCTGCCCCGCCGCCTCTCTCTCTCTCCACTAAGGCCCATCGAGGCCCATTAGTTCCCCGGGGTTCCGATAACCTCCCAAGACTCGGTTTATCCAAACTTCTCCGAACACTTCGGTGTCCGAATATAGTCGTCCAATATATCAATATTCATGTCTCGACCATTTCGAGACTCCTCGTCATGTCCGTAATCACATATGGGACTCTGAACAAACTTCGGTACATCAAAACTCATAAACTCATAATATAACCGTCATCGAAACCTTAAGCGTGCGGACCCTACGGGTTCGAGAACTATGTAGACATGACCGAGAACCATTCCGGGTCAATAACCAATAGCGGAACCTGGATGCTCATATTGGCTCCTACATATTCTACGAAGATCTTTATCGGTCAAACCGCATAACAACATACGTTGTTCCCTTTGTATTCGGTATGTTACTTGCCCGAGATTCGATCGTCGGTATCTCAATACCTAGTTCAATCTCGTTACCGGCAAGTCTCTTTACTCGTTACGTAATGCATCATTCCGTAACCAACTCATTAGCTACATTGCTTGCAGGGCTTATAGTGATGTGCATTACCGAGAGGGCCCAGAGATACCTCTCCGACAATCGGAGTGACAAAACCTAATCTCGAAATACGCCAACTCAACATGTACCTTTGGAGACACCTATAGAGCTCCTTTATAATCACCCAGTTACGTTGTGACGTTTGGTAGCACACAAAGTGTTCCTCCGGTAAACGGGAATTGCATAATCTCATAGTTATAGGAACTTGTATAAGTCATGAAGAAAGCAATAGCAACATACTAAAACGATCAAGTGCTAAGCTAACGGAATGGGTCAAGTCAATCACATCATTCTCCTAATGAAGTGATCTCATTAATCAAATGACAACACATGTCTATGGTTAGGAAACATAACCATCTTTGATTAATGAGCTAGTCAAGTAGAGGCATACTAGTGACTTTAAGTTTGTCTATGTATTCACACATGTATCATGTTTCCGGTTAATACAATTCTAGCATGAATAATAAAAATTTATCATGATATGAGGAAATGAATAATAACTTTATTATTGCCTCTAGGGCATATTCCTTCAGTCTCCCACTTGCACTAGAGTCAATAATCTAGATTACACAGTAATGATTCTAACACCCATGGAGTCTTGGTGCTGATCATGTTTTGCTCGTGGAAGAGGCTTAGTCATCGGGTCTGCAACATTCAGATCCGTATGTATCTTGCAAATCTCTATGTCTCCCACCTGGACTTGGTCCCCGATGGAATTGAAGCGTCTCTTGATGTGCTTGGTCCTTTTGTGAAATCTGGATTCCTTTGCCAAGGCAATTGCACCAGTATTGTCACAGAAGATCTTCATTGGTCCCGATGCACTAGGTATGACACCTAGATCGGAAATGAACTCTTTCATCCAGACACCTTCATTTGCTGCTTCCGAAGCAACTATGTACTCCGGTTCGCATGTAGATCCTGCCATGACGCTTTGTTTAGAACTGCACCAACTGACAGCTCCACCATTCAATATAAACACGTATCCGGTTTGCGATTTAGAATCGTCCGGATCAGTGTCAAAGCTTGCATCGACGTAACCATTTACGACTAGCTCTTTGTCACCTTCATAAACGAGAAACATATCCTTAGTCCTTTTCAGGTATTTCAGGATATTCTTGACCGCTGTCCAGTGATCCACTCCTGGATTACTTTGGTACCTCCCTGCCAAACTTATTGCTAAGCATACGTCAGGTCTGGTACACAGCATTGCATACATGATAGAGCCTATGACTGAAGCATAGGGAATATCTTTCATTTTCTCTCTATCTTCGGCTGTGGTCGGGCATTGAGTTTGACTCAACTTCACACCTTGTAATACAGGCAAGAACCCTTTCTTTGCTGATTCATTTTGAACTTTTTCAAAACTTTATCAAGGTATGTGCTTTGTGAAAGTCTAATTAAGCGTCTTGATCTATCTCTATAGATCTTGATGCCTAATATGTAAGCAGCTTCACCGAGATCTTTCATTGAAAAACTTTTATTCAAGTATCCCTTTATGCTATCCAGAAATTCTATATCATTTCCATTTAATAATATGTCATCTACATATAATATCAAAAATGCTACAGAGCTCCCACTCACTTTCTTATAAATACAGGCTTCTCCAAAAGTCTGTATAAAACCATATGCTTTGATCACACTATCAAAGCGTTTATTCCAACTCCGAGAGGCTTGCACCAGTCCATAAATGGATCGCTGGAGCTTGCACACTTTGTTAGCACCTTTTGGATCGACAAAACCTTCCGGTTGCATTATATACAACTCTTCTTCCGGAAATCCATTCAGGAATGCAGTTTTGACATCCATTTGCCATATTTCATAATCATAAAATGCGGCAATTGCTAACATGAATCGGACAGACTTAAGCATCGCTACGGGTGAGAAAGTCTCATCATAGTCAACCCCTTGAACTTGTCGAAAAACTTTCGCAACAAGTCGAGCTTTGTAGACAGTTACATTACCATCAGCGTCAGTCTTCTTCTTGAAGATCCATTTATTCTCAATGGCTTGCCGATCATCGGGCAAGTCAACCAAAGTCCATACTTTGTTCTCATAAATGGATCCCATCTCAGATTTCATGGCCTCAAGCCATTTTGCGGAATCTGGGCTCATCATCGCTTCTCATAGTTCGTAGGTTCGCCATGGTCAAGTAACATGACTTCCAGAATAGGATTACCGTACCACTCTGGGGCGGATCTCACTCTGGTTGACCTACGAAGTTCGGTAGTAACTTGATCTGAAGTTTCATGATCATTATCATTACCTTCCTCACTGATTGGTGTAGTCGTCACAGGAACCGGTTCTTGTGATGAACTACTTTCCAATAAGGGAGTAGGTATAGTTACCTCATCAAGTTCTACTTTCCTCCCACTCACTTCTTTCGAGAGAAACTCCTTCTCTAGAAAGAATCTGAATTTAGCAACAAAAATCTTGCCCTCAGGTCTGTGATAGAAGGTGTACCCAATAGTCTCTTTTGGGTATCCTATGAAGATACATTTCTCGGATTTGGGTTCGAGCTTATCTGGTTGAAGTTTCTTCACATAAGCATCGCAACCCCAAACTTTAAGAAACGACAACTTTGGTTTCTTGCCAAACCACAGTTCATAAGGCGCCGTCTCAACGGATTTTGATGGTGCCCTATTTAATGTGAATGCAGCCGTCTCTAAAGCATAACCCCAAAATGATAGTGGTAAATCAGTAAGAGACATCATAGATCGCACCATATCTAGTAAAGTACGATTACGACGTTCGGACACACCATTATGATGTGGTGTTCCGGGTGGCGTGAGTTGTGAAACTATTCCGCATTGTTTCAAATGTAGACCAAACTCGTAACTCAAATATTCTCCTCCACGATCAGATCGTAGAAATTTTATTTTCTTGTTACGATGATTTTCAACTTCACTCTGAAATTCTTTGAACTTTTCAAAAGTTTCAGACTTATGTTTCATCAAGTAGATATACCCATGTCTGCTTAAATCATCTGTGAAGGTGAGAAAATAACGATATCCGCCACGAGCCTCAACATTCATCGGACCACATACATCTGTATGTATGATTTCCAACAAATCTGTTGCTCTCTTCATAGTTCCGGAGAACGGTGTTTTAGTCATCTTGCCCATGAGGCACGGTTCGCAAGTTGTAACGCCCCGGATTCGATGCGCCAGGTGTCCGTCAGTTATTCGCCGTCATTGCCATGTCATGTGCTTGCGTGTTGCACTTTGCCATGTCATCATCTGCTTTTCATATCATGTCGTCATGTGCATCGCATTTGCATACATGTTCGTCTCATGCATCCGAGCATTTTCCCCGTTGTCCGTTTTCCAATCCGGCACTCCTATGTCACCCGGCGCCCCCTCTTGTCTCTTTTCATGTGCGGGTGTTAAATGGTCTCGGAATGGACCGAGGTTTATCAAGCCGCCTTGGTATAGCACCGGCAGACCGCCTGTCAAGTTTCGGGTCATTTGGAGGTCGTTTGATACCCCATCGGTTAACCGGGTAACCGCGAAAGCCTCCTTCTCTTTGCAGCCCAACACCCCTCCAAAGTGGCCCAAAACCCAGCAAACTCCCCTCCATTCTCTCTGTCGTTCGATCACGATCGTGTGGGCGAAAACCGCTCCTCATTTGGACTCTCCTAGCTCCCTCTACCTATTTAAACACCCCTCCCCCGAAATCCGCGGATCAAATCCCCCCGAAACCCTAGCCCCGCTCCTCTCGCCCGCCGGACACATCCGGACCGGGCGGACATGCCCGCTGCCGCCCGCCAACCAGCGCCGCCACTTGTCCATCGCCGCCGTCCCGCGCCGCCCGGCCGCCTGAGCCCATCCGGGCCAGCGGGCCAGATCCATGGCCGCTCGGCCCGTCCGCCGCTGCCGTGACCATGCTGGCGCGCCCACCGCTGCCGCCTCTTCGCCGGACGTCGCCCGCCGCCCGTCGCCGGCCCTCGCCGTCACATACCATCGCTTCGCTTCATGGTGCTCTCGCGCGCCGAGCCATGGATCCGCCCGCACGGCGCCACCCCGCGCCCGCTCGGCTGCCGCCCTCCGCCGGCCTTCTCCGCCGCCCGCGATCAAGGCCTCCAAGGCCGGCTGCCGCTTCACCGCCCTCCGCCGCCGTCGCCCGCTGATCCGGTCGGGCGGACCGGATCCGGCCGTCCCCGACCTCCCCGAAACCGTCCCGCGTCCCCACCGGCCTCCTCCTCGCCGGATCCGGCCTTCCCCGCCTCGGATTCGTCTTCTTCAGCCGCCCCTGAGCCCACTCCGGCGAACCTCGAAATCCGTGCAGATCTGAGGTTGACTTTCCCCCCTCTGTTTTTCTCCAAGTCCAAAATATTTGCATATGCTGATGCTATGTTTGACCTGCCATAACTCTGTGCATACTGCTCCATTTTGTGCGTGTAGTATGTCAAATTGTTCGTCTCGACGAGTACTTTATTTCATTCCATTGCATCATGTTCATTTGAGTCCATCTTGATGCCTGAATCATCGTTGCAAGAGTGCATGTTGCTGTTAATCTGCTGAAACTGTTATAACATGCTCATTTGTCATTTTTGCCATGTTTGATGTGTGCATCCTATGAGGTTGATGTCTACATGTGTGGTGATCTATGTCATGCCATCTTTACAGGGGTGATATCCATGTATTTTTGTGATTCCTGTAGTGAGTGCATCATGCTTGTTAAGTAGGGTACTTCTTTGTGCTTTGTTTTGCATGTCTGAATCGCTATATCATGATGCTATGTTAACTTTCTTTGCTACAAGTCATTCTTTGCATAATCTGGAGATGTTCACTAAGGGTGTTTTGTTATACATGTCATGCTATATCCATCCATGCCCATGCTTGCATTTATAGACTACTGTAACTTGTTGTTATCTTGCTCCAAAGTTGCTAAGTAATGTTGCTGTCAGCCTGTTAACATTAAGTTCAATGTTTCCATGATTGTTGTTGGTGATCCATGCACTCTATGAACTTTCTCTTGCCATGCTTAGCTTCATAAATATGTCTTCTTACTGTGAGTTTCCTTTCCATGCCATGTATTGCTCTGTGGTGAGTGGTTCAAGCTCACCAACATGCCTACTTATCGTTGTTCCTGCCATGTATGAATATGTAATATAACTTGCCATGTTTACATGGGTGCCATCATATTTTCTAATCCTTTGTGGCTCATGGTCAGTAAGGGACTCTTGTTCTATGCATTTATTAGTATCATTCCATGCCTTTGTTTGCCATGATAAGTTCCTGTAACATGTTGTTTGATAGCTCTAAACATTACAACCTGATGTTATTTCTGCTAAAGTCTGAAACTGTTAGTATTTGCAATCTTGCCATGTCATTTTGAGCATGTTCTAGTGATTTATGGAGATAGCTCAGTGTTCATGTTTTATTATGCTTTACCTGTACATCATGCCCATGCCTTTTGTTATTACGTTGAGATGCTGTAGCATAGTGTTTTGGTGCTTGCCATATGCCTAGTTGCTGTTTTGGACAGCTTATCATTTAAACTTGTGTTGTGTGTATGTGTTGAACCGTTGCTCCGTTTTGAGTGTGCTCTATATAAAACTTGCTTAGAATTGCATGTAGCTTCATATTATCATGTTGCATCCTTGTTTTGAGGTGTTTTCTTGATGTTTGAATGCATTTCGCATCAATGCCATGTTTGACTTGTTTCGCTCATATCTTCTAGGCCGTAGCTCCGAATCAAATGAACTTTATATGTAACTTGACTAGAATTTCGTGTAGATCATCGTGGTGCATCTTAACTTGCTGTTTAACAAATTGAACATAAAGTATTCAGATCTGGACCAATTTCGAAATTTGCATATGAGGACTTACCGGAATTGTTATATGTTGTTTCCGGCCTCATTTAAACTTGCTTTGATGTGTTGGTCTTGTATGCATCATCTTTTGCCATGAGTAGCTTCATGTAGCCTTGTCATGCATCATGCTTGTTGTGCATCATGCCTTGTTCATGTGTGGTGTGTTTACCATGTTGTGTGCTTCTTCTTGTTAGTTCCTGTTTCGTTGCGATCGTGAGGATTTGTTCGTCTACGCTTGGTTCGTCTTCGTGGCTTCATCTTCTTCATGGACTCGTTCTTCTTCCTAGCGGGATTTCAGGAAAGATGACCGTCACCTTGGATCTCATTACTATCATTGCTATGCTAGTTGCTTCGTTCTATCGCCATGCTGCGTTACCTATCACTTGCTTATCAAGCCTCCCAAATTGCCATGAACCTCTAACCTTTGTCACCCTTCCTAGCAAACCGTTGTGTGGCTATGTTATCGCTTTTGCACAGCCCCTCTTATAGCGTTGCTAGTTGCAGGTGAAGATGAAGATTGCTCCATGTTGGATTATGTTTATGTTGGGATATCACGGTATCTCTTATATTATTAATGCATCTATATACTTGGTAAAGGGTGGAAGGCTCGGCCTTATGCCTGGTGTTTTGTTCCACTCTTGCCGCCCTAGTTTCTGTCATATCGGTATTATGTTCCCGGATTTTGCGTCCCTAACGCGGTTGGGTGGTTTATGGGACCCCCTTGACAGTTCGCTTTGAATAAGACTCCTCCAGCAAGGCCCAACCTTGCTTTTACCATTTGCCTCACCACCACCTACTTTTCCCTTGGGAGTCGCTCTCTCGAGGGTCATCTTTATTTAGCCCCCCCCCCCGGGCCAGTGCTTCTCTAAGTGCTGGTCCGAACCGAGCTGATCATGGGGCCACCTTGAGGCAACTTTGAGGGCTGGTTTTACTCGTAGCTAGTCTCATCCGTGTTGCCACGAGAACGAGATATGTGCAGCTCCTATCGGGATTGTCGGCGATCGGGCGGTCTTGCTGGTCTTGTTTTATTGTTGTCGAAATGTCTTGTAGCCGGATTTCGAGACTGATCTGGTCTTCCCGGGAGAAGGAATATCCTTCGTTGATCGCGAGAGCTTATCATGGGCTAAGTTGGGACACCCTTCGTGGTATAAACTTTCGAGAGCCGTGCCAGCGGTTATGTGGCGATGGGAATTTGTTAATATCCGGTTGTAGTAAACTTGAAGCAAACTCTTCTAAAATACACCAACCGTATGCGTAACGTGAGTGTCTCTTTTCGGGTTAATCGAGAGGAGAACACGGTTTCTGGGTTATGTTTGACGTAAGTAGGAGTTCAGGATCACTTCTTGATCATTGCTAGCTTCACGACCGTTCCGCTTGCTCTCTTCTCGCTCTTATTTGCGTTGGTTAGCCACCATATATGCTTAGTCGCTGCTGCAACCTCACCACTTTACCCCTTCCTTTCTCATTAAGCTTTGCTAATCTTGATACCCATGGTAATGGGATTGCTGAGTCCTCGTGGCTCACAGATTACTACAACAACAGTTGCAGGTACAGATTATGCGATGATCATGACGCGAGAGCGATGTTTGCTTGTGTTGGAGTTCTTCTTCTTCTTCGTCGATCAAGGGATAGGTTCCAGGTCGGCAGCCTGGGCTAGCAGGGTGGATATTGTTTGAGTTTCTGTTTATGATTCATCCGTAGTCGGATGTTGATCTTGTATGTTTTATTGTTGTATTCATGTGACATTGTATGTATTAAATGTATCCCCACTATTATGTAATGTTGATGTAATGATATCCACCTTGCAAAAGCGTCTTCAAGATGCGCTTCTATCCTTGGTGGGACCTTCGAGTTCCTTTAGGATAGGGTCGCATCTTGGGCGTGACAAGTTGGTATCAGAGCCTCGACCGACCTTAGGAGCCCCCTTGATTGATCGTGTAGTTTGGCCGTTCTTGAGTCTAGAAGAAAACTGATTTCTGAGTCTAGTTATATCGGAGAGTAGGAATTCTTTTTACTCCTCTGCCCCTTCGTCGCTCTGGTAAGGAATCTTGATGTAGGTGTTTTGAACTACTCCTCTTCCCCTTCAAATTTTTCTTTAGGATCACGTGGTTAGTTTTTCGTTCGTTGGGTCTCAGCTCTTTTTGTCCGGTGCATTTCTCGTCAAGTTGACTTGAGCCTCTTCATCTTTGCCAAGTTCAATCCTCAGTTGTTTTCTTTCCCACCCGCCCACCCTTCTTCTTCTCGGAACCGGAGTCCGTAATCGAGTATCCATCCTACTCGTGTGAAGCCTTTGTTTTTTTTCAACCGGTGTTTTCTCTTCAAGATATTCGTCGGTTTCCCCTTCCAAGTTGCCTTTGTTTTCCCGCCCTCCCACCCTCTTCTTCCCGGAGCCTAAGTTTTCTTTCAAGCATCAATTTCACTCGTGCGTAGCCTCTTCAGTCTTCCCTCAATTATTTCAACTGGTGAATTCTCGTCTCGGTGGACATTCTTCATCTCTTTATCTCTCCGGTGGATTCAATTTCATTTTTTGGTAGTGATTATATTCTTTCTCTCGGCTCAAGTGTTTTCCTTGCTCGTTCTTCTCTTGCCAGTTTATCCTTCCGGAGTGCTCAAGACATCTCAGGAGATTCGTCTGTGTTCTAATTAATTCGAGGTTGTCACCTCATCCAAATATTTCAATTGTTCCGGTGCATCATCTATCTGCTCAACAATCCTTTCCAACGGTGTTTTTCTTTTTAGTGGGCCCTAACCCACATGTCTTTCCCAGGATCTTACCTGACTCTTTTAATTTCCTCGGAGCTATTCCCAATTCTTTTCAAGTGTGACGTAAGAATGGATTCCATCAGTCACATGCCTTTTCCAAGATAAATTTCAAATCATTTCATTGTTGGCTCAACCTCTCTGTTTTTCTTTCTTCCGGAGTATCTCATTAATTTTGGTGGTGTTTCTCCTCATCATTTGAAGATTGAAGAGAATTTTTCCTCTAAATCTTGCCCGTTCTCCGAAGATTCGTGGTTCTAGCTTCATGCTATCCTCTCGAATTATTCCGTTTGTCGATATTCTTTCTTACCCATCCGGAGTATGTCAGAGTTGTTTTTCCATTTCTTTTCACCGAGGCCATCATTCCAGCTTATCGTTCTCTATTTATCCGGTGCCTCGTTCAAGTGTTCTTTAATCAGCTCATGATCTCTTTGTTCTTTTGCATCTAAATCCCTCTAGCTTATTGGTTCTTCTAATTCTTCCGGTGATTCATTCTCTTTCATCACCATTTCCAAATTCTTACGGTGGTTCGTTCAAGATTATTTTCTTTGTTTATCATATTAATCCATTCGTTCTTTTCAACCTACCGGTGATTCATGAAGTCCTTCTCAAGTTTGCGATATGTCACTTCTCAATTCTTTTTCAAGAAGAATAAGTAGTTTGCAAAATCCATTATTTGTCATCAATTTAATTTGATGAAGGATAAGCATACAATAAATCTTATTCTTATTTCATCCAAGTGATTAATCCCTTCCTTCGGAGTTTGTTCTTGAGGAATAAATTCTAGTTCCAAGTCTTTTCATCTTTTCTTTTCCGGAGTTCAATTATTTCCTCGGCCATCTCGTCGGAACCTCCATCTAAGTCACCGCAAGGCTCATCTTATTCTTTCTTCCTTCATTCTATCTCACCATCCTTTTTGTTACCGGAGTTCTTCACGGTGGTTCTTCATGATTTAATTCATTCTTCAAGAGTTCATCAAGTTTCATTCCATCTTCTTAAGCTCGTGTTCTATTCCTCCATGTTTTAGCCGGAGTGCTGCCTAAATCATTCCAGTCTTATTCGTTTTCTTATCTCGTTCAAACCGGAGTGGTTTCATAGTCTATCTGATTCCGTGAGCTTTCGATTCTCGGCATTCTCGGCGTTCCTCTCTTTTTCTCGAGTGCTCTCGATTCTTTGCTTCTTCTCTTGAGTTCTTGTTTCACCTCATCCTTTTTTTCCCTGCCGACTCGGTCCTAAGATCTCGTGATGAGATCTCTTGTTAGTGGAGGAGTGTTGCAACGCCCCGGATTCGATGCGCCAGGTGTCCGTCAGTTATTCGCCATCGTTGCCATGTCATGTGCTTGCGTGTTGCACTTTGCCATGTCATCATCTGCTTTTCATATCATGTCGTCATGTGCATCGCATTTGCATACATGTTCGTCTCATGCATCCGAGCATTTTCCCCGTTGTCCTTTTTCCAATCCGGCACTCCTATGTCACCCGGCGCCCCCTCTTGTCTCTTTTCGTGTGCGGGTGTTAAATGGTCTCGGAATGGACCGAGGTTTGTCAAGCGGCCTTGGTATAGCACCGGTAGACCGCCTGTCAAGTTTCGGGTCATTTGGAGGTCGTTTGATACCCCATCGGTTAACCGGGTAACCGCGAAAGCCTCCTTCTCTTTGCAGCCCAACACACCTCCAAAGTGGCCCAAAACCCAGCAAACTCCCCTCCATTCTCTCGGTCGTTCGATCACGATCGTGTGGGCGAAAACCGCTCCTCATTTGGACTCTCCTACCTCCCTCTACCTATTTAAACACCCCTCCCCCGAAATCCGCGGATCAAATCCCCCCGAAACCCTAGCCCCGCTCCTCTCGCCCGCCGGACAGATCCGGACAGGGTCGGACACGTCCGCCCGCTGCCGCCCGGCCAACCAGCGCCCGCCACTTGTCGCCGCCACCGCCGCGCGCCGCCGCCAGCGGAGCCCATCCGGCCCGCAGGCCCAGATCCCGCCGCCGCTTCGCCCGTCCCGCCGCCGCCCGTGACCAGCAGGCATGCCCCGCCACAGCGGCACCGCCTCTTCGCGGACGTCGCTGCCCTCCGCCGTCACGCGCCATCGCTTCGCTTCGCGGGTGCCCATACCGAGCTCATGGATCCGCCCGCCGGCGCCGCCCCCTCACAGCCCGCTCGTCGCGCGCCCTCGCCAGCCTTCTCTTCATTGTCGGCGATCAAGGCCTCCAGCGCCGGCTGCCGCTTCACCGCCCTCCGCCGCCATCGCCCGCGGATCCGGTCGAGCAGACGGATCCGCCGTCCCGACCTCCCCGGAACCGTCTCGCGTCCCCACCGGCCTCCTCCTCGCCGGATCCGGCCTTCCCCGCCCCGGATTCGACTTCTTCAGCCGTCCCCGAGCCCACTCCGGCGAACCTCGAAATCCGTGCAGATCTGAGGTTGACTTTCCCCCCTCTGTTTTTCTCCAACTCCGAAATATTTGCATATGCTGATGCTATGTTTGACCTGCCATAACTCTGTGCATACTGCTCCGTTTCGTGCGTGTAATATGTCAAATTGTTCGTCTAGACGAGTAATTTATTTCATTCCATTGCATCATGTTCATTGGGTCCATCTTGATGCCTGAATCAACGTTGCAAGAGTGCATGTTGCTGTTAATCTGCTGAAACTGTTATAACATGCTCATTTGTCATTTTTGCCATGTTTGATGTGTGCATCCTATGAGGTTGATGTCTACATGTGTATTGATCTATGTCATGCCTTCTTTACAGGGGTGCTATCCATGTATTTTTGTGATTCCTGTAGTGAGTGCATCAAGCTTGTTAAGTAGGGTACTTGCTTTGTTGTTGTTTTGCATGTCTGAATCTGCTATATCATGATGCTATGTTAACTTTCTTTGCTACAAGTCATTCTATGCATAATCTGGAGATGTTCACTAAGGATGTTTTGTTATACATGTCATGCTATATCCATCCATGCCCATGGTTGCATTTATAGCCTACTGTAACTTGTTGTTATCTTGCTCCAAAGTTGCTAAATAATGTTGATGTCAGCCTGTTAACATTAAGTTCAATGTTTCCATGATTGTTGTTGGTGATCCATGCACTCTATGAACTTGCTCTTGCCATGCTTAGCTTCATAAATATGTCTTCTTACTGTGAGTTTCCTTTCCATGCATCATGCTTGTTGTGCATCATGCCTTGTTCATGTGTGGTGTGTTTACCATGTTGTGTGCTTCTTCTTGTTAGTTCCTGTTTCGTTGCGATCGTGAGGATTTGTTCGTCTACGCTTGGTTCGTCTTCGTGGCTTCATCTTCTTCATGGACTCGTTCTTCTTCCTAGCGGGATTTCAGGAAAGATGACCGTCACCTTGGATCTCATTACTATCATTGCTATGCTAGTTGCTTCGTTCTATCGCTATGCTGCGTTACCTATCACTTGCTTATCAAGCCTCCCAAATTGCCATGAACCTCTAACCTTTGTCACCCTTCCTAGCAAACCGTTGTGTGGCTATGTTATCGCTTTTGCACAGCCCCTCTTATAGCGTTGCTAGTTGCAGGTGAAGATGAAGATTGCTCCATGTTGGATTATGTTTATGTTGGGATATCACAGTATCTCTTATATTATTAATGCATCTATATACTTGGTAAAGGGTGGAAGGCTCAGCCTTATGCCTGGTGTTTTGTTCCACTCTTACCGCCCTAGTTTCCGTCATATCGGTATTATGTTCCCGGATTTTGCGTCCCTAACGCGGTTGGGTGGTTTATGGGACCCCCTTGACAGTTCGCTTTGAATAAGACTCCTCCAGCAAGGCCCAACGTTGCTTTTACCATTTGCCTCACCACCACCTACTTTTCCCTTGGGAGTCGCTCTCTCGAGGGTCATCTTTATTTAGCCCCCCGGGCGGTGCTTCTCTAAGTGCTGGTCGAACCAGCTTCTGCTGGGGCCACCTTGAGGCAACCCGAGGGCTGGTTTTACTCGTAGCTAGTCTCATCGGTGTTGCCACGAGAACGAGATATGTGCAGCTCCTATCGGGATTGTCGGCGCATCGGGTGGTCTTGCTGGTCTTGTTTTATTGCTGTCGAAATGTCTTGTAGCCGGGATTTCGAGACTGATCTGGTCTTCCCGGGGAGAAGGAATATCCTTCGTTGATTGCGAGAGCTTATCATGGGCTAAGTTGGGACACCCTTCGTGGTATAAACTTTCGAGAGCCGTGCTCATGGTTATGTGGCAGATGGGAATTTGTTAATATCCGGTTGTAGTAAACTTGAAGCAAACTCTTCTAAAATACACCAACCGTGTGCGTAACCGTGAGTGTCTCTTTTCGGGGTTAATCGAGAGGAGAACACGGTTTCTGGGTTATGTTTGACGTAAGTAGGAGTTCAGGATCACTTCTTGATCATTGCTAGCTTCACGACCGTTTCGCTTGCTCTCTTCTCGCTCTTATTTGCGTTGGTTAGCCACCATATATGCTTAGTCGCTGCTGCAACCTCACCACTTTACCCCTTCCTTTCCCATTAAGCTTTGCTAATCTTGATACCCATGGTAATGGGATTGCTGAGTCCTCGTGGCTCACAGATTACTACAACAACAGTTGCAGGTACAGATTATGCGATGATCATGACGTGAGAGCGATGTTTGCTTGTGTTGGAGTTCTTCTTCTTCTTCGTCGATCAGGGGATAGGTTCCAGGTCGGCAGCGTGGGCTAGCAGGGTGGATATTGTTTGAGTTTCTGTTTATGATTCATCCGTAGTCGGATGTTGATCTTGTATGTTGTATTGTTGTATTCATGTGACATTGTATGTATTGGATGTATCCCCACTATTATGTAATGTTGATGTAATGATATCCACCTTGCAAAAGCGTCTTCAAGATGCGCTTCTATCCTTGGTGGGACCTTCGAGTTCCTTTAGGATAGGGTCGCATCTTGGGCGTGACACAAGTACCAAGTGATTCATAATCAAGTGATTCCAGAAGTCCATCAGTATGGAGTTTCTTCATGCGCTTTACACCAATATGACCCAAACGGCAGTGCCACAAATAAGTTGCACTATCATTATCAACTCTGCATCTTTTGGCTTCAACATTATGAATATGTGTATCACTACTATCAAGATTTAATAAAAATAGACCACTCTTCAAGGGTGCATGACCATAAAAGATATTACTCATATAAATAGAACAACCATTATTCTCTGATTTCAATAAATAACCGTCTAGCATCAAACAAGATCCAGATATAATGTTCATGCTTAACGCTGGCACCAAATAAAAATTATTCGGGTCTAAAACTAATCCCGATGGTAGATGTATAGGTAGCGTGCCGACCGCGATCAAATCGACTTTGGAACCATTTCCCACGCGCATCGTCACCTCGTCCTTAGCCAATATTCGCTTAATCTGTAGTCCCTGTTTCGAGTTGCAAATATTAGCAATAGAACCAGTATCAAATACCCAGGTGCTACTGCGAGCATTAGTAAGGTACACATCAATAACATGTATATCACATATACCTTTGTTCACCGTACCAACCTTCTTATCCGCCAAATACTTGGGGCAGTTCCGCTTCCAGTGTCCAGTCTGCTTGCAGTAGAAGCACTCAGTCTCAGGCTTAGGTCCAGATTTGGGTTTCTTCTCTTGAGCAGCCACTTGCTTGCTGTTATTCTTGAAGTTCCCCTTCTTCTTCCCTTTACCCTTTTTCTTGAACCTGGTGGTCTTATTGACCATCAACACTTGATGCTCCTTCTTGATTTCTACCTACGCAGCCTTTAGCATTGCGAAGAGCTCGGGAATAGTCTTGTCCATCCCTTGCATATTATAGTTCATCACGAAGCTCTTGTAGCTTGGTGGCGTGATTGAAGAATTCATCAATGACACTATCATCGGAAGATTAACTCCCGTTCAATCAAGTGATTATTATACCCAGACATTTTGAGTATATGTTCACCGACGAACTATTCTCCTCCATCTTACAGCTATAGAACTTATTGGAAACTTCATATCTCTCAATCCGGCATTTTCTTGAAATATTAACTTCAACTCCTGGAACATCTCATATGCTCCATGACGTTCAAAACGTCGTTGAAGACCCGGTTCTAAGCCATAAAGCATGGCACACTGAACTATCAAGTAGTCATTAGCTTTGCTCGCGGACGTTCTTAACGTCGCTGGGTTAGATCTGCGGCGAGGTTCGGCACCCAGCGGTGCTTCCAGGATGTAATTCTTCTATGCAGCAATAAGGATAATCCTCAAGTTACGGACCCAGTCCATGTAATTGCTACCATCATCTTTCAACTTAGCTTTATCAAGGAACGCATTAAAATTCAATGGAACAACAGCACAAGCCATCTATCTACAACAAACATAGACAAGCAAAATACTATCAGGTATTAAGTTCATGATAAATTTAAGTTCAATTAATCATATTACTTAAGAACTCCCACTTAGACAGACATCTCTCTAGTCATCTAAGTGATCACGTGATCCAAATCAACTAAACCATGTCCGATCATCACGTGAGATGGAGTAGTTTCAATGGTGAACATCACTATGTTGATCATATCTACTATATGATTCACGTTCGACCTTTCGGCCTCCGTGTTCCGAGGCCATATCTCATATGCTAGGCTCGTCAAGTTTAACTTTGAGTATTCTGCGTGTGCAACTGTTTTGCACCCGTTGTATTTGAACATAGAGCCTATCACACCCGATCATCACGTGGTGTCTCAGCACGAAGAACTTTCGCAACGATGCATACTCGGGGAGAACACTTCTTGATAATTAGTGAGAGATCATCTTAAAATGCTACCGTCAATCAAAGCAAGATAAGATGCATAAAGGATAAACATCACATGCAATCAATATAAGTGATATGATATGGCCATCATCATCTTGTGCTTGTGATCTCCATCTCCGAAGCACCGTCGTGATCACCATCGTCACCGGCGCGACACCTTGATCTCCATCGTAGCATCGTTGTTGTTTACGCCATCTATTGCTTCTACGACTATCGCTACCGCTTAGTGATAAAGTAAAGCAATTACAGTATGCGTTGCAATTCATACAATAAGCGACAACCATATGGCTCCTGCCATTGCCGATAACCCGGTTACAAAACATGATCATCTCATACAATAAAATATAGCATCACGTCTTGACCATATCACATCACAACATGCCCTGCAAAAACAAGTTAGATGTCCTCTACTTTGTTGTTGCAAAATTTACGTGGCTGCTACGGGCTGAGCAAGAACCGTTCTTACCTCGCATCAAAACCACAGCGATAGTTCGTCAAGTTAGTGATGTTTTAACCTTCGCAAGGACGGGCGTAGCCACACTCAGTTCAACTAAAGTTGGAGAACCGACACCGCTAGCCACCTCTGTGCAAAGCACGTCGGAGAACCGGTCTCGGCGTAAGCGTCTGGCGTAATGTCGGTCCGGGCCGCTTCATCCAACAATACCGCCGAACCAAAGTATGACATGCTGGTAAGCAGTATGACTTGTATCGCCCACAACTCACTTGTGTTCCACTCGTGCATATAACATCTATGCATAAAATCTGGCTCGGATGCCACTGTTGGGGAACGTAATAATTTCAAAATTTTCCTACGCACACGCAAGATCATGGTGATGCATAGCAACGAGAGGAGAGAGTGTTGTCCACGTACCCTCGTAGACCGAAAGCGGAAGCGTTAGCACAACGCGGTTGATGTAGTCGTACATCTTCACGGCCCGACCGATCAAGCACCGAAACTACGGCACCTCCGAGTTCTTGCACACGTTCAGCTCGATGACGTTCCCCGGACTCCGATCCAGCAAAGTGTCGGGGAAGAGTTCCGTCAGCACGACGGCGTGGTGACGATCTTGATGTTCTACCGTCGCAAGGCTTCGCCTAAGCACCACTACAATATTATCGAGGAGAACTATGGTGGAGGGGGGCACCGCACACGGCTAAGAGATCTCAAGGATCAATTGTTGTGTCTTTGGGTGCCCCCTGCCCCCGTATATAAAGGAGCAAGGGGGAGGCCGGCCGGCCCTCTATGGCGCGCCCCCCAAGAGGGGAATCCTACTAGGACTCCAACTCCTAGTAGGTTTCCACCTAAAGGGAGAGAGGGGGAAGGAAGGAGAGGGAGAGGGAGAAGGAAAAGGGGGGCGCCCCCCCCCCCTCTCCTAGTCCAATTCGGACCAGAGGGGGAGGGGCGAATGGCCTGCCCTGGCCGCCCCTCTCTCTCTCTCCACTAAGGCCCATCGAGGCCCATTAGTTCCCCCGGGGGTTCCGATATGTAACACCCCAGATGTAACTTTCCATTATTTGTAACTCCAACTCTTGCCTTTTTCGGCATTGTGATATGATATTTCCCTCCGTGGTTGGGTTTTCTCCTTTTGCTTTTTGTCCATGTCATGCATTTTATATCATGTCATCATGTGCATCGCATTTGCATACGTGTTCGTCTCATGATTCCGAGCATTTTTCCGTTGTCCGTTTTGCAATCCGGCACTCCTATCTCCCCGGCGCCCCTTTTACGTTTTTCCGTGGCGGGTACTAAACCTTCTCGGAATGGACCGAGGTTTGTCAAGTGGCCTTGGTATACCACCGTAGACCACCGGTCAAGTTTCGGTCATTTGGAGCTCGTTTGGTACTCAGCGGTTAACCGCACTCTCGCAAAGGCCTCTTTTAAGTTGCAGCCCAACACCCCTTCAAAACAGCCCAATAACCCATCTAAGTCACTTCCATGCTCTCCGTCGTTCGATCACGATCGTGTGGTAAAACTACACCTCATTTGGACTCTCCTAGCTCCTCTATGCCTATTTAAACATCTCCCCGTCCAAATCCGGGTCTTCTTCCCCGAAACCCTAAAATTCATCCAGCCAGACGGACACGTCCGCCGCCACCGGACGAATCGCCGCCGCCCGCAGCCAGTGGCAGCGCGCCACGTGGCCCGCCGCCTCCGCCGCCCAGCCCGGCCGAACCACGCGGGTCCTCCCGGCCTGGTCGCCGCCCGCTTCGCCAGGGCGCCGAGCCCGCTCCCGCTCGGCCGGCCCGCCGCCGCCTCCTCCGGCCGGCTCGGGCGGCGCTTCGCCGCCGGCGCCCTCGCCGCCTCACCACCGGCCGCGCGCGCCACCGTCGCCAGCGCCACTGAAGTCGCCGGGCAGAGCTCCCGCTCGGGCTGCTTCCACACCGCCGCCCGGCAGCCTCCGCCGTCGCCGGCCCGGCCCCGCCTCCTCCTCGGCCAGGCGAACTCCGGCGCCGCCGCGCCGCCCGTCGCCGTCTCGATCCGATCGGGCCGGATCCCGATCCGGATCCCGTTGACTCTCTCCCCCTCCAATTTCCCTCTAAGTATTTTGTCTCGGTAATATTTCGTGGCAATTTCTTCGTAGCATAACTTTGCATCTGTAGCTCCATTTTGCGCGTGTAATATATCAAAATGTTCGCCTCGAAGAGTAGATCATTTCGTCTCATTGCGTCATTTTCATTTGAGCTCATCTTGATGCACGAAATGCTGTTAGAAGAGGGCTATGTGATGTTAGTTTCTGTTTCCTAACAGAACTTGCACTTTTGTTATTTTTGCTATGATTGATGTGTGCACCCTATGAATTTGAGTCCTACATGTGTTTTGTAATATGCCATGCCATCTTTCCAGGGGTGTATGCCATGTATTTTTGTGATCTATGTGGTGACTAGCACAAGCATGCAAAGTAGGTGTCCTGATGTTGCTGATTTCAGCTCTGTTTAGCTGATATTTTGATGCCATGTTAACTTGATGCTACCAAGAGATCCATGCATATTTTGATATACTTCATTAAGGATGTTTTGTTCTACATGTCTTGCTCTATCCATCCATGCCCTTGCTTGCAATTATGGAGTGCCATAGCTTGAGTCAATCGAGCTCTACTTTTGCTATCAAATGTTTCCTGGCAGATTGTTTACATGTTATTCAATTTTGCCAAGGTTGTTGTGGTTGACTCATGTATGCTATGATGTTGCTCTTGCCACGTATATCTTCTATGTCATGTCTTCTTGATGTAGGTATGCTTAGTTTATCGTTTAGGGCTCTGTAGTGAGTGCATCGAGCTCTTAAACATGCCTACTTGTTATCAGTTTTTGACATGCCATGTTGCTGAATCTGTTAACGAAACTTGCGATATTGACATGGGTGTTACTATATTTTCTGATCCTTTTTGGCTTATGGTCAGTAAGGGACTTTTGTTCTATGCTTTGAGTATATTCATGCCATGCCATGTTTTGCTATTATAAGTTCCTGTAGCATGTAGTTTTCTTGCTCCGAACATTGCTACCTGATGCTGTTTTCGCCATGTCCAGCCTGATATTTTGTGCACTTTTGCCATGCTTGTTTGAACCTGTTATGATGTGATTTAGCCGTAGCTCAGTGTTCATCTTTTGTCAAGCATCTTGAGTAGATCACTGCCATATGCTTTGTTGATACGTTTGGGTGCAGTAGCTTAATTTCTCATTGCTTGCTAAGTGGCATCATGCTGTTAATGGCAGATTTGTGCCATTCTTGTTTTGCTTGTCATTTGCAATCCGTGCATCCGATTCCGGTGATCTTTATATTGATTTCAACCGAAATCATCTCATCTTTTCAGTGGCATACTTGGTTTGCCAAGTTGATGCCTGGTTCATCATTTACCTTCCGGAGCGCCAGATCGCATTGCATATCACATCCGCATATCATGTCATGTTTTGCATCATGTTGCTTGTGCATTGCACCGTGATTTATTGTGGTTCCTTTGTTTGTGTTGTTGCTTTGGGTAGAGCCGGAGGCGAGTACGTGAGCGAGGAACCTGTTGAGAACGCTTTCGAGGATCAAGCTTTCGACAACTCGAGAACATTGCGAGCAAGATGACCATACCCTCGAAATCACTTCTATCTTTGCTATGCTAGTTGCTCGCTCTTTTGCTATGCCTATGCTGCGATGCCTACCAGCTGCTTATCATGCCACCCATATTGCCATGTCAGCCCCTAACCATCCTTTCCTAGCAAACCGTTGATTGGCTATGTTACCGCTTTGCTCAGCCCTCTTATAGCGTTGCTAGTTGCAGGTGAAGATGAAGTTGTTCCTTGTTGGAACATGGAGATGTTGTTCCTTATTGGAACATGTTTACTTGTTGGGGACACAATATATATCTGCTATAATTAATGCATCTATATACTTGGTTAAGGGTGGAAGGCTCGGCCGTATGCACGTGTTTTGTTCCACTCTTGCCACCCTAGTTTCCGTCATACGGTGGTATGTTCCTTGATTTCGTTCCTTACGGTTGGGTGATTTATGGGACCCCTTGACAGTTCGCTTTGAATAAGACTCGTCCAAAGGCCCAACTTTGGTTTTACCATTTGCCACCTAAGCCTTTTTCCCCGAGTTTTCGCGAGCCCGAGGGTCATCTTTATTTAACCCCGGCCAATGCTCCTCTGAGCGTTGGTCCAAACTAGAACCACTTGCGGTGCCACCCGAGGCAACTTGGGGCATCTTGGTTTGCGTCGTACTGCTCATCCGGTGTGCCACGAGAACGAGATATGTGCAGCTCCTATCGGGATTTGTCGGCACAATCGGGCGGCTTTGCTGGTCTTGTTTTATTCTTTGTCGAAATGTCTTGTAGTCCGGGATTCCGAGATTGATCGGTCTTCCGGTAGAAGGAATATCCTTCGTTGACCGTGAGAGCTTATAATGGGCTAAGTTGGGACACCCTGCAGGTATAATCTTTGAAAGCCGTGCCCATGTTATGAGGCGATGGGAATTTGTTAATGTCGGTTGTAGAAAACCGAAGTTGACCTCATTTAAAATACACATCAACGCGTGTGTAACCGTGATGGTCTCTTCTCGGCGGAGTCCGGAAGTGAACACGATGTTGGAGTTATGTCGGCGTAAGTAGTTCAGGATCACTTCTTGATCGCTACTAGCTTCACGACCGTGCTTTGCTCCTCTTCTCGCTCTCTTTTGCGAATGTAGCCACCATATATGCTAGTCGCTTGCAGCAGCTCCACTTTACAACCCTGTCCTTCCTATAAGCTTAAATAGTCTTGATCTCGGGTGTGAGATTGCTTTGAGTCCCGTGACTCACAGATTCTACCAAAACAGTTGCGGTGCCGGCGATGCGGTGCAGGTGGCGCAACCGAGCTCAAGTGGGAGTTCGACGAGGCGTGGTCGTTACTATGTGTCTTTTCCGATGATCGATGAGTGGTGCCCAGTTGGGACGATCGGGGATCATGTAGCATTTGGGGTATCTTCTTTTATTTTGGTTCCGTAGTCGGACCTTGAGTGTACTCTGTATGATAGATGTTTATTTATGTCTTTGTGTGAAGTGGCATTGTAAGCCAACTATGTATCTCTTTCCTTATGTATTACATGGGTTGTGTGAAGATTACCTCACTTGCGACATTGCTTTCAATGCGGTTATGCCTCTAAGTCGTGCCTCGACACGTGGGAGATATAGCCGCATCGAGGGCGCTATAAGTTGGTATCGAGCCTTCCCGACTTAGGAGCCCCTACTTGATTGTTTGTCATGTTGTTGAGTCTAGAATGGAAAATGTTTTGAGTCTTAGGATTATATATATCGGAGAGTAGGATTCTTTTTACTCCTCAGTCCCTTCATCGCTCCGGTGAGGTATCCTAACGTAGAGTTTTGACTCTTCTCTCCTCAAATTTCACTAAAAAAAAATTAGGATCACGTGGGTATCTTGGAATCGTTCCGATGGTTTTGTGACGAGAACATTGTTCTTGGTGCCTCCTGACATTTAGGGGTTGTGGCAGTGTCCCGGGGAGTTGAGCTCCGAGGTGTTGTCGTCACAATTTTATCGTTGCGATTCTGGAATACCTGAGTTTTACCGACATCGAAATCTCTTTTGTGCAGTTGTTGGTGAGATAACCCGATAACCCAATCTTTGGCGAGCTCGGGAGTATTGCCATGACTTGTATAACGGATGTTTTTTCAAGGTCGAGGTACCACGATTTCGAGGATTTCTTGGTTATGTGTTGACGGATGGATACACCGGATCTACGTATTGTTAGTTTGGGTGATATATTTTGTGTCCCTGTATCCCCAACACGGATTGCATAACCGAAAGTTTCGGGAGTTTATAGGTGGAATTCTAGTAGCTTACAGGATATCTTTCCGACGGATGTATGATTTGAGATTGGGGTTCAACGTCTAGTGGTCCGCCCATTCACGGTCGATTTACAGTGGTCGCGAGGCGTCTTAAAGAATCCTTGGCTATGCTGATTCGAGGACGTCTTGTTTGTCATTCGTGACGTCCGCTATACGTCGTGCCCGTGTGGGCCCCACCACGAACACTTTGGGCGAAATCTCTATCATGTGTTTGTTCCGGCTCATTCTAGAAGCCATTCTTTTGTTTTCAGTCGTGATATTCGAGTTGTTTCAAAGGCAGATGGTGACTTCATACCTTTATCTAAGTGGCTTCTCACCTTAATGGACGTGTGATGATTAACTTTTGGAATTCATTCGTTCATCATTGTTCGAATGTTTATTGTGAAGACTATATGTTGCAATTTCTATCCGTTGATTCTACTTGACTATTTGTCTATCAAAGTGCTAACGGATGTCACCCTCTTCAGGATGGCTCCGCCAACGCGTCAGAATCCGGAACAGAATGATGGGAATCAGTCGAACCCGCCACCTCCACCTCCGCCTCCGGAGGCCTGGCAAGCTATCATGGCAGCCACCAATGCCAATGCTCAGATGATTTTGCAGCTCTTGCAAGAACGTACTCAGGGGCAAGGCAATCAAGGAAATCAAGGTCAAGGCAACAACCAGCCGCACTTTGCTACTCTCGATCGGTTCCTCGCTAATCAGCGAAGTCTTTCGGTTTACGTAGCCGAGGCTACGACGCCGCTGACGATTGGCTTGTGGACATCTGCAAGCATTTTGATTGTAGCAATGTCGGACCTAAGGACTTTGTCAAGTTTGCATCGTTTCAACTCAAGGACCAAGCTGTTGAGTGGTACCAAGCAATACAAAGATTCCAGAGGAGGTCGTGTCATTACAGGATGAGTTCGCGAGATTTGAGCTCACCACATTCGAAAAGTGTTGTTGAGAGCAAGCGTGAGGAGTTCCGCAATCTCAAGCAGGGCAACATGTACGTGTATCAATACAATATCCAGTTCGAAACTCGCTCGTTTTGCTAAGCAAGGCGTGCACGATGAAAAGAGTATGATCTATCAATTCGGGGTGGTGCGAGAGAAGATCTGCAATTAGCTCTTGTGCTTTTGAGCGAGAAAAGTATGATGAATTCTACAACATGGCACTGAAGCAAGAAGCTGCCCAGCTCAAATGTGAGGCTTCTAAGAAGAGAATCGGGGATGCAGTTCAGTCTTCTTCTTCCTCTCAAGTGGCAGCTAAGCAGCGAAGTTCTACCTTCCTCCTCCTCCGTTTAAATCGGCCTTATCGCCAGAAGAACTCGGATGGCGTGGATCTTCCCACCCACCCAACCCAGGCTATCGAACAAGTCTAATTCTCAAGTTCCAAGGTCAAGTGCTCCTTACCACCGTCCGCTCGAGGTGACTTGCAACAAGTGTCGTGAAAGGTCACTATGCGAACAAGTGCTTCAACCAGAGGCGCCTTCCGCCTCCTCCTCCGTGTGAAATCTTCCAGCAATGCGGTGGTCAAGCATAATCCAAAGCATGCCAAGGTCAATATGATGAATGCAGCTCAGCGGAGGATTCTTGAGATGTGATCATGGGTAATCTTCGATTAATGATATTCCTGCAAAGTCTTATTTGATCTTTGGTGCATCTATTTCTTTCATATCAAGACCTTTTGCATCCATGAACAATTTGCATAATATCGATCTGCCTAAGCCGATAGCGGTTTCCTCTCCGGGTTTGTTCATGAATACAAAAATGATGGCTCCAAATGTTTCTATCAAGATGGGCGATTATAGATTTCTGGCTAAACCAATGGTTCTTGGGGACTCGGACATTGATCTAATTCTCGAAATGGACTGGCTTTATCAGCACAAAGCTCAGCTTGATTGTGCTGCCAGGGAAATTCAATTGACTCACTCTTCTAATGATGTGATCATCTATGCGCTCGTGATGAAACCATTCGGTTGTTTTCTCTCAATGAGAAGGGCGAATTGGATGCTATCTCTCGATTCGATCGTTTGTGAGTACCAAGATGTCTTTCGGAAGAGCTTCCGGGTATGCCTCCTCATCGGCCGCTTGAATTCATTATCGATCTTGAGCACAACATGAACCCGTTTGCAAGCGTCCATACAAGCTTGGACCTGATGAGCTGAAGGAATTGAAGAAGCAGCTCGATGAACAAGAGCGTCTGGTTTGATCGGATCGAGTTCATCTCCTTGGGGTTGTGGTGTTCTTTTGTCCGGAAGAAGGATGGCACGGACCGACTTTGCGTCGATTACCGTCCATTGAATAAGAAGACTATCAAGAACAAGTATCCACTTCCCAACATCAATGAACTTTTCGAGCAACTCAAAGGTGCTAAAGTGTTCTCAAAGCTTGACCTTCATTATGGGTTATCATCAGATTCGCATTCGTGAACAAGATATTCCCAAGACAGATTCGAACAAGCTTTGGTTCTTATGAATATCTTGTCATGTCTTTCGGCCTTGTCAATGCTCCTCCAACATTCTCTCGGATGATGAACTTCATATTCAACCCCTACACCAATGAATTCGTCTTGGTCTATCTTGATGATATTTTGGTCTTCTCCAAGAATAAGAAGGATCATGCAAAACATTTGCGATTGGTGCTAGACAAGCTCGAGAGCATCAATTCTATGCTAAGTTCTCCAAATGTGAATTTTGGCTTGATGAAGTGCTTTATCTTGGTCATATCATCTCCGCCAAGGGCATCGCTGTTAATCCCGAGAAGGTGTCCGCAATTGTGAATTGGGAACCTCCTCGAGATGTCAAGCAGCTCCATGATTTTCTCGGTCTTGCAAGCTATTGCGAAGATTCGTTGAGAACTTCTCCAAGATTGCAAAGCCTCTTTCCAACCTCCTCCAGAAGCAGGTGAAGTATGTCTGGTCGCCTGAGTGTGATGTTGCTTTCAATACTCTCAAAGAGAAAATCGTCACAGCTCCTGTCTTGACTCCTCCTGATGAATCCAAGCCATTTGAAGTTTTCTGTGATGCTTCTCTTCAAGGTCTCGGGGCTGTGTTAATGCAAGAGAAGAGAGTTGTGGCCTATACCTCTCGTCAATTGAAGCCCAACGAAAAGAACTACCCCACTCACGATCTTGAGTTGGCGGCAGTTGTCCATGCATTGATTACTTAGAGACATCTCTTGTTGGGAAGGAAAGTGGACATTTTCACCGATCACAAGAGCCTCAAGTATATCTTCACTCAACCCAACCTCAACCTCAAGCAGATTCGATGGGTGAAATGATTCAAGAGTACAACCCAAGTATTGAATATACTCCGGCAAGGCCAATGTGATTGCAGATGCTTTGAGCAGAAGGCTTCTGCAGCAGCTTTAATCCTCAAGCCCTTCCAACGGATCTTTGTGAAGCTTTCCATAAGCTGAATCTTCAAGTTGTTCCTCAAGGCTTTCTTGCCAACCTCATAGTCTCTCCTACTTTGGAAGATCAGATTCGTGAGGCTCAACTTCGGATGCCATGGTGAAAAAGGTGAAGCGTGGTATCGACAAGGGCATTTCAAGTACAAGTGCTTCCACATTAATGACAAAGATACTCTTTTCTTTGAGGACGGATTGTGGTTCCTAAGGGTGATCTGAGAGAAGTCATTATGAGCGAGGCTCACAATTCGCTTCTATCCATTCATCACGGAAATGCGAAGATGTACCAGACCTCAAGCGATCATATTGGTGGACTCGAATGAAGCGGTAAATTGCTCAATTAAGTGAATGAATGTGATGTCTGCGAGAAGAGTGAAAGCGAACACCAAAGACCAGCTGGTCTCCTCCAACCTCTTGCTATTCCGAATGGAAGTTTGATCATATTGAAATGGACTTCGTGACTGGTTTTCCAAAGTCCAAGCGTGGAAATGATGCTATCTTCGTTGTCATTGACAAGCTTACAAAAGTTGCTCATTTTCTTCCAATCAAAGAATCTATCACAGCAGCTCGGTTAGCGAGCTATACACCTCGAGATTGTCTCCTTGCACGGCATTCCACAAGTGATCTCTTCGGACCGTGGCAGCATCTTTACCTCCAAGTTTTGGGATTCTTTTCGGAAGGCCATGGGCACCAACATTCGTTTCAAAGACAGCTTTCCATCCTCAAACAAGTGGCCAAGTTGAGCGAGTTAATCAAATCCTTGAAGATATGCTCGGGGCTTGTGTCATTTCCTTCGGTATGAAGTGGGAAGATTGTCTTCCATATGCCGAAGTTCTCCTACAACAACAGCTTCCAAGCGAGTTGGGCAAGGCCCCATTCGAAATTCTCTATGGCGTAAAGTGTCGTACTCCTCTCAATTGGTGCGAGACAGTGAGCGCCAACTTCTTGGCAATGACTTGATCACGTAGCGGAAGAAATGTGCAAAGTCATTCGCGAGAATCTCATAAGCCGCGCAATCGCGCGGAAGAGCTATTATGATAATAAGCACCGTGATGTGGCTTTTGAAATCGGAGACCATGTCTACCTCGCGTCTCTCAATGAAAGGCACTCGTCGCCCGGTATCAAAGGAAGCTTGCCCCTAGATACGTGGGTCCTTTCAAGATCTTTGGCAAAAGGCGATCTAGCCTATCAACTTGAGCTTCCGTCAACTTTGCAAGCGTGCGATGTGTTCCACGTGTCACAACCGCAAGTGCTTCAAGACTCTGAACGCACTATCAACTTCAAGAAATTGACCTTCAAGAAGATCTCTCTTATCATGAGCACCCGTTGCTATTCTTGAAGAAACCGGCGCAAGACTCGCAACAAGTCAATCAAATTCCTGAAAGTGAAGTGGTCACACCATTCCGACCGAGAAGCCACACAGGGCGCGAGGATCACCTCCGTTCGAATATCCGGAGTTCTTTCAGTCCTAGATCTGGGGCGAGATCCTCTTGTAGTGGTGGAGTGTTGTAACACCCGGATGTAACTTTCCATTATTTGTAACTCCAACTCTTGCCTTTTTCGGCATTGTGATATGATATTTCCCTCCGTGGTTGGGTTTTCTCCTTTTGCTTTTTGTCCATGTCATACATTTTATATCATGTCATCATGTGCATCGCATTTGCATACGTGTTCGTCTCATGATTCCGAGCATTTTTCCCGTTGTCCGTTTTGCAATCCGGCACTCCTATCTCCCCGGCGGCCTTTTACGTTTTTCCGTGAGCGGTACTAAACCTTCTCGGAATGGACCGAGGTTTGTCAAGTGGCCTTGGTATACCACCGTAGACCACCGTCAAGTTTCGGTCATTTGGAGCTCGTTTGGTACTCCAACGGTTAACCGCCTCTCGCAAAGGCCTCTTTTAAGTTGCAGCCCAACACCCTTCAAAACAGCCCAATAACCCATCTAAGTCACTTCCATGCTCTCCGTCGTTCGATCACGATCGTGTGGTAAAAACTACACCTCATTTGGACTCTCCTAGCTCCTCTATGCCTATTTAAACATCTCCCCGTCCAAATCCGGGTCTTCTTCCCCGAAACCCTAAAATTCATCCGCGCCCGATGGACACGTCCGCCGCCGCCGACGAATCGCCGCCGCCTCCGCCAGCGCCCGCCTGCCCACGCGAACCCTCCCGGCCCGGACGCTGCCTGCCGCTTCGCCAGCAGGGCGCCGAGCCCGCTCCCGCTCGGCCCGCCCGCCGCCGCCTCCTCCGGCCGGCTCCGCCGCCCGCCGTCGCCACCTCACACGCGCCGGCGCGCCCGCGCCACCCGTCGCCAGCGCCCGCCGAAGTCGCCGAGCCCGAGCTCCCCACTCCGGCCGCTCCCGCCACCGGCCGCCGCCCAGCCCTCCGCCGTCGCCCGCCCGGCCCCGCCTCCTCTCCTCCGGCCGGCGACCTCCGGCGCCGCCAGCGCCTGTCGCCGTCTCGATCCGATCGGGCCGGATCCCGATCCGGATCCCGTTGACTCTCTCCCCCTCCAATTTCCCTCTAAGTATTTTGTCTCGGTAATATTTCGTGGTATTTTCTTCGTAGCATAACTTTGCATCTGTAGCTCCATTTTGCGCGTGTAATATATCAAAATGTTCGCTCGAAGAGTAGATCATTTCATCTCATTGCGTCATTTTCATTTGAGCTCATCTTGATGCCCGAAATGCTGTTAGAAGAGGGCTATGTGATGTTAGTTTCTGTTTCCTAACAGAACTTGCCCTTTTGTTATTTTTGCTATGATTGATGTGTGCACCCTATGAATTTGAGTCCTACATGTGTTTTGTAATATGACATGCCATCTTTCCAGGGGTGTATGCCATGTATTTTTGTGATCTATGTGGTGACTAGCACAAGCATGCAAAGTAGGTGTCCTGATGTTGCTGATTTCAGCTCTGTTTAGCTGATATTTTGATGCCATGTTAACTTGATGCTACCAAGAGATCCATGCATATTTTGAGATACTTCAGTAAGGATGTTTTGTTCTACATGTCTTGCTCTATCCATCCATGCCCTTGCTTGCAATTATGGAGTGCCATAGCTTGAGTCAATCGAGCTCTACTTTTGCTATCAAATGTTTCCTGGCAGATTGTTTACATGTTATTCAATTTTGCCAAGGTTGTTGTGGTTGACTCATGTATGCTACGATGTTTCTCTTGCCATGTATATCTTCTATGTCATGTCTTCTTGATGTAGGTATGCTTAGTTTATCATTTAGGGCTCTGTAGTGAGTGCATCGAGCTCTTAAACATGCCTACTTGTTATCAGTTTTTGACATGCCATGTTGCTGAATCTGTTAACGAAACTTGCGATATTGACATGGGTGTCACTATATTTTCTGATCCTTTTTGGCTTATGGTCAGTAAGGGACTTTTGTTCTATGCTTTGAGTAGATTCATGACATTCCATGTTTTGCTATTATAAGTTCCTGTAGCATGTAGTTTTCTTGCTCCGAACATTGCTACCTGATGCTGTTTTTGCCATGTCCAGCCTGATATTTTGTGCACTTTTGCCATGCTTGTTTGAACCTGTTATGATGTGATTTAGCCGTAGCTCAGTGTTCATCTTTTGTCAAGCATCTTGAGTAGATAACTGCCATATGCTTTGTTGATACGTTTGGGTGCAGTAGCTTAATTTCTCGTTGCTTGCTAAGTGGCATCATGCTGTTAATAGCAGGTTTGTGACATTCTTGTTTTGCTTGTCATTTGCAAACCGTGCATCCGATTCCGGTGATCTTTATATCGATTTCAACCGAAATCATCTCATCTTTCCGGTGGCATACTTGGTTTGCCAATTTGATGCCTGGTTCATCATTTACCTTCCGGAGCGCGCATACGCATTGCATATCACATCCCGCATATCATGTCATGTTTTGCATCATGTTGCTTGTGCATTGCACCGTGATTTATTGTGGTTCCTTTGTTTGTGTTGTTGCTTTGGGTAGAGCCGGGAGACGAGTACGTGAATGAGGAACCTGTTGAGAACGCTTTCGAGGATCAAGCTTTCGACAACTCTGAGAACATTGCAGGCAAGATGACCATACCCTCGAAATCACTTCTATCTTTGCTATGCTAGTTGCTCGCTCTTTTGCTATGCCTATGCTGCGATGCCTAGCACCTGCTTATCATGCCACCCATATTGCCATGTCAGCCCCTAACCATCCTTTCCTAGCAAACCGTTGATTGGCTATGTTACCGCTTTGCTCAGCCCTCTTATAGCGTTGCTAGTTGCAGGTGAAGATGAAGTTGTTCCTTGTAGGAACATGGAGATGTTGTTCCTTATTGGAACATGTTTACTTGTTGGGGATATCACAATATATATCTGCTATAATTAATGCATCTATATACTTGGTTAAGGGTGGAAGGCTCGGCCTTATGCCCAGTGTTTTGTTCCTCTTGCCACCCTAGTTTCCGTCATACCGGTGTTATGTTCCTTGATTTCGCGTTCCTTACGGTTGGGTGATTTATGGGACCCCTTGACAGTTCGCTTTGAATAAGACTCGTCCAGCAAGGCCCAACTTTGGTTTTACCATTTGCCACCTAAGCCTTTTTCCCCGGGTTTTCGCGAGCCGAGGGTCATCTTTATTTAACCCCGGGCCAATGCTCCTCTGGCGTTGGTCCAAACTAAACCCACTTGCGGTGCCACCCGAGGCAACTTGGGGCATCTTCGGTTGCCGTCGTATCTGCTCATCCGGTGTGCCACGAGAGCGAGATATGTGCAGCTCCTATCGGGATTTGTCGGCAATCGGGCGGCTTTGCTTGTCTTGTTTTATTGCTGTCGAAATGTCTTGTAGTCCGGGATTCGAGATTGATCGGGTCTTCCCGTAGAAGGAATATCCTTCGTTGACCGTGAGAGCTTATAATGCGCTAAGTTGGGACACCCTGCAGGTATAATCTTTCGAAAGCCGTGCCCATGGTTATGAGGCAGATGGGAATTTGTTAATGTCGGTTGTAGAAAACCGAAGTTGGCCTCATTTAAAATACACATCAACGCGTGTGTAACCGTGATGGTCTCTTCTCGGCGGAGTCCGGGAAGTGAACACGGTGTTGGAGTTATGTCGGCGTAAGTAGTTCAGATCACTTCTTGATCGCTACTAGCTTCACGACCGTGCTTTGCTCCTCTTCTCGCTCTCTTTTGCGAATGTAGCCACCATATATGCTAGTAAACTTGCAGCAGCTCCACTTTATAACCCTGTCCTTCCTATAAGCTTAAATAGTCTTGATCTCACGGGTGTGAGATTGCTGAGTCCCCGTGACTCACAGATTCTACCAAAACAGTTGCGGTGCCGACGATACGGTCAGGTGTGACGCAACCGAGCTCAAGTGGGAGTTCGACGAGGAACGTGGTCGTTACTATGTGTCTTTTCCCGATGATCGTAGTGGTGCCCAGTTGGGACGATCGGGGATCTGTAGCATTTGGGGTATCTTCTTTTATTTTGGTTCCGTAGTCGGACCTTGAGTGTACTCTGTATGATAGATGTTTATTTATGTACTGTGTGAAGTGGCGACTGTAAGCCAACTATGTATCTCTTTCCCTTATGTATTACATGGGTTGTGTGAAGATTACCTCACTTGCGACATTGCTTTCAATGCGGTTATGCCTCTAAGTCGTGCCTCGACACGTGGGAGATATAGCCGCATCGAGGGCGTTACACGATAACCCTCTGGCACTCCGGTTTTATCCGAAAATTCTCCGGAACACTTCTGGTGTCCGAATATAGTCGTCCAATATATCAATCTTCATGTCTCGACCATTTCGAGACTCCTCGTCATGTCTGTAATCACATCCGGGACTCCGAACAAACTTCGGTACATCAAAACTCATAAACTCAAAATATAACTGTCATCGAAACCTTAAGCATGCGGACCCTACGGGTTCGAGAACTATGTAGACATGACCGAGAACCATTCCGGGTCAATAACCAATAGCAGAACCTGGATGCTCATATTGGCTCCGACATATTCTACGAAGATCTTTATCGGTCAAACCGCATAACAACATACGTTGTTCCCTTTGTCATCGGTATGTTACTTGCCCGAGATTCGATCGTCGATATCTCAATAGCTTGTTCAATCTCGTTACCGGCAAGTCTCTTTACTCGTTACATAATGCATCATTCCATAACCAACTCATTAGCTACATTGCTTGCAAGGATTATAGTGATGTGCATTACCGAGAGGGCCCAGAGATACCTCTCCGACAATTGGAGTGACAAAACATAATCTCGAAATACGTCAACTCAACATGTACCTTTGGAGACACCTGTAGAGCTCCTTTATAATCACTCGGTTACGTTGTGACGTTTGGTAGCACACAAAGTGTTCCTCCGGTAAACGGGAGTTGCATAATCTCATAGTTATAGGAACTTGTATAAGTCATGAATAAACCAATAGCAACATACTAAAACGATCAAGTGCTAAGCTAACGAAATGGGCCAAGTCAATCACATCGTTCTCCTAATGAAGTGATCTCGTTAATCAAATGACAACACATGTCTATGGTTAGGAAACATAACCATCTTTGATTAATGAGCTAGTCAAGTAGAGGCATACTACTGACTTTAAGTTTGTCTATGTATTCACACATGTATCATGTTTCCGGTTAATACAATTCTAGCATGAATAATAAACATTTATCATGATATGAGGAAATAAATAATAACTTTATTATTGCCTCTAGGGCATATTTCCTTCAAAATATTGGGCGGATATGAGATGGGCCGGACACGTCCGGGCGCGTCCGCTTGACAAGCCCGGCCCACCACCAACCCCACGTCTGTCCCATAAAAAACCCTATCCGGCTCATCGCTCTGAAACCCTAACTCACGCACACTCTCCTCTCTCGCTCTGTCCTCTCCTCTCCCCGCATAGATTCCGATCGAATCCGGCGCAATGTCGAGCTCCGGCAGCCGCTCCGACTCCGAGCTGGATCCGGACTATGAGCTTGTCCTCTGCATCGCCTTGGAGCGGTCCAAGGTGGAGACCGGGGGCAGCTCCGGATCTGCAGCCTCGCCGCAGACGCAGCTTCCCCGTCGGCGTAGCTCAAACGCCGGCGATGGCCCCTATCGGCCCATGCGCAGCTCCGACAGGCAGCCTGTGCAATCCACGCCTCCCCTACGTCGTCCCCTGCCCCCACCAGCTGCTGCTCCCCCACACGGGCAACAGTGGGTGCTTGTGCCAGCCCCACCGGCCTGAACGCGCACGCCAGCATCACAGGCGTGTGAAGGGAGAGGAGGCAGGCGGAGCAGTCAGTGTGCCGCCGCCGCGGGGTGCAGGCGGAGCCCGACGAGGACGCGCGCTTCCTCAAATGGGTCTATCGCCGGTCGCTTACGACCGCGGGGACGTCCGCGGCTCCGCTGGAAGAACGCCAAGGCGCTCCGGATTGCCATTGAGCCGTCCGAGCGCGAGGCGGCGGAGGCGGCTCGGCTCGCGAAGCTGAAGCGGCAGCAGGACAAGGAGGTCCGGCGGCTGAAAGGGCTCATCATCCTCTCCGACACCTTCGACAACGATGGCTCCTCGCGCAACGACTCAGAAGGTCCGCAACAGCCGCTGACGCGTACAGCTCCGCCTGCAACCGGAAGGGCAAAGGGCCGGCGAGGAAGTGGAAAATCTCCGCCGTCTTCGTCTTCAGTTTCAAGTTTTTAGTAATCTAGTTTCAACTTGTCCGTCGTTTATGAGAACTAGCTGAATGCCCCGCGCGTTGCTGTGGGAGTTTGTATACAATAAAAACTGCGCTGAACTAATCAACATAGGTGTTGTCTTTGAGGTTTCTCCTGTAGCAAGATAAATTTTTATCAATATTTTACTAATAAATGAATAAATGTATATCTCTATGTATAAGTTCAAATTTGGATGAAAACAAAAGAAAATAGCTATGTATGCGTCACTTTCGTTCCATATATCACTGGAGCATGAGGTGCATGCATGCGCCAACTTTTGTCTTGATAAAACACTATTTAGGTGGCAGTTACTGCATGCATTTGCATGTATGCGTGAGTTACTACATGTGGTTGGTCCGGCAGCTCTTAATGTGCAGATCGGATGGCTATTGTGGATTCATCTAATATATCCAATGGCTAAATTTATTTGGGTGATGTGGCTTAAGGAGAAACAAGAGAATTCCTAATAGTGGAGGCTAGCTATTTAGATATAGTAGATTATGTGAACTTCTGCGATCTTACGGATATTCGTCGGTGATCTTTTTGTGATCGGAATGTGCATTTCTCTGTCCGATTCTATGTTTGTGTGATGATCTGCGTTGTTTTTATCTATGTTGCATGCTAGTATGCATATGAGAGGCCGGATATGAGATACACAAATATGGACGACATGATTTGAAAAATGCACGGTATGTGGGCGCGTCCGCGGGCATTTGAAGGCCCGGATTTGCAGGTCGCGACTGTAGATGCTCTGAGCCCAGTCGTAAGATCAAATCTGGAGTTCTGGACAATACAAAATACAGTTCTATTTGAACATATACCTTTGACTGTTACAACTCTTTACCATCAGTGCGAAAAGTGGGAAAACAGGTGAATATTCAACATACCGACAATGTCAAGTCGACAGACATAATGTGTGCAGACCCACCGTGCTTTTACATGCTTGTGAGTGCTAGTACATTTGGACAATTAGATGTCCATTGCGATGGGACAAAAACGGCAAATTGTTTTCTGCGGCCAGTTAGATGTGACGTTAATATCGAATCGTATCTGGCTTCAACCTGAAGGATCTGACTCGGGTCTCCCCTATGCCTCGTGCAGTTCAGCACCATGGAGTGGTTGGGACTTGTGAGCAACGAACCCCCTCGACTAATAAACGGAAAAGAAAAGGAAAACGGAGCAAAGCCGTACGTCAAGGGCGAAATTCCCTGCGTTGATCAAATCCATCTCCAAGTTTTGCCGGTGCCGTGTTGCTGTCCTGATATCCCTCCTTGCGGCCGCCTGGCATTTTTGCAAGTCACCGGTGTGCTTGTCGTTGAGAAAACGAAAACGGAGACAACTACCTTCGACCAATCCCAAACATGAGCTTTAAAAAAAAAAACCCAAGCATGAGTACGGTATGGATGGATCTCTATCATTACGGTAGTGGAAGCCGCAGTACCGAAGCTGAACCTCACTTGTAGCTGTAGACTACACTTCCACTCGGAAGTTTAAAACTGCCTCTCCTTCTCTCTGTCGCTGCCGCGCGGGCCACCTCACCTCACGGGCTATCGACTGCCCGGCGGGCGGTGGCGTCGGCTCGTCGTCGTCGTTCGTCCATAGGATCTGGATTCTGGAAACTGTCGCCGTCACCGTGATCTCCTCCCCTCCATTTCTTTCAGTTTCAGGACCACGGGGTGTTGTTCTGAATGAAGCCCTGACACTAGTCACACGCACGGCCACACACCTCGCATTGCAATACGCATAGCCGCTAGGAGGCAGGCATGCGAGGCGAAGAAAGCCACATCATGCTGCCGGATCTCCCACACCCACACCCACATTAACTGCATCTTCAAGGGCACGCACTGCTCAATGTCGTCTGTATTAACTCTCCTTGGCAAAACAAAACAAAACAAAACAGCGGCACAGTGCCGACAGTCAACCACACTTTGCGAGCGTTAGTGTAAAACTCCTACTACTCTACTATTAGTACTAATCAGATGGCCCATAACACTAAAGCAAACGAACCACGAACAGTGGATGCACTGTGGGATCGAGTCACTGCACTGTGATTTCTGATTGCAGCTTGGACAGGAGGAATTTCAAACCTTCAAGCCACAGCTTGATTCGTGATCACTGTCAGATGCCTCGCATGGAAGCCAAGCAAGAAATCACTGGCATGCAGTGCATACAGCGACGCTTCCCTCTGTGAGGAGCCGGCCGCACAGGGTCAGCAGCCGCATTCACCTTACAGTGGCCGCCCTAGCAGCCATTATTGATCTTGGATACTTAGCAGTAAAAACTAATCGTTGCTCCAATCGACGTCGCAATAGCATCATGGACAACAACGTCAGAACTTCAGCAAAAAAAAAAAACGTCAGAACTTCAGCAACATCAGCACTTGAGCAGATACAAAAGTGCGCAATAAGCAAGCAGAGTCGCATCAGTGCCAAGAAACAAATCAGGATTTCTCATTCCAGCCGATACAAAAACCATATGCTCATCAGCTCCCAGCCCATATCAGTTCCCCTGCCCGCCTACCTAGCTACATACTACTGCTCCCTAGAACACCCCTAATCCGCTACCGCTAATAGTACAACAGAGGAGAAACCGGCTGAGTATCTACACTTCCCAAAATCAATCCCAAAACAGAGCCCTCCGTGGCCGGCCGCCGCCGAAGCGGGCAGAATCACGCGCAAGACGCCTGCCGGCGCGGGGCGAGCGCGAAGAGGGCCTCGAGGTCCGGCGGCTGGAAGTAGCCGTTCTTGGGCGGGCGCCGGGGCGTGCCGAAGTCCGCCGCCGCCTTCCTCGGCGCCGCGGGGCAGGGCAGCGTCACCGGGATGCGGCACTCCTCCCGCTTCGGCGTCTCCCACCCACAGGTGCCGCCGTAGTAGCCCGCCGCCGCCGCCGCCGCCGCCTCCGCGCCGCTCTCCATGGCCATTGGATGCTTTATTTCGGGGGGAGAAATTTTTGCCTTCCTTTGTTTTGAAAGGGGAATTTGGGAGGGAAGCGTCGTGGGCAGGAGCGGCTTATAATGGGCGCGCCCGCGGCGGGAGGATCCCCCGTCTCCCAACGGACGGCGCCGTGTGGGGGAAGGCGGGGCGGGATCGGTGACGTGGCCGCCTCCCGTCCCTCCGATCCCCCGGCGGGGAATTAAGCGGGAAATTGCGCGCCAAGTGGGCGGGAAACCGCGAGCCACTGTTCGATTTAAAACTCTTCCTTCCAGGGACCTGGCTTTTACAGATTCGCGTATTAGCCCCTGGTGGCCAGAAGGTTATTTATCACGTGCAAATAGTTATCTGTGGAGGGGTGCTGGGGCAAGTTTGTGGGGATATGCCGCATTGGATTCCACTGCGTTACGGCGGGCTGTAGGGCGCCAGGTGTACGGGGAAGTGATGGGTTAGCGGGGGCGGGGGCGGGCGCGGTGGGCCCGCGCGTACCCACGACTCCGTCACGCGACCTGGTCGGGGTCCTCGGTGCGCCGCGCGCCGCGGCACACCTTGTCTGGCGCTGGGCGGTGGGTCCGCGGTGTGGTCCATGAAAGACCGGGCGCGGGGGGGTTCGCGATTTCCGACTGTTGGAATGATCCCTTCCGCCTCGGATTCCCGGGCCATGTGGGCCCCGCGTTGGAAGGAGCTTGGACGGTCTCGTGTGAAACGGCAGCTCTGCGCGTTGACCCCATGCGTGACGGTTCCCCCCTTGGTGGGTCCGGCGCTGTCCACGGGCCTTCTCTACGAAAGCCCAGTGTGACTTATGTTAATATGCATCCAGGAGCAGCCCGCAAGCCACCATGGTGTCATCAATCACCCTGGGAGCGCAACTGTATCTCCCCTCTCGTTAGGGTTTCTATCCTCTCGGGCGGCAGCGAAAACCCCACCGTAGAGACCCCTCGTCCCCTCCCTCCGGCCGTCTTCTCACCGGCGACTGGGGTCGTGGACCTCTGGTGCGACTGGGAAGACGCTGGAGGTTAGGGATCCACCGCCCGCGGAAAGCTTCTTTCGGGTGAGAGATCTGATGGAGGAGCAACTAGTATAGAAAATGTTCCTTTGGTGCAAAAATAGAAAAATCAAAGCTGGGCCATTGGATTGAAGGTGGATGGCACATATTTCCCTCGAGGGATCTCAGTCTACTTAAACGTACATTTCAAGAAAACCCCCCGGTAAAGTTAGATATGTCACACAACGTCTTCAATAATCACCATGTCTATTTCTTTTCATTCGTTACGTCCTTCAAGATTTCAAGTCTACACAACAGTAATGCCTAATCTCATAAAAGCCGCACATATTTAAATACACTATTGGACACCACTAATTATGCAAGAAAGTTGGGCAAAGAGGTATGTTAATACTTATCACAAAATTTGAGTACACAACATCAACGACAACAAATCCTCATCACAAATATTTTAGTGCATGACAAAATTAAGCCAGCCTCTTCAATCAAAACTAAACATCTGGACATTTCAAAGAAAAAAAGAACTAAACATCTGGAACACCCCTACCAGAACACAACACAACAGACATACATAAATATCAATTGATACATAAGATGGGTCGTTTTTGGTACAAGAACAAGTCATGTTGGTGGTCGTGTCGAAGCAGAGCTCGTAGAGCTTTGTGATCCTTGACGCAGACGCCAAACACAAACACCGTGCCGCCGATGCTGATGAGCGGCAGGGGAACCTAGCCAGCCGAGTCGAGAGCAGACCAGGATTGCGCCTTGAGGTCGAATGCATACATGGTACTGTCCACTGGTGACCATTCAGTTATACAACAGAGAGCTAACACCTATCAAAAATTTCTTCCTCACATGGCCCTCAAATCATTCAAAGACAATCTTCCTTCCTCCCTTTTTGTACATGTAATCAAGAAAATCTTGTCAAGAAAGATATCACTTCCTACGGCTCTGTTCAGTTGCAGGTCTTTGCTGGGTTTGGGTGATCGCCCACAACAGGCTGCAGGGATTAGTTCATCTATGGGAGCAAATCCTTGTCAGCTTTGAACCATTCAGTTAATCCTTGCTAGAGGAGGATTTAATCTCCACGTATATAATCTCACATATGATATATATATATATATATATATATATATATATATATATATATATATATATATATATATATATATATATATATACTCAATCTATGTACTGAAGCACAATATACTAAAAAATTCCAAATTCAGAACTATCAAATACAATTGTTCGTCATTCAGAAAAATAATGTCCAAATCAAACACCACGGCATGAACTTCTTATTAGTCAAATTTCAGGAAAAAAAGACTGCAGCCATTATTGTTGTACAACTTATATTATTCACCTTGGTCGAGCTTCTGCCGTGCTGAACAAACGGCTCTCTCATCTTGCCAATGTTGCATACGTCATGGATGGATCAATTATTCTGAAACCCTCTGGCCAGGAAATAGGAGAATTAGGAAACACGACCATGTGCATGCAAGCGGCAACAATGCCAAATCACCCTGTTATTTAGGTTTCAGAACAGAAAAGCTAGACCAAAAGTTTAGGTTTACAAAATATACAACTTGACATTTCTCCCAAACATTTTAGTTCTGACTGTAGTACAACCAGTATATTTGATGCCTATAGGGCAGCTAGTATCTACAAAGCACATAATGCATAAGAAACAACAAAAGACCGCGTATTGGCAAATGTTTTTTACTGTTCTTTTGAGAGAAAATTAAAGGACTGGATTGACTTCTTGCTACATTCTATTTATTCTTAATGTACAATATGCAGACTCACATTTCGCCGTGACCAAAAGAGAAAACAAATTAGACTTCGGATATCCCCATCTAAGAATGAGATTTGTTAACAAAATGGAGTGACTGATAACTGATTAACTAGTACACATGCAACATTACTTATCAGGAAACCCGTAACCCCAAGCTCTAGTTATCCCATCTCAGGACAATGCTATTATGATATACATTCAGCTTAATTTTGTTTGTAGAACAAAAATGGAGTGACCAAATAAGAAAGGTGTTCAACACACAACATTTCTGTTCAGAATATTCATCTTGAGACTAAGTACACATATTTCTGTTCAGAACATCGATGCTCTATGATTAATTGTTTCTGGGCCTATAAGTTTCATCTCTTCTATCACTAATTTGCACAAAAATCGTTCAGGTCACTACCATTTCATCATTAGTCAGCCAAAATGCCAAATGTAAGTTGTGGTCACTCCATCATATCAAAGTACCAAACTCATTCATTTTCCCTACTTCTATCATCCACCAACAGACCTAACTAATTTACAGCAATATGGCATGTATATGAAGATCATCTCAGAATATATGCTTAATTTGATGCTATTGCCCTGCTAATATTTTAACAAGTGTTGATGCCAAAACATTGCAACCCTGTAGTTCAAGCTCAGGGTAAAAACATTTGATAAATTAATCCACATAATTGTTTACAACTACTAAGACAGGGATCTGACAACTAGTTCCCCCCTTGTTCGTCATACCTTTGTTGATTTCAGAGAGAGAGATCGGATCCTAGAATAGGATCGACCGCCATGTGAGCTCATTTATATTCACAATTAAGGCCAATAATTCAATCTTCCCACGGACCATGAACCTAGAAATTATCAAGGCCAATACCAAGAACCCTAGGGGCGGGTCGACGGGTCGTCATGATCGCCACCCATGGTCACCGCCGAGATCATGCCGCTGTGACGCCGGAGCTGGAGCGCCTCCACCGTCGGGAAGCAGTTGGGAGATGAAATAGGGGTGTGGCTCTCGTTTGATGGCACAGAATGTAGGAAGCAAATTCAACAGAGACGAAGGTCCTTTTTGCATAGAAGCATGCATTTGTATGTACACATCCTCCAAAGAGAATCTGCCATCCATCCACAATCAATGGCCCGACTTGATTTTCTATTCTTGTACCAGAGGGCCATTTTCTATACTAGTCGCTCCCATCTGATGGAAACAGGCGCGTCTAGCTCGGGATCCAAAACCGATCTGGAAGCCATGATGAAGGAACTAGGGCTCAATGAGGAAACCCTAGAAGATGTGATCGTCGAGGAGGAGGAGCTGCCGGCTGAAGCTACAAGGTGGATGGCCATGGCACGCGTCCACACAAACAAGACATACAGTCAGTATTGGTTTTTCTGGAATATGAGGGTGGCCTGGGATCTGGCGCAGGAGGTGAAGATCATACCACTTGAAGAAAATCTTTACACGCTGCAGTTTTCATGCTTGGGTGATTGGGAACGAGTCATGCAGGAGGGGCCATGGGCTTTCAAGGGCAAGGCCGTCGTGATTGCTCCTTACGATGGCTTCACACGACCATCAACCATGGGCCTTAACAAGCTAGATATCTGGATGCAAATTCATGACCTACCGGATGGTTACTTTCCCAAGGTTAAAGCTCTGTCGGCAACAGTGGGCGAGTTCATATATGCAGAGCCCAAGTCTCCTGACTTTGAGGGGAATTTTTGTAGGGTGCGTGTCAAGATAGATGTTACAAACCCCTCAAGAACGCGGTGTCGTTGGTGGTCAAGAGGAAGCAGGAGGTTACTAGGGAAATTTTTCGGGTGAAGTTCGAGAGGCTTCCTGACTGGTGTGCAGTTTGTGGTCATCTGGGCCATCTATTCAAGGAGTGTGGGGATGGGGTTCATCCCCCAAGCAAGCTTGTCTTCAAAGATCTACAAGCCACCTGGTTCAAGGGGGCGGGGAGAGGCCCTGGCGAAGGCGGAGTCACTCGAGGTGGAAGAGGACGAGGACGTGGAGGTCGTGCGGGTCGAGGCCTGGGGAGAGGCACAGCTAATGACCGTATGGATGCAACCGAGACTGAGGCAGAACAGATGGATACCGATGGGTATGATCCAGATGTCAACCGCAGGAAGAGGGGATCAGCGGACTCGAAGGTGTTGCTGAACTCAAGCATGTCTCCCGCTGACGGGGCAAACCAAAATCTACTCCTCACAGGGCCGGAAATGCCCCCAAGCCCATCAACCAAACAGGAGGCGAAGAGATCTAGGGCGATCATACCAGCGACTGACAAAGGCCAGGGAAAGAACTCTACAACAAACAAAACCAATGATGCGCGTGTGGCGGGCCTCCCAGGGGGGTCACGCCAGGCGCAATGAGTCTACTCGTGTGGAACTGTCGCGGGGTTGGCAAGCCGGCGGCAGTTCGAGAGCTTCGTGACCTCACGAGGCAATTTGCCCCCTCTATTTTATGCATCCTTGAAACTCAAATAGAGGGTAGTAGAGTTGAAAATCTAGCTGGTACATTAGGTTACAATAAAAGTTTCGATGTTGGTAGCTCTGGTAGGAGTGGAGGCCTTGGAATTTTTTGGAATGATGAAATAAAGATCGAAGTTTTAGGTTACTCGAAGTATTACATTGATGTGCTTGCTAATGAACTTGTGGACTTCCCCGCTCATTTCACCTTTGTCTATGGGGAAGCGCAAGTAAATGAGAGGCATCTGACTTGGGATATGCTCCGAAGCATCGTTGGAGCTAATGACACTCCATGGGAAGTCATCGGAGATTTCAATGAAGTACTCCATGGTAATGAGCATGACGGAGTGGGGAACCGGAGTCAGGCGCAGATGGATGGATTCCGTGATGCCCTTGATACTTGTGGGCTAACTGATATTGGGTATGATGGACCATGGTGGACTTTTGAGAAGAAGGTTGATGGGGGCACTTATACACGTGTTCGGCTTGATAGATGTGTGGCGAGCCCAGCGTGGTTGTTGGCCTTCCCAGACGCAAGACTTGAGCACAAGACAGCGGCTAGTTCAGATCATGCTCCCTTGCTTCTTCACCTACGTGATGTGCATGCTGTTGGGGAACGTAGCAGAAATTCAAAATTTTCTACGCATCACCAAGATCAATCTATGGAGAATCTAGCAACGAGGGAAGGAGAGTGCATCTACATACCCTTGTAGATCGCTAAGCGGAAGCGTTCAAGAGAACGGGGTTGAAGGAGTCGTACTCGTCGTGATCCAAATCACCGGAGATCCTCTTGCCGAGCAGACGGCACCTCCGCGTTCAACACACGTACAGCCAGTGGCGTCTCCCACGCCTTGATCCAGCAAGGAGAGAGGAGAGGTTGAGGAAGAATCCATCCAGCAGCAACACAGCAGGCGTGGTGGTGATGGAGGCGTGGCAATCCCGCAGGCTTCGCCCAAGCACCAAGGGAGAGGAGGAGGAGGAGGGCAGGGCTGCACTGGAGAGGAGAGGCTCTCGTGTGTTATGGGCAGCCCCTAGGCCTCATATATATAGGGAAGGGAGGGCTGCGCCTCTCTGGGGTTTCCACCCCTAGGGGTGGCGGCCAGCCCTAGATGGGTTTTGGGGCGGCCAAGAGGGAGAGAGGGCGCCCACTAGGTGGGCCTTAAGGCCCATCTGAACTAGGGTTTGCCCTCCCACTCTCCCATGCGCCTTGGGCCCCTTGTGGGGCGCACCAGCCCTCCTAGGGGCTGGTCCCTCCCACACTTGGCCCACGCAACCTTCAGGGCAGGTGGCCCCACTTGGTGGACCTCGGACCCTCCGGTGGTCCCATTACATTACCGATATCGCCAGAAACTTTTCCTTGACCAAAACAGGACTTCCATATATAAATCTTTACCTCCGGACCATTCCGAACTCCTCGTGACGTCCCGGATCTCATCCGGACTCGAACAACATTCGGTAACCACATACAAACTTCCTTTATAACCCTAGCGTCATCGAACCTTAAGTGTAGACCCTACGGGTTCGGGAACCATCTGAACATGACCGAGGCGTTCTCCGGTCAATAACCAACAGCGGAATCTGGATACCCATGTTGGCTCCCACATGTTCCACGATGATCTCATCGGATGAACCACGATGTCAAGGACTCAATCGATCCGTATACAATTCCCTTTGTCTAGCGGTATTGTACTTGCCCGAGATTCGATCGTCGGTATCCGATACCTTGTTCAATCTCGTTACGGCAAGTCTCTTTACTCGTTCCGTAACACATCATCCGTGATCAACCCCTTGGTCACATTGTGCACATTATGATGATGTCTTACCGAGTGGGCCCAGAGATACCTCTCCGTCACACGGAGTGACAAATCCAGTCTCGATTCGTGCCAACCCAATGACACTTTCGGAGATACCTGTAATGCACCTTTATAGTCACCCGATTCGTTGTGGCGTTTGGTACACCCAAAGCATTCCTACGGTATCCGGAGTTGCACAATCTCATGGTCTAAGGAAATGATACTTGACATTAGAAAAGCTTTAGCATATGAACTACGATCTTGTGCTAGGCTTAGGATTGGGTCTTGTCCATCACATCATTCTCCTAATGATGTGATCCCGTTATCAACGACATCCAATGTCCATGGTCGAAACCGTAACCATCTATTGATCAACGAGCTAGTCAATAGAGGCTTACTAGGGACATGGTGTTGTCTATGTACCCACACATGTATCTGAGTTTCCTATCAATACAATTATAGCATGGATAATAAGCGATTATCGTGAACAAGGAAATATAATAATAACTAATTTATTATTGCCTCTAGGGCATATTTCCAACAGTCTCCCACTTGCACTAGAGTCAATAATCTAGTTCACATCGCCATGTGATCAACAGTGATAGGTCACATCGCCATGTGACCAACATCCAAAGAGTCTACTAGTGTCTTAAACTAGTTCACATCACCATGTGATTAAGACTCAATGAGTTCGAGGTTTGATCATGTTTTGCTTGTGAGAGAGGTTTTAGTCAGCGGGTGCGAGTCAGCGGGCTGAACCTTTCAGATCCGTGTGTGCTTTGCAACTTTCTAGGTCATATTGTAAACGCTGCTTCCATGCTCCACTTGGAGCTATTCCAAATGGTTGCTCCACTATACGTATCCAGTTTGCTACTCAGAGTCATTCGGATAGGTGTTAAAGCTTGCATCGGCGTAACCCTTTACGCCAACTCTTTAGCACCTCCATAATCGAGACATGTCCTTATTTACTCCAAGGACAACTTTGACCCTTGTCCAATGATCAATTCTGGATCATTCTTATACCCTTAGTGACTCATGGCAAGGCACACTTCCGGTGCGGTACCACGGCATAGCATACTATAGAGCCTATGTCCGAAGCATAGGGGACAACCTTCGTCCTTTCTCTCTTTTACGCCGTGGTCGAGCTTTTAACTCTTAACTCCATACCTTACAACTCGGCAAGAACTCCTTCTTTGGTGATCCATCTTGAACACTTTCAAGATTATGTCAAGGTATGTGCTCATTTGAAAGTACTATTGAGCGTTTTGATCTATCCTCATAGATCTTGATGCTCAATGTTCAAGTAACTTAATCCAGGTTTTTACTTGAAAACACTTTTCTAATAACCCTATATGCTTTACGAAAATTCTACATCATTTACGATCATCTATATGTCAACGACACATACTCATCGAAATTCTATAGTGCTCCCACTCACTTCTTTGGAAATACAAGTTTCTCATAAACTTTGTATAAACCCAAAATCTTTGATCATCTCATCAAAGCGCACATTCCAACTCCGAGATGCTTACTCCGGTCCTTAGAAAGGATCATTGGAGCCAAGATACCTTTAGCATCCTTAGGATCGACAAAACTTTCTGATTGTATCACATACAACCTTTCCTTACGAAAACTGGTAAGGAAACTCATTTTGACATCCATCTGCCAGATTTCATAAATGCAGCTTATGCTAACATGATTCCGACGGACTTAAGCATCGCTACGGATGAGAAAAACTCATCGTAGTCAACTCCTTAAACTTGTGAAAAACTCTTCGCCACAAGTCGAGCTTCATAGAAGGTGACATTACCGTCCACGTCCGTCTTCTTCTTAAAGATCCATTTATTGCAATGGCTTGCCAATCATGGGCAAGTCCACCAAAGTCCATGCTTTGTTATGATACATGGATCCTATCTCGGATTTCATGGCTTCTAACCATTTGTGAATTTGGGCCCACCATCGCTTCCCCATAGCTCGTAGGTTTATCAAGGCAGGATCACCGTACCACTCAAAGCAATACGCGTCCTTGTCGTCCTACGAGGTTCGGTAGTGACTTGATCCGAAGCTTCATGATCACTATCATAAGCTTCCACTTCAATTGGTGTAGGTGCCACGGGAACAACTTCTTGTGCCCTGCTACACACTAGTTGAAGTGATGGTTCAATAACCTCATCAAGTCTCCACCATCCTCCCACTCAACTTTCCGAGACGAACTTTTCCTCGAGAAAGGACCCGATTCAAGAAACAATCCCTATTGCTTTCGGATCTGAATTAGGAGGTATACCCAACTGTTTTGGGTGTCCTATGAAGATGCATTTTATCCGCTTTGGGTTCGAGCTTATCAACCGGAAACTTTTCCACATAAGCGTCATGGCCCCAAACCTTTAAGAAACGACAACTTAGGTTTCTCCAAACGGTGTCGTCTTCAATGGAATTACGTGGTGCCCCATTAAAGTGAGTGTGGTTGTCTCTAATGCCTAACCCATGAGCGATAGTGGTAATTGATAAGAGACATCATAGTACGCACCATATCTAATAGGGTGCAACAATGATGTTCGGACACACCATCACACTATGGTGTTCCAGGCGGTATTAGTTGCGAAACAATTTCCACAATGTCTCAATTGTGTACCAAACTCGCAACTCAGATATTCATCTCTATGATCACATCACAGACATTTTATCCTCTTGTCACGAAGATCCTCAACTTCACTCTGAAATTACTTGAACCTTTCAATAATTCAGACTTGTGTTTCATCAAGTAAATATACTCAACATCTACTCAAATCATCGTGAAGTAAGAACATAACGATATTCATTTGCATGCCTCGGCACTCATTGGACTGCACACATCAAAATGTGTTACTTCCAACAAGTTGCTATCTTGTTCCATCTTCTTTGAAACCGAGGCTTTTAGGTCATCTTGCCCATGTGGTATGATTTGCATATCTCAAGTGATTCAAAATCAAGCGAGTCCAAACGATCCATCTGCATGGAGTTTCTTCATGCGTATACACCAATAGACATGATTAGCATGTCTCAAACTTTTCAAAACGAGTGAGTCAAAGATCCATCAACATGGAGCTTCTTCATGCGTTTATGACTTACATGGCAATGCCACAAGTAAGTGGTACTATCATTACTATCTTGTATCTTTTGGCATGAAAATGTGTATCACTACGATCGAGATTCAATAAACCATTCCTTTAGGTGCAAGACCATTGAAGGTATTATTCAAATAAATAGAGTAACCATTATTCTCCTTAAATGAATAACCGTATTATGATAGACATAATCCAATCATGTCTATGCTCAGCATAAACACCAAATAACAATTATTTAGGTTTAACATCAATCTCGATGGTAGAGGGAGCGTGCGATGCTTGATCACATCAACCTTGGAAACACTTCCAACACATATCGTCACTCACCTTTAGCTAGTCTCCGTTTATTCCGTAGCCTTTTATTTGAGTTACTAACACTTAGCAACCGAACGGTATCTAATACCCTGGTGCTACTAGGAGTACTAGTAAAGTACACATTAACATAATGTATATCAATATACTTCTATCGACCTTGCCACCTTCTCATCTACCAAGTATCTAGGGTGGTTACTGCTCCGATGTCTGTTCCCCTTATTACGAAGCACTTAGTCTCGGGTTTGGGTTCAACCTTGGGTTTCTTCACTAGAGCAACAAGCTGTTTTGCCGTTTCATGAAGTATCCCTTGTTGCCCTTGCCCTTCTTGAAACTAGTGGTTTCACCAACCATCAACAATTGATGCTCCTTCTTGATTTTTACTTTCGCGATGTCAAACAAGCGAATACCTCAAGGATCATCGTCTCTATCCTTGATATGTTATAGTTCATCACGAAGCTCTAGCAGCTTGGTGGCAATGACTTTGGAGAAACATCACTATCTCATCTGGAAGATCAACTCCCTCGATTCAAGTGATTGTTGTACTCGGACAATCTGAGCACAAGCTCAACGGTTGAGCTTTTCTCCCTTAGTTTGTAGGCTAAGAAAATCGTCGGAGGTCTCATACCTCTTGGCGTGAGCACGAGCCCTGAAATCCTAATTTCATCCCTCGAAACATCTCATATGTTCGCGACATTTCAAAACGTCTTTGGTGCCTCAACTCTAAACCGTTTAACCGAACTATCACGTAGTTATCAAAAGCGTGTATGTCGATGTTACGCAACATCCACAAACGGCGTTTGGGGTTCAACACACCGGCGGTGCATTAAGGACATAAGATTTCTCTGTCCGCATAATCGCTAGTTTCAACTTTCAACTATATTTTCTCTGGAACATATCTAAGCAGTGGAACTAAAGCGCGAGCTTCGACATAATTTGCAAAAGGTCTTTTGACTATCTTCAAGATAATTAAGTTCATCTTATGAACTCCCACTCGAGATAGACATCCCTCTGGTCATCTAAGTGATTACATGATCCGAGTCAACTAAGCCGTGTCCGATCATCACGTGAGACGGACTAGTCATCATCGGTGAACATCTTCATGTTGATCGTATCTACTATCGACTCATGCTCGACCTTTCGGTCTCCGTGTTCCGAGGCCATGTCGCACATGCTAGGCTCGTCAAGTTAACCCCAAGTGTTTTTGCTGTGTAAATCTGTCTTACACCCGTTGTATGTGAGCGTAAGAATCCATCACACCCGATCATCACGTGGTGCTTAGAAGCGACAACTGTAGCAGCGTGCACATCAAGGAGAACACTTCTTGAAATTTGTGTAAGGATCATCTTATTTACTACCGTGGTTCTAAGTAAACAAGATGCATAAATATAATAAACATCACATGCAATTATATAGTAGTGACATGATATGGCCATTATCATATAGCTCCATTGATCTCCATCTTCGGGGCTCCATGATCATCATCGTCACCGGCATGACACCATGATCTCCATCATCATGATCTCCATCATCGTGTCTCCATGAAGTTGTCTCGCCAACTTATTACTTCTACTACTATGGCTACCGGTTAGCAATAAAGTAAAGTAATTACATGGCGTTGTTCAATGACACGCAGGTCATACAATAAATAAAGACAACTCCTATGGCTCCTGCCGGTTGTCATACTCATCGACATGCAAGTCGTGAATCCTATTACAAGAACGTGATCAATCTCATACATCACATATCATTCATCACATTATTCTTGGCCATATTACATCACATAGCATACCCTACAAAAACAAGTTAGACGTCCTCTAATTGTTGTTTGCATGTTTTACGTGGCTGCTATGGGTTTCTAGCAAGAACGTTTCTTACCTACGCAAAACCACAACGTGATATGCCAATTGCTATTTACCCTTCATAAGGACCCTTTTCATCGAATCCGTTCCGACTAAAGTGGGAGGCGGCACCCGCTAGCCACCTTATGCACCAAGTGCATGTCGGTCGGTGGAACACATCTCACGTGAAATGCGTGTAAGGTCGGTCCAGGCGCTTCATCCCACAATACCGTCGAAACAAGATTGGACTAATAACGGTAAGCATATTGAACATCATCAACGCCCACAACTACTTTGTGTTCTACTCGTGCAAAGAATCTCGCAATAGACCTAGCTCATGATGCCCTTTGTTGGGGAGCGTGGCGAAATTCAAAATTTTCTACGCATCACCAAGATCAATCTATGGAGAATCTAGCAACGAGGGAAGGAGAGTGCATCTAAATACCGTTGTAGATCGCTAAGCGGAAGCGTTCAAGAGAACGGGGTTGAAGGAGTCGTGCTCGTCGTGATCCAAATCACCGGAGATCCTAGTGCGAGCAGACGGCACCTCGCGTTCAACACACGTACAGCCGGTGGCGTCTCCCACGCCTTGATCCAGCAAGGAGAGGGGAGAGGTTGAGGAAGACTCCATCCAGCAGCAACACAGCGGGCGTGGTGGTGATGGAGGCGTGGCAATCCCGCAGGCTTCGCCAAGCACCAAGGGAGAGGAGGAGGAGGAGGCGGGGCTGCGCTGGAGAGGAGAGGCTCGTGTGTTGGGCAGCCCCTAGGCCTCATATATATAGGGGAGGGGAGGCTGCGCCCCTCTGGGGTTTCCACCCCTAGGGGTGGCGGCCAGCCCTAGATGGGTTTTGGGGGCGCCAAGAGGGAGAGAGGGGCGCCCACTAGGTGGGCCTTAAGGCCCATCTCGAACTGGGTTTGCCCTCCCACTCTCCCATGCGCCTTGGGCCCCTTGTGGGCGCACCAGCCCTCCTAGGGGCTGGTCCCCTCCACACTTGGCCCACGAACCTTCAGGGCAGGTGGCCCCACTTGGTGGACCCAGGACCCTCCCGTGGTCATTGACATTACCGATATCGCCTGAAACTTTTCCGGTGACCAAAACAGGACTTCCATATATAAATCTTTACCTCCCACCATTCCGGAACTCCTCGTGGCGTCTGGATATCATCCGGGACTCCGAACAACATTCGGTAACCACATACAAACTTCCTTTATAACCCTAGCGTCATCGAACCTTAAGTGTGTAGACCCTACGGGTTCGGGAACCATCTGAACATGGCCGAGACATTCTCCGGTCAATAACCAACAGCGGGATCTGGATACCCATGTTGGCTCCCACATGTTCCACGATGATCTCATCGGATGAACCACGATGTCAAGGACTCAATCGATCCGTATACAATTCCCTTTGTCTAGCGGTATTGTACTTGCCCGAGATTCGATCGTCGGTATCCCGATACCTTGTTCAATCTCGTTACCGGCAAGTCTCTTTACTCGTTCCGTAACACATCATCCGTGATCAACCCCTTGGTCACATTGTGCACATTATGATGATGTCTTACCGAGTGGGCCCAGAGATACCTCTCCGTCACGGAGTGACAAATCCAGTCTCAATTCGTGCCAACCCAATGAGACACTTTCGGAGATACCGTAATGCACCTTTATAGTCACCCGATTCGTTGTGGCGTTTGGTACACCCAAAGCATTCCTACGGTGTCCGGGAGTTGCACAATCTCATGGTCTAAGGAAATGATACTTGACATTAGAAAAGCTTTAGCATATGAACTACGATCTTGTGCTAGGCTTAGGATTGGGTCTTGTCCATCACATCATTCTCCTAATGATGTGATCCCGTTATCAACGACATCCAATGTCCATGGTCAGGAAACCGTAACCATCTATTGATCAACGATCTAGTCAATAGAGGCTTACTAGGGACATGGTGTTGTCTATGTACCCACACATGTATCTGAGTTTCCTATCAATACAATTATAGCATGGATAATAAAAGATTATCGTGAACAAGGAAATATAATAATAAATAATTTATTATTGCCTCTAGGGCATATTTCCAACACATGCATGCAGCCGGGCCCCACATAGTTTTAAATATGAGTTGTGCTGGGAACGAGACCCCGGATCTTGAACATGTGATTACACAAGGCTAGCAAAAGCAACAAGGTGACTCGGTGGAGGGTGTTCGCGACAAACTGTTGTCATTGTCGGCTGACCTATCTAGGTGGGAACGCTCACACTTTGGTAGCATTAAGCGGGAGATAGTAGCACTAAAAAAGGCGCTGCATGACATGTGAGCTGCACCAAACCGAGTTGGCCCGACACACGCAGAGCATAAAATCGTAGACCATCTTGTTGAGTTGTTCCACAGGGAAGAGATAATGTGGAGGCAGAGGGCAAGATTGGAATGGCTGGCGCATGGCGACAAAAATACGTACTTCTTCCACTTATGCGCAAGCCGGAGGCGAAGGAAAAATCAGATAAAGGAATTGCAGCGGTCCGATGGACAAATGACAGATGATGTGGCTGAGATGGAGGTTTTAACAAATGAGTTTTACAAGGACTTGTACACGTCGGAGGGTGTGAACAATATGGAACAAGTCCTTGATACAATACCTACCAGAGTGACCCCGGTGATGAACGATGCCCTGAATGCGCCCTACAGCCAAGAAGAAGTTAAGAAGGCACTGTTTCAAATGTTCCCACTAAAAGCTCCAGGCCTAGATGGCTTTCCCACCCACTTTTTTCAGCGAAATTGGGGCATATGTGGTCAGGAAGTAACCAAAGCGGTGTTGCTGATAGTGGAAGGCAAGGAGTCTGCGGAGAGCATTAATGAAACGGTGCTGGTTTTAATTCCCAAGGTAAAAAATCCCACTTTACTTTCTCAGTACAGACCACTCAGTTTATGCAACGTCTTATATAAGATAGCATCAAAGGTGATATCTAATCGGTTGAAACTAGTGTTACCTGAAATCATATCAGAGGAAGAATCCGCTTTTGTTCCTGGCAGATTCATCACTGACAACATAATCACTGCTTATGAATTCCTACATTTTATGAAAAGGAACAAAGCAAAAAAGCACCAAGCGTGTGCACTGAAACTCAACATGATGAAAGCCTACGACAGAGTGGAGTGGCCGTACCTCTGGGCCATTATGATAAAGTTGGGATTCAGCGAAAATTGGGTCAACATTGTTATGAACATGGTGACGACAGTTAATTTTTCAGTCATGTTCAATGGAAAGAGACTTGAGAATTTCAAACCATCACGAGGAATCAGACAGGGAGATCCAATATCTCCATACTTGTTCTTACTGGCAGCAGAGGGCCTTTCGTGCCTCCTTAAATCTCAAAGTGAGTGAGGGAGTCCCGGATTAGGGGGTGTCCGGATAGCCGAACTATCATCTTTGGCCGGACTCCCAGACTATGAAGATACAAGATTGAAGACTTCGTCCCGTGTCCGGATGGGACTTTCCTTGGCGTGGAAGGCAAGCTTGGCGATACGGATATGTAGATCTCCTACCATTGTAACCGACTCTGTGTAACCCTAACCTATCCGGTGTCTATATAAACCGGAGGGTTTTAGTCCATAGGACAAACAACAATCATACCATAGGCTAGCTTCTAGGGTTTAGCCTCTCTGATCTCGTGGTAGATCTACTCTTGTACTACCCATATCATCAATATTAATCAAGCAGGGTAGGGTATTACCTCCATCGAGAGGGCCCAACCTGGTAAAAACATCGTGTCCCTTGTCTCCTGTTACCATCCGCCTAGACGCACAGATTCGGGACCCCCTACCGAGATCCGCGGTTTGACACCGACATTGGTGCTTTCATTGAGAGTTCCTGCATGTGTCGCCGTCGGAAGGCTGCCTCATCCGTCTTTAAAGGCGATACTATCGCCAAAGGAGCCTTGGCCACTGGTAAGACTCTTGGCTAGGTGGTTTCTCATGACCGCCAGGTTCGCCACCAGCGCCGACGATGACTTCTCGGGTCATCGAAACCAATCTTCACGTCAACTCGGAACTTCGCCGAGCGATTAGATCGATCGAGCTCTCCTCCGTAAACAAGCTCTTGGATCGCATCGCCTTCCGGAGTCACCACAGACTACGACCGGATCGAGCTTAAAACCGATCTGAGAGATCAACTCTCCCGGGCTACCCATCATGTTGCTGTGATAGAGGAGCAATCGGCGATTCTTCTTCTATCTTAAGGACTAGCTACGTCCGGTTCGATCCATCCATGCGGATTGCCGCAGGGGACGGACGTTGATCAAGCCACGAACTTAAAGTCGGTGGCGGGTTGGATTCATTGGATAGCATTCAAAAATCCAAACTTCCAAGTTCGGAAACTTCTTGGCCCCTGAGTCTTAAATTTGACGGGGTTCCGGATCTAGTTCCACCCGCCCACCCAAACATCAACGATCTATCCCGAATTCGGCAAGAGCCCGCTGAAACAGTACATCATTACTGGGCCAGATTCCTCCTGGTTATGGACAGGATAAAGGACTGCCGAGAGGAGGACGCAATCTCACTTTTCTGCAATAATTGCACGGACAAGGGAATCCTAAGCGCCATAAGTCGTCGCGAAATTACACGCTTTGATGACTTGGTGACCATAGTACAAAAGTCTTTGTGCGATGGAAGTGCTTGGAAAACCGAAGTAAATTTTGGGATAATCCGCCCCGAATACATCCCTAGTCCGAAATAAAAGGGTGCATCATCACCAAGCACCGGGTTAAACCCCAAAAATCAAAACCCCTAAAGTGCGGAACCGCTTGGAGGGTTGGCTAAGCGGACCTGCAAAATTCATAGCACAGGGCGCCACTCCAACTCATAGCCTTGAGCATGTTGGATACTACGGCGGTGGCCAAAAGTGGCGAAGAGCTTCTAGCCTCGAATCCAAGACCAGCAACAACAAGATGCGGTGTTAACAGTCTTGAGACTTTCGCATCAAATAACATGCGAAATGAACACTCCGCAACCTTGTCGAAGTCTACCAAGTAGCAACAATAAATCCATGGGTACACGGCTATTACCTTTAATGCCAAAGTGATTTAACCCAAATTCGAACAGCCCGAGCACCACCGCATTGGTCCTCGGTCCAATAGTGGATGGCTTTCATACTACTAAGGTACTCATGGATGGTGGCAGCGGACTAAACCTCATCTACGAGGAAACCCTCCGAAAAATGGAAATAGACTGGAACCGCATTGAGCGAAGCAGCACAACCTTTAGAGGAATAATCCCTAGCCGGGAATCATGCTGCACAGGAAAAGGCTCGTCGGACAATTACAGGTCCGAGGAGGTCACATTTCAAGTGGCCCCGTTCAGCAGCGGATATCACGCTTTATTAGGGCGAGAGGCATTCACAATTTTTCAAGCTATACCCCATTATGGGTACATGAAGCTTAAAATGCCGGACCTAACGGAATCATCACTCTCGCTAGTGATCCGAACATAGCACTCAGCCAGAAAACAAGACAGCCGCACTAGCCCTCGAGGCACTATCCGAATCCTTAGCGGCGAGGAACTCATGCGATCGCTCCACGGTGAACAGGGGCGATGTGATACTTGATAAAAGATCCAAGTCCACCTCTTTTAAACCAGCGGATGAAATAGTCAAATTCCAAGTCCACCCAACGGACCACAAAGCGGCCTCCATTGGGGCACAATTAAACCCGATGTAGGCGATGCACTCACGAGAATTTCTACGAGAAAATCGGGACATTTTGCTGGCACCCTTGAGACATGCCAGAATCCCACGTCGGTGGCGAGCACAGCCTAAATATCCTAAAAGTATTCAAGCCGATCAAACAGGCTCTTGGCGCTTTTCCAACCCAAGAGACATGCCATGGGAGAAGAGCTAGCGAAACTTACGAAGCGGATCCATCGGAGATATAAAACATCCGGACCGGCTAGCAAATCTGGTGATGGTACCAAAGAAGGATAAATCCTGGCGCCTATGTGTTGATTTCAAAGACCTTAATAAGGCTTGCCCAAAGGATCCCTTCCCCTCCCTCGCATTGATCAAATTATCGGCCTTCTGACAGGACCACGACTCATTGTGTTTCCTCGGCGCATACTCCGGCTACCACCAAATCAAGATGGCGGAGCAGACCAAGCTGCAACAACATTCATCACTCCATACAGCCCATTCTCGCTTCAACACAATGCCCTTGGGCTCAAAAACGCCGGCGCAACATATCGGCGCATGATTGACACATGTCCGCAAACCAGATCGGCAAGACGGTGGAGGCATATGTAGATGGCGTGGTCGTCAAATCCAAGCATGTCGAAACTCTAGTAGGCGACTTGAGGCTCACATTCGACAATCTCCAAAATCGACATTCATGCGTTCCACCGGAATTGTGTCCGTAGAGGAATTGAAGCAAACCCAGCCAAGATCCGAGCTCTGTCACAATTGATATTCCAAAAGACCTCAAACAAATACAAAATTGATCGGATGCGTGGCGGCTCTAAGCCGCTTTATCTCCCGTTGGGAGAAAAGGCGTTACCCTTTACCGCCTCCTCCGGCAATCGAACACTTCGAGTGGATTTGATGCCGCCACGGCGGACTCAAGGAAATAAAAGCCATATTGGCAACAAATCCGGTCTGGCGGCGCCAACGTGGGCGAACCAATGCTATTATATATCGCGCAACACATCAAGTTGTCGGCGCGGTGCTCATCGTCGAGCGAAAGCGGACGGACACGGTTCCCTCTTCAAAACCCGTTTACTATGTGTCCACTTGTCCTAACTCCATGCAAGTCCGGTACCGCATTATCAAAAGGTAGCATACACGGTGTTCATGGCATCCGGAAGCTGTGACACTACTTTCAAGAGTGTTTGATAACGGTAGCCTCAAAGTACCTCTTAACGACATTATAAACAACCGCGACGCGACGGGCGGATTGCTAAATGGGCCATAGAGCTCCTTCCATTCGACATAACCTATAAGCCACGGCGAGCTATTAAGTCGCAGGTTTTGGCCGACCGTTGGCGAATGGACCGAAGCCGAACTCCTAAAGAGTACGACGCATACTCAATGGGATCATGCACTTTGACGGCTCCAAAATGTTGGCGGCCTAGGGGCTGGCGTCGTCTGGCGTCCCCAACCGGGACACAGTCCAATCGTCCTTGAGATAATGTATACGGACTCCAACAACGCAGCGAATCGAGGCCCTTACGCACGGCCTCCGGATGGCGTCTCTATGGGCATTAAATGCCTAGAGGTGCGAGGATTCAACCTCGCAATATCTCAAATAAGCGGAGACTTTGATGCCAAAGATCCGAAAATGGCAGCGTACCGCAATGCGGTCCTAAAAATGTCAGCCGCAGTTCGAGGGGCTCGAATTTCATCATATAGCCCGGGATAACAACCAGGTGGCGGACGTATTAGCACGCATCGGCGCAAAACGCGATGCCGTCCGCCCAACATCTTCACAGGAGCGGCTGTTCAAGCCATCCGTACTATGGGAAGGGAGTCCGGAAATAACAATCCGGACCCAACCGCCTTGCGACACGAACACTCGACACAATCGGAGGCTCGCCAACGAGATAACATCCTCCGCCCACGAAATAATGGCGGTTATCGCCCGTGGGCGGAACCATTCCTAGCCTACCTAACTAGGCAGGAACTCCCGAAGACCAAAATGAGGCTCGCTGCATAATGCAGCGATCCAAAGCCTATAAAGTCCATGAGGAGAGCTATATAAGAAAAACACAACAGAGTCCTTCAAAGGTGTATCTCCAAAGAGGAAGGGCGAAACCTCCTGGCTGAAATTCACGCGGACTGGGTGGGCACCACGCTGCAGCCCGGCCCTTGTAAGCAAGGCCTTCCGTACATGATTTTATTGGCCGACGGCCCGGCAGATGCACATGATTTAGTCCAACGATCGTCGGTTGCCAGCTTTTGCTAACCAAAGCCACATGCCACCCACCGCCCTCAAAACTATACCCATCACCGGCTGTTCGCAGTGCAGGGGCTTGACATGGTTGGACCCCTTAAGGAGGAACCCACAAGCAAAAATACCTATTGGTCATGGTGGATAAATTCACCAAATGGATAGAGGCCAAGCCTGTTAAAATAGCGAATCCGGACGGTGATAGACTTCATATCGGGGTAGTGCACCGTTACGGCGTCCCCACAAGTATCATCGCGATAATGGCACCAACTTCACGGCCGATGAGGTCAAATTATGGTGCAAAAACATGGGCATCATGCTCGATTCGCCTTAGTCTATCACCCTCAAACCAGCGGTCAAGTCGAGCGAGCAAGCGATCTAATCATGGCGGCATTATACCCGGACTAGTGCGGTCCCTCAAGGAATCTAACACGCCTTTGGGTTGAGGAGCTCGACTCCGTATACGGGGCTGCGGACCACGCCGAATCGTACTACGGATTCACACCATTTTTATGGTGTACGGCACGAGGCGATCTTGCCTGCGACATAATACATGACTCACCTCGCGTGCGCATGTATGAAGAAAGAGAAGCCGAGCTCGATCGGCGGGACAGTTGGACGCATTGGAGGAGGAGCGCGACGTGGCAAAAGCTCATTCCGCATTTTATCAATAGCAGGCTTGAAGATATCAAAGCGAGGAAATGCGGGCCAAAGCTTATAACGTTGGCGAACTAGTTCTCGCCCACGGACAAGAAAAGGACAAACTCAAGCCCAAATGGGAAGGTCCTTCATCATCGACCAGGTCTGACGGCCGGGGCATACCGTCTGCAAACGCATCGGATAACCGACTCGAGCGAACCCATGGAGCGCAGCCTGTCTCGACGATTCTCGCCTAAGCGCGGACTCCAAGTTCGTCTCCTTCCTCCGTCCACATTTTCTATTTTTGCTGTCTTTTATTTCTCTCCTTCTTCCTCCTTCTTCTTCAAGCCTTTAGAGGCTCGTTTGCGCTCTGTTAGCACATATTTGACACGCTGTCGCGCTCATTATACAGGGGCTTCTTTAACGAAGCTTATTTATCTGAGCTTCGTGCCCAACACATGCGTCAAACTTCCGCATGTACCTTTTATTCACCATTATATGCATCGATATGACTTAAGTTTTGGCCAAGCTGGGTTGCTGGCTCCTGTGCTTACCCCTCGTTCCCGATTGTTCGGCTAGGTGGTAAAGGAGCACCTCTGCAATTATTCTGCCGGGTCAGCCGGATGTGTACCTCGGTGGGTGAAGCTGAAAGCTAAGCGTTATTAAGGGAATATTGATCGGTGAACTGAAAGATGATTTTTAACTATTTATCCATCTGCCCCGAGATGATTTTACTTTTCTTAGCAGTTTTGACATGCACTTTAGGGCATGTATCCCAGCGAAAGGAACCCTTAGCGGAACTATTCTCCTGGAAGATGTTTCTTACTATCCATGTAATATAACATAACTAGTTGGGCACTTATGCGATACAATAATAATGACCCCTCGCCTTGTCTCCATGCATGCCCGGTTCTTATATAACCGCAAGGGTATTCGGACACACTCGGACTATTGGGTCCCGAGGTCGAGCGAAAAGGTCCGCTATGACAAGCGATCTACAATCCGGCTAGAAGACATTTTCATGTCATATTTAATTACATAGTCAACTCGACTCATTGTATTCCTCCTCAATGCCATCTAATAGGCTATCTAATTTACAATCTTCTTTGGGAATACTTGGCGGCCAATTCTACTTGGCCGTACACTAACTTACATGGATCTCCTTCCCATCGGGCCCCAGTCCGACCTCGGCCATGTGGTTTGGGTCAGCCTTCGTGTACAGCGTCTTTACCATGGCCCGAGCCTCCTGGCGCCTTGACGACAGGCGATATCTTCCACAATCGGAAGCACCGCCGTGCTCCTTGAAGCCGCTCTGCCAGCTCCCCAATGCCTTGAGCGGGGAGATAGATAGCCACAAGGCACTGGCCGCGCCTTTCATCACCTGCCGAACTTCGTTTGTGCAGGTGGCGCAGATTCGGGAAGAAGATCACCAAGAAGCTGGGCATCTCATCCTCGGGGCGACACGAGAGCAAACCTACATACATGTTTATGGTAGTCGCCTTCCTCGCGAACTCTCTCAAAGTTCGCTCAAGCACTCTTGAAAATGCCGCGAAGAAGCCGTCAATTCTCCTTCTGGTCGGACAAGCTGAGCACGAACATCCTTTAGTTCCTCACCCAGGTTGGGTGTTGGCATCTTGGAGGTTATTTTTCTCCTGCCGCACCCTTGTAAGCACATTCTCGCCGGCCTTCAACCAGCGCAAGAGTTGTTGCTTGTCCGGATCTAGTCCGGCGCCATCTGCAATATTATTTTCATATTTACACACACGTCGCGCTTCACAAACTATTTATCTTTTGAAGCATATATTACCAGAGGGGGTCTCTGTGGCTCCCCCTGTAGCAGCTAGTGCGGCCTCAAGTTGGGCCTTGCATTCTTCAAGCTCCTGAGACAGTCGGGTATTTCTTTTTGTAAGATCCTGCATAACAAATGATCCTTAAATCAGTTATTCTAACTATTTTAAGTCTCGGGGGCTACTGGCATATATAACTGTCAAATTTCCTCACCCGTATGTCCTTTACATATTGCTCCGTGGCTCTTGCTAGACCATCTTGAGCGGCACGGAGGTGCGCATCTCCCGAATTAAAGGCATTCAAGGCCTCTTGGGAGAAACATGCGTCACGAAGAACTGTCGTGGCGCTTTGTGATTCATGGCGCTCTCCACCTCGGAATTGGTGGCGGACAATCTGTCGGCATCCTCTATCGGAGGAGCATCCGGCGACGCCTCGTGCTCGCCTCCGCTTCGGACCCGGCTTTGGAGCACTGGTGGCGGAGGTTCGATTGGCAACCTCTCCGGACTCGGTCCGGCGGCGCTCTTTCCTGAAAAGAGCACCAGCATTAATACACCTTCCGGAATCAATCACGGAATATGGTGATCGCGCCATAGCGTTGCGGCGGAGTTTCGATCCGAACCGCACTTCTTTTTAGCTCTTGAGGGCCGTCACGCCTTGTTGGCCAGCCGCCGCGGGCTCGGCCTCCTTCCTCGAAGGCACCCCCTGCGAAACACTATTGGTGTACGGTGATCAAAAAATAAAGCACGGATGGGTCATTATCGGAGTATTGGGACCTCGGTCTCAGTTACCTGTGAGGCTGGAAGTATTCCGGGGTAATCGTCCGTAATGGCAACCAAAGCATTGTCGGTGCTAAGTTGGTGGAACACCCCATCGATCAACTCCACCTTTATATCCGGATCCTCTTGGAGGCGGATCGAGGACCGTTCCGGATCCTCGGGTTGTGAAGCGGGCTGTGTATCTTCTCCACGGCCCGGCGCAGTTCTGCGTAGAAACCATAAAATGAGATATTTAACCACGGGAACATGGATCGGACAGGCCACAAAGATATTTGCTTACCCAACCGAGGATTATTGAAGAAAACCCGTTCGATGGATGGCGTGGAAAAATCCTCCTCTTCCCTTTGTACATGGCGGACAAGGTCTTCACCAGTTCGGTGACGATCCGGCCCTTTGCGGCCATGGCGGGTGGCATCGTCCTCCCGTTGAAGTCCCACATGGGGTGGCCCCTATATTGGGCGGCTGCACTCCCCTCATAATGCAGGTTGCCATGACTCCAATCATGGTAAATCCGACATGAGCCGATAATCTTATTGGCTCATCAAGTAAAGGCGTCGGTCATTTTCCCTCTGGGGGCTCATGAGCGCCAGCTTAGGCGCTTCTTAAGAGGAGCATTGCTAAACTCCGGAAGGCCGATCCGAACAGGATTCGACAGCGGGGCGTCCTCCATGTAAAACCATTACGAAGGCCGGTCTTGGGCGCCTTCTTGAGGTTCGGATAGATATCCGTCCGCGATGCGCCATAGTTGGCTCCGCCCACTTGATATATTGACCCCTCATGAGAGCGGGGTACTAGGCGAACAATATCTTCCACAGCGCAAAATGAGCCTCGATGCCCAAGAACAGTTCGCAAAGGGCCACGAAGCTGCGATATGCAAAATGGAGGCGGCGTGGGTGGTGCAACCTGGAGGCCGTAGAACTCCAAGAGCCCGGAGAAACGGATGGATTGGAAATCCGAGTCCTCTTACTAGATAAGAAACAAAGCACACCGCTCTCCTTTAGAGGATCGGGGACACTCTCCGCTTACTTTCCGCCCTTGTAGGTGGCAAGTCCGCTCGAACCGGAACCATGAAGGTCGGGGAAGAAATCCCTTGGTTTGGAGTATAACTAGCTCGCTCTGCGGGACGAGCATCTCTCCCAATTTCAAGTGAAATTTGGGGCGCAAGAGGAGGAGCGTTATTGTCCATGATGGAATGGGTTTTTGTCGAAGGCGCTCGATGAAGGCTTGCGGAGGGGGATGGGTGACTCAGATCTATATCCTCGCCCCTTTTATGGGCGGCTCATTTCTTGCAGCTAGGGGGTAAGTGTAAAAATACCACAGCTTTTACGCATTCATTCAAACACATGGAAGATGGCCATTGTTGGGCGTAGAAGCCAAGGCGCATCATTTATCGAGCCGGACACTATTTGACAAGTATATGGAATTTGGAGAAGAACCCGCCTCGCAATGCGAAGACAATCAACACGCTGGACTCATCATCATTGAAGCCTGGTTAGGGAGCTCTTGAGGAGTCCGGATTAGGGGTGTCCGGATAGCGAACTATCATCTTTGGCGGACTCCTAGACTATGAAGATACAAGATTGAAGACTTCGTCCCGTGTCCGGATGGGACTTTCCTTGGCGTGGAAGGCAAGCTTGGCGTCTGGATATGTAGATCTCCTACCATTGTAACCGACTCTGTGTAACCCTAACCTATCCGGTGTCTATATAAACCGGAGGGTTTTAGTCCATAGGACGAACAACAATCATACCATAGGCTAGCTTCTAGGGTTTAGCCTCTCGATCTCGTGGTAGATCTACTCTTGTACTACCCATATCATCAATATTAATCAAGCGGAGTAGGGTATTACCTCCATCGAGAGGGCCGAACACAGGTAAAAACATCATGTCCCTTGTCTCCTGTTACCATCCGCCTAGCCTTGCATTCGGGACCCCCTACCGAGATCCGCGGTTTGACACCGACAGTGAGTCATCCAATCTTGAAGGTTTACAAGTTGCACCCTCTGGCGCCATGAGTAAGCCATCTCTTATTCTTGATGACAACTGCTTTGTTCTTTAAGGCAAACAGTGTGGGTGCTAATGAGGTCAACCAGGTGCTGGACATCTACTGCCAGGCAACAGGGTAGCGTGTGAACTATGCAAAATCATCAATCTATTACATCAAGGGTGTGCCAGACAGTGTTCGGCATGACATTAAGAGTGTGCTCAATGTGCCCAATGAGACTCTGAATGAGAAATACCTTGGTATGCCTTCAGATGTTGGGAGCTCAAAAAATGGGGCTTTTAAGTACTTGAAAGATCGCCTTTGGAGCAAGGTAGGCGGTACCAGTCTTCTCTATGTCCTGTTTTAAGCTACCCCGAGGGCTTTGCCAACACTTGAATCTGCTTATTCGAAAGTTTTGGTGCAGGAGCAAGGAAGGTAAACGTAAACCACACTGGGTCTCGTGGGAATCAATGACACAACCGAAATCTATGGGTGGTATTGGGTTTAAAGATTTTGAGTTGTTTAATTTGGCCATGTTAGCAAAACAGTCATGGCGCCTTCTCCAGAACCCTGACTCGTTAAGTGCCAGACTCCTAAAAAGTATCTATTACCCCAACAACAACATATTGGAGGCAAACCTAGGAGGACACCCGAGTCAAACATGGAGAGCTATTATGGAGGGCCGCGATATTTTGAAACAGGGAATAATTAAGCGCATCGGCAATGGTCAGACTACACATATATGGGAGGATAATTGGATTCCCCGAGATGAGATGCTGAGAACGTAAGGGTGCAGTGTCGCAGACCCTCCGGAGATGGTGGCTGACCTCATAGATGCTACTACGGCAACGTGTAATCGGCAGCTCGTTCAGCAGTTTTTTATGCCCATGGACGCTGAGATCATATTATCTATTCCCCTTTGTACACGTAACCTGGCAGATTTCTGGAGTTGGCACTTCGAGCGTCATGGAAATTTTTCAGTTAAAACAGTATACAACATGTTGGCTGCAACCAAGCTACGCTGCGAAGCATGGCTGCATGATGAGGCAGGTCCTTCAAGCTCCACTGTCGAACAGAAATCGTGGAAGTTTCTATGGAAAAAAAACTGTGCCGAGAAAGGTGAGAATGTTCCTATGGCGCTTGTCAAAGCACTCACTGCCGACAAAAGATGTGAGGGCCCATAGACACATGTCAACCACATCATCGTGCGGTCTCTGCAGAATGACGGATTCATGGAGACATTCACTTATGGAATGCACCATGTCGAGGTGTACATGGGCTCTTGCTGATGAGGAGCTTCTACATAAAATGACAACCAACACTGAGCCTAGTGCAAAGACGTGGCTTTTCAATCTGATGGATGTGTTGTCCCATGACCAGCTCGTGCAGATGTCAGTAACACTTTGGGCGCTTTGGTCTGCTCGACGCAAAGCCATACATGAAGGAATTTTTTAGAGCCCTCAGTCCATACATGCCTTCATTAACAGCTTCATCTCCAAGCTGAAGTTGATCAGGGAGAACCAACCTATGCACGCGCATCCGGGCGGACTAAGGGCATCCCACCCCCTTCGGCCCAAAGCACCACCTGCTGGTTTTGCGAAAATTCATGTTGATGCGGCAGTTCTGAAAGGAAGAGGGGGATATGCAATGGCTGTTTGTAGAGACAACCTAGGCAATTTCCTGGGAAGTTCGGCATTGGTTGTACAGGGGGTTGATGATCCCTCCATTCTTGAGACCATAGCTTGCAGAGAAGCATTGGCGTTGGCACAAGACCTCCAACTACAAAATATGATCATAGCATCAGATGCCAAGCAAGTCGTCCAGGAGATAAACAACAGATCCAGAGGCGCGAACGGAGCTATTATCAGCAAGATTCATTCATATTCCAGTTTGTTTCAATGTATTTTTTCTTTCGAAAGTCGTAGGGCAAACATAGAAGCTCATAAGTTAGCCAAGTACTCATTGTCTTTAGGTCCGGGGCGCCACGTTTGGTTTGGCCAACCCCATGATCTTACTTGTATCCCGCAAACTGTGGTATTCGATTAATAAAGCTTGTTGATCCTCAAAAAAAATCCAGGAGCAGCCCGGCTAATGTAGTGTTCCATTTTGTCAGAAAAGATGTCTATTTACCCTCCAAAAAAAAGATGTCTATTTCACCCCCACACACACCAAATGTGCCTCAATAGACAAATACCCTCATGAAGTCATTTTTGGTAAAAAAAAATACCCTGAAATCCCTTCGGCATAAAATTTCCCCCTTGAGCAGTTATGCTATGTTTTAGGTGGTTTCGAAAAATGATATGGCATTGTTGCATTGGCTTGGGTTGTGCGGTGAACGGAAGGTGGCCGCCGCCAGCGTCGAGTCAGGGTAGTGCCATGCGAGCATCAAGGTAGGTGAAGTGAGGACTTTGAGCAAAATGGGGGCTAACAAGACAGAAGCTCACCATAGGGTCTCACCCAAGGTCAAAGAGGACGACAACGGTGCCATGGATGGCTGCGGTAGCTACCGAAGCACGACGTAATGGAGGAAGTGTTGGGGGACGCAGTAATTTCAAAAAAAAAAATCCTATGATCACGCAGATCTATCTAGGAGATGCATAGCAACGAGAGGGGAGAGTGTGTCCATGTACCCTCATAGACTGAAAGCGGAGGCGTTTAATGCTTGCGATTGATGTAGTCGAACGTCTTCGCGATCCAACCGATCCAAGTACCGAACGTACTGCACCTCCGCGTTCAGCACACGTTCAGCTCGATGACGTCCCTCGAACTCTTGATCTAGTTGAGGCCGAGGGAGAGTTTCGTCAGCACGACGGCATGGCGGCGGTGACGATGAAGTTACCAGCGCAGGGCTTCGCCTAAGCACTACGACGATATGACCGAGGTGTGTAACTATGGAGGGGGGCACCGCACACGGCAGAGACAAATCTTGGAGTGCCTTTGGGGTGCCCCCTGCCCACGTATATAAAGGAGGCAGGAAGAGGAGGCCGGCCCTAGAAGGGGCGCGCCAAGGGGGGAGTCCTACTTGGACTCCCGGTCCAAGTAGGATTCGCCCCCCCTTCCTATTCCAACTAGGAGAAGGAATGGAAGGAGGAAGAGGGGAGAAGGAAGGAGGGAGGCACCGCCCCCTCCTAGTCTAATTCGGACCAGCCCATGGGGGGGGGCGCAGCCACCCCTTGAGGCCCTTCTCTCCTTTATTGTATGGCCCATTAAGGCCCACTACTTTCCCCGGCGAATTCCCGTAACTCTCCGATACTCCGAAAAATACCCGAATCACTCGGAACCTTTCCGATGTCCGAATATAGCCTTCCAATATATCGATCTTTACCTCTCGACCATTTTGAAACTCCTCGTCCTATCCATGACCTCATCCGGGACTCCGAACGAACTTCGGTCATCAAATCACATAACTCATAAAACAAATCGTCATCGAACGTTAAGCGTGCGGACCCTACGGGTTCGAGAACTATGTAGACATGACCGAGGCACATCTCCGGTCAATAACCAATAGCGGAACCTGGATGCTCATATTGGTTCGTACATATTCTACGAAGATATTTATCGGTCAAACGCATAACAATATACGTTGTTCCCTTTGTCATCGGTATGTTACTTGCCCGAGATTTGATCGTCGGTATCATCATACCTAGTTCAATCTCGTTACCGGCAAGTCTCTTCACTCGTTCCGTAATACTTCATCCCGCAACTAACTCATTAGTCACATTGCTTGCAAGGCTTATAGTGATGAACATTACCGAGAGGGCCCAGAGATACCTCTCCGAAACACGGAGTGGCAAATCCTAATCTCGATCTATGCCAACCCAACAAATACCTTCGGAGACACCTATAGAGCATATTTATAATCACCCGTTTACGTTGTGACGTTTGATAGAACACAAAGTGGTCCTCCGGTATTCGGGAGTTGCATAATCTCATAGTCTGAGGAACATGTATAAGTCATGAAGAAAGTAGTAACAATGAAACTGTAACAATCATAATGCTAAGCTAACGAATGGGTCTTGTCCATCACATCATTCTCCTAATGATGTGATCCCGTTCATCAAATGACAACACATGTCTATGGTTAGGAAACATAACCATCTTTGATAAACGAGCTAGTCAAGTAGAGGCATACTAGGGACACTCTGTTTTTGTCTATGTATTCACACATGTACTAAGTTTCCGGTTAATACAATTCTAGCATGAATAATAAACATTTATCATGATATAAGGAAAAATAATAACTTTATTATTGCCTCTAGGGCATATTTTCTTTAGTCTCCCACTTGCACTACAGTCAATAATCTAGTTCACATCGCCATGTGATTTAACACCAATAGTTCACATCGTCATGTGATTTAACACTCTGTAGTTCACATCGCCATGTGACCAATACCCAAAGGGTTTACTAGAGTCAATAATCTAGTTCACATCGTCATGTGATTAACACCCAAAGAGTACTAAGGTGTGATCATGTTTCGCTTGTGAGAGAGGTTTAGTCAATGGGTCTACCATATTCAGATCCGTACGTATTTTGCAAATTTCTATGTCTACAATTCTCTGCACGGAGCTACTCTAGCTAAATGCTCCCACTTTCAATATGTATCCAGATCGAGACTCAGAGTCATCCAGATCGGTGTCAAAGCTTGCATCGACGTAACTCTTTACGACGAACTCGTTATCACCTCCATAACCGAGAAAAATATTTCCTTAGTCCTCTAAGGATAATTTTGACCAATGTCCAGTGATCTACTTCTAGATCACTATTGTACTCCCTTGCCAAACTCAGGGCAGGGTATACAATAGGTCTGGTACATAGCATGGCATACTTTATAGAACCTATGGCTGAGGCATAGGGAATGACTTTCATTCTCTCTCTATCTTCTGCCATGGTCGGGCTTTGAGTCAAACTCAACTTCACACCTAGCAACACAGGCAAAAACTCCTTCTTTGACTGTTCCATTTTTAACTACTTCAAAATCTTGTCAAGGTATGTACTCATTGAAAAAACTTATCAAGCGTCTTGATCTATCTCTATAGATCTTGATGCTCAATACGTAAGCAGCTTTATCGAGGTCTTTCTTTGAAAAAACTCCTTTCAAATACTCCTTTATGCTTTCCAGAAAATTCTACATTATTTCTGATCAACAATATGTCATCCACATATACTTATCAGAAAGGTTGTAGTGCTCGACTCACCTTTTGTAAATGCAGGCTTCACCGCAAGTCTGTATAAAACTATATGCTTTGATCAACTCATCAAAGCGTATATTCCAACTCCGAGATGCTTGCACCAGTCCATAGATGGATCGCTGGAGCTTTTCGCACTTTGTTAGCACCTTTAGGATCGACAAAACCTTCTGGTTGCATCATATACAACTCTTCTTTAAGAAATCCGTTAAGGAATGCAGGTTTGACATCCATTTGCCAAATTTCATAAAATGTGGAAATTTCTAACATGATTCGGACAGACTTTTAAGCATTGATACAAGTGAGAAAATCTCATTGTAGTCAACACCTTGAACTTATCAAAAACATTTTTGCGACAATTCGAGCTTTGTAGATAGTAACACTACTATTAGCGTCCGTCTTCCTCTTGAAAATCCATTTTATTCTCTATGGCTTGCCGATCATCGGGCAAGTCAACCAAAGTCCATACTTTGTTCTCATATATGGATCCCATCTCAGGTTTCATGGCCTCAAGCCATTTCGCAGAATCTGGGCTCGTCATCGCTTCCTCATAGTTCGTAGGTTCGTCATGGTCTAGTAACATGACTTCCAGAACAGGATTACCGTACCACTCTGGTGCAGAACGTACTCTGTTTGACCTACCAGGTTCGGTAGTAACTTGATCCGAAGATTCATGATCATTATCAATAGCTTCCTCACTTAGTTGGTGTAGGCATCACTGGAACTGATTTCTGTGATGAAATAATTTCCAATTCGGGAGAAGGTACAATTACCTTATCAAGTTCTACTTTCCTCCCACTGACTTCTTTCGAGAGAAACTCCTTCTTTAGAAAGGATCCATTCTTAGCAACGAATATCTTGCCTTCGGATCAGTGATAGAAGGTGTACCCAATAGTCTCCTTTGGGTATCCTATGAAGATGCATTTCTCCGATTTGGGTTTGATCTTATCAGGTTGAAACTTTTTCACATGAGCATCGCATCCCCAAACTCTAAGAAATGACAGCTTAGGTTTCTTGCCAAACCACAGTTCATACGGTGTCATCTCAGCGGATTTAGATGGTGCCCTATTTAACGTGAATGCAGCTGTCTCTAATGCATAACCCCAAAACGATAGTGGTAAATTGGTAAGAGACATCATAGATTGCATCATATCTAATAAAGTACGGTTACGACGTTCGGACACACCATTACGCTATGGTGTTCCAAGTGGCGTGAGTAGCGAAACTACTCCACATTGTTTCAAATGAAGACCAAACTCATAACTCAAATATTCACCTCCACGATCAGATCGCAGAAACTTTTATTTTCTTGTTACGATGATTTTCTACTTCACTCTGAATTTCTTTGAACTTTTCAAATGTTTCAGACTTATATTTGATCAAGTAGATATACCCATATCTGCTCAAATCATCTGTGAAGGTCAGAAAATAACGATACCCACCGCGAGCCTCAACACTCATCGGACCGCATACATCAGTATGTATTATTTCCAATAATTCAGTTGCTCGCTCCATTGTTCCAGAGAACGGAGTCTTAGTCATCTTGCCCATGAGGCATGGTTCGCAAGTATCAAGTGATTTATAATCAAGTGATTCCAAAAGTCCATCAACATGGAGTTTCTTCATGCGCTTTACACCAATATGACCTAAACGGCAGTGCCACAAATAAGTTGCACTATCATTATTAACTTTGCATCTTTTGGCTTCAATATGTGTATCACTACGATCGAGATACAATAAACCATTTATATTGAGTGTATGACCATAGAAGGTTTTATTCATGTAAATAGAACAACAATTATTCTTTGACTTAAATGAATAACCGTATTGCAATAAACATAATCGAATCATATTCATGCTCAACGCAAACACCAAATAACATTTATTTTAGGTTCAACACTAATCCCGAAGGTAAAGGGAGTGTGCGATGGTGATCTTATTAACCTTGGAATCACTTCCTACACACATCATCACCTCGCCCTTAACTAGTCTATGTTTATTTTGCAACTCCTGTTTCGAGTTACTACTCTTAGCAACTGAACTAGTATCAAATACTGAGGGGTTGCTATAAACGCTAGTAAAGTACACATCAATAACATGTATATCAAATATACCTTTGTTCACTTTGCCATCCTTCTTATCCTCCAAATACTTGGGGCAGTTCCGCTTCCAATGACCAGTCTCTTTGCAGTAGGAGCACTTAGTCTCAGGCTTAGGTCCAGACTTGGGCTTCTTCACTTGAGCAGTAACTTGCTTGCCGTTCTTCTTGAAGTTCCCCTTCTTCCCTTTGCCCTTTTTATTGAAACTAGTGGTCTTGTCAACCATCAACACTTGATGCTTTTCTTGATTTCTACCTTCGCTTATTTTAGCATCGCGAAGAGCTTGGGAATTGTTTTCGTCATCCCTTGCATATTATAGTTCATCACGAAGTTCTAGTAACTTGGTGATAGTGACTAGAGAACTTTGTCAATTACTATCTTATCTGGAAGATTAACTCCCACTTGATTCAACAACTGTAGTACCCAGACAATCTGAGCACATGCTCACTGGTTGAGCTATTCTCCTCCATCTTGTAGGCAAAGTACTGTCAGAGGTCTCATACCTCTTGACACGGGCATGAGTATGAAATACCAGTTTCATCTCTTGGATAGAAAGGCAGGCCGCAGTCTACCTTATATATTCCAAAACCAGACCAAGGTCTGAATTGTCATGGTACAAAGGATGCTAGCTAGCTAGCTGCATCAGAAAAGGAAAAAGGGGTACTTCGTGGTGTAGCTGACTTAAGAAGCGGCTGAAAGAAAATCCGCTTTACACCTGAGGAAAACTTGCAAAAAACTATCATTTGATATGGCGCACCAAAGAAGTAGCATCTGCGCTATAGAAGCCCCCAAAGCAGCAAGCGGTATGGTTTAGTTCTCAAAAACCCTGGCGTTGTGCACCTTCCATAACTGAGCAGCACATGCAACAATCAGAATTGTCTAGTGGCTAGAAACTTCTTTCATCTTGAACACAAAATCCTTCAGGGAAAGTGATGAAATGGCTTGGTGGAGTAGCCCAAGCTTCTGCCATAAGTAATGAGCAGGCGTGCGTCGCAACACGATATGATCAATAGTTTCTTCCGCCGGGCATAAGTCACAGAAGGGGTGTTGGATATTGTTCCATTGCTTACGTACACTACAAAAAAAGACACATCCGTGACATTTTGGGCCGAACAAATTTTTTTTCTGTCATACATATGACACTTCTATGGCAATAATTGTGAAAAAACCCGGTATCATCATAGATGTGGTGGGCTCCTACTTCTATGACAAAAAATCATGAAAGAAAATGGGCTTTTCGTCACAGGCGGGCGGAGGCGCAATCGCATGACATTCTTTGGGCCGTCCATGACGAAAAAACCGTGGTAGAAGCGAGGGAAGGAAAATTTCGGGAGTTGCAGTTACGGTGGGAGGTCGGGGCGGCGATCGCGCGTTCTCTCGTCAGAATGCGCGCATGTTTGCGGCGTTGGCTCTAATCGAACCCGGCGAGCGTTGGGCTCTAACGAACCCGGCGATTACAGCTGCGAGGCTACGCATTCATCGAACCCGAGGGATCGATCGATGGCTGTTAATCGAACCCGATGGAGTGATTCGCCGCTCTGCTGCTAAGCGAAGCGATCGATTGGATGAACTGTGGCGTTGCGAAGTGGATGAAGAGTGGCGGTGGCGTTGCCTCTGGATGAATAGGAACCCGTGGTGTGGAGGTTGGATGAACGATGAGGCGGTGGAGCGTGGCCGTGGAGGGTGGTTGAACAGGCCCCGTGGTGTGGAGGGCTGGATGAGCGATGAGCGGTGGAGGGTGCCCGTGGAGGGTGGTTGAGCGATGGCGGTGGAGTAAGCGCCGGTGGAGGCTGGATGAGCAGGAGCCCGTGGAGGCTGGAGGAGGTCGGCGGTAGCCCGTGGAGGCTGGAGGGCGTCGACGGTGGAGATGAACAGTATCCCGTGGAGTCCCGTTTTGCGGTATGACACACCCCTCCCGATGAACAGGACCCCCGTTTCGACCATAGCGCTCCAACACAAGTCCGTTTCGTCCATTTTGCGGTATGCCACACCCCTCCCGATCAACAGGACCCCCGTTTCGACCGTAGGAGGTCTGTTTCCTCTGTTTTGCGGTACGCCGCACCCCTCCCGATCAATAGGACCCTCGTTTCGACCGTAGGAGGTCCGTTTCCTCCATTTTGCGGTACGCCACACCCCTCCCGATCAACAGGACCCCGTTTCGAACGTAGGAGGTTCGTTTCCTCCGTTCTGCGGTACGCCAGGCCTCGTTTCCATCGCCTGTTCCGTCCAAGCCCTCCTTATGAACACGACCACGCATTCTGTTCCGACCCAGCCGGTTGGCTCCCACACGTTTCGTTGCCTCCCGATGAACACGACGCATTCCATTGCCTCCCCATGAACACGACGCATTCTGTTGCCTCCCCATAAACACGATGACGACGCTGTTTCTCCGTTCCGACCCAGCCATGTACGTATGCGCGAGTAGGCGTTCAAGACCCTGCCCGTATGTACGTACGTGGCCGTATTTTCTTTCTTGCACCCTCGCCGCTATACGTACGTGTACATGCTACGTGTGTGCCTCTACTACGACACGTGCGCGCCTCTACATCTACGACACGTGCGCGCCTCTACATCGACCAGTATGTACGTACACGTTCGCGACCAGAATGACAACGTTACTGAAGGAAATATGCCCTAGAGGCAATAATAAAGTTATTATTTATTTCCTTATATCATGATAAATGTTTATTATTCATGCTAGAATTGTATTAACCGGAAACATAATACATGTGTGAATACATAGACAAACAGATAGTCACTAGTATGCCTCTACTAGACTAGCTCATTAATCGAAGATGGTTATGTTTCCTAACCATAGACATGTGTTGTCATTTGATTAATGGGATCACATCATTAGGAGAATGATGTGATTGACATGACCCATTCCGTTAGCTTAGCACTTGATCGTTTAGTATATTGCTATTGCTTTCTTCATGACCTATACATGTTCCTGTAACTATGAGATTATGCAACTCCGTTTACGGAGGAACACTTTGGGTACTACCAAGCGTCACAACGTAATCGGGTGATTATAAAGGAGTACTACAGTGTCTCCAAAGGTACATGTTGGGTTGGCGTATTTGAGATTAGGTTTTGTCACTCCGATTGTCGGAGAGGTATCTCTAGGCCTTCTCGGTAATACACATCACATAAGCCTTGCAAGCATTGCAACTAATAAGTTAGTTGTGAGATGATGTATTACTGAGCGAGTAAAGAGACTTGCGTAACGAGATTGAACTAGGTATTGGATACCGACGATCGAATCTCGGGTAAGTAACATACCGATGACAAAGGAACAACGTATGTTGTTATGCGGTTTGACCGATAAAGATCTTCGTAGAATATGTAGGAACCAATATGGGCATCCAGGTTCCGCTATTGGTTATTGACCGAGAATGGTTCTAGGTCATGTCTACATAGTTCTCGAACCCGTAGGGTCCGCACGCTTAACGTTCGATGACAGTTCATTATGAGTTTATAAGTTTTGATGTACCGAAGGTTGTTTGGAGTCCCGGATGTGATCACGGACATGACGAGGAGTCTCGAAATGGTCGAGACATAAAGATTGATATATTGGAAGCCTATGTTTGGACTTCGGAAAGGTTCGGATGAAAGCAGACGTTATTCTCGAACACGGGGTTTACCGAACCCCGGGGTCAATGGGCCATAAGGGAGAAGAGGAAGGGCCGGCCAGGGGCAGGCCGCGCCCCTCCCCTCTAGTCCGAATAGGACAAGGAAAGGGGGCGCCCCTTCCCTCTTCCCTCCCAATCCTAGTCCAACTAGGAGAGGGGGAGTCCTACTCCGGTGGGAGTAGGACTCCTCGGCGCGCCCCTAGGGCTGGCCGCACCCCCCTTGCTCCTTTATATATGGGGGCAGGGGCACCCCATGACACACAAGTTGATCTCGGATCGTTCTTAGCGTGTCGGTGCCCCCCTCCACCATATTCCACTTCGTCATATCGTCGCGGAGCTTAGGCGAAGCCCTGCGCCGATGAAGTCATATCGTCGCGGAGCTTAGGCGAAGCCCTGCGTCGGTGGAGCATCATCATCGTCCACCGCGTCGTCTTGTGGAACTCATCCCCGACGCTTTGCTGGATCGGAGCCGGGGATCGTCATCGAGCTGAGCGTGTGCGTAACTTCGGAGGTGCCGTCGTTCGGTACTTGGATCGGTCGGATCGTGAAGACGTCGACTACATCAACCGCGTTGTTATAACGCTTCGCTTTCGGTCTCACGAGTGCGTGGACAGACACTTCTCCTCTCGTTGCTATGCCATCACCATGGTCTTGCGTGTGCGTGGAAATTTTTGAAATTACTCGTTCCCCAACAATGGCATCCGAGCCTGGTTTTATGCGTTGATGTCATATGCACGAGTAGAACACAAGTGAGTTGTGGGCGATATAAGTCATACTGCTTACCAGCATGTCATACTTTGGTTGGCGGTATTGTGAGATGAAGCGGCCGGACCGACATTACGCGTCACGCTTACGCGAGACTGGTTTCACCGCTTGAGCACTAGTTGCTTAAAGGTGACCGGCGGGTGTCTGTCTCTCTCACTTTAGTTGAACCGAGTGTGGCTCGCCCGTCCTTGCGAAGGTTAAAACAGCACCAACTTGACAAACTATCGTTGTGGTTTTGATGCGTGGGTAAGAACGGTTCTTGCTCAGCCCGTAGCAGCCACGTAAAACTTGCAACAACAAAGTAGAGGACATCTAACTTGTTTTGCAGGGCATGTTGTGATGTGATGTGGTCAAGGCGTGATGCTATATTTTATTGTATGAGATGATCATGTTTTGTAACCGAGTTATCGGCAATCGGCGAGGAGCCATATGGTTGTCGCTTTATTGTATGAAATGCAAAAGCCATGTAATTGCTTTACTTTATCACTAAGCGATAGCGATAGTCGTAGAAGCAATAGTTGGCGAGGCGACAACGATGCTACGATGGAGATCAAGGTGTCGCGCGGTGGCGATGGTGATCATGACGGTGCTTGGCGATGGAGATCACAAGCACAAGATGATGATGACCATATCATATCACTTATATTGATTGCATGTGATGTTTATCCTTTATGCATCTTATCTTGCTTTGATTGACGGTAGCATTATAAGATGATCTCTCACTAAAATTATCAAGAAGTGTTCTCCCGAGTATGCACCGTTATGAAAGTTCTTCGTCTTTGAGACACCACGTGATGATCGGGTGTGATAGGCTCTACGTTCAAATACAGCGGTGCAAAACAGTTGCACACGCGGAATACTCAAGTTAAACTTGACGAGCCTAGCATATAACAGATATGGCCTCGAACACGGAGACCGAAAGGTCGAACGTGAATCATATAGTAGATATGATCAACATAGTGATGTTCACCATTGAAACTACTCCATCTCACGTGATGATCGGACATGGTTTAGTTGATTTGGATCACGTAATCACTTAGATGACTAGAGATGTATGTCTAAGTGGGAGTTTTAATATGATTAATTAAACTTAAATTTATCATGAACTTAGTACCGATAGTATTTTGCTTGTCTATGTTTACCGTAGATAGATGGCTCGTCTTTGTTGTTCCGTTGAATTTTAATGCGTTCCTTGAGAAAGCAAAGTTGAAAGATGATGGTAGCAATTACACGGACTGGGTCCGTAACGAGGATTATCCTCATTGCTGCACGTAAGAATTACGCCTGGAAGCACCGCTGGGTGCCAGTTCCTGCTGCAGATGCAACGCGACGTTAAGAACGTCTGGCGAGCAAAGCTGATGACTACTCGATAGTTCGATGTGCCATGCTTTACGGCTTAGAACCGGGTCTTCAACGACGTTTTGAACGTCATGGAGCATATGAGATGTTCCAGGAGTTGAAGTTAATATTTCAAGCAAATGCCCGGATTGAGAGATATGAAGTCTCCAATAAGTTCTATAGCTGCAAGATGGAGGAGAATAGTTACATCGGTGAACATATACTCAAAATGTCCGGGTATAATAATCACTTGATTCAACTGGGAGTTACTCTTCCGGATGATAGTGTCATTGATAGAATTCTCCAATCACTGCCACCAAGCTACAAGAGCTTCGTGATGAACTATAATATGCAAGGGATGACCAAAACAATTCTAGAGCTCTTCGCAATGCTAAAAGCCGCGGAGGTAGAAATCACGAAAGAGCATCAAGTGTTGATGGTCAACAAGACCACTAGTTTCAAGAAAAGGGCAAAGGGAAGAAGAAGGAACTTCAAAAGAACAGCAAGAAAGTTGCTGCTCAAGAGAAGAAACCCAAGTCGGACCTAAGCCTGAAACCGAGTGTTTTACCGCAAGCAATCGACCTTTGAAGCGGAACTGCCCCAAGTATTTGGCGGATAAGAAGGATGGCAAGGTGATCAAAGGTATATGTGATATACATGTTATTGATGTGTACCTTACTAATACTCGCAGATAGTACAGGTATTTGATACTTGGTTCTGTTGCTAATATTTGCAACTCAAAACAGGAACTACGGATTAAGCAAAGATTGGCTAAGGACGAGGTGACGATGCGCGTGGGAAATGGTTCCAAAGTCGATGTGATCGCGGTCGGCACGCTACCTCTACATCTACCATCGGGATTAGTTTTAGACCTAAATAATTGTTATTTGGTGCCGCGTTAAGCATGAACATTATATCTGGATCTTGTTTGATGCGAGACGGTTATTCATTTAAGACAGAGAATAATGGTTGTTCTATTTATATGAATAATATCTTTTATGGTCATGCACCCTTGAAGAGTGGTCTATTTTATTGAATCTCGATAGTAGTAATACACATATTCATAGTGTTGAAACCAAAAGATGCAGAGTTGATAATGATAATGCAACTTATTTGTGGCATTGCCGTTTGGGTCATATCGGTGTAAAACGCATGAAGAAACTCCATCTTGATGGGCTTCTGGAATCACTTGATTATGAATCACTTGGTACTTATGAACCGTGCCTCATGGGCAAGATGACTAAAACGCCGTTCTCGGAACTATGGAGCGAGCAACTGATTTGTTGGAAATCATACATCTTGATGTTTGTGGTCCAATGAATGTTGAGGCACTTGTGGCGGGTATCGTTATTTTCTCACCTTCACGAGATGATTTGAGCAGATATGGGTATATCTACTTAATGAAACACAAATCTGAAACATTTGAAAAGTTCAAAGAATTTCAGAGTGAAGTGGAAAATCATCGTAACAAGAAAATAAAATTTCTACGATCTGATCGTGGAGGAGAATATTTGAGTTCTGAGTTTGGTTTACATTTGAAACAATGTGGAATAGTTTAGCAACTCACGCCACCCGAACACCACAGAGAAATGGTGTGTCCGAACGTCGTGTCGTACTTTACTTGATATGGTGCGATCTATGATGTCTCTTCTGATTTACCGCTATCGTTTTGGGGATATGCTTTAGAGGCGGCCGCATTCACGTTAAATAGGGCACCATCTAAGTCCGTTGAGGCGACACCTTATGAACTGTGGTTTGGCAAGAAACCAAAGTTGTCGTTTCTTAAAGTTTGGGGCTGCGATGCTTATGTGAAGAAACTTCAACCAGATAAGCTCGAACCCAAATCGAGAAATGTGTCTTCATAGGATACCCAAAGGAGACTGTTGGGTACACCTTCTATCACAGATCTGAAGGCAAGATTTTCGTTGCTAAATTCGGATCCTTTCTAGAGAAGGAGTTTCTCTCGAAAGAAGTGAGTGGGAGGAAAGTAGAACTTGATGAGATAACAGATCTGCTCCCTTATTGGAAGGTAGTTCATCACAAGAAACGGTTCTGTGACAACTACACCAATTAGTGAGGAAACTAATGATGTTGATCATGAAACTTCAGATCAAGTTACTCTTGAACTTCGAGGTCAACCAGAGTAAAATACGCACCGAGTGGTGCGGTAATCCTATTCGGAAGTCATGTTACTTGACCATGGCGAACCTACAAACTATGAAGAAGCGATGGTGAGCCCAGATTCGCGAAATGGCTGGAAGCCATGAAATCTGAGATGGGATCCATGTATGAGAACAAAGTATGGACTTTGGTTGACTTGCCCGATGATCGGCAAGCCATTGAGAATAAATGGATCTTTAAGAAGAAGACCGACGATGGTAATGTAACTGTCTATAAAGCTCGACTTGTTGCGAAAGGTTTTCGACAAGTTCAAGGGGTTGACTACGATGAGACTTTCTCACCCGTAGCGATGCTTAAGTCTGTCCGAATCATGTTAGCAATTGCCGATTTTATGATTATGAAATTTGGCAAATGGATGTAAAACTGCATTCTTGAATGGATTTCTAGAAGAAGAGTTGTATATGATGCAACCAGAAGGTTTTGTTGATCCAAAGGGTGCTAACAAAGTGTGCAAGCTCCAGCGATCAATTTATGGTCAGTGCAAGCCTCTCGGAGTTGGAATAAACGCTTTGATAGTGTGATCAAAGCATATGGTTTTATCTGAGACTTTTGGAGAAGCTTGTATTTACAAGAAAGTGAGTGGGAGCTCAGTAGCATTTCTGATATTATATGTGGACGACATATTATTGATTGGAAATGATATAGAATTTCTGGATAGCATAAAGGATACTTGAATAAAAGTTTTCAATGAAAGACCTCGGTGAAGCTGCTTACATATTGGGCATCAAGATCTATAGAGATAGATCAAGGCGCTTAATTGGACTTTCACAAAGCACATACCTTGATAAAGTTTTGAAAAAGTTCAAAATGGATCGAGCAAAGAAAGGTTTTTACCCAGATTACAAGGTGTAAGATTGAGTCGACTCAATGCCCGACCACAGCAGAAGATAGAGAAAATGAAAGATGTTCCTATGCTTCAGCCATAGGCTCTATCATGTATGCAATGGTGTGTACCAGACCGGCGTATGCTTAGCAATAAGCTTGGCAGGAAGGTACCAAAGTAATCGAGTGGATCATCGGACAGCGGTCAAGAACATCCTGAAATACGAAAAGGACTAAGGATATGTTTCTCGTATATGGAGGTGACAAAGAGCTAGTCGTAAATGGTTACGTCGATGCAAGCTTTGACACCGATCCGGACGATTCTAAATCACAAACCGGATCGTGTTTTTATTAAGCGGTGGAGCTGTCGGTTGGTGCAGTTCTAAACAAAGCGTCGTGGCGGGATCTACATGTGAAGCGGAGTACATAGCTGCTTGAAGCAGCAAATGAAGGAGTCTGGATGAAAGAGTTCATTTCCGATCTAGGTGTCATACCTAGTGCATCGGGACCAATGAAGATCTTCTCGTGACAATCTTGGTGCAATTGCCTTGGCAAAGGAATCCAGATTTCACAAGAGGACCAAGCATATCAAGAGGCGCTTCAATTCCATTGGGACCAAGTCCAAGTGGGAGACATAGAGATTTGCAAAATACATACGGATCTGAATGTTGCGACCCGTTGACTAAGCCTCTTCCACGAGCAAAACATGATCAGCACCAAGACTCCATGGGTGTTAGAATCATTCTTGTGTAATCTAGATTATTGACTCTAGTGCAAGTGGGAGATGAAGGAAATATGCCCTAGAGGCAATAATAAAGTTATTATTTATTTCCTTATATCATGATAAATGTTTATTATTCATGCTAGAATTGTATTAACGGAAACATAATACATGTGTGAATACATAGACAAACAGATAGTCACTAGTATGCCTCTACTAGACTAGCTCATTAATCAAAGATGGTTATGTTTCCTAACCATAGACATGTGTTGTCATTTGATTAATGGGATCACATCATTAGGAGAATGATGTGATTGACATGACCCATTCCGTTAACTTAGCACTTGATCGTTTAGTATATTGCTATTGCTTTCTTCATGACCTATACATGTTCCTGTAACTATGAGATTATGCAACTCCGTTTACGGAGGAACACTTTGGTACTACCAAGCGTCAAAACGTAATCGGGTGATTATAAAGGAGTACTACAGGTGTCTCCAAAGGTACATGTTGGGTTGGCGTATTTCGAGATTAGGTTTTGTCACTCGATTGTCGGAGAGGTATCTCTAGGCCTTCTCGGTAATACACATCACATAAGCCTTGCAAGCATTGCAACTAATAAGTTAGTTGTGAGATGATGTATTACTGAGCGAGTAAAGAGACTTGCGATAGCGAGATTGAACTAGGTATTGGATACCGACGATCGAATCTCGGGTAAGTAACATACCGATGACAAAGGAACAACGTATGTTGTTATGCGGTTTGACCGATAAAGATCTTCGTAGAATATGTAGGAACCAATATGGGCATCCAGGTTCCGCTATTGGTTATTGACCGAGAATGGTTCTAGGTCATGTCTACATAGTTCTCGAACCCGTAGGGTCCGCACGCTTAACGTTTGATGACGAGTTCATTATGAGTTTATAAGTTTTGATGTACGAAGGTTGTTGAGTCCCGGATGTGATCACGGACATGACGAGGAGTCTCGAAATGGTCGAGACATAAAGATTGATATATTGGAAGCCTATGTTTGGACTTGGAAGGTTCGGATGAAAGCAGGGCGTTCTGGAACACCGGGGTTACGGAACCCCGGGGGTCAATGGGCCTTGATGGGCCATAAGGAGAAGAGGAAGGGCCGGCCAGGGCAGGCCGCCCCCCCTCCCCTCTAGTCCGAATAGGACAAGGAGAGGGGGGCGCCTTCCCTCTTCCCTCCCAAGTCCTAGTCCAACTAGGAGGGGAGTCCTACTCGGTGGGAGTAGGACTCCTCGGCCCCCTAGGGCTGGCCGCACCCCCTTGCTCCTTTATATACGGGCGGGGGCACCCCATGACACACAAGTTGATCTACGTGATCGTTCTTAGCCGTGTCGCGTGCCCCCTCCACCATATTCCACTTCGTCATATCGTCGCGAGCTTAGGCGAAGCCTGCGCCGATGAAGTCATATCGTCGCGAGCTTAGGCGAAGCCCTGCGTCGGTGGAGCATCATCATCGTCACCACACCGTCGTCTTGTGGAACTCATCCCCGACGCTTTCTGGATCGGAGCCCGGGATCGTCATCGAGCTGAGCGTGTGCAGAACTTGGAGGTGCCGTCGTTCGGTACTTGGATCGGTCGGATCGTGAAGGCGTCGACTACATCAACCGCGTTGTTATAACGCTTCGCTTTCGGTCTCACGAGGGTGTGACGACACTCTCCCTCTCGTTGCTATGCCATCACCATGGTCTTGCGTGTGCGTAGGAAATTTTTTGAAATTACTACGTTCCCCAACAGTTACGTACGCTTCGACCAGGTGGGTCCCGACTGTCAAGCACTTCCTTGCGTGCGAAGATGTAGCTGGTGGGTCCCAGCAGTCAGGGGGCGAATCGTTTTTTCTGCCCGGACGCACTTCCTTGCGTGCGAAGATGTAGCTGGTGGGTCCCAGTAGTCAGGGGGGCGAATCGTTTTTTTTGCCCGGATGCACTTCCTTGCGTGCGAAGATGTAGCTGGTGGGTCCCAGCAGTCAGGGGGGCGAATCGTTTTTTTTGCGAAATAGGTGGCCCGTCCGGTGGGTCCTTGCTGTCAGGTGGAGGAATAATTATTTTGCACGTAGTAAGGAGGCACTTCATTGTTGCGGCCATGGACCAAGCTGTCAGCCTCTCCACGTACAGTCCACGTCCGATGGAAGCCGTTCCTTGACCACGTTGACCACACCGCGCCGAGAGCACCAGGGCGGTGGACAACGGCGAGGCCTAGGAAGGGGCGACGGGAGCCGGGAAGACGTGGCGATGGATGCCCACGTAGAGGAGTACGAGGGTTCACTGGTTCGCTTGCGGTGCGAGGCTGCTTTGTCGCCCTTGAGAATAACAGGGGTGTGGGTGAGTAGAGGATGGCTCGCCAGCGGCGGGAGTAGTAAAGGCGGTGAGGCCTCCGCTGCATCGCAGCCCGACCACGGAGGCAGGAGCACGAGGCACGACCGGCGCTGGTTTGGGCGGTACGGAGAAAGACGACCGAGAGGTTGAAGAAGCACTACGGCCGTTGGATGGACATCGTGCGATCCTTTGGAGCTAGAATCGTGCATATTGACTAAGTTGACAAAGCCCTCCGTCCCGTCAACTTAGTAGGCCCTAAGTCAGCCTGCCACTATCTTTGAGTCCCAGCTAACGGCGGAGTATTAATTTTTTGTGCGTAATAAGGAGGCACTTCCTTGCGTGCGAAGATATAGCTCGTGGGTCCGAGCTGTCGGTGGCGATAACGTTTTTTTCGTGAAATCTGAGGCCCTTTCGGTGGGTCCCCGATGTCGGTGGAGGAATCATTATTTTGCGCGTAATAAGGAGGCATTTCCTTGCGTGCGGCCGTGGACCCAGTGTCGGCCTGTCCACGTCTGATCCACTTCAGATGCATGTCGGTCATTGACCACGTTGACCAGGCCGCACCGAGAGCACCGGTATGTGGACGACGGCGAGGCCTAGGAAGGAGCGACACGGAGGCAGAAGACTCAGCAGCTTGTTTCCCGCAGCGGAGAGGGGAGTACGAGAACGAGGGTTCTTGGTTCGTCTGCCGTCACCGGAGAATAACAACAGGTGTGGGTGAGTAGAGGGATGGCTAGGCCAGCGATGGGAGTATGGTGGGGCGGTGAGGCATGCGCGGCAGTACAGCCGGCCGAGGGGAGGAGGTAGCAGGCAGTCCCGCCGGCGCTTGTTTGAGTGGCTGGAGCAGGAAGAGCAGAGATTGAAGAAGCACGATGGCCGTTGGATGGCCATCCAACAGTCACTGCTCGTGCGTCAACCTTTTTTTAGGAAGCCTCAAATCTGTGTGTAAACAGCATACAACCCATCTGCCATTATTTCTAATAATTTACAGCCCATTTGTTAATCCTTAATGTTTGTTTGGAGACCATATTCTTTTTGTTAGCATTACAGCCCATACTGTGGCCACGGTTAAAAAATTATACGAAATTTTGCATATTTCGGTGCGGTCCGAACTGTTTTTAATCTCGAAATTTCGACTCACATTCAAACTGATTTTAAAAATAAATGTATATCAATATAAAATCCAACAAATTCTCCACGCATAAAAATTAATGTAATTTAAAATCTCGAAATGAAAAAAGATATTTGAAACTAATTGTCGGTTTGATGTGTTTTAAAATGTACAACCCATTTCTCATTCTTGATGGGCCATTTTCTCGCCAGGCCGATGAAAGCTCTCCTCGTCTTGAAAGATTTGCAGCCCAAAAGGCCCGACAAAGCGACTTACTTGGCAAATAACAAAAAACTGGGCTGTGGCAGGACCCAGTATCGGCCTCTCCACGCATACTCTTCCGATGGAAGTCGTTCCTTGACCATATTGACCACGCCACGGAGAGCACCACGGCGGTGGACGACGGAGAGGCCTAGGAAGGGGACGCATGGAGCCGGGGAAGACGAGGCAGTGGAAGCCCGCGCGGAGAGGAGTACGAGGGTTCACTGGTTCGGCTGCGGTGTGAGGCTGCCGTCGCCGCAGGGCCTGGCCAGCGGTGGGAATAGTAGGGGGCGGTGAGGCCTCCGCTGCAGCACAGCCGGCCACGGGAGGCAGGAGCATGAGGCACGACCGGCGCTGGTTTGGGCGGCTGGAGCAAGAAGACCAGAGGTTGAAGAAGCACTACGGTCGTTGGATGGACATCATACGGTCACTGGAGCTAGAATCGTTCATATTGACTAAGTTGACAAAGCCCTTCGTCCCCGTCAACTTAGTAGGCCCATAAGTCAGCCTCCCACCAAGGTGGGTCCCAGCTAGCGGGGAGTATTCATTTTTGTGCGTAATAAGGAGGCACTTCCGGTGGGTCCGAGCCGACAATGAGGGACGTTTTTCACGAAATATGGTGGCCCGTCGGTGGGTCCCAGCAGTCGAGGCAAACGTTTTTTCGCAAAATAAGGTGGCCCGTCGGTGGGTCCCTAACTTGTCGCTTGGAGGAATCATTATTTTCCGTGTAATAAGGAGGCACTTACTTGCTGCGGCCGTGGACCCAGCTGAGACTCTCCACGTACAGTATACTTCCGATGGAAGTCGTTCCTTGACCACGTTGACCTCGCCGCATTCCGTTGCATGCATGCGTCCATGGGCGTGGTGCGTCCCCACTGTCAGCCTCTCACGTATAGTCATCTTCCGATGACTCTCGGTTGTTGACCACGTTGACCACACGTGCGTCGCGCGCACCCTGATCGGAACGACCGGAGATGGGGAAGGCGGGCGGTGGAGTCGCAGATGGAGAGGAGTGGGTAACTTCATTTGGTTGGTGCGCGGCAAGCACAACCATGCATGTGCACGGGAGACAGGAGCAAGAACAGAGGTTGAAGAAGGAGCACGACTGTTGGATTAACATCCAACGGTCCAGCTGCTAGAATCATTTGTTGATTAAGTTTACAAAGCCGTGCATACACGTCCGCTTAGCAGGCCCACAAGTCAGTCACCAAATCTGATGGGTCCCAGCTGTCAACGGGATGAATAATTTTTTCGCAAAACAAGGAGGCACTTCCTTCCGTGCGAAGATACAGCCGGTGGGTCCCAGCTGTCAGGTGGAGGAAACATTTTTTCAGGTTAATAAGGAGGAACTTTCCTTGCGTGCGACCATGGACCTCGTGGGTCCCAGCCGTCAGGCTCTCCACGTACAGTCCTCTTCCGATGACTCTCATTTGTTGACCACGCCGCACCGAACACAGTGAGGCGCTGGACGACGGCGAGGCCCCGGACGGGAACGACTCGGAGATGGGAAAACGCGGCAGTGGAGTCGCAGATTGAGAGGAGGAGAAGGATTATAACTGGCTCTATTGCGGCGTGGGGCTGTAGTCTGTGGAGAATAACAGGAGGTGTCGAGGGGTGGAGGGATAGCCTGGCCGGTGGTGAGGTAGCGCTTCACAGCGATGCGTGCTAAGCAGAGCCGCTAGCCGCTGGAGATTGGACCAGGCGGTCCCGGCGATGCTGGAGGAAGAAGACGAGAGATTAAAGGTGCATGTCGGCCGTTGGATATAAATCCAATGGTTGTGGATGACACAATCATTTTTTGACCAAGTTGACAACGCCTCTGTGAGGCTTCGACCTATTGGCCCACATGCCACCGCAAAATGTGGCATATATTTAACCCATGTTTTCTAGAATGTACAGTCCCATTTGCTGGGCTGGGTGAACAAATAATTTCGTCAATCAGGCCCATTTATATTTTCTAAGAAATCCCAGCCCATTTGCACTTCCTTGAAATACACGCATTAGGTGGGCTCGTTATATATATATAATGTTATGTTAGAAGGAGCAATTAATATCAAAGAATAAACCGGAGAGGCACATTATATATATATAATTAAGAAATTAGCGAGTTATTCCTCAAAATAAAAATGAGCACGTTATTATTAAATTGGTCCTTAAAATCTTCGCAAGCTTTTGTAAGCAATCACCAGGATTTTCCTTGCCTGTGAGTCAAAAACAACCAGGATTTTCCGTTAAACATTTACTTTTATAAGTTAATATCACGTGGGATGTTTTTATAATGTATACATAAGTCTCTATAAAATATACGATAAAAGTAATAATATAAATATATATAATGTGGTTAGAAGGGAAAACATAAATTGGACACAACATTACTTTTATAAGAGACTGCGTTTTATACCCGACAAGAGGCATACTAACAAGTTCACACACAAATACAACAGAAAAGGTAAACATTCATATCAAACTCAGGTTCACAGGACACGTTCATATTCATAGCCAACATTCACTATCAACAACTCAAAAGATTCATATATACACAAGCTCACCATATCTATGCATCCAAATGATTGATAGATCACACGACAATATTCATACATAATTCACAAAAGATTCAGATATACACATGTTCAAGTATGTTTATGCATCCAAATGATTGAGATCACAGCCAATATGATCCATGGACGAACTTTAATTACCTAGGGTACAGATTTGGTAAATGGTGTTCAATCGAGGTACTTCTTGCTAAAATTAGTTCTTGTATGAGTAAACTTTTGAGTACATAAGAGGCAGACATATCTGAACTTTGCTTGTAGGTTTATCCTCAAATAGTGGCCTCGTGTCGAGGGAGGTTTGAGCAACTTGGCCACTACTTTCATCCAACTAGTTTATTGGCTCATCTTGGTCCCAGTATCTCGCCAAAATTCTACATTGCGCATTTAGAAAGGAGGCGCTTGAGAAAATGAACCACCCAAATTTTTGTGCAGTTCAACCTGAAATGGAGCATCCTTGGCGTGCAGACCGATTAAGTGCCGATGAATATACGCGTCAACCAACTTGTCGGAATCTTTAGACTCCATGCCATATAGTTCGCTACCATATGTGCCGATAACCAAAAGGCACAAGTTGGGACCAAAGAAGCTGGACTGCGTTTTTCGGGCTATGCACCAAGCAATATTTTGGCGTTCACTCTCCTAATACTTGGAGTTTGACAATTGGTTGACGCCGGTTGATACTCGAATGAATATAGGCACTTCTTGTCAACATCGTCCGTGATAACCCTTTTGTAAAAGGGTCTGCCAGATTCTTAGCCGTCTGGATATAATCCAACGCTATTACTCTGGAGTTTCTTGATTTTCTGACAGATTTCAATCTTCTTCTTATGTGCTTTGTGGATTTCATGTTGTCCTTTGAACTCTTAGCCTTGGCAATCACTGTTTGATTGTCATAGTTCATAAGGACAGCCGGCACTGGTTTATCAACTGCCGGCAAATCCATCAAAAGCTCTCGAAACCATTCTCGCTTGACGCATGATGTGTCTAATGCTTTGTGAGTTCTGCTTCCATAGTCGATCCGGTTGTCTCGAGTGAACTTTGGAGTACATAGCAGCAGCATAAGTACCTGTCCATCGATCATTTTGTGCAGTTCTACTGAAATCACCCGATGTAATGATTTGCTGCGAGTTCAGCTCCAAATTACTCTTTATGAAATCGGCAAACAGTAGCACAATACCAAATTACAAATACATATGCCGTGCACAATAATCAGGATAAAGACCAGTACCAACCTGTGTGAGGTAGCATATCAATTACTATTTCCTTTATTTGAAGCCGAGATAAGCCAAGCGATCGACAACAAAGGAAGAAAGCAAGCGGAGATTAGCGACTGACAGGAAAGGACGGAAGCTGTCGAGGCAATGAAGAACCCAAAGTTTTTGTGCAGTTCCACCAAAATCAAGAATCCCTGTTGGCAAATATATTGAGAGAGTGAGGTTACTGTAATAGTGGGACTAGTTGATGAAACATACACTAAAAAATAGAAGCACCCTCATTATCTTAATGGGTAAAGTTAGCAACATAGTAGTCTTTCTTAAAGAGAGGTATTAGTTTATTTAATCAGTGCCAATTAGCTCAACTCAACACTCAAAGCATTGCCATTTATCATAGGTTGCAAAACTTTAACGTGCAAAGATAAAGGAGTTTCTCATGACAGTAGCACGATACAAATAGAGATGACAGCAAACTAATATGCATGAAGGCCTTAGGCCCGTACCAACCTGAGAAAAAAAGCTTATTCATGTAGTCCCATAAGAGATGATAAAACACTCACTGGAATCACACAATAGTATATATTTTTGTGCACTTCAAATGTATGATTGAAATCACTCTTGTTTACCAGTGCTGGGATTATATCGAAAGATTATCAAGAACTTCCAGCAAAGTTAAAGCACTGGCTGGGATACAGTTCATTGTATTGTCTTGTGTAGTTCCACTAAAATGTATGATTGGAACAACATGATCTCTGTCCCTGTTTGGATCATGGGGTTAGAGCTAGTTTGAGTTAGTTGGGGGCTCAAATAACCCAAAAGTATCCAAACAAGGAGGGTTAGAGTGGGTTAGTTCGATCTAACCCAACTATCCCGGTGAAGAGGTGCTTATTTGGGTTGGAGTGGGTTAGAAAATAACTCTAACTCTAACTGTGTTAGAGTATCCAAATAGGGCCTCTGTTTGCACAAGTAGGAACAAGGTGAAACCTTCATTAGCTTAGTGAGAAAAGATAGGAAGACATTAGCATATTACTCAAACAGTAGCATCAAATTCATGATGGACAATACGCAAAACATTGCCTCATTGAACCAATGGCAATAAATTGGCATGCAAAACAATAGCACTATTATGTCATGACACTAATAATATTCCCTCCCTGCTCCACCACATGATTCACCTCCATAGACAAACATACACACGTACATGATTCAGTATAGGGTCCTACTAAAGATTTGTTTAACTCCAACAGGAAAATTAGGCAGTAATAAATTAGTGGTACTTAAGTACTCCTAATTAATTAAGTGAGACAGCAGAAGTGGAAGGGCTCCCTGGAGGATCGTCTCACATGTAAGGTAGTCGTTGCCGGAGCCCTTGAATGGCCTCGACTGAAGCCTCTAGCTTCAGCAAGATCGCCTTGGCACTGTTTATTCTTATTCTTCTTCCTCTTCATGCTATGTTTCTCTTTCTCCTCACCAGTTGGTGAAACCAAGTACATGATTGGCCTTCTACTTCAGAATTGGTTTTGTCAGTGAGGGAGTACAAGTGTACTAGTAAAAACAGCATTATTTTCTCATGGCAGTCGGAAAATAGAGATGAACACATGCATTAAATATCATTCTTACCTAAAGGAAGGTTATGGCGCCAATATGGATGATGTGGATTGGAACACAGATCTCCCTTTGTGCAGTTCCACCAAAATGAACCAACTGTTCCATTCTGACATTCCAGTTAAACAGCACAAAAGTCATTTCTTTTAAGAAGAGTTTTGTGCAGTGCACCAAAAGGTCACAATAGCAACCAGGTGAATTGGATATCCCTGTTTGCACAAAAAGGCATAGAGAAAACAGTCAGAGTCTCAAACAATTACAGGAAAAAACATTTGGCTGAACTTGTCATGGCTTATAACAGTGGCATGGCTTCATTTTTACCAGGGACATTAGATTAAGAACAGCTGGGACAGTGGGTGCACCAGCAGTCCAACACCATGTACGTAAACAGGGGCATAAAGTGGTGATTCATAGTTTGTTGCCCCGAGAAACAAACATCCAAGAAACATATCTGGTTGGTCCCATTTTGTTCACTCTAGCCACCTACTCCTATGTGTGGATAGCAAATCTAGTCCTGGTCATACCACTTGTGTACAGCGTTACCCCTATATTTCCTTTTTCACCAAGAGACCGGTTGGATGACCAGTCTATACTACTTTCACCCCTTTCCTTCCTGTTTGTACCAAGTCCGATGTACATACTAAATTCCCCACCCCACTTTATTTCTTGTTTGAACCAAGTACAAGATTCGACTCCATGAAGTAGCTTTACCTCTAACAATAGAAGAAAAAATATGTGACGTTGGACCATCCGATCGAGAGGGGCTGAGAGGTAGAAAATGATGCACATGCAATGACGTGGCGAGCTGGGGAAGTAGAGCTAAGGAGGTTTGAATGAAGATATACCAAGGTCGTCGGGATGTGGATAGGTGGGCGGCGGAGGCGGATCCGCCCACAGCAACGAAGGATCGGAGGACCTCCAGCGCGGCGCTCGGCCGAGATAATGGTGCGGCCGCGGTGGGTCTCCTCCTCGCTTCGATGATGGCCTAAACGCTGCCCTCCTCCCTTCACCGGCGGAGGGGATACGTCCGATCTGTAACTAGCGGTGAGGATAGAAAGCCGTGTTTTTGAAGGAGAAAGACAAAGTGTTACTACCCCTATCTTGTTTAGATCTGGAGAGGATGAGAGTGTGTGAATAGAGCAGCCCTAGCAAGCAAGCGCGGAGGCTTCGCCTATATATAAGTAGTGGGGTAGTTTTCCTTTTCACTCCATCAAAACAATCGTTTAAAATTGTATACTACTACATGCCGGTCGCGGTTTTTTAGTTGTTGATTGTTTTTGAGATAGCTACCGCTTGTTCCAAGTGGTGTTACAAAGTGCCAGTCGCACTTTGTATTGTTCAAGTATGGTACTACAACTCCCTCCATTAAATGAACAACCACCCCTCGTAAAAATTGTGAACAAGCCCACGGCTAAAATTAGCGGAAACGTGGGTTGCCCCAACATGCATTATTATTTATATTTTCTACTCCTCCGCTCCTAAATATAAGTCTTTTTATTAGCCACACCAAGACAAGAATTTTTTTATTAGCGTGAACCCCACATGTCATAGACACAAAATTGTGGCAAGATTCCTTAGGCAAGCCAAAGTGTGTCTAACAATTTGAGCAACTCAGGTTAGGCAAGTGTGGCAAGTGTGGGAAAAATAATGTGGCAACATAAGACAAACATAGTCACAATCCAAACAACCCGTAATTTTTGTGACATGCATGAAAATTTGGTTAGTTAAATTTATAGTCAAAATTTGGCAAGGTGCATCAAATCAACACATGCAAGTATCAAAAGGAAAGTCACGGCATGCATGCATGTGTTGTACTCCTCCGTTTCCAAATATAAGTCTTTTAGAGATTGCAACAAGTGACTACATACTGAAGCAGAATATGTCTACTCCTACATACTGGTAGCCCATTTGAAATGTGTAAAAATACTTTTATCGAGTGCAGTGCTTTGATGTGTCGCGTCAACTCGTACAAGACCGAGAAATTTGATTACTACGACGCCCTCTCCCTCATGGACGAGCTCGGTGCCTTATCGCACTCGCCTTTGGCTGCATGATAGGTGGGCCAACCACCTGTTGGGCCCACCTGTCATAGACGCAAAGGCATGAGCAGTAAATAGAAGCTTTCGCTACGCTATCTCTCCCGCACGAGGTGGACGGACATGCAGCAGTGGATTCGATCTTCGTAGAAGTAGGAGTAACATCATTGTTCGTCTTCTTGAAGAGGCGAAGAGCCAAGCGCAAACGAACGTGGCGATTCTGAACGCTCGCGTGGTGCGGTTCCTTAGAGTACTAGCCAGGCTCTTGCATGAGACAAAATTGCTATTGTTTAACAATTAAACTCCATTATCCATTGGTTGATACTCATTATGCATAGGTCCACGCTTAGCACCGCTTTCCTCCTGGGTCACCAATGTTTATTTTCTAATTAATAGCATTCCATGCAATGAACTAGCCATTGCAAGTCATTAAAAGCATGCACACCTCTCATCTCTTATTGGTTGATACGTATGTCAAGAAACAAGAAACAAGGTAGAAATTAATGCACCGCGTCTAAGTGTTTTGGGACTATTTGGTATTCGTAAGATGACTTACACACCTAGACGGAGGGAGTAGTATAGACCTGTAAACCGGAAAGGAGTATTTGCCTTTCTAGAGATTTCAACAAGTGACTAGACTACACCGTGTGCAGTACCCCCTCCCTTCCGGTTTATAGGGCTCAAATCTCAAATCTCATGAACCAAGGCATTTTGCGATTGGAGGAATGTACTGTATCTCGTACTTTACAAAACTACCCTAATTAAGCTCATGCATTAATTACATAGCTCTCTCATTTTCCTCTCTGCCTTGGTCGCGGTGCACAGTATTGAGCACTCCTATATGACTAGCCGCTCTATCTACATGCGGACATTTCAAAGCATCCGGCCCCCGTGCCATCCACCAAATCACAAATGAGGTGCTACAATGAGACTCACTGTCACCCGGTGTGGCCGTCATGACCAATCATATCACAAAACCCACACCTTTACCAGCAGTGGTAAGGTGGTCTCCAAGTTGGACTGGGCGAAGCAACCATCATTTCATTGGAACGCTGCTCAAGCCCTTTCTTCCCTTTCTTGAAGAAAACCTCACCCATGCTACTCACTTCGCCATTTTTCTTCTCTACCGACGAAGGAAAGGTGGGCGAATCAGTTATGCTGCTATATTTTCATTCCAATAATCTTCTTTTTATGGCACCGACCGATTCTCACATCCTATTCTTTTCCCGTTTTCATTGCGATTGTGGTTTCCTTTCGATTGCTTTTTGTTTGTCGCTTCATTGATGGATCCCGGAGCACTAGGCAAAGAGTTGCCATGGACAACCCACTAGAAACAGCGATCTCCGTGAAGCGAGCACCGACCAACGAGTTGACCATGTTGGCGGGCCAACCCATGGAGATGAAGAACTCCAAGAAACAAGCACTGGCCAAAGAGTTGAGGACGTTGGCGGACGAACTCCTCAAAGAAAGTTGGAAGAACAACAAGGGCCCCCACCGTGCCTACCCCAGGAACTCTGATTGCCACCTATGTGAGGCTCAAGACCGAGTTTGAGGAGATAGTCGCCGTTGAGAAGAAGTATTCCCCTGGCAAGGTGATGGCCCCCATCGAGGACGAGGAGATGGCCCCCGGAGGGATGAGATCCCCTGGTGAGCTGCACAAGGTAAAAAATAATGGCTTATTACCATAGTTGTGGTTTTTGATTATTTGCAATGTGCTTGCTTTTTGATTATTTGCAATGTGCTTGCTAATATGTTAGGGTTGTGCAGGTGCCGGTGGTTGTCCTTGATGATTCCGATGTCATGGCCCGTCCCTGTTGGCATCGCCCGAGATTGATTCCGATGCGCTGTCCATCCTGTGGACATCGCCCGAAGATCGATTCGATGTCGCGGTCAGTCCTGTGGACATCGCCTGTAAATCGATTCCCATGCTCGCTGTCCGTCTTGTGGTCATTGCCCGAGAGATCGATGACAAGAAATAGTTGGTCGCGCTAATCCTTCAGGGTAGTTTGCATTGCCCTGTGTTTAATTACCAGAACGATGCATGTTATCAAACCATCTTAGGGCTAGTGCGCTGTATTGTGTGGGCGGATCTTGCTACTTTTGTTTGATAGTGAATCATGCGATGAATCATGCGAACCCTCTCCGAGTTATGGAAACAGATGTATCCTCACCAGCTTTTGATGTAATATATGGCATGCTTAGATGTAATTTTGAACTGTTTATCATATCAGCAGGGCTTGTTTGATGATTCTTGGTGTTAGTAGGCTAGCTACTGTGCGAGCTATAGTACTTGCAAAACACTCACCGAAGAGAAACGTTGGGGCTGATGAGCTCGTGGTACACTTATACTTATCCCTCGTCGATCGACCAACAGCCCTAGCTCCTAAAATTGTAGGCTTAACGATCGATCAGACAATAGTTGACATACATTCAGGCCTCATTTGGTTCATAGGGTAGGAAAATCGTAGCAAAAGTACAGAGAACGTGCAACACAAAATCATAGCAGTCTGAGTAGACGCATCCTCCGCTCCAAAATAGATGACCTAGGCGGGCTAGTTTGGCCTAGTGGGTTTCAAGTGATATGACGTGGTGCAGTGCCGTCCGGTCTTGGCGTGTGGTAGCAGATTGTGGAGTACAGTAAGTTTTCTTGAAGAAGCGGAATTCAACGAAGTCATGATGGTTCCTTCGTCCGAACAACTTACAGTGGGAAAGGTTGGGCCTGCGACACGACCGGGGTAGAACAGGATAATTTTGTGCATGGCAGGTGGACCTGGATGGTCGACGTCCCACATGTCAGCGAATCAAAGTATTCTTTCCGATATAGAGGACGACCAACGAGTATTCATTGTTTATTTTTGATGAAAGTTATTGTCTCCACTTTTACTCCTTGACGTTGTCAATGCCTCTCTCTCCTCCACATAAGCGGGGACTACTTGCTATGCATGCAGCGGGCAGTTGGCGTCTTGAGGGGCCAGGGCGGTGAGAGCGGGCTCCGGAAGCGGTCTGGACTCCAGCATGGCCCACCTCACATTATCACCGTATATTTCTTGGAGTCCGTGCGCGGCGGGCGGGCGATCTCTTCTCCTTCCCCCGCTTTCTCTTCTCACCGACGCCCGCCGAGCGATTAGATTTTAGCTATCGACGGTTTATTCAATTACGGTCCCACATGTCGGTGAAATTGCAAGACAACACGTGTCCCCTCCGTGAGCGGGCGTGCGAGCCGGACTGTCGGGTTATGGCGCGTCTGAGTCGTAAGTGTGCTGCCTTTTCCTTTAGAACTTGCGGCGTAACATTTTCGCGATCGATCGATAGAAATCCGAACAAAATGACGAGGGCGGTGCTTTCGCTGGTTAGGTGGGCTAGTTCGCGTGATATGACGTACAATGCCGCCCACTTGCTCCATTTTATGTAAGCAAGAGTTTACACTCTTCGCTGGAGGAGTGCGAAACACCGCGGATCTGATTTTGATCGAGGGATAACTGTTCCCTACCAAATAATGGAGGATTGTTAGCGATTATAGCATGATAGTTAGGGCATCTCCAGCGCTGGCCCACAAATTTACACCGGCATCTGTCCGAGGACACTGATGGATGACATCCGATGCTTCCCGCATACCTTTCGACAACTATATGAACTAACCGGACGAAATTCATGCAAACAAAGCAAATTTCAAATTGACCGGATGAAATTCATTACATTTCGAGAATTTTTCCTATAAACTGGATGAAATTCATTACATATTTCGCACAAACCGTACTAAAACCTACTGTAAACCTAATCTAAACGATCGCCGGGCCCCGACCACCATGTCCGGCCATGAACCCGAGAAAGCAGGCCATTGCCTTTGCCTCATCCTTATCCGCCTCGATAACCTCCTCCTTTGGAGCACAAGGTTATGAAGATTTTCGCCTCCACGTCGCCATCAAGCAGCTAATCGGCCGCCGATTTTTATCCCACCAAGCTTGGCGTCGACTGAGTGGAGGAGCGGTGGCCTTCCTAGGACCAGAGCGGTGGCGACCTACCGTGTACTACTCTTCCTCACTGCCGGCTGCGCTCGCGCACGCGCGCCGGCTTCGTGGTCATGGCGGCGGAGGGCGGCCGGGGGGAGCCGGAGATCTCCTTCATTTGCTCCTGCTACAGTACGTCGAGAGAGCTTTGGAGCGCGCCCGGAGCGGAGCCACCGATGTCCCTCGTCTGCTCCTGCGACAGTACGTCTATCGGTGTCAAAACCGGCGGATCTCGGGTAGGGGGTCCCGAACTGTGCGTCTAGGCGGATGGTAACATGAGACAAGGGACACGATGTTTTTACCCAGGTTCGGGCCCTCTCGATGGAGGTAAAACCCTACTCCTGCTTGATTAATAATGATGATATGGGCAGTACAAGAGTGGATCTACCACAAGATCAGAGAGGCTAAACCCTAGAAGCTAGCCTATGGTATGATTGTTCTTCATCCTACGGACTAAAACCCTCCGGTTTATAGACACCAGATAGGGTTAGGGTTACACATAGTCGGTTACAATGGTAGGAGATCTACATATCCGTATCACCAAGCTTGCCTTCCAAGCCAAGTATAGTCCCATCCGGACACGGGACGAAGTCTTCAATCTTGTATCTTCATAGTCCAAGAGTCCGGCCAACGGTGATAGTTCGTCTATCCGGACACCCCCTAATCCAGACTCCTCAAGAGCCCCCTAACCAGGCTTCAATGACGACGCAGTCCGGCGCGCACATTGTCTTTGGCATTGCAAGGCGGGTTCCTCCTCCAATACTTCATAGAAGATTTTGAACACAAGGATAGTGTCCGCTCGCAAAACAAGTTCCACATACCACCGTAGAGAGAATAACCTTTGCACAGATCTGCTGACGATTCCGCGGCGTGACATCACACCACGGCCGTGCCTTTATACTTAATCGCTTTTACTATTCCACCTCGGTAGCGTTTAGCGAGGCGGTTTCTTCGACACGTGTTATCAGAGCGGAGATCGTGCCCCCCTTATTCTGGGGTCCTCATCAGTACGGGCGTGGGTAACCCAAATGCGCCATTGATTACGGCGCTTGGGAGATAAGCGAGTTTTACCAGTCTGGGGGACGATAGCTCATCCGTCCATATAAGGGATAAGGATCCACCTTTAACCCACGCCTTCTTCCTCCTTTGCTCATCCATTTCACAAGACTCAAGCTCCAGCGCCTAAGTCCGCACATCCCACCTCAACCTTCTCCAACCATGTCCAGAGCGGGAGGCAGTGGATGGCCTCCTCCGCCACGGAGGGGCACATAAAAAGCTGCGAAAGCCGGATACTTGTCCGGCGACATCGCGTCGGCTCCCCAACAAAGGGCAGCTCATCCCCACCCCCAGGCCCCATGAGAGGGTGGTGTTCTCCCCACTTCCTCCATGGACTAGGGTTTCCACTTCACCCATTCGTCCGGGGCTCATGTTCCACTAAGGCCTAGATTTCCACGATCTAGCCCCAATTTCATCCTCAACATCTCGGGTTTATCGTCAGTGTGCGAGGCCTTCCTCTCAAGATCCAGCCCCACTTCGCTTATGGTGAAGACCTTCAATGTCAAGTCAAGGTAGTGGACGGCCGCCAAGCAGAGTCGGAGGTGCCATGCCGGGCAAGATGGCCAACGCCCTATGGCTCGAGGGCTCCTTTGTGGAGACCATAAAGGGGTGGCAATCGGGTGGTTCTACATCACCGAGCCACGCGACTCTCAATGGGCGGCGGCCCCGATTCGATCCGCTTCCCACACGGCTCACTTCATGGAAAGAGATGGGCCTGACATGGGGTGATCCGGAAGAGCTGTCCGGGCTCCAAACCTGTGTCCGAAACCTGGTGGACAAGGATCTCAAGCTTGTCAACGTAATCCAGGTGATGCTCATCCACCGGATTCTCCCATGCCAGCAACGGGACTTCAATTTGTGGGAGTTTGATCCAGCACAACACCGAACCTTGAGCCGGCTCTTCGACACTACGTACGAAGATGCCTGGAAGGTGCTGTTCAAGGGCGCCGAAGCTCCCGCATCCGCTACCGAAGATCGCGGATTCAGCTCGCAGCGTCAAGCCAGCGAGGTAAGTTATTTTACCCTTTATGGGACTCTTTTTTCATAGTTTGACTCTATGCGGGATCTAAAACTCCCTAACCTTTGACAGGACTGGCTGAAGACGTTCGGACAGATTGGCTGTCTGGCCCCCTTGCCAGAAGACCCATCGGACGCCCGGTTGACGGGGCTGCTGGCTCCGGCACCTCACGTGGTGCCGGAGAAGAAGGCCAAGAAGAAGGCCACAGAACTCGAAGGAGCTCCCGGCGCCAGTCTTGCTTGACTCATCGTCCGACGACTCGAGGCGGAATCCTCCCTTGAGGACGAGGAGGAGGAAGAAGCCTCTCCCCGCCGGGGAGAGAAGAAAAGGAAGGCCGCCTGACCGGGACGCCGGAGGGTCCAAGAAAGGAAGGACCCTTCCTCCGGACTTCTCCACCAACGCCGCAACGACGAGGAGGAGGGGCCACCGAGGGCCAAGCCCGGCGAGATCGTAAGTGTCCTGACTCGAATAGCTCATGACTTTTATTTGTCGATAGTGTCTTCTAACGCCGAATATAACCATGTAGCCCGCCTAAGGCGAAGCTCGCCGCTTGCCGAAGCGGCTCCCTGGATTCGCTGGATGTGAATAGTACTTCACTTCCGACCGCCTCCTCTCCTCGTGACGCAGACGACACCGCTGGTGGAATCCCAAAGCGGCCCAACCAGGAGGAGGTGGTCCCGAGGCGCCGCAAGGCAACCTCCCTGACTCGGGCGCAAAGGGGCGAAACCCGGAGGGCTCTAAGTCCGCCCTGTGCCGGATTCCGCATCGAACCTTGATGGTTCCAAGTCCGCAAGCGCCCCTTCGTAAGAAGGGTAAGACTGCGACGCTGTGACCTCCGGCCCATCCGGAGACACGGATAGCTTGCTTTGGGCGCTTAACGATGCCTCCATCGACGAGGAGCACCGCCTTGTTATGAGTGTGGTGACCTGAAAAGTTCAGTCCGCCAAGAGCGGGCTGATCAAGCTTGTACCAGCCTTCTAACAGGCTTTGAGGTAAGTTTAGAATATGTAAAAATATTACCGCATAGACAGTAGCCCTCGATGCTTAGTTCGGTGTTCAAAAGAAAACCGGACTGAGGATCTAAAAGATATACGAGGAGTCTAACATAAGTATGTCAATATGGGAATTCAGGCTGCGCTGCTTGACCTCTGCCGCCGATCATGGAGGTCAATGCATTGAAGCAGAGCCTCGAGCGGTCCGAGAACGAGCTCGGCCTTGCCAAGAAGCAGCTCGAGGACAAGGAAGGTAAGTAATACCTTCTTAAAGTGATACCTTATAGAAAGGATTTGGTTGCAAAAATGACAGGACTAACGTGGGTATTGTAGGGGCCACGAACGAGGTGGCGACCCTAAAGGAAGCGATGTCCACGGCCGAAAGCAAAGCGGCCGCGGAGCGCACCGAGCGAGAGAAGCAGGAGGCGCGGGTGGTGGAGGTGCGGCAAGAGCTAAGGGCTCTCGTGGAAAAATACGAGAGTTTGGAGCGTGACTCGAAGACTTGAGAGTCCAAGCTCGCCTCGGCTCTTGAGAATGCCAAAGCCGCTAAGGCCGAAGCCCAAAAAGCCCTCCAGGAAATTGAATCATTAAAGAAGATAGCGGCGGGTAAGGCATTCTTCATGCAAAGCAAGCGTGTGAAAGTGAATTATCTATTACTTACCCGAATCCGAAGCTCTCCAGGAGCATTTGCAGAACTGCCCCGTAGTGTGTCTGATGCTACCGCGTTCTACCGCGCCAAGGAGGGGAGCTCGACGGAAAAGGTGTTCTAGTCTCAGTATGCTGAGGCCGGACATCCGGTGCCCCTGAGCGACCAGCTGAAGCAGCTGGTCGAGCTCCACAAGGTCGCCGAACAGGCCATGAAGGGCCTCATAATTGGTGTGGCTATTGGAAGCCATGCCCAGGAGCTACTTCGGGCTAGTGCGGCGGCCGGTGGACGCTTGTCCATGGATTGAAGTCATCAAGCGCTCCGTCTGCATTGAAGGTGCCGTCGGGCCTTGCCCGTGCTAAAGTGCACCGGGCAAGATGGATGCTGAGAAGCTTGTGACGGACGGGCCACCAAGGGCAAGGAGCATCGCAAGCCGAAATGTACTATGAGGGCGCCCCAAGGGTGCCCGCTTTATAGCGAGTGAGTGCTCCAAAGATGTAATTTTGAATAGACTCGCATTTGTTATCTGTCTGCTGAAAACTTGTTCATATCGCTAAGCAACGCCAGAATTTAAAATATTGCCTTCAGGCGGCCGCTTATCAAATCTGAGAGATGGCAAGTCGTTGGCTTCAGCCCCATGCCACGAGTGCTGGGTGTTCGGGATAAACTTGAGCGCTCTTGTTCCCATTCTTGGGTCCTTCGAGGGAGGCGCCAACGAACGAACAAGGCAACCGGACTATAGTGCTTGAACACTCTCACTTAGCCATAGAATTCTATAATTTTAAATTTCGTGAAGCCCCTAGTACTCGAAGACCGAGTTCGGGCGCTATCCACGCCTTGGCCGGACAATGCCGACTCCTCGCTCTAAGCGGCATAAGTCTTTAGGGACCCAAAAACCTCTCGAACAGCGATCGCTCTCGCCTCTATCATGACGGTCAGTTTTAGCTTTCTCCACCGAGGTGCTCAACCCAGCTCAACCGAGGCACAATCGCAGTGGTTCTCCCAAATACTACCTTAGCCGATATAACTAAACGTAAGGTACCAAAACATGGGAGCCGGGCAAACCCAACTATTGACCCAAGACATGATTCGAGCCGATGCATATAATGCTATAAGTTCGGGTGCCGCACATGTGGAAGTGTTCGGACTTATCACACCATATTTTTGGGGTACTTAAGCCCTGGTGTATTGGCCGCACTAAAGTGTACGGTGCAACGTGTCATGAATGAACATATATATAGATAAAGAAAGGAGTGCAATAATAGGCAAAAGCTATGTATTATTTATTCAAAAGGTACTGCAATGAAAGCAGAATGATACAAATAGTGCGATAAGCAAGGGATGGGACTATTTGACATGTCCCCTCGTGGGTAAGCTGCGGATGGTATGCAAAACAGGTATAATGCTCGTAGTAGAGACCACCTGGACACTCGACGTAGCTTTCTGCTTCCCTGGCTGTTGCATCGTGAGTTCGGCAATTCTAGAGCCGGACAGGGCTTCTGGAAAACGGAGTCCTGAAAGTAAGAGAAAAGAAGAAAGAAAAAGAATGACACAATCGGGAGCCCCTGGTGCGGTTAAACCGCATTCTGGGCGTGCCATGGTCGTGCCCCTCCCCTTATGCCCATGGTATCTCCAGAGCGTAGTTATGTATGCGTAGTACTGGCTTCGCAATTTTGCGAGGGCTGGGGTTGGGGCCGGATTGCTGCGCGTGCTCGAATTGTGCCAGGCGGTCTTGTTGTAGATTACTCCGGGCGCGCTTGACGGTGTCCGGTCGTTTAGTAGCCGGACTCGAGAATTGTGTGAGAGGCTGCTTTGCACCTCCGCCGCGAGGGCCGCCGTATGCTCCTCCGTTCGGAGAGAGCGTTCATTGTTTCCATTGACCGTGATTACTCCTCGAGGGCCTGGCATCTTGAGCTTGAGGTATGCGTAGTGCGGCACCGCATTGAACTTTGCAAATGCGGTTCGTCCAGCAGTGCATTATAGCCGCTGTGGAACGGGACTATGTCTAAGATTTACTCTTCGCTTCGGAAGTTATCCGGGGATCCGAAGACCACTTGGAGTGTAACTGAGCCTGTACAATTGGCCTCTACACCCGGTATGACGCCTCTAAAGGTCGTCTTTGTGGGTTTAATCCTTGAGGGGTCTATGCCCATTTTGCGCACCGTATCCTAATAGGGCAGGTTCAGGCTGCTACCGCCGTCCATCAGGACTCTTGTGAGGTGAAATCCGTCGATGATTGGGTCAAGAACCAATGTGGCGAATCCGCCGTGGCGGATGCTAGTGGGGTGGTCCCTTCAATCAAAGGTGATCGGGCAGGAGGACCATGGGTTGAACTTTGGGGCGACTGGCTCCATCGCATATACGTCCCTTAGCGCACGCTTCCGCTCCCTTTTGGGTATGTGGGTTGCGTATATCATGTTCACCGTCCGCACTTGTGGGGGGAAGCCCTTCTGTCCTCTATTGTTCGGCGCCGGGCTCCTCCTCGCCATCGCTATGCAGCCCTTGTCATTGAGTTCGCATTTAACTTGCCTGCCTGTTTGAAGACCCAACAATCCCGCTGGTGTGGTTGGCTGGTTTTTCCGGGTGCCATGTATTTGGCACGAGCGATCGAGTATTCGGTCCAGATTGACGGCCCTTAGTATTTCTTTTGAATGGCTTTTTCCGCTGACCGGGTTTAGAGCCTCTCGAATCCGCATTGATCGCCGTATCTTCAAAGATTATCACCGCACGCGGCGCTTTGTGCTTGTTGCGACGTGACCTGCCATTGCTGTCCTTGGTATCCGAACTACCGGGGTTTTTGGTCAAGTTGTTACTACGAGCTAGCCAGCTGTCCTCTCCGCAAAAGCGGGTCATGAGTGTTGTGAGGGCTGCCATGGATTTCGCTTTTCCTATCCTAGGTGTCGGGCAAGCCACCGTCATGGATGTTATGTTTGAAGGCTGCAAGGGCCTCAGATCCGGACAATCAACGATTTGATTTTTCTTGGTTAGGAACCATGTCCGTAATTGTCCGCCGATTCTTCCGCTGCTGAATTATGTGGCTGAGGTCATCGGCGTCTGGTGGTCGCACATATGTGCCCCGGAAGTTATCAAGGAATGCGGCTTCCGTGTCCTCCCAACAACCAATTGATTCTGCCGGCAAGCTGTTAAGCCAATGCCGAGCTGGTCCTTTAAGCTTGAGTGGGAGGTATTTGATGGCGTGTAGATCATCACCGCGGGCCATGTGGATATGGAGGAGGTAGTCCTCGATCCAAACCGCAGGATCTGTTGTGCCATCGTATGATTCGATGTTTACGGTTTGAAACCCTCGGGATTTGATGATCCATCACTTCGCCTGCAGTGAAGCATAGTGGGTGTGCGGCGCCTCTGTATTGAGCTATATCACGACGCAGCTCAAATGAGCTTTGTCTCATCATTTCGCCCGGCGGAGTTGTTGTATCCGGCGTGATGCTTATCGTCAGCGTGTCGTGGGCGCCCACGCGATCCGTGAGATCGATCTTGTTTGCCTTGCCTTGTCCTCCAATTGCACCTGAATGGGGACGTTGCTTGATGACTTAACCGCAGATGCGTTTGGAGTTATCGACATGTGGGCGAAACGGGCGTCGCCCGCATGTCGATGACACCAATTGCACCTGCAGCTAAGTCCGTGAATGCGCATTGACATTCGGAGAGACGGTGACCGCTTTCAGCGGAAGCGCGCTAGAGATGGAAGGGGTTTCGTGTGCAATGGCACTAAGATCATCCACTCACGATAGTACATACTCCGTACCATACTACCATAGTACCCTCTCTAGCTTAGGCTGGTTTATAGATTGTCGTTGTGATGGACGATATACATGAGCAAGGCGGTCCGAGTATGACCATTGGTGTTGAGCCAGGTGAATACATGCTCGGCGTTCGCGTAGGCCTCCATCAAACGTCTAAACAGTAATGTCAGGCAACGCCGGGGCGCGCAGGTGATGGGCTCGCCGTTTGCGTTGTGCCATGAGCAGGACTTTGATTTAGAGGGCGACGTGCATGCATTAGCATGCTTTGACAGCGTGAGCGTGAGTATCTGACGCGAAGTATTTCATTTTCATTTGGCTGACGAGGGTGCGTTGCAGCGACGAGTCCGTGGTTTGATTCCCCACATACGCATAATTTTGGTTTTTACAGTATTTCTTTCTCCATTCACAGGCAGGCCCGCGTAGATAGATAAAGAACACGAGCTGATGAGGCGCATGCGGACTGTTTGACTGGTCAACCATACAAATACAGAGCTATATGCTAAGCCAGTGATCGTATAATCACCATATCTCGTATACAATGATCAAAGTGAGCTATCAAGACAAGTTCGATGACCGCCAATGCATTTTACTCGGTAATAAATGACCAGGATTGAAGGGGAATCCTAATTTGCTTCGTCTTTTGTCCTTGAGCTCTTGACAAACCAATGCACTATACGGTTGTCCGCCACTCCACCCAGTAGCTCTCACCAAGCGTCGTTCATGCCACCGCACAAGCACACTAACCGGTAAGGCAGCGATGGCATCCCGCCGCCGAGTTCCTCGCCGCCTACGAACGCACACAAAATGGTAGGGAAGCGATGGCATCCCACCGTGCCGAGTTCATCACCGCTCGCGACCTCACAACTATGTGGGAGGAATTTGAAGATGCCAAGGACGAATGGACGGTAGAGCAAGAGGCGGCCAAACCCGCACAGAGGGAGCGGAAAAGTCAGAAAGCACTCAAGAAAAGAGAGGCCCACCACCGCAAGAAAGAAAAGGATGCACGCGCTGCTGCGGAGAGGTCGGCGGAGATCCAAGCACGGTGGGGTGTCGCCAACAAAGCCGTGAAGGAGAACGACGACGTCTGGCCAACATGTGAGAAGTAGTAGTACAAGTAGTTAGTGTGTGTGTCTGTGTCTGAGTACGAGCATGTACCAGTACTACTAGTTACTACTGTAGTTTTTAGAGCAAATTACCAGTACATTAGCCTAGACTAAATGGAAACATTCCTATCCTACGCATCAAATGGCATCTCTTTCTCTATAGCAATTGAGATGCATGTCATCTCACTTCCTATGATTTTCATATTCCTATCCTATGAACGAAAGGAGGCCTCTGTTGGAGTAAATATCAGAGCTAGCAAGATCTTCTGGTACAGTAGTTTTCTTCAAGAAGCGGAATTCAACGAAGTCATGATGGTTCCTTCGTCCGAGCAACTTCAAAGTGGGAAGTGGGCCTGTGATTTGACGGCTCATTAGTCATTGTTACTGCGGCGCGACGACCTGGGTGACTCTCCCTTGGAGTTCTGCGTGCATGGCAAGTGGACCAGGATGGTCGACGTCCCACATGTTGGCGAAGGGAAGTATTCTTTCCAATATCGAGGAGCAAGGAAACCGCGTGGTATAGTATCACTGCTGATTGGTTCGCAAAAAAATAGTATCACTGCCGATTTATAATTATTTTTTATTTCTGATGAATGCTAGCATTTCAACTCTTACGATGAAGGGTGCCAAACACGGCACGTGCTGGATGCCCCACACGTCAGCGAAAGGAGTGGGACATGAACAACGTGGTAGAGCCCAACGTAAAAAATAGCGTGGTAGAGCGTCTCCACTTCTTCCACTTCTGGGTCGGAGACCACACATAGTAGTACTTAGTGGTATGAACGATACAAAGTGCGACCTAGAGAGAAAGACACGTCTAGTTGGAAGGTCTCGGGGCATACACGTAAACAAACATAAAAGTTAATATGTGCCTCCAACTAATATAGTAGTAGTAGAGTATTTAGGCACGTACTCCATAACATCACCTTGCATTGCACGTACAACATTTAGTGGTAGTACGTAGTAAGAGACAAATGCCACCCAAGAGTTTCCTTCTTGACCTACACTTTTGGGTGTTTGGTAGAGTGTATGGAGGGTGCATGAGTCCACACTAGTTTAGACAAATACACTAGAAGCATGCATGAAGAGAGGATGCATGAAGAGGGGTGTTGAGTTGAGCATGCATGAAGAGGGAACAACTATGCTGAGACGAGAACGCAACCAAACACACCCTGTATGCCACGCATGTTCATACCATTTGTGCCTTTCTACTTCATTTATCTGCGCTACATTACTCAGGTTCGACGTCCTCCTCGGGTACATGTCCGTCTCAGTAGTTCCAGTCCCACGTGTTCTTCATATAGATGGAACGATCGTTGCATAACACGTGCACCTTGATGCTAGATGTCTCGCGTGTTGGCAAAAGGATGAACAAAGCTCACGTAAAAAATAGAGTGGAAGAACAATAGATTCCGGACGACCGAGAAGGAGCAAGGAACCTCGTGGTGGGCGCCTGCACTCATAATATTTAATATTATTCAGCGATATAAAATTAACCAATCATCTCCATAGTGGACTAGAAGAGTACTGAAACACGACAGCCCAAAGTGTAGTTACATCATACTAGTACATGGCTAACCCACGCTATCACCATATTTCTTGGCTTCCGTATGCGACACCTATCTCTAGTAATCCAAGAGCTCAGACGCTTCTCCTCCTCGTCTCTATCAAAGTGCGGCGGGCTGGCGTTTCGCTGCCTATTGAGGTTGGTTAACTATCACATGTTAGCGACATGCCAAGAGCATTCTAAAAAATCCTTTCACGTTCAGTTTTCAAAAGAAAAAAATCCTTTCACGCATTTAATTTGCGTGTATGCTTTGAGCAACTTGCATGTCCTATACTGCTCTGCTTGATACTCTAACTTAGCTAGAGGTTAGACTAACTCATGACTAACCCTGAACTAACTGTAGCCAAAGAGGTGTTTTGGTGACAGGTTAGATTGACAATAAATGCACTTCATGGAGAGAGAAAAGTGATTTTCAATGGTCCCAATGAGAACTATCTCCGCTAGCACCTCTTGGGTGGGATAGTTTTTTTTGGTGGGTTCGGTGCAACTTGCTCCAATTTAAACCCTCATGCTTGGATACTTTAGGGCTATTTGAGCCCCAACTAGCTCAAACTAACTCTAACCCATGGATCCAAACAGGGCCTATGGCCAGTCTCGACGCGGAGTAGTCGCGTGCACCGGGAAGCGGCGCTCTCTCGGCCGTCGCGCCACTTCAAAGCCGGCGCCAGTGAAAGGTCGCCTCCGCTCTGGCCGGGCATTAATGCGGCACTCACGCTCCAGGGCGACGCTGACCATTTCACACGAGAAGCGCGCGCTGGCAAGGGAGTATAGGTTTTGAACCGTTTCAGGTGTAGTAGTAATGGTAGTTTGCAAAACTACTCAATTATTGCACTCAGTTTCCTAAGAAATTGTGGTAAAAAACGTTACTCCATAGCCCGCTTCCCTTCTCCCCCTACTCGTGATTTACGTGGCCATGTTAACGTGGTTGTGTCAAAAAAATGTCACTTCCTGCTCGTGATTTGCGTTATATAACTACAAGCAATATTCTCGTGCATTGCACGGAACATCAATATGCATTCTTTTACAAAACACCTGTTGTGATTGAACCATGGAGGAGTAATCCCATGTGTAAAAACTAATGATATATCGAGAATTTTATCGGAAAACTGGTATCTCGAGAATGTCATCGAAAAAATGAAAGATGAGAGATAAGGCGAGGAGGAGTGGAGCGTGGTGGTGACTGGTGGTCGGAATGGGCGGAGGCATGGGGATGGATTTGCCGGCAAGCGCGCAAGCCACCATGCATGCTAGATTGTTCCAGAGACTTATTCCTTTTTTAATTGCTAAGCAATGAGGTTGTGGGAGATAATGATGTGGAGAGAGGTGCGGGTATCTTTTGTAAAATTATCATAGTTTGCTTTCTATCCGTCAGATATAGATCATACGGTCTGTATTACAAGATGGCAGGCACACCATCATCGCCAACTCATTTTTTATAAGGGTACAGATGATAAGTTTGCTGACTACTAAAGTAAAGTGGAATCTGTCCATGTTATGCAAGTAAATAAAGGTGATTGTTTATCATACGGGTAAGGTTGGATGAAGGGTGGTAGGAACAAATGCTCCGCCTAGAGCATGTGTGTGTGAGATGGAGTCTTAGTGTGTGTGTGTGGGGTGTGTGTGTGTGTGTGAGAGAGAGAGAGAGGGAGAGGAGAGAGAGAGATGTAGTCTTAGTTTGTGTGTGTGTGTGAGAGAGAGATGGAGTCTAAGTGTGTGTGGGGGGAGGGGTGCGTGCGTGTGTGTGTTTGTGTGTGTGTGTGTGAGAGAGAGAGAGAGAGATGGAGTCTTACTGTGTGTGTGGGGGTGTGGTGTGTGTGTGTGTGTGTGTGTGTGTGTGTGTGTGTGTGTGTGTGTGTGTGTGTGTGTGTCATGGGTCCTCTGTGGCGGATGTAATTTAAGTGTGCATGGCTTCATCATAGAGAGGTGATGTGTATGGCAGAGGCCACCAACGATGGGGTGCGAGAGAGAAAATGCCCGTAGAGAGGGAAGAGAAGGTGCGTGCGCGTGAGAGGAGTCGACATCGAGAGAATGTGTTTGTTCGAGAGACACCGAGGAAGACTACTATATATCGATGGTGCATGTAGGCGGGAATTAAACAAAGGGATGGTCTTATTGGTTTCGGGGATATAGGGGAAGAGTGAGAGGCGCGGGGGGGGGGGGTAGCTAGAAGGAGATTGTTAAGTGTGAGTGTGTGTTTTGCCCATCCAGGCGGAAGTTATGTGCACAAAAGAGGAGAACGATTCGATGTGGCGTTAGGATTGAGGGTAATTAACTACGTATGGAGACATAGAGACCTTGAACGTGCATGTGTGAGAGGTATACATGTATACGTGGGATGTGTGTGTGTGCGCGCGCGCATGATCGAGATAAAAGAAAGAAGACATAAGTCATAAGATCAATGACATGGGAGAGACGGATCGGTATGACAATATGCATGCATGTGAGAATGCAGGGAAGAAGGCCCGACAATTGAGCATGTGTTTTTGTCTTTAAGAGATAGTGGCATGGGCTGGAGCATGCATCTATGGCGAGCAGAGGGGGTGAGGCGCAACGATTGTGCAAAAGAGATCAACCTATAAATGCATATGTATGGAGAGACATATATAGTGTGGGTGATAGGAAGCAAGACTCCGTGCGAGAAAGAAATGTTGACGGAGAAACTACAGATAGATACAGAGATGGAGATGCTAGCTAGAGGGACATCCGTTAGTTTGGGTGTTGGAGATGACCGTCGGGTGGTTCAAAGGGTGAAGTTATATATGTGTGAGAGGGCACTTGACTGCATGTAGAGAGAAACATATGTAGTGTGCGTGATAGGAATCAAGAGTGAGGGCGAGAAAGAAGGTTGATGGAGAAACAGATAAATAGAAAGATAAAGATGCTAGCTAGTGTGCGTTAGAGATAGGAGTCGAGTGGATCAAGGCTGGGTTATGTGTGTGGGTGTGAGAGAGATAGAGAGGGTGCATGTGAGTCACATACAAACAGATATCGAGAGAAATGAGATCCAGAGAGACGGAGTTTTGTGTCCGCGAGAGAGAAAGATATTTCACAACGAGAGTGATAGCTAGAGAGACATATGAGGGAACACAAGATATCTCTAGGGAGAGAGGGTGTGTTTGAGCGACATACAAGAGAACAATGGAGAAATATGAGACCACAGGAGACAGAGTTTGTGTTTGTGTGTGAGAAAGAGATATTGAAGAGGAAGAGTCGAGGTTCTCATATCTAAGGAGCGAAAGACATCTCTGATGAGGGGTGTGCGAGTGGCACACATGGGAATAGTTGAGAGAAATGAGACCCCGGAGACAAAGGTTTGTGTTTGTGTGAGAGAAAGAGATTCCACATGGAGAATCATAGCTAGAGACACATAGCAGGGAGCGAGATATACTTAGAGAGAGATAGAGTGATGAAGGTCGAGGAGAGAGTACCGTCGGTGTGTTATGAAGATAAAAGATCATTGTCGACATACAGTAGCACGAGAGATGCCCGAGAGACGATGAACGCAGATAGGTCCAGAGAGATAGTCCTATATAAGCATGAGTGATAGCTATATGAGACGAATATCTGGATTAAAGGGGATTCAAATATTTAAACTGGAGATCACGACATCGATAATATCATAACACAAATTGGTGTATCAAACATGCATATTCATTTGAATTTGGGCACACGTAATGTTATATAGTTTATCAATATTGGTGATCCATAGATTCTTCAATTACAAACAATGCATGGTTTATATGCAATTAATGTCTAAACGGGATTAAACTATATGTTGCATGTGTGGAACACTTTATACATGTTTGAGAAGTTAAAAAAAACCCCGCATGAAACACACATTAATTGGAGACAGTTAGCGAGGAATGCATACATTGGATTTCAACATAAAGTGGTTTCAAATATTTGAAAATCCAAATTGATGGATACAACCTTATGAATCTGAGATCATGCCATTTGTAAACCATATTTATGTATAAATGGTGTTTTTCTTTTGAAAGTATATATAAAAAATGATGTATATAGAATGTAATTCCAATTGAAAATGGATCCCGCCCGAAAAAAATAGTAGAATACAAACGGGATTCGAATTGAGTTGGCACGGTAAACGTGCACTGTTCAAAATTTGAACGAAGCAGGGAAAGTCGCAGTAACCGCCCGAAACCAAAATCTGCGAGATGGAAATCACTACTGACTATCCCTGCCACCCAAAGCCTATCTGCAAGATTTCTATAGGTTTCGATAGGGGTAGGTTTGTAATTTCACCCAAACATGACGTAACCGCCTCTCACCTGGATTCATACACGGTGGGCGCCAAAACACAGTGTGCCCTCGGCCGAAATCGACTCCCTCCTCGATTCATATTCATACACGGTGGGCACCACAAACAAACTCTCGTCGGCAAATATTCGGTGTATGCAAGATTACCGTCCTATCACCAACCAACTAATGTTGCTGTGATGTAGTAGAAATTTGAAACGGGGGCTAAGTTTGTAAATTTCCTTGCATTTGAGGCAAGCGCGCCCTGAATACATGGTTCCCCCCTTCCTCTCTACCTCCCTTTTCCCCATTCGTACTCCGTGGGCGCCAAAACACCCTCTCCACCCCACCCTGCTCCGTCCGCCGCCGTCCGCCACCCCATCCACCGCCGTCCTCCTCCACCATGCCGGAGCTGATACCCCGACACCACCGTCCATACAAGAGATCGACCTCTCTCATCCACGCCTTCGGACCGGGATCCTTGCATCCCGTCCTTTCGCTTCATCCCCGCCGTCGTCCACCTTGCCGGCGCCGCTCCTACGACCGTCTCGTCCACCGCGCCCCGCCGCCACCGTTTACCCTCCTAGATCTGCTTTCACACCACCGAAAGCCATTGCTACCGCAGCACCGTGAAATTCTCAGCAGATGCATACACGGTGCCGCACCAGAGGCGGTACTCTTTCGTATCTGCTCAACTTATTTATCGTAGCAAGAAAATAGATCGCCACTGCTTTACTCTGATTTCTTGTCTTGGTTGCGAAGTTACCTTTGTCCGGTTTGCACCTTCAGATCCGCCATGGCATGCTCAACACTATACTCCCAATGCTTATGGTTTTCCCTTTATATTCCACACTAGTTAAATCACAGAGACTAAATTTCAAAATTGGATCACGATTTTTGAGCTCACGGAGTTCGCCGGTGCGATCCAAGGGGCTCGGGTGGTTGTGGGGCCTCGCCGAACGAAGAAAACTCGACGCGGGTGGGGGGTGGGGGTGGCGAAGGAACACAGGCGGTGGGGACAGGTGGTCTGGACGGAGGCCCGTGCGGTGTTCTGTATGGGAAGAATTAAGAGACGAGGAAGAAGAAGGGCTAGGAGACATAGGATCTTCATCCAACCGCCTGAAATGGTCGAGAGACAGCTGGGAGTTGCATTCTTAATGCGCTCTGGTTCATCTTGTGTGGGTACTGCGCAACCAACATTTTATTATCCAAAATCTGCTTGCTCTTCTTTACCATGTTCGATAATGCTCGCTTGTACGTGATCGATAGGCTTTCAATTACTAGCGGCAATACAACACCGTATTTTCAAGCCAGTTCCACTTTCCCGATTTATATATCGTGGTTATGGTGTACCACTATTATGTACACTATGATCTGCCTAGTTGTTGTGTGCTCTTGTTATCATGGTTTGGCAATAAACTCAGATACAATATATTATGAACCTATCATCTGCCACTATCCTTACTTACGAGCCTATTTTTTGTGTACTTGTGCAGATTATATGAATGCACGCACGATATTACAGCACACATGATCTCTCTCATCAGAATCCAGTGATAGCACATAAGTGTTTACAGGGGCGCTCCTATATTAGAATATCATCTGCATTACAAAGATAATCTCACAACTATTTATGTTTTCATGGTTCTCAAAGAATCCGCGCATCAGAAGAATATTGTGGAACACAGCAATGACTTACAAAATTGGCACCAAGGCATTGAGTGCCATTCTGGAAGCAATGAAACTTGTACGCTCCCCACCTGTTGATTCTTGTTCAGAATATCATCCTAATGACTATTCTAACCTCGAGGAGTCAAAGGCAGATGGCCTGTCCTGTTCACCCATCAAGGTGCCTGTTCTAATTTGGCAAGGTTTTATTGATTGTGCGTATCTTGCATATGTTGTCTTGCATTTCTTCTACTTTGTTGCACCACCATCTGCTTAGTTTACTCATCATATAACTCGAGATGCCATGCCCATCCATTATCAATACATATTCCATCTCGTCATACCATGTTTTTCCACTCAAATGTTGTTCTTGTGCATCGACATCAAAAGGAAGAGGGTGATTGCGAACCTGAAGGAGCACCAAAGAAAGTCCTTGAAAAACGTGGTGGTGCCGGAGAAATCAGACAACACCCCACTTATATTGGCTGTACAACCAGTGACACAAAACATAGGACCGACTCCAGCAGACTGTACCCATACTTCACTGGCCACACCACTAGCCCCACCACACAGGACCTGCACTCCAAAGAAAAGGTATACCGATTTCATTTGCCATAGCACCAGCCATACCACAGAAAAATCCCACTCCAGCAAAAAGTACAGCAAGTCCACCGGCCGAAGACCTATCCCAACTACAGAGACGGCCAATTCCTGCAGATTGGAACCCCATTCCATTTATTCCCAGTTTAAAAGACAATGCTTTCAATGTTGTTAGGGACTACGTGCATATATTCCCATCATGGGAAGATTATAGTGAAGACAAACACCATTTTCACATCTTCCTGTCCAACTTACGTGTAAGTGCTATTATTCATGGTTATTATTTTCCTGTTTTCTGCTGATCGAACACATCAATGATTTACATTACATTGTTGTAACTAGGTGAGGGTCAATCTGGATAGTCATGACGAGCAAAGCTTGCTTGTGCTTTTCAAGGAAGCATTGCAACAGTACCGGTGTTACCTGAGGAAATCACACTTTGATGGCAAGTCTATAAAAGAATTTCCGATGAAGTCTCCTATGCTAAATTTAGAAGACATTGAATGGAAAAACCTTGTTATGCACTGGTCTCGTTCCCAGGATGAGTTGCTTTCTATGAAATCACATGACAATTTGAACTTCTGCTTTTCCGCATGTGCCTTACGGATCTTTTTTGCAGGAAATCTGCTCGAAGAAGAATTCCGGTTTGAAAAGAACGACAGGATATCACAAATATGCTGCCCGCTGCTTTGCTCTTGTTAGTACCTGTTGTCCTATATCACTGTACTTGCATACATACCTGGTTCATTATGTGACAGCACTATGCATGATAGCTTGCTTATCAATTGTTCGCTCCAAATTATCTGATCTGTATGAATGGTTACATTAGTGTAGAATATATCCAATGCCAATGATTTTTTAGCTCTGCATTGTTCTTGTAAGTACATGTTGTCCTTTATCGATGTACTTATATTGACATGTAGTTGTTCATGTACCATCACTCTGCAGCTTATTTTCCTTTGCCCTCCATTTTCTACACATAGATCTATATTTACTCTTACCATAAGGTTGGTAATGAAGAAGTTTAGCTGTGCATTGCTCTTGGCTGTGCCTTTTGCTGTGTCGCTGCACATACATTTATAGCTACTTGGTTATGTAGCATCACTCTTCATCTTATCTTAAATATTCTCCATTTTTTCGTATATTATCACATCTATATTTACTCTTAACAAAATGTAGAATAAAGGGAATGCTTATGAAGAACATTCTGTGCTAAACTTCTTGAATTGCCCCCATCGGCATGGACAAGGGCTTTATAGAGCCTGTCTTCACCATAATGTAAGTTTGTCCTTCTCAAGCCTTCAAACTTTGTTATGTATATTTGGTTAGGCATGACTGCAACAGCTGTTTATTTTGGTGTTTGCATCAAATTGCATGTTTAAAGTTTATTATGTAGTTCATAAACAAAAGTTTGTCCTTCTCAATTTAAGTTTTCAGTTGTACAACCAAGTTCCTTCTTCATACCATGTAAATTAAACTATCTGAGCAAGTGATCTTCTTTTGCCGCATGCATGTTTCTACATTCTTCATCCGTAATCCGGTGGTGTGGTGAACCTACCCACTACATCACAATGTCATATTCTGCAATGTCTTAACTATGAACAATGTCATATCACCCATAAAAAAATTCTACTACTCCCTCTCGTCCGTCAAAATACTTGTCATTGAAATGGATGTATCTAGATGTATTTTAGTTCTAGACACATCCATTTTGATGACAAGTAATTCGAACGGAGGATTATTATTTAAACCGTCTCTTTATTTGCCAATCTGAAATGGGATAAATTGACAAGACACTAACCATTGATACTTATGAGTTCTTGATCGTAATCCGGTGGTGTCATGAAGCTGCCAACTCCTTCACAATGTCATTTCCTGCCATGTCTTGACCTGAACAATACCATATTGTGTTAATGCAATTTTAAACTGTGTCACTTTATTCATCGAGAAGAAATGTGATGAATTGTCAAGACCTTGATACTTTTATGTGCAAAACACTGTCATCATGTCTCGCTTGTTTATCTTTTAGAGTGAGGAAGATATAAGTGTTGAACAAGCGCAGTCTCATCATCTTGCTCACCGCTTGCTTGCTGCAGCTCCCAATGAGGCTAACCTTTCTTGAACTCTATTGAAGTGTTGTCGGTTTTGTATATTATTTTGTCGGCATGTTTATTTGCACCGGTGGCGATCTTTGATGCCCAAAGTATGTAATCTGTTTCTCGCTTGTGCTTTATTATCATAGTGGCGAACTTTGATGCCCGAAGGAAGTAATATGCCGTAATTTATTTATTGTATAATCTAGGTTTTTCTTATTCACGATGCTGCAGTTATTTTATCAGATATATATCCTGTCTTCGCATAGAACGGCCAAACCGTAAAATTACGGTACATAATCGGGCCGTCATGGAATCACGATGTATGATCCGCATCATGGGCCCCGTCAAACCGCCCACTAGTAGATTCGGCCTTTAATAGGCCGAGTAACCCCCGCCCTCTTTTCGCAAGAAAACTCAATGGGCTTTAGGAGGTGAGAAGTAGGTTTGGACTCAAAAGCGTGCGAATAGCTCACGGGCGGTAGCAGCCGAAATGGACCCCACCCATGATTGTGCGACTCAATTCATGGGCTTTTAACGAGCCAAAGTTGTCTCGGTCCTTGTTTGGCCCAATCGGATATCGGCATGAAAGGGCGGATGCAAACCCGTAGTAGTTAGGCCCAACTATATGACGGGCTTTAAACAGGCGAAATTAATATAGGGCGAAATGTTAAATGGGCCCTTAACAGGCGAATTACTAAATGGGCCTTTAGCAAGTGGGCCCAAAAGCATAGCGTCCGATCAACGGGCGAATCGATATGGGCCATAATTGAGCCCAAAGCCTCTTAAAGGGCGGACCGATCTGGGCGTGATTTGGCCCGAAAGTGGGAGGCTTTTAACGGGCGGATCTTATATGGGCCATTATTAGGCCTTAACGTGGCAAGCCATTAATGGACCGGATCAAATATGGGCGACATTTGGCCCAAAACATGGCAACCGGTTAATGGGCGGCCTACTAGGGTCCTCAAAATCTTGTGGGCCTACACACCGGGCCGCCCATTAATGTCGGTGAAATCTCGTGGGCCTTTAGTGGGCGGCCCATTATGATCCGCAAGAATTTTGTGGGCCTTTACATGGGCCGACCCATTATGGCACACACAAATCTTTTGGGCCTTTACTGGGCCGGCCTAATATGGCCCACGAAATCTTGTGGGCCTTTAGCTGGGCCAGCCCATTATAGTCCATAAAATCTCGTGGGCCTTTAATCGGGCGGCCCATTATGGTCCGCAAAATCTTGTGGGCCTTTAGTTGGGCCGGCCCATTTAAACTTGATGGGGCCGTGCCACGTGTCGACGTATCATAGGCGCCTTCTGTCCAATGAGTGGATGACATCTGTCCCAACGATGAGCCGACACGTGTTTCCTCCACCAATGATGATTTTACACGGAAATTTCCCATTGGTCGGGGCTGTTAACGGGTTATCGGATCCAAAATCCGACCCGATAGCTTAACGGCATTCCGTTACGGTGGATGCCACGTGTCGGTCACCCTTGACGAAAGCACTTCTGTGACGCGCGATTTATCGTCATGGAAGTGGACACTTCCGTGATGATAATTTTGGTAATGTCATGGAACACTTCTCTGACAACACAGTATGACTATCTTGATTACATCATAAATTTTTCATGGATGTACATGCATGACAAAAAACGCGACCTACTGTGACAAACACGTATCATCACGGAAGTGTACTTTTTTGTAGTGGTAGCATGGTCGTTCTAACATTCAACCACCCTCTGTGAGCTAGCCAGAGAAAAACCCTCCATCTATTGGGGATCACCTTATTCCAAACTATATCTGCAGGTGCCCAGCGGACCCCTCTGAAGGTAAGCAAAGCATAGTAACTACTGGCCATTGCAGGTTTGCCGGAGAAGATGTGGACTCGGGAATCAGAGGAGTTTGCATTAGGTGTGTGGACAGAGGCAAGAAGCCCCCTCAAAGCTTCAAGCTCCCGAGTAGTAGTCCTGGAAAGATTGGGATGAAGATGTAACGTCCAGCGATCGAGGTATTGTGAGGCCACCGAACATTGCTTATCCTTGGCAAAAGAGAACAGAGTGGGGAAGAGCTGACTGAAGCGGCCATCATAACACCATTTGTCTTGCCAAAAACTATTAGCTTCCCATCTCCGATATGGCAAAAGGATGTTTGCTGCACCATCGGGATATAATTTGCTAGGGAGAGCTCTCTAGATAGGCGTGTCGGTGGCTTTTAGTTTGTCAGGCAAGCTTTTGCGCAAATATCTGTGCTGGAAACATTGGTAGCATGGGATTGATGAACCTTGCTGGATTCGGTTGGCAAACTTATAGAGCATCGCATCGTTGTGAGCCTCCAGATATCTGATCCTGAGGCCACCATTTTGCTTGGGAGAGACAACCTGATCCCAAGCAACCAATCAATCAACTCGATGTCTGTCCGCTTTTTTCTGCCAAAGGAAATTCCTCCTTAGCTTGTCAACTTTTGCTAGGCTACCCTTGTTCCATTTTACACAGGCCATGTAGTAGTTTGCAATGGAGGAAAGGACAACATCGATCAGAGTGAGGCGCCCTCCCCAGGAGAGATATGTGGCCAGCCAGCCTACCAGGCGTCTGTCAATCTTTTGGATCACCGGCATTAGAATCGAGTTGGAGATTTTCTGCATTGAGAGAGGCAAGCCAAGGTAATTGCATGGTAACGAGCTGATCGGGCATCCCAAGATACTTGTTGCTTCTGCTGCATCATCTACATTCATGTGAATAGGCACGAAGGTGCTCTTGTTATAGTTAATCTGCAACCCAGAAAATCTGACAAGACCTGCAAGATGTCTTTGATACGTGCAACTTGCAAAACTGTGCCCTTCAGAAGAATGAGCGTGTCATCTGCGTATTGTAACACCGGGAAGAAACCCAACCTGTTTATAGGACAGTCAAGAATCCCCTCGGCTGTGGCAGCAACACACATACGTTGTAATATATCTGCAACCAGAATGAAGAGATACGGAGACAGCGGGTTGCCCTGCCGAACACCATAGTTGAAAATAATATCATCCCCGAGACAGCCATTCATCATAACCTTTGCTCTGCCGGAGTGAGGAATGGAGGACATCCAAGAAATCCAACGGGCGCCAAAGCCTCTCTGCTGCAGCAAATTCATAAGACATGCCCAATTTACGCTATCAAACGCTTTTCTGAAATCCAGCTTGAGCACTATCATAGGTATCTTCCTCTTTTGCGTGCATTGTACCAGCTCAGAAGCTAACGCGAAGTTTTCAACGATGGCTCTCCCTCTGATGAAGCCAAATTGCATGCAGTGAATCAACAAAGATATGAATTGTTGTAACCTCAAGGCGCGAACTTTCGTGAGCAGTTTGATGATACTGTGCACTAGAGAAATGGGCCTGTAGTTAGTGATCTCCATAGGAGACTCCACCTTAGGAAGTAGCGTGATATATGCCCAGTTGATGCCGGATAGATCAGCCTGCCCATGGAAGAAATCCTCAAAGAACGCTAAAATGCCGTCTTTCAGAGCACATGCGAACTTCTTATAAAACTCATTGGTGAATCCGTCCGGCCCAGGGCTTCTGTTGTTCGGGAGATCTTGATAGCACGGATGATCTCATCCCAACTGAAACGCTGATTGAGAGAGGTGAGATCAACAGTGTCCACATGAGAGTAAACGGCAGCCAGGTCAACCGCGAGGGGGTTGTTCTGGCGACTGCTGAAGATATTCTGAAAAAACTTCGTGGCGATATTCAGCTTATCAGAATTGCTAAAGTGCTCGACTCCATTGTGAACCAGAACCCAAACTCTATTGTTTCTAGCATGACAGTTAGCAGCGAGGTGGAAGAAGCGCGAGTTCTCGTCTCCAAACCTACACCAGTTGAGCTTAGCCCTTCTCTGCCAGAAACCTACTAGCCATCTGAGTAACTTCTCAAGCTTTGTGCTTGCATGCAAGTGGAGCACGAATTCCAAGTCTGTAAGCATGCGTCTCTCCTCGATAGTGTTAAGAAAAACCACAAGTAACTTATTGTTATCAATGAGGATCTGTAAGTTTCCCTTATTCTTAGCCCACTACCTGATACCTACACGTAGCCGTCTAAGTTTGAAGTTTAGCCTGGAAGCAGCAGATAAACATTGACTGTGGCCGGCTTGCCAGGAGTCCAACACAAGCTGATTGAGCTCAGGGATTTGCAACCAATGATTCTCAAAGCGGAAGAATTTGGCAGTGGGTAAAGTAGCTCCAAAATCAATGCGAAAAGGCACATGATCCGAGGTGACTGACGAGACGGATGTAGCTGTTGTAACATCCCAAATTTCCTATTTGGAATGTTTTACAATTATAGCTAAGCATCTATGCATTTTGTTTGAATTTGAGTGGCATTTGAAGTTTCAGAAGTTTTTTGGAGTTGTTGGAATTTGGATTCAAAATTTGGCAGTTGAAATTTATTTCAAATCAATACCTGATAAATACTTGAGAAAAAGTATGAGAGGAGTAAACATGACACTCCAAAAATATCAGAGGAAAAACATTGCCAAAAAGTTGAATTCAAATTTGAGTTTTATTTAAATTTTAGAAAAAAAATGATTTTTATAAAGTTTGGATTTTGCCCCTGGAATAATGTCCAAATTATAGGGAATATTCCCCTGATCATTTTGGTATATATATGTCCTATATAAAATATTTATATTTTATATATTTCTCTCTCTTTGTATTTCAAAAAAAAAAGACCCGGCGCCCGGCCAGCCGACCGCCCAAAAAGACTGGCAGCCCACCGAGCCGGCCCACGACGGCCAACCGAGCCCCCCGCGCCGAAAACCTCCTGCATCGGTCAACCGACCGAACGCACTCCCCCTCCCTCTCACCGACGGGTGGACCCCGCCCACCTTCTTCCTCCCCACGCCAGCGAAGCCGCCGCCGCTCGCCGGGACCCCGCAGGATCCGGGATCCGCCGCGATCTCCTCGCCCCGATCGCCCATTCTCCAAGTCGGGGCCCCTCTATAACCCCCCCTCGCCCCCTCGCCCGACCCTCTCTCCCTCGTCGCATTGCTCGCCGGAGCAACCGAGCCGCCGCCGCCGCCATTAACACCGCACCCGACCACCCCGGCCACCCCGAGCTCCATTGACCCCACCCCCGGACTCCGCTCGCATGCGCCCGCACCCCCCGGAGGTCCCACGACGCCCCGACCACCGAGCCACGAAACCATCGCCGCCCGAGCCGCCGTCGCCGTCGCCGCCACGGTGGTCGCGGACCCTCTCCGCCGTTAGATCTAGGTCGGACGGCTTAGATTAGATCCCAAGGGGTATGGTTTTATTAGGTTTAGTGTTAGTGAACCGGTTTATTTCCGGTTTAGATCGGTTAGTTAGGTTTTTATTAAACCGGCCGACTCGGTTTAAACCCTAGGGCCCGTTTTAGTTATATTACGCCGAAGCGTTATATAGGCCCATTAGCCCGTTTTTCTTTTTTGTTTTATTTTTCATTTTCTGTTTTAACAAAATAGTTTAGATTTGAAAAATTCATATCTTTTAATCTACTTAATATTTTTAAGTGATTCTTTTTTTGTTGGTTTGCAAAATTCTTATAGTTTCTGTAGAAAATATAAATTGCCATGTTAAAATTATTTAAAATTGCTTTATTTTAGATTTAGACAGAATAGTAAATCTGCTATAAAAGAGTTAGGAATATTATTTTTAGTGATTCTTTTTGTCACAACTTTGTTTGACATTGCCTAACCGTAGGAATTTATTTGGGCATTTTAGGATTAATAAAAAATAGTTTTAATCAGAATCATGTTATTCTTAATTATTTAACTAGCTGCTGTTTACCCATTGTTTTAATTAGTAAATAAATTTATTTTTCCTATGGGATAGTTTATTCTTGATTAGTTTCGTAACTTTAGAGCATGAACTTTTATTTATAATAAATAAAACTTTTATTTTATTTTTCTTATTAGAATTTGCTTTAGGCCTAATAGGAGTTTTATAATAGATTTTAAAGTGATTATTTTTTATCCTAGTTGCATGATGAATTCTTTTCTGATAAGTTAGCATAAACCCATGCTTAGGTTCTGTTAAGAAAAAAAATTTGTTATGTAAAACTATTTTTAGTTGTTGCTTGAAGTAGGAAAGCTTTGATTTGGTTTTTCTTCGAGTTTTCCTTTGGGTTTTTGATTCGATTGCTTTGTGTGTTGTGTTAGCATGCTATTATGTTAAGTGATCATATGCTATGTGCTTATTATGGTTATTGTTTGCCTCGGTAGAATTTCCGGAGTGCGAAGCTTGCTACCACGAGTCCCTAGCTTTCGAAGATCGTCAGCAAGGCAAGTCATTGATCATGTTTCTTTACAATACCTATGATTTTGTTGCATTAGAATTATACCTCCCCACCATGCATGCAGTGGGTGAAATTTTGAAGTTATGTTCTTGAGTAGTATCATGAGGTAGGATGAACCAATTCCCTTGTTACCATGACCGGGACGAAGTAGTTTATTTTGCTATGCTCGTAGACGGGTTGGTTGAGTGAATTCATAAGGGAGATGTGAGAGTCAAGATGATGACAACCCCATGAACTTCAAGCTCAAGATGGACTTGAATTCACTCTTTGGGTGGAGGACGGTTGACGGGCACCCAGGAGAACCCGGTGGTTGGCGGGATGCATGGAGAAGCGCCATGACATCTTGCGGAAAGCTTCACCCAGCCACGAAGAGACGGATGTATACCCCATTGACCGGAAGCTTACTGTGCAGCCGCAAGTCATTATGGGCTCGGCTTGGTCAACCCTAGTTGTGACTCGGCGGACGGTACTACGAGATGTAGAAGAACGGTAGGATTGGATGGGTACCGCGGTGGCGGAGGAACTCTTCGGAAGACCCTGTTTCGTTCGTCCCATCTTCAAACACCATGAAGTGCGAAGACTTAAAAGGAGGAGCGATTCTTGCGGGTAAAGTCGCAAACCTCTGCAGAGAAAAGATCTAATCGATTAGCCGTGTCCCCGGTTACGGACAATTTGAGCCTCTGGAACTTGGAAGGATTCGAAAATCTCAACATTGAAATTAATAAATTAATTGAGGGGGTTATGACTTAATAATTTGGGAATGAGACATTGGTTGGCGGAACCATCTCAATAATTACCAAAAAATTTGTAGTATTTGCAAGCAAGTCCACTGTTTTAGGGAAAAACTGGCTTTTCGCAAAATGATGAAACTTAGAGCCCCACAGCCAAATTGCATATAGTGTTAGTAATTTTATTATTGTTCTCTCTTCATGACTTGCCAAATATTCAAAATGCTGACCTACACACGGCTGCAACGTCTTATGTTGCGGAGGAGTATTCGATCGAGGAGTGAGGCTACGCTCGCTTAGCGATTGCCCTTTGGAGTCGGATGGACTCGCTATTCTTCTCGCTTCCGCAGCTTTACTAAGTTTATTTCTCATGAGTTGGCCTTGGTCAATTTATTCAATTGTAATAAAGACTTCGATATGAGAATCGTGTAATAAATTCAGGTGTGATTGAACTTTGATTATTTCATCAATGTACTGTGAGTGCCAGCATGATCTTGGGATGGTACAGACACAGAGACTTGACCGATTTTGGGTCGGGTCGCTACAAGCTGTAGTGTCTAAGAAGGCCAAACTCCAGTCAGCATTAACGAGCACTCAATCTAGCTTGACCAATGTCGGATCCCTGCGTTTATTAGACCATGTGAATGGCATGTTGACAATGTTGATGTCCATCAGCCCATGACTATTAATCCAATCATTAAAATCCTCCATCAAAGTCCAGTTGACGCGAACATTGTTCTTTTCAAAAACATATTTGTACATGTTGAAGTCCCCTACTAACATCCAAGCACCAGCAATCGAGGTGGAAATGCTATCAAGTGAGCTGAAGAAGTTCGGCCTTAGACTTGCATCACAGGGAGCATAAACCACTGTCAGGGAGAATTGATGTTATCAGAGGCTGACGAGAAGGCCACTGTCAGAGAGAACTCGTCTTGTGCTATGGCAGTCCCGTTAACTGTTGAATCCCAAGCAACAAGGATACCACCACAGGAGCCCTGCGCTGGCTAAAAGCAGAAGCTACGCAGTGATGCTGGCAGAAACTTCTTGATCACAAAAGCATCAACAACACTGATCTTGGTCTCTTGCAAACAGACAATGTTGGGCTTGCAAGAGGCAATGGTGTCTCTAACGAGACAGTGCTTGCTGCGGTCACCCAAGCCACGAACATTCCAGTTAGCAATAATCATAAGAACATGGTAGCCGCCACGGGGACCCGAAGGCCAGGAAATGCAAGAAGTAATAGAATGAAACATGCCATGCATCAAAATAACAACATGATCTTACAATCGGACACAGACCAACGACAAGAACACACCACGCGACGCGACTACCAACGCAACCAGAAGGGTTGCGACCACCAGAGGAGAAACAAGAGAAGAACAACAGAAGAAGGACACGACAGCTCCCGACAGACCGGGAGCAACTACCACGATGCAACAACTCCTGACTACAAGGCAAAAGGCCAACTAATGCAGACACGGTCCTGCAGGTCCTACTCATTGAGATCGAGCGAGCGCACTGGAGAAGCAGCAACAGGAGCAGGAGAAGAAAGGGCCTCGGCCTCCCTGCTTATGCCTTCTGCATCAAGGCCACAACAGTCGGCAAACTGTTTGAGCTTGTTCTTCCCTAGCGGCTTAGGCATGCCTCGGAGCGGGAGCTGGATCAAAGAAGACACATCTCGCAGCTTCTTGACGCGCTTGGAGGAGGTGGAACACCCTGACGAGCGGCCCGGGGACGAGCCAGACGAGGAAGAGATGGCCATCCGTGCCTTTTGCTTGGCAGCGCGCTCGACGCAGTCCACCCTGGGCCCATCCAGCAAGTTGAGAAGCCTGGGGATGCGCTGCGGCAGCACCAGCGCCTGGGCCACTCTCTCAGTAGCGGCGACAGGCCGCTCCTCCTCCAGCTCAGCCGAGCCGTCGGGGATAGCTGGGTCTGACGTCAGCGCCGCCCTTGGCTGCCCGTCAAAGCCTTGAGGCCGCTCCTGGCCATCCTCACCCGCCGGCTCCTCCGGTGAGCACACAAGGATGGGGTGCTCGAGGGAGTTCTCAGCACGAGGCGCTACCAGCGGCGCCGGGAACAGGGGCAGCAGCGCTGGGTAGCCCTTCAGCTGCGAGACCTTTGGCTCCTCCGGAGGGGTGCGACACCCGCAGGCATAGCGAGCAATGGTAGCAGGCAGGGATTAGCAGTAAGCATGGAACAGAGGGGTACCGGCGAAAGGAGAGACAACAGACTCCACATGCGGCGAGTCGGAGTAAGCAGCCATGGATTGCGGTGGGGGAGGGAGCGGGCAGATGGGTGGCGAAGTGAGCCAGAATTGGCAGTGGAGCTGCATGAAAGCTGTGGAAGGCGGCGGAGATGATGGGGGTGGGGTGGCGATAGCATGGGACGTGGCCAAGGAAAACATGGGTCCCATGTGCCCAAAAAGGCTGGCCGGCACATTAGCTTTGGAAGGAAAACACAGTCGATAGAAGGGAGCAACGACAAGGTTCGCCCGCATGTGAGCTCAGGAGATGAAGAAGAGTCCAAGTCGAAAACTTTTGGCCAGAACTTGAAAAGAAGCGAATTGCAGCTCTCTCGAGATTGCGTACCCGTGATGAGGTCGAAGGCGGGGAAGTAGCCGTCATGAAGCCCGGCTGGCCCCACCGTGACGGCGCCTTCCACGACCCTGGCTGGGCTTAGCTCCAAGCGGAAGAAGAAAGCGGTTTTGTCCACATCGAAGAACGTGACCGCATGCGGCCTGGAAACGGGAGCCGCCACCAGCTGCCGCTTCACGTGGCCGTCCTTCTCCGAATCCGCGTCGAAGTCGGACATATCAACCGTGCGCATAGTGGCCGGCGCCTTGAGCGCACGCTTAGCGGAGAGCTTGAGCAGGGCCATGAAGTCACCGAAGGACGCAACCATGGGGTGGTTGTAAGCGCGGAAGGCTCACTCCGCCGCCGCAGGCAGGTCGCCGGAAGTCCACCGGTAGACTTGCCCTCCGGCAGGCAGAGCACCGGGGCGACCTCACGGAGGCGAGTGATCACGCTCACTGCTGGGCGGCTGGCCAGCACTTGGTGGGGCAGCAGGGTTGCCAAGGGAGCGCGCCACATCCCATATCTCATTGATGTAGATATCGGTGTAGGGCCGATGCAGTTGATCTTGTGGAAGGCGATGGGGCTAAGAGCCTCCACCTTAGCAAGGACGAAGATGCCAGTGAAGTCGTGGCCATGTATGCTGGCATGCTCGACGTTGATCAGGCCAGCAAAGCCGATACACTGGAAGCAACACCTCGCCCGTTCCAGAGTTCTAAGGGCATCTTCTCGAGAGAGAGGCAAACAATGTGGCGATAGGCAAAGGAGAAGGCATTGCTTCCTGCGTGGTGTGCCAGGATCTCGACCCTATGCGAGCCCGCATCAAGTGGACTACCACGGAGAGTCTTCATCTGGTCGGACTCACGCTGGAACACAGCGAAAGCGGTGGTGGTGGAGGAGTTGGCAAAGCGCACAACTGTAATACCAAGGAGCTGGTGAAAGAGACGACGCAGCTAGGAAAGGACGTTGGGCATGGTGGGAGCGATCTTGATGATGCAGACAAGAGAGTTGCGGTCATGGACAAAAGGGTAGTGCACGTCGATAAAGGTGGGACGACCATGGACCACAAGCTCCATGGCGGGGGAGGGAGCGACAGGAGGAGAGGGGGGACGAGCGGGATGATGGCGACGCACCGGTTGGGTGAGGAGGAGGGAGCAGGAGGTGGAGGTGGCGGAGAAGCTTGGTGGGGGGAGGAAGAAGAAGGGCGTCTGGCTTTATAGACTAGGCGAGGGGAGTGCTCCATGCAGGAGTGGCGAGTATGGCCAGTGCGCCTGCAACGCCAACACATAAAAGAATCACGACAGTCAACTCTCTTGTGCCGATAGGAAAGGCATCTAAAGCAGCGCCGGTGCAGGTCTATGGGGATAGGAGGATAATGACACTGCCTAGGAGCATGGGTGGCAGAGTTGTGGGAGGGCGAACCAGGGCTGAGATTGAACAAGAGCACCTCCCTGAACGAGGAGCGCGATAGGGCCACAGGGACGGTGACGTCGCCGCGCGGCCCCGAGGCGATGGAAGCAGAAGAGCCAACCTAACTGAGCCCCCCATATTGCACAGACGCATGATGGTCTGGCAGCGAGGATGCCACGACACCATGCAAAGAGTTGCATTGCTATTCGCCCCCTGGCCTGCCAGCGCCACTAGCCATGCACAATGCAGCGCCCGAGACTGGCCCGGATAGGGTAGAAGAGATACAGATAGAGGCGGAATCTGAAAGAGCAGGAGTAGATCGCGGAGACGCCGGCACACCCAAAAACGCGAGATGAGGAGCAGTCACGCAGCCGGCCTCAACAGGCGTGCATGCAGTTGGACGCGCGCGGACCAGATCCGCAGAGGCCAGAATGGAAGATCTGACCAAAGACCTGGATTCTTGGCCCCAAGCGTACCAGGGAAACCAAACTCCACATAGAGAGGCCCAACATGCCAAAGCCCACGAAGCACAATCTCAGCAGCAACCTCGCGACAAGCCACTTCAAATTCAAAAGAAGTGGGGCCCAACGCCACGACCCGGAACCCTGCAGGCAAGCCACCGAACCAGCAATGCAGAAGCTGAGTGAATAATTACGGCGAGAGGAGCACGCCGACGCTGATGACGAACGCCAGAAGGTGCACCGGGGAGAATGAGCTCGCAGTGCGCAGACGGAGCCGCAACCATATCTGGCCCACATAGCATCCTCGAAGCGAGCTCCAGGACACTCAACAAGACCAGCACAAGTAGGACCAACACAACCAGGACGACCAGACCCTAGCATGATCAAGGGAGACAGTGCAGTAGTATGCATCAAAGGAAGAAGGGAAGCGAGCACTTAGCTGGAAGAAGGCACAACAAGGTGCAGCGAGGTCGCAGGGTCGTCTAGAGCAAACTACACTGACCTACCCCGAGCTAGCCAGCCCTGCGCACCGGCACGACAGGCGACGTGCCCGCCCCAGGCGGCCACCAAGGTCGCACAGCACCGCGGAGGCAGCGGCCCAGCTACTACCGGCGTCCCCAAGGCAGTAAGGGCACACCCGCCGGCGATCGGGGTGGGGGTGGGGACGACGACAGGCGCTGGCGGTCGAGCGAGCGGGCGGGGAGGAGGCGGGGTGGTGCACGACGACCAACGAGACGGCCGCCGATTATCGACGGACGCCGTAGGCCGGAGTGGCTAATGGCGGGAGGGTGGCGACCGTCATCCGCTTGTCCGTTGGCCAATCGATTGGCAACTCTATTCTCAGAGCCAGCCGAAACACCCTAGGAAATGGAAAAAACCGCAAACTCAAAATCTCGAAGGAAAATGTCAAATGGTGGTAGCGGAATGCTTTGGTTGTTCCGGAGTTAGCAATGCGGAAGTGGTGGTGGTGGTTGATGAAGAAGCAATCGTCCCTAAGTAGATGAAACACCTTAGGAGACTCAAGTCACCACTCAAGCAACCAAAAATGCTATATGGATCAACATGGGTTAGGTTGTGGAAAGCTATGGTGGTTTTGCGGAAGATATGGTGGATGGCCTAGGCAAAAATGCCAAAATGCCAAAATTTTGATCGCCACGAAGCATATAAGATGTTTCAACCCTTGGAACATCTTATATGCTCCGTGGCGTTCAAAACATTTTTGAAGTCCCGGTTCTAAGCCGTAAAGCATGGTGCACTAAACTATCAAGTTGTCATCATAACAAGCTTGTCAAAACATTCATAACGTCTGCATCTGCTCCTGCAATAGTTCTGTCACCTAGCGGTGCATACAAAATTTTTCTGTGCAGTAATGAGGAAAATCCTCAGATCACGGACCAAGTCCGCATCATTGCTACTATCATCTTTCAACTTATATTTCTCTAGGAACATATTGAAATTCAAAGGAACAGTGGCACAAGCCATTGATCTACAACAACATAGACATGCAAAATACTACCAGGTACTAAGTTCATGATAAATTAAAGTTCAATTAATCATATTACTTAAGAAGTCCCACTTAGATAGACATCCCTCTAACCATCTAAGTGATCACGTGATCCAAATCAACTAAACCATGTCCAATCATCACGTGAGATGGAATAGTTTTCAATGGTGAACATCACTATGTTGATCATATCTACTATATGATTCACGCTCGACCTTTCGGTCTCAGTGTTCCAATGCCATATCTGCATATGCTAGGCTCGTCAAGTTTAACCTGAGTATTCTGCGTTGGGGAACACAGTAATTTCAAAAAAAAATCCTACGATCATGCAAGATCTGTCTAGGAGATGCATAGCAACGAGAGAGGAGAGTGTGTCCACGTACCCTCGTAGACCGAAAGTGGAAGCGTTTAGTAACACGGTTAATGTAGTCGAACATCTTCGCGATCCAACCGATCCAAGTACCGAACGTACGACACCTCCGCGTTCAGCACACGTTTAGCTCGATGACGTCCCTCGAACTCTTGATCCAGTTGAGGCCGAGGGGAGTTCCGTCAGCACGACGGTGTGGCGACGGTGATGATGAAGTTACCGGCGCAGGGCTTCGCCTAAGCACTATGATGATATAACCGAGGTGTGTAACTGTGGAGGGGGGCACCGCACACGACTGAGACAAATCTTGGAGTGCCTTTGGGGTGCCCCCGGCCCACCTATATAAAGGAGGAAGGAAGATGAGGCCGGCCCTAGAAGGGGCGCGCCAAGGGGGGGAGTCCTACTTGGACTCTCGGTCCAAGTAGGATTCGCCCCCCCCCCCCTTTCCTATTCCAACTAGGAGAAGGAAGGGAAGGATGAAGAGGGGAGAATAAGGAGGGGGGCGCTGCCCCCTCCTAGTACAATTCGGACCAGCCCATGGGGGGGGCACCCCTTGAGGCCCTTCTCTCCTTTCCTGTATGGCCCATTAAGGACCACTACTTCCCCCAGAGAATTCCCGTAACTCTCTGGTACTCCGTAAAATACCCGAATCACTTGAAACCTTTCCGATTTCTGAATTGTTGGGGAACGTAGTAATTTCAAAAAAAATCCTATGCACACGCAAGATCATGGTGATGCATAGCAACGAGAGGGGAGAGTGTTGTCTACGTACCCTCGTAGATCGTAAGCGGAAGCGTTATGACAACACGGTTGATGTAGTCGTACGTCTTCATGATCGACCGATCCTAGTACTGAAGGTACGACACCTCCGCGATCTGCACACGTTCAGCTTGATGACGTCCCACAAACTCACGATCCAGCAGAGTGTCGAGGGAGAGCTTCATCGGCATGACGGCGTGATGATGGTGATGATGAAGCTGCCGACGCAGAGCTTCGCCTAAGCACCGCTACCATATGACCGACGTGGATTATGGTGGAGGGGGGCACCGCACACGGCTGGAAACAATCAACTTGTGTGTTCTAGGGTGCCCCTGCCCCCCTATATAAAGGAGAAAGGGGGGAGGCCGGCCGGCCCTTGGGGCGTGCCAAGGAGGGGGAAGTCCTCCTCCTAGTAGGAGTAGGACTCCCCTTTCCTAGTCCAACTAGGAAGAGGGAAGGGGAAGGAAAGAGATGGAAAGAGAAGGAAAGGGGGGGTGCACCCCCCTCCCCTAGTCCAATTCGGACCCCTCATGGGAGGGGGGGCGCCACCTCCTGGGCCCAATACTCCCCTAAAGCCCACTAAGGCCCAATACTCCCCCGGGGGGTTCCGGTAACCCCTCCGGCACTCCGATCTTATCAGAAACCAGCCGTGACACTTCTAGTGTCTAAATATAGTCGTCCAATATATCAATATTTATGTCTCGGCCATTTCGAGACTCCTCGTCATGTCCATGATCACATCCGGAACTCCAAACTATCTTCGGTACATCAAAACACATAAACTCGTAATACCGATCGTCACCGAACGTTCGTGCGGACCCTACAGGTTCGATAACTATGTAGACATGACCGAGACATGTCTCCAGTCAATAACCAATAGCGGAACCTGGATGCTCATATTGGCTCCTACATATTCTACGGAGATCTTTATCGGTCAAACCGCATAACAACATGCGTTGTTCCCTTTCTCATCGGTATGTTACTTGCCTGAGATTGAATTCAATCGTCGGTATCTCAATACCTAGTTCAATCTCGTTACCGGCTAGTCTCTTTACTTGTTCCGTAATGCATCATCCTGCAACTAACTCATTAGTCACATTGCTTGCAAGGCTTATAGTGATGTGCATTGCCGAGAGGGCCCAGAGATACCTCTCCAACAATCGGAGTGACAAATCCTAATCTCGATCTATGCCAACTTAAAAAACACCGTCGGAGACACCTGTAGAGCACCTGTATAATCACCCAGTTACGTTGTTACGTTTGGTAGCACACAAAGTGTTCCTCCGGTATTCGGGAGTTGCATAGTCTCATAGTCATAGGAACATGTATAAGTCATGAAGAAAGCAATAGCAAAATACTAAACGATCAAGTGATAAGCTAACGGAATGGGTCAAGTCAATCACATCATTCTCTAATGATGTGATCCCATTAATCAAATGACAACTCATGTCTATAGCTAGGAAACTTAACCATCTTTGATTCAACGAGCTAGTCAAGTAGAGGCATACTAGTGACACTCTGTTTGTCTATGTATTCACACATGTACTAAGTTTCTGGTTAATACAATTCTAGCATGAATAATAAACATTTATCATGATATAAGGAAATATAAATAACAACTTTATTATTGCCTCTAGGGCATATTTCCTTCAGTCTCCCACTTGTAGGAGAGTCAATAATCTAGTTCTCATCGCCATGTGATTTAACACCAATAGTTCACATCACCATGTGATTAACACCCATACTTCACATCATCATGTGACCAACATCCAAAGGGTTTACTAGGGTCAATAATCTAGTTCACCTCGCTATGTGATTTAGCACCCAAAGAGTACTTAAGGTGTGATCATTTTTGCTTGTGAGAGAAGTTTAGTCAACGGGTCTTCCACATTCAGAGCCGTATGTATTTTGCAAATATTCTATGTCTACAATACTTTGCACAAAGCTACTCTAGCTAAATGCTCCCACTTTCAATATGTATCCAGATCGAGACTCAGATTCACCCAGATCAGTGTCAAAGCTTGCATCTACATAACTCTTTATGACGAACTCTTTATCACCTCCATAACCGAGAAATATTTCCTTAGTCCTCTAAGGATAATTTTGACCGATGTCCAGTGATCTACTCCTAGATCACTATTGTACTCCCTTGCCAAACTAAGGGCAGGACATACAATAGGTCTGGTACATAGCATGGCATACTTTATAGAACCTATGGCTGAGGCATAGGGAATGACTTTAATTCTCTCTCTATCTTCTGCCATGGTCGGGCTTTGAGTCTTACTCAACTTCACACCTAGCAACACAGGCAACAACTCCTTCTTTGACTGTTCTATTTTGAACTACTTCAAAATCTTGTCTAGGTATGTACTCATTGAAAAAATTATCAAGCATTTTGATCTATCTCTATAGATCTTGATGCTCAATATGTAAGCAGCTTCACCAAGGTCTTTCTTTGAAAAACTCCTTACAAATACTCCTTTTATGCTTTCCATAAAATTCTACATCATTTCTGATCAACAATATGTCATTCACATATACTTATCAGATAGCTGTAGTGATCCCACTCACTTTCTTGTAAATACAGGCTTCACCGCAAGTCTGTATAAAACTAGATGCTTTGATCAACTCATCAAAGCGTATATTCCAACTCTGAGATGCTTGCACCAATCCATAGATGGATCGCTGGATCTTGCACATTTTGTTAGCACCTTTAGGATTGACAAAACCTTCTGGTTGCATCATATACAACTCTTGTTTAATAAATCCATTAAGGAATGCAGTTTTGATATCCATTTTGCCAGATTTCATAAAATGCGGCAATTGCTAACATGATTCGGACAGACTTAAGCATCGATATGAGTGGGAAAAACTCATCGTAGTCAACACCTTGAACTTGTCAAATACCTTTTCGACAAGTCGAGCTTTGTAGATAGTAACATTACTATCAGCGTCCGCCTTCCTCTTGAAGATCCATTTTATTCTCTATGGCTTACCGATCATCGGGCAAGTCAACCAAAGTCCATACTATCTCAGATTTCATGGCCTCAAGCCATTTTGCGGAATCTGGGCTCATCATCGTTTCCTCATAGTTCATAAGTTCATCATGGTGTAGTAACATGACTTCCAGTACAGGATTACCGTACCACTCTGGTGCGAATCGTGCTTTGGTTGATCTACGAAGTTCAGTAGTAACTTGATCCGAATTTTCATGATCATCATTATTAACTTCCTCACTAATTGGTTTAGGAATCACTGGAACAGATTTCTGTGATGACCTACTTTCCAATTCGGGAGAAGGTACAATTACCTCATCAAGTTCCACTTTCCTCCCACTCACTTCTTTCGAGAGAAACTCCTTCTTTAGAAAGGATCCATTTTTAGCAACAAAGATCTTTCCTTCGGATTTGTGATAGAAGGTGTACCCAACAGTTTCTTTTGGGTATCCTATGAAGACGCACTTCTCCGATTTGGGTTCGAGCTTATCAGGCTGAAACTTTTTCACAAAAGCAACGCAACTCCAAACTTTAAGAAATGACAACTTTGGTTTCTAGCCAAACCATAGTTCATACGGTGTCGTCTCAACGGATTTAGATGGTGCCCTATTTAACGTGAATGTAGCTATCTCTAATGCATAACCCCAAAACAATATTGGTAAATCGGTAAGAGACATCATAGATCGCACCATATCAAATAAAGTGCAGTTACGACGTTCGGACACACCGTTACGCTGTGGTGTTCCAGGTGGCATGAGTTTGTGAAACTATTCCACATTGTTTTAATTGAAGGCCAAACTCGTAACTCAAATATTCGCTTCTGCGATCAGATCGTAGAAATTTAATATTCTTGTTACGATGATTCTCCACTTCACTCTGAAATTCTTTGAACTTTTCAAATATTTCAGACTTGTGTTTCATCAAGTAGATATACCCATATCTGCTCAAATCATCTGTGAAGGTCAGAAAATAACGATACCCGCCGCGAGCCTCATCACTCATCGGACAACATACATACGTATGTATTATTTCCAGTAAGTCAGTTGCTCGCTCCATTGTTCCAGAGAACGGAGTTTTAGTCATCTTTCCCATGAGGCATGGTTCGCGAGCATCAAATGATTCATAATCAAGTGATTCCAAAAGCCCATCAGCATGGAATTTCTTCATGCACTTTACACCAATATGACTTAAACGGCAGTGCCACAAATAAGTTGCACTATCATTATTAACTTTGCATCTTTTGACTTCAATATTATGAATATGTGTATCACTACGATCGAGATCCAACAAACTAATTTCATTGGGTGTATGACCATTGAAGGTTTTATTCATGTAAACAGAACATCAATTATTCTCTAACTTTAAATGAATAGACGTATTGCAATAAACATGATCAAATCATATTCATGCTCAACGCAAACACCAAACAACATTTATTTAGGTTCAACACTAATCCCGAAAGTATAGGGAATGTGCGATGATGATCATATCAATCTTGGAACCACTTCCAACACACATCGTCACTTCACCCTTAACTAGTCTCTGTTCATTCTGCAACTCCCGTTTCGAGTTACTACTCTTAGCAACTGAACTAGTATCAAATACTGAGGGGTTGCTATAAACACTACTAAAGTACACATCAATAACATGTATATCAAATATACCTTTGTTCACTTTGCCATCCTTCTTATCCGCCAAATACTTGGGGCAGTTCCGCTTCCAGTGACTAGTCCCTTTGCAGTAGAAGCACTTAGTCTCAGGCTTAGGTCCAGTCTTTGGGTTTCTTCACTTGAGAAACAACTTGCTTGCCGTTCTTCTTGAAGTTCCCCTTCTTCCCTTTACCCTTTTCTCGAAACTAGTGGTCTTGTCAACCATCAACACTTGATGCTCTTTCTTGATTTCTACCTTCACCGATTTCAGTATCGCGCAGGGCTCGAGAATTATTTTCATCATCCCTTGCATATTATAGTTCATCACGAAGTTCGAGTAACTTGGTGATAGTGACTATAGAACTTTGTCAATTACTATCTTATCTGGAAGATTAACTCCCACTTGATTCAAGCAATTGTAGTACCTAGACAATCTGAGCACATGCTCACTGGTTGAGCTATTCTCCTCCATCTTGTAGGCAAAGTACTTGTCAGAGGTCTCATACCTCTTGACACGGGCATGAGTATGAAATACCAATTTCAACTCTTGGAACATCTTATATGCTCTGTGGTGTTCAAAACATTTTTGGAGTCCCGGTTCTAAGCCGTAAAGCATGATGCACTAAACTATCAAGTAGTTATCATACCGAGCTTTGTCAAACGTTCATTACGTCCACATCTGCTCCTGCAATAGGTCCGTCACCTAGCGGTGCATCAAGGACATAATTCTTCTGTGCAGCAATGAGTACAATCCTCAGATCACGGACCAAGTCGCATCATTGCTACTATCATTTTTCAACTTATTTTTCTCTAGGAACATATCGAACAAATGGGGAGCTACATCGCGAGCTATTGATCTACAACATAGTTATGGGAATACTATCAGAACTAAGTTCAAGATAAATTTAAGTTCAATTAATCATATTACTTAAGAACTCCCACTTAGATAGACATCTCTCTAATCATCTAAGTGATCACGTGATCCAAATCAACTAAACCATAACCGATCATCACGTTAAATGGAGTAGTTTTCAATGGTGAACATCACTATGTTGATCATATCTACTATATGATTCACGCTCGACCTTTCGGTCTCAGTGTTCCGAGGCCATATCTTCATATGCTAGGCTTGTCAAGTTTAACCCGAGTATTCCGCGTGTGCAAAACTGGCGTGCACCCGTTGTATAAGAACGTTGAGCTTATCACACCCGATCATCACGTGGTGTCTCGGCATGACGAACTTTGGCAACAGTGCATACTCAGGGAGAACACTTGTACCTTGAAATTTTTAGTGAGAGATCATCTTATAATGCTACCATCAAACAAAGCATAATAAGATGCATAAAGGATAAACATCACATGCAATCAATATAAGTGATATAAGTGATATGATATGGCCATCATCATCTTGTGCCTTTGATCTCCATCTCCAAAGCACCGTCATGATCACCATCGTCACCGGTTTGACACCTTGATCTCCATCGAAGCATCGTTTTCGTCTCGCCAACTATTGCTATTACGACTATCGCTACCGCTTAGTGATAAAGTAAAGTAATTACAGGGCGATTTCATTGCATATAATAAAGCGACAACCATATGGCTCCTGCCAGTTGCCGATAACTCTGTTACAAAACATGATCATCTCATACAATAAAATATAGCATCATGCCTTGACCATATCACATCACAACATGCCCTGCAAAAACACGTTAGACGTCTTCTACTTTGTTGTTGCAAGTTTTACGTGGCTGCTACGGGCTGAGCAAGAACTGTTCTTACCTACGCAGCAAAACCACAACGATATCGTCAAGTTAGTGTTGTTTTAACCTTCAACAAGGACTGGGCGTAGTCACACTCGGTTCAACTAAAGTTGGAGAAACTGACACCCGCCAGCCACCTGTGTGCTAAGCACGTCGGTAGAACCAGTCTCGCGTAAGCGTACGCGTAATGTTGGTCCGGGCCGCTTCATCCAACAATACCGCTGAACCAAAGTATGACATGTTGGTAAGCAGTATGACTTGTATCGCCCACAACTCACTTGTGTTCTACTCGTGCATATAACATCTACGCATAAACCTGGCTCGATGCCACTTGTTGGGGAACGTAGTAATTTCAAAAAAATTCCTACGCACACGCAAGATCATGGTGATGCATAGCAACGAGAGGGGAGAGTGTTGTATACGTACCCTCGTAGACCGTAAGCGGAAGCATTATGCCAACGTGGTTGATGTAGTCATACGTCTTCACGATAGACCGATCCTAGTACCGAAGGTACGACACCTCCGCGATCTGCACACGTTCAGCTCGGTGACGTCCCACGAACTCATGATCCAGCAGAGTGTTGAGGGAGAGATTCGTCAGCACGACGGCGTGATGACGGTGATGATGAAGCTACCGACGCAGAGCTTCGGCTAAGCACCGCTACGATATGACCGAGGTGGATTATGCTGGAGCGGGGCACCGCACACGGTTGGAAACAATCAAATTGTGTGTTCTAGTGTGCCCCCTGCCCCCGTATATAGAGGAGCAAGGGGGAGGCCGGCCGACCCTTGGGGCGCGCCAAGGAGGGGGGAGTCCTCCTCCTAGTAGGAGTAGGACTCCCCTTTCCTAGTCCAACTAGGAAGAGGGAAGGGGAAAGGAAAGAGAGGGAAAGAGGAGAAGGAAAGGGGGGGTGCGCCCCCCTCCCCTAGTCCAATTCGGACCCCTCATGGGAGGGGTGCGCCACCTCCTGGGCTGCTGCCCTCTCTCTCCCCTAAAGCCCACTAAGGCCCAATACTCCCCCGGGGGGTTCCGGTAACCCCTCCGACACTCCGGTTTTATCTGAAACCACCTAGAACACTTTCGGTGTCCGAATATAGTCGTCCAATGTATCAATCTTTATGTCTCGACCATTTCGAGACTCCTCGTCATGTCCGTGATCACATTCGGGACTCCGAACTATCTTCGGTACATCAAAACACACAAACTCATAATATCGATCGTCACCGAACGTTAAGCGTGCGGACCCTACGGGTTCAAGAACTATGTAGACATGACCGAGACACGTCTCCGGTCAATAACCAATAGCGGAACCTGGATGCTCATATTGGCTCCTACATATTCTACGAAGATCTTTATCGGTCAAACCGCATAACAGCATACGTTGTTCCCTTTGTCATCGGTATGTTACTTGCCCGAGATTCGATCATCGGTATCTCAATACCTAGTTCAATCTCGTTACCGGCTAGTCTCTTTACTCGTTCCGTAATGCATCACTCCACAACTAACTCAGTAGTCACATTGCTTGCAAGGCTTATAGTGATGTGCATTACCAAGAGGGCCCAGAGGTACCTCTCCGACAATCGGAGTGACAAATCCTAATCTCGATCTATGCCAACTCAACAAACACCATCGGAGACACCAGTAGAGCACCTTTATAGTCACCCAGTTACGTTGTGACGTTTGGTATCACGCAAAGTGTTCCTCCGCAATTCGGGAGTTGCATAATCTCATAGTCATAGGAACATGTATAAGTCATGAAGAAAGCAATAGCAACATACTAAACGATCAAGTGCTAAGCTAACGGAATGGGTTAAGTCAATCACATCATTATCTAATGATGATATCCCATTAATCAAATGACAACTCATGTCTATGGCTAGGAAACTTAACCATCTTTGATTCAACGAGCTAGTCAAGTAGAGGCATACTAGTGACACTCTTTTTGTCTATGTATTCACATATGTACTAAGTTTCCGATTAATACAATTCTAGCATGAATAATAAACATTTATCATGATATAAGGAAATATAAATAACAACTTTATTATTGCCTCTAGGGCATATTTCCTTCACGAATATAACCTTCCAATATATCAATCTTTACCTCTCGACCATTTCGAGACTCCTCGTCATGTCCGTGATCCCATCCGGGACTCCGAACAAACTTCGGTCATCAAATCACATAACTCATAATACAAATCGTCATCGAACGTTAAGCGTGCGGACCCTACGGGTTCGAGAACTATGTAGACATGACCGAGACACATCTCCGATCAATAACCAATAGCGGAACCTGGATGCTCATATTGGCTCCTACATATTCTACGAAGATCTATATCGGTCAAACCGCATAACAACATACGTTGTTCCCTTTGTCATCGGTATGTTACTTGCCCGAGATTTGATCATCGGTATCATCATACCTAGTTCATCTCATTACCGGCAAGTCTCTTTACTCGCTCTGTAATACTTCATCCCGCAACTAACTCATTAGTCACATTGCTTGCAAGGCTTATAGTGGTGAGCATTACCGAGAGGGCCTAGAGATACCTCTCCGAAACACGGAGTGACAAATCCTAATCTTGATCTATGTCAACCCAACAAATACCTTCGGAGACACGTGTAGAGCATCTTTATAATCAACCATTTACGTTGTGACATTTGATAGCACACAAAGTGTTCCTCCGGTATTCGGGAGTTGCATAATCTCATAGTCTGAGGAACATGTATAAGTCATGAAGAAAGCAGTAGCAATGAAACTGTAACGATCATAATGCTAAGCTAACGAATTGTCCTTGTCCATCACATCATTCTCCTAATGATGTGATTCCGTTCATCAAATGACAACACATGTCTATGGTTAGGAAACATAACTATCTTTGATAAACGAGCTAGTCAAGTAGAGGCATACTAGGGACACTCTGTTTTTGTCTATGTATTCACACATGTACTAAGTTTCCGGTTAATACAATTCTAGCATGAATAATAAACATTTATCATGATATAAGGAAATAAATAATAACTTTATTATTGCCTCTAGGGCATATTTCCTTCAGGAAGGAGCTCAGGCTTATGGGCTTGTTGGGGAGGAGCCGTGAGCATCGGAAACACCGGAGGGAACTTAGGGAAGGCGGCAGAACCTCTGAGACTAGTCAAAGCTAGGGGATCGAGCATGATGATAGCAGGCCGAAGACGAGGAAAACGACGTCCAGGCTGTAACTTGGGGGCAAGGGAGGCACAACAGAACTTCTTGATGTGGCATGGCTCGAGTTGGCTGGTGGTCACGCGAGTGGCGATGGCGGTGGCGATGACCGCAACACGAGCGCGTGCGAGAACCGTGATTCATGCCGCAAGCGAGGGGGGAAGTGGTAGGATGGGAAGGGAGAGTGGGGGCTAGGGCACCCTGGGGCGAGTTATATGGCTCGGGGCGACGGTGTCGAACCACGATGGTGAGCATTTGGGAACATTCCTTCATGTTGTTTTTCTTCTTCTGTTTTTTCCTAATTTATCTGGGTAGGGTTTATCTCGTTTTGTGTTTTCACATGTTTTGCTCCATTATTATTAGTTTTTCCTTTTATTAACTCACAACCTTTTTCCAAATTTATGAACTTTTTAAATTTACAAAAAAAATCACAAAATTTTTCTGAATTCATGAACATTTCAAATCCAAGAACTTCTTCAAATTTGTAAACTATTTTCCTTTTTTTAATTTTTTCCAACTTCGTGGGAGTTTTTTCAAGATTTTTGAACTTTTTCTTGGTTTCATGATTTTTTTTTTCAAATTCACATAAAAAATCATGCTTTGTGATGTTTTTTTAGATCTTCAAACTTAAGATTTTTCCCAGATTCGTGATTGCTTCTAAAGAGCACGCTGCCGACGCGCAATTGAGCAAGCGAACAGAATGCGAAAAGCAGACGCAGCTGTGTCTCACTTCTAATAAGACAAACAGCCCGCTCGCCTGAAGCAATGAAATAATGGGCCGGCTCAATGGCGTTGTTTGCTAGATCGTTTTTGTTCTTTTGTTCACTCAATTTCATTTTTTTCTTATTTTTATAACAAAAAACCGAAATACACATATTCCAAAAAAACCTTAAGTTTGAAAAAAATGTATGAGTGTTAAAAAAAGGCTGGTGCAATTACAAAAAACACGTTACCAAAAAATAAAAAAATATTACCCAGGCATTTGAAAAATGTTAAATGCGTAAACAGAAAATGTTTCTCATATATGCAAAAAAAGTATGCAGAAAATACAAATAAGTATGAAAAATTTATTATGTATTTAAAAATGTTAATCTTGTATTCTAAATATTTTAATCAAGCATTTCAAAAATGTTAAGTGTGTATATAAAAATGTTGACCATGTATTTAAAAAATTTGTCTTAAATTTGAAAAATGTTAATTGAGCATTTGAAAATAATAAATGTGTATAGAAAAATATAGACCACGTATTCACTTTTCAAATATTTTGTTTGAAAAATGTTAATCAATCATTTGAAATATGTTAAATCTGTACAGAAAATGTTGACCACATATTAAAAAATATTCAACTTTTATTTGTAAAATGTTAACCAAACATTGAAGAAAGGTATGTGAAAAAATGTTGTCAATGTATTATAAAACTGTTATTCTTGTATTAAAAAATCTTGAATATGTATAAGATAATACCAAAAATATACAATGTATTGGAAAAGCTAGACATAAAAAAGTTTTCAAAAAATGTTAATCATGCATTGCAGAAATGTTTAGCATGCATATAAAAATTCTTTCTGATGTATCTGAAAAATGTTGAATGTGTACTAAAAATTTAACTTGTGTTGAAAAAAAATGATGAAAGTCGACAAAAAACAAAGAAACGTAATTAAAAGGCAAATAAAACAAAGAAAACCAAAGTATAATGAAGAACAGAAGAAAAAGAGTGGAAAACAAAATTTATAGAAAATAAAAAGGACAAATCAAAGAAAACCGGTGTAGAAAAAAATTAAAGAAAGAAACAAATACAAACTAAGAGAAATAAAGAAAAAAATGTGGAAACCGGTAAATAAATGAAGAAAATCGGTGAAGAACATTAAAACCAGAGAAAAAACAAAGAAGAAACAGAAAAACATTGAAGGAATATTGAAAACCAAAAGAAAAAGGAAAAAATATGAACTAGCAAACTGAACAGATAGCGAACTAACGGGTCATCCCTGTACATTAGCGAGCAAGGAAAATCCTTCAGCGAGCTGAACATGCATCTCGCTATAAGCGAGACATAGCCATTGCGGCAGAAAGGAGCCGAGCGAGCAAGTGAATACCAGCCGAGCCAGCTACCTGGGTCGCGGCCCACTCGGACGTCGTGCGCACCATCCACTTTTTCGGTGCTGAGAGCGAGGTATAGGAGGCCTCCCGTTGACCCCCATGTGTGTGTGACGACAATTCACCCCTCGATGGGCCTGGCACTGTCACCGGCCTTCTCTACCATGGCCTAGTGTTTCTTGTATTGAGATGCCTCCAGGAGAAGCCCAGTAGTTAGTATACAACTCGGCTAATGCTAATGCAATGTTTTATTTTTCTCGTGGTGTTTGGGTAAGTAGCTAAAAGCATTTCTAAAGTTTGTACATGCATCCCTTCGACAAAAGTTGAACATACATCCCGTATAAACATCCATCACTCATTTACTTTTACAAAAAAATTCAAACAATAGGCGCTCCACACAAATTTTCATTAAGAAACGCCACAAATTATAGTTGTTTCAAAGAAACATAAATCTCAAGCAAATCACTGCAATCTTATAGTTGCCCAAAACAAGGAACAACCACATGGACATCAACTAACATCACTAGATCACATGGGGGGACAAAGCACCCTAAAGGCCAAGCCGACAAAACAAAACGAGCAACATAACTGAAAAAACAACTACATGAGTATCGGGATCTTAACATCATCATTAGGCTCCCTCTATTCTCCTCATAATTGGCACCGATCCATGCTTGCGAGACAAGACCTTTTTAATCATCTTCCTGGTCATCTCAACATCCTCCTCAAGCTTTCTCTGTTGTTGGACCTTCTACCGAATCACCCATGCACATATATTTTATATGATTACACATAATGAATATAGTTCCAGCAGGGTCATAAGGATTTCTGTCAAAAGAAAGCATCGTTTCTAGTTTTCTAGATTGTTCAAATAATAACAACAGCCCCACTAAAGCATGGGCTTCTGTTGCTTAGCTCGAAATGAAGCCAACCAATCCCCAAACATATGATCTGCCCCAGAGGGGGTTATTCTGAGATTCATGAAAACATCAACCACTGCAAGACAAAATTTGGAAAAGAACACCTAAACAATAAATGATCAATTTTACCTTTTACATTTGTGTGCTAAATTTGGACTCATATGTTTGGCATATTCTGTTGGGGAACGTAGCAGAAATTCAAAATTTTCCTACGTGTCACCAAGATCTATCTATGGAGAAACCAGCAACGAGGGGAAGGAGAGTGCATCTACATACCCTTGTAGATCGCTAAGCGAAGCGTTCAAGAGAACGGGGTTGAAGGAGTCGTACTGTCGTGATCCAAATCACCGGAGATCCTAGTGCGAACGGACGGCACCTCCGCTGCTCAACACACGTACAGCCCGGTGGCGTCTCCCATGCCTTGATCCAGAAAGGAGAGAGGAGAGGTTGGGGAAGACTCCATCCAGCAGCAGCACGACGGTGTGGTGGTGATGGAGGAGCGTGGCAATCCCGCAGGCTTCGCCAAGCACAAGGAGAGGAGGAGGACTTGGGAGAGGGGAGGGCTGCGCCAGGGCAAGGGTGCAGCTCCCATGCGCCTCACCACTATATATAGGGTTGGAGGGGATTATTTCTTGCCCTCCAAGTCCATTGGGGCGTTAGCAAGGTGGGAGGAAAGAAATCCCATCCTTTCCTTTCCCCACCGATTGTTATCCCCCTTTAGGGATCTTGATCTTATCCCTTCGGGATATGATCTTATTCCTTCTAAGGGGTATCTTGGTGCGCCTTGACCAGGGGTGTGGGGCCTTTCCCCACTACCACGTTCATGTGGGTCCCCATGCAGGTGGGACCCACTCCGAACCTTCTAGAACCTTCCGGTACAATACCGAAAAATCCCAACATTTTTCGGTGGCCAAAATAGGACTTCCCATATATAAATCTTTACCTCCGGACCATTCCGGAACTCCTCGTGACGTCCGGGATCTCATCCGGACTCGAACAACATTCGTAACCATGTATATCTATTCCTATAACCCTAGCGCCATCGAACCTTAAGTGTGTAGACCCTATGGGTTCGGGAACCATGCGAACATGACCGAGACGTTCTCCGGTCAATAACCAACAGCGGGATCTGGATACCCATGTTGGCTCCCACATGTTCCACGATGATCTCATCAGATGAACCACGATGTCAAGGACTCAATCAATCCCGTATACAATTCCCTTTGTCTAGCGGTATTGTACTTGCCCGAGATTCGATCGTCGGTATGCCGATACCTTGTTCAATCTCGTTACCGGCAAGTCTCTTTACTCGTTCCATAACACATAATCCCGTGATCAACCCCTTGGTCACATTGTGCACATTATGATGATGTCCTACCGAGTGGGCGCAGAGATACCTCTCCGTTACACGGAGTGACAAATCCCAGCCTCGATTTGTGCCAACCCAGAGACATTTTCGGAGATACCAGTAGTGCACCTTTATAGCCACCCGATTCGTTGTGACGCTTTGGTACACCTAAAGCATTCCTACGGTATCCGGAGTTGCACAATCTCATGGTCTAAGTAAAAGATACTTGACATTAGAAAAGCTTTAGCATACTAACTACACGATCTTTGTGCTAGGCTTAGGATTGTCTTGTCCATCACATCATTCTCGCTAATGATGTGATCCGTTATCAACGACATCCAATGTCCATGGTCGAAACCGTAACCATTTATTGATCAACGAGCTAGTCAACTAGAGGCTTACTAGGGACATGGTGTTGTCTATGTACCCACACATGTATCTGAGTTTCCTATCAATACAATTATAGCATGGATAATAAACGATTATCATGAACAAGGAAATATAATAATAAATAATTTATTATTGCCTCTAGGGCATATTTCCAACAGTCTCCCACTTGCACTAGAGTCAATAATCTAGTTCACATCGCCATGTGATTAACACTCACAGGTCACATCGCCATGTGACCAACATCCAAAGAGTTCACTAGAATCAATAATCTAGTTCACATCACTATGTGATTAACACTCAATGAGTTCTGGGTTCGATCATGTTTATGCTTGTGAGAGAGGTTGTAGTCATCGGGTCTGCAATATTCAGATCCCTATGTATTTCGCAAAACTTTATGTCATATCATAGATGCTGCTACCACGTTCCACTTGGAGCTATTCCAAATAGTTGCTCCATTATACGTATCCGATATCTCTACTCAGAGCTATCCGGATAGGTGTTAAGCTTGCATTGACGCAACTCTTTACGTCGAACTCTTTATCACCTCCATAACCGAGAAACATATCCTTATTCCTCTAAGGATAATTTTGACCGCTATCTGGTGATCCACTCCTTGATCACCTTTATACCCACTTGCCAGATATGTAGCAAGGCACACATCAGGTGCGGTGCACAACATAGCATACTGTAGAGCCTACGTCTAAGGCATAGGGGAGGACCTTCGTACTTTCTCTCTTTTCTGCCGTGGTCGAGCTTTAACTCTTAAATTCATACCTTACAACCCAGGCAAGAACTCCTTCTTTGACTGATCCATCTTGAACACCTTCAAGATTATGTCAAGGTTTGTGCTCATTTGAAGGTATTATTAAACATTTTGATCTATCTTATAGATCTTGATGCTTATTGTTCAAGTAGCCTAATCCAGGTTTTCCATTGAAAAACACTTTTCAAACAACCCTATATGCTTTCAAGAAATTCTACATCATTTCTGATCAACAATATGTCAACAACATATACTCATCAGAAATTCTATAGTGCTCCCACTCACTTCTTTGGAAATACAAGTTTCTCATAAACTTTGTATAAACCCAAAATCTTTGATCATCTCATCAAAGCACACATTCCAACTCCGAGATGCTTACTCCGGTCCTTAGAAGGATCATTGGAGCCAAGATACCTTTTAGCATCCTTAGGATCGACAAAACTTTCGATTGTATCACATACAACCTTTCCTTACGAAGACCGGTAAGGAAACTCGTTTTGACATCCATCCGCCAGATTTCATAAATGCAGCTAATGCTAACATGATTCCGACGGACTTAAGCATCGCTACGGATGAGAAAATCTCATCGTAGTCAACTCCTTGAACTTGTGAAAAACTCTTCGCCACAAGTCGAGCTTCATAGATGGTGACATTACCGTCCTTGTCCGTCTTCTTCTTAAAGATCCATTTATCTCAATGGCTTGCCGATCATCGGCAAGTCCACCAAAGTCCATGCTTTGTTCGATACATGGATCCTATCTCGGATTTCATGGCTTCTAACCATTTGTCGGAATATGAGCCCACCATCGCTTCCCCATAGCTCGTGGGTTCGTTGTTGTCTAGCAACATGACCTTCAAGACAGGATTCTTGTACCACTCTGAAGTAGCACGCATCCTTGTCCCCCACGAGTACAGTAGTGACTTGATCCAAAACTTCATGATCACTATTATAAGCTTCTACTTCAATTGGTGTAGGCGAAAAAGGAACAACTTCCTGTGCCTGCTACACACTTGTTGAAGTGACGGTTCAATAACCTCATCAAGTCTCCACCATCCTCCCACTCAATTCTTTCGAGAGAAACTTTTCCTCGGAAAGGACCTAATTCTAGAAACAATCCTTTTGCTTCCTGAATGAGATCGGAGGTATACCCAACTGTTTTGGGTGTCCTATGAAGATGCATTTTATCCGCTTTGGGTTCGAGCTTATCAACCTGAAACTTTTTCACATAAGCGTCGCAGCCCCAAACTTTTAAGAAACGACAATTTAGGTTTCTCCAAACCATAGTTCAAGCGGTGTCGTCTCAGCGAATTACGTGGTGCCCTACTAAAGTGAGTGCGGTTGTCTCTAATGCCTAACCCATGAGCGATAGTGGTAATTCGATAAGAGACATCATAGTGCGCATCATATCCAATAGGGTGCAACTATGATGTTTGGACACCATCACACGATGGTGTTCGGTGTATTTATTGTGAAACAATTTCCACAATGTCTTAATTATGTGCCAAAGCTCGTAACTCAGATACTCATCTCTATGATCATATCATAGACATTTTATCCTCTTGTCACGATGATCTTCAACTTCACTCTGAAATTACTTGAACCATTCAATAATTCAGACTTGTGTTTCATCAAGTAAATATACTCAACATCTACGCGAATCATCTGTGAAGTAAGAACATAACAATAGTCACTACATGCCTCAGCACTCATTGGACTGCACACATCAAAATGTGTTACTTCCAACAAGTTGCTATCTTGTTCCATCTTATTGAAACCGAGGCTTTTCAGTCATCTTGTCCATGTGGTATGATTTGCATATCTCAAGTGATTTAAAATCAAGTGAGTCCAAACGATCCATCTGCATGGAGTTTCTTCATGCGTATACACCAATAGACATGGTTCGCATGTCTCAAACTTTTCAAAAACGAGTGAGTCCAAAGATACATCAACATGGAGCTTCTTCATGCGTTTTACACCAATATGACTTACATGGCAGTGCCACAAGTAAGTGGTACTATCGTTACTATCTTATATCTTTTGGCATGAAAATGTGTATCACTATGATCGAGATTCAATAAACCACTCTTTTAGGTGCAAGACCATTGAAGGTTTTATTCAAATAAATAGAGTAACCATTATTCTCCTTAAATTAATAACCGTATTGCGATAGACATAATCCAATCATGTCTATGCTCAACGCAAACACCAAATAACAATTATTTAGGTTTAACACAAATCTCGATGGTAGAGGGAGCAGGCGATGCTTGATCACATCAACCTTTGGAAACACTTCCAACACATATCGTCAGCTCACCTTTAGTTAGTCTTCGTTTATTCCGTAGCTTTTACTTCGAGTTACTAACACTTAGCAACCGAACCGGTATCTAATACCTTGGTGCTACTAGGAGTACTAGTAAAGTACACAATAACTTAATGTATATCCAATATACTTCTATCGACCTTGCCACCTTCTCATCTACCAAGTATCTAGGGTAATTCTGCTCCGATGGCTGTTCCCTTATTACGAAGCACTTAGTCTCGGGTTTGGGTTCAACATTGGGTTTCTTCATTAGGGCAGCAGCTGATTTGCTTGTTTCATGAAGTATCCTTCTTGCCCTTGCCCTTCTTGAAACTAGAGGTTTCACCAACCATCAACAATTGATGCTCCTTCCGATTCCTACTTTCGCGTGTCAAACATCACGAATATCTCAAGGATCATCATATCTATCCCTGATTTGTTATAGTTCATCACGAAGCTCTAGCAGCTTGGTGGCAATGAATTTGGAGAAACATCACTATCTCTGGAAGATCAACTCCCACTCGATTCAAGTGATTGTTGCACTCAGACAATCTGAGCACAAGCTCAACGATTGAGCTTTTCTCCCTTAGTTTGCAGGCTAAGAAAATCGTCAAAGGTCTTATACCTCTTGACGTGGGCACGAGCCTGAAATCCCAATTTCAGCCCTCGAAACATCTCATATGTTCCGTGACGTTTCGAAAAACGTCTTTGGTGCCTCAATTCTAAACCGTTTAACTGAACTATCACGTAGTTATCAAAACGTGTATGTCCGATGTTCGCAACATCCACAGACGACGTTTGGGGTTCAACACACTGAGCGGTGCATTAAGGACATAAGCTTTCTTCTGTCCGCATAATCGCTACTGTCAACTTTCAACTATATTTTCTCTAGGAACATATCTAAACAGTGGAACTAAAGCGTGAGCTTACGACATAATTTGCAAAGATCTTTTGACTATGTTCAGGAAAATTAAGTTCATCTCATGAACTCCCACTCAGATAGACATCCCTCTAGTCATCTAAGTGATTACATGATCCGAGTCAACTAGGCCGTGTCCGATCATCATGTGAGACGGACTAGCCATCATCGGTGAACATCTTCATGTTGATCGTATCTACTATACGACTCATGCTCGACCTTTCGGTCTCTTGTGTTCCGAGGCCATGTCTGTACATGCTAGGCTCGTCAAGTTAACCCAAGTGTTTCACGTGTGTAAATCTGGCTTACACCCGTTGTATGTGAACGTAAGAATCTATCACACCCGATCATCACGTGGTGCTTGAAGCAGCGAACTTTACATAACGGTGCACGCTTAGGGGGACACTTTCTTGAAATTTTAATGAGGCATCATCTTATTTACTACCGTCGTTCTAAGCAAATAAGATGCATAAACATGATAAACATCACATGCAATCAACTAGTGACATGATATGGCCAATATCATTTTTCTCCTTTTGATCTCCATCTTTGGGGCTCCATGATTATCATCATCACCGGCATGACACCATGATCTCCATCATCATGATCTCCATCATCGTGTCTCCATGAAGTTGTCTCGCCAACTTATTACTTCTACTACTATGGCTATCGGGTAGCAATAAAGTAAAGTAATTACATGGCGTTGTTCAATGACACGCAGGTCATACAATAAATTAAGATAACTCCTATGGATCCTGCCGGTTGTCATACTCATCGACATGCAAGTCGTGATTCCTTTTACAAGAACATGATCAATCTCATACATCACATATCATTCATCACATTCTTCTTGGCCATATCACATCACAATGCATACCCTGCAAAAACAAGTTAGACGTCCTCTAATTGTTGTTTGCATGTTTTACGTGGCTGCTATGGGTTTCTAGCAAGAACGTTTCTTACCTCATAAAACCACAACGTGATATGCCAATTGCTATTTACCCTTCATAAGGACCCTTTTCATCGAATCCGTTCCGACTAAAGTGGGAGAGATCGGCACCGCTAGCCACCTTATGCACCAAGTGCATGTCGATTCAGTGGAACCTGTCTCACGTAAGTGTACGTGTAAGGTCGGTCCGGCCGCTTCATCCCACAATACCGTCGAAACAAGATTGGACTAGTAACGGTAAGCATATCGAACAAAATCAACGCCCACAACTACTTTGTGTTCTACTCGTGCAAAGAATCTACGCAATAGACCTAGCTCATGATGCCACTGTGTTGGGGAACGAAGCAGAAATTCAAAATTTTCCTCGTGTCACCAAGATCTATCTATGGAGAAACCAGCAACGAGGGGAAGGAGAGTGCATCTACATACCCTTGTAGATCGCTAAGCGGAAGCATTCAAGAGAACGGGGTTGAAGGAGTCGTACTCGTCGTGATCCAAATCACCGGAGATCCTAGTGCCGAACGGACGGCACCTCCGCGTTCAACACACGTACAACCCGGTGACGTCTCCCATGCCTTGATCCAGCAAGGAGAGAGGGAGAGGTTGGGGAAGACTCCATCCAGCAGCAGCACGACGGTGTGGTGGTGATGGAGGAGCGTGGCAATCCTGCAGGGCTTCGCCAAGCACAAATGGGAGAGGAGGAGGACTTGGGAGAGGGGAGGGCTGCGCCAGGGCAAGGGTGCAGCTCCCATGCGCCTCCCACTATATATAGGGTTGGACGGGATTATTTCTTGCCCTCCAAGTCCATTGGGGCGTTGGCAAAGGTGGGAGGAAAGAAATCCCATCCTTTCCTTTCCCCATCGATTGTTATCCCCCTTTAGGGATCTTGATCTTATCCTTCGGATATGATCTTATTCCTTCTAAGGGGGATCTTGGTGCGCTTGACCAGGGGTGTGGGGCCTTTCCCCACTACCCACGTTCATGTGGGTCCCCCATGCAGGTGGGCACCACTCCGAACCTTCTAGAACCTTCCGGTACAATACCGAAAAATCCCAACATTTTCCGGTGGCCAAAATAGGACTTCCATATATAAATCTTTACCTCCAGACCATTCCGGACTCCTCGTGGCGTCCGGGATCTCATCCGGACTCAACAACATTCGTAACCATGTATATCTATTCCTATAACCCTAGCGTCATCGAACCTTATGTGTAGACCCTACGGGTTCGGGAACCATCTTGGAACATGACCGAGACGTTCTCCGGTCAATAACCAACAGCGGGATCTGGATACCCATGTTGGATCCCACATGTTCCACGATGATCTCATCGATGAACCACGATGTCAAGGACTCAATCAATCCCGTATACAATTCCCTTTGTCTAGCGGTATTGTACTTGCCCGAGATTCGATCGTCGGTATGCCGATACCTTGTTCAATCTCGCTACGGCAAGTCTCTTTACTCGTTCCGTAACACATCATCCCGTGATCAACCCCTTGGTCACATTGTGCACATTATGATGATGTCCTACCGAGTGGGCGCAGAGATACCTCTCCGCTTACACGAGTGACAAATCCAGCCTCGATTCGTGCCAACCCAACAGACATTTTCGGAGATACCTGTAGTGCACCTTTATAGCCACCCGATTACGCTGTGACGCTTGGTACACCTAAAGCATTCCTACGGTATCCGGAGTTGCACAATCTCATGGTCTAAGGAAAAGATACTTGACATTAGAAAAGCTTTAGCATACTAACTACACGATCTTTGTGCTAGGCTTAGGATTGTCTTGTCCATCACATCATTCTGCTAATGATGTGATCCCGTTATCAACGACATCCAATGTCCATGGTCAGGAAACTGTAACCATTTATTGATCAACGAGCTAGTCAACTAGAGGCTTACTAGGGACATGGTGTTGTCTATGTACCCACACATGTATCTGAGTTTCCTATCAATACAATTATAGCATGGATAATAAACGACTATCATGAACAAGGAAATATAATAATAACTAATTTATTATTGCCTCTAGGGCATATTTCCAACATATTCACTATATTTGCCAGCCCCCACTCGTATAAGATATTCACGTCAACTTAACGAGGCCCACCACGTGATCCCCTCTCTCTCTCTCTCTAGAATCAAGTACACCAATGAAGTTCATCGCGAATTCATTTATTTACTGACTACTAGGAAAGTGAGAACTAAATAAAACTGTATTTATTGCAAAGTTCATATTTCATTTGTTATTTTTTTACTGGTTTCACTTTTTAGTTTTTTTCTAGAAAACATATATCTGTAATTTTACTTTTATTCTGACCTCATTTATTTGAAATAGCTCACAAATCACATACTTCACTTACTTTGAAATGTTTAATATATCACACATGTCTCCCGTCTCAAATATGTGAAATGAATGAAGTATGTCACATATTTAAATTCACTTCACTTCAATTTTCTCACTTAGGTTAATAACAGTACCATATTTCGGAGGTTTGTGGAGCGCGTATTTCACAACATGCATATTTCAATATCAACTATTTAAGATATTTTTGAAACATATATTCCAATAATATACGTCTCAATAAAAACCTTTGATATATATGCCACCTGCCTACTTCATCAGCATTTTTCAATTTCAACATCAATATTCAAGCATGTCATTCTCAGCAACAATTTCACCTTTTCATTTACGTGACAATTTCACTGCAATCGGTGTTGACTCTAAAACATGCTAAGTGGAACATGTTGTTCTTAGCAACAATTTCACTTTTTCACATATCATGTAGTACATTTCAATATCATAAAAGTGAAATACATATGAAAAATTTCACAATCAAAACTATCAATGTGTTGGAAATATGCTCTAGAGGCAATAATAAATTAGTTATTATTATTATATTTCCTTGTTCATGATAATCGTTTATTATCCATGTTATAATTGTATTGATAGGAAACTCAGATACATGTGTGGGTACATAGACAACACCATGTCCCTAGTAAGCCTCTAGTTGACTAGCTCGTTGATCAATAGATGGTTACGGTTCCCTGACCATGGACATTGGATGTCGTTGATAACGGGATCACATCATTAGGAGAATGATGTGATGGACAAGACCCAATCCTAAGCCTAGCACAAAGATCGTAGTTCAGTATGCTAAAGCTTTTCATCAAGTATCATTTCCTTAGACCATGAGATTGCGCAACTCCCGATACCGTAGGAATGCTTTGGGTGTACCAAACGCCACAACGAATCGGGTGGCTATAAAGGTGCACTACGGTATCTCCGAAAGTGTCTTGGGTTGGCACTAATCAAGACTGGATTTGTCACTCCGTGACGCAGAGGTATCTCTGGCCCACTCGGTAGGACATCATCATAATGTGCACAATGTGACCAAAGAGTTTATCACGGGAGGATGTGTTACGGAACGAGTAAAGAGACTTGCCGGTAACGAGATTGAACAAGGTATCGGGATACCGACGGTCGAATCTCGGGCAAGTACTATACCGGTAGACAAAGGGAATTGAATACGGGATTGATTGAATCCTCGACATCGTGGTTCATCGGATGAGATCACCGTGGAACATGTGGGAGCCAACATGGGTATCCAGATCCCGCTGTTGGTTATTGGCCGGAGAGTTGTCTCGGTCATGTCTACATGGTTCCTGAACCCGTAGGGTCTACACACTTAAGGTTCGGTGACGCTAGGGTTGTAGAGATATTAGTATGCGGTAACCTGAAAGTTGTTCGGAGTCCCGGATGAGATCCCGGATGTCACGAGGAGTTCCGGAATGGTCCGGAGGTAAAGATTTATATATAGGAAGTCCAGTTTCGGCCATCGGGAAAGTTTTGGGGGTCATCGGTATTGTATCGGGACCACCGGAATGGTCTCGGGGGTCCACCAGGTGGGGCCACCTATCCCGGAGGGCCCCATGGGCTGAAGGGGCGTGGGAACCAGCCCCTGGTGGGCTGGTGCGCCCCCCCTTGGGCCTCCCATGCGCCTAGGGTTGGAAACCCTAAGGGGTGGGGGCGCCTCCACTTGGCTTGGAGGCCAAGCCACCCCTAGGGCAGCCGCCTCCCCTAGATGGGATCTACAAGGCGCAGCGCCCCCCCCCCTAGGCCCCTATATAGTGGAGGGAGGAGGGCAGCCGCACCCGAGTCCCTGGCGCCTCCCTCCCTCCCGTGACACCTCTTCCTCCCGCTTGCGCTTGGCGAAGCCCTCGGGATCTGCTACTTCCACCACCACGCCGTCAGGCTGCTGGATCTCCATCAACCTCTCCTTCCCTTGCTGGATCAAGAAGGAGGAGATGTCTCTCCCAACCGTATGTGTGTTGAACGCGGAGGTGCCGTCCGTTCGGCGCTAGGATCATTGGTGATTTGGATCACGACGAGTACGACTCCATCAACCCCGTTCACTTGAACGCTTCCACTTAGCGATCTACAAGGGTATGTAGATGCACTCCCCTTCCCCTCGTTGCTAGATTACTCCATAGATTGATCTTGGTTATGCGTAGAAAATTTTGAATTTCTGCCACGCCCCCAACAAAGGGCATCATGAGCTAGGTCTATGCGTAGTTTCTATGCACGAGTAGAACACAAAGTAGTTGTGGGCGTCGATTTTGTCAATTTACTTGCCGTTACTATCCTTGTCTTGAGTCGGCGGCATCGTGGGATGAAGCGGCCCGGACCGACCTTACACGTACGCATACGTGAGATAGGTTCCACCGACTGACATGCACTTGTTTCATAAGGTGGCTAGCGGGTGCCAGTCTCTCCCACTTTAGTCGGATCGGATTCGATGAAAAGGGTCCTTATGAAGGGTAAATAGCAATTGACATATCACGCTGTGGCTTTTGTGTAGGTAAGAAACGTTTGCTAGAAACCCATAGCAGCCATCGTAAAACATGCAAACAACAATTAGAGGACGCCTAACTTGTTTTTGCAGGGTATGCTATGTGATGTGATATGGCCAAAAGAATGTGATGAATGATATGTGATGTGTGAGATTGATCATGTTCTTGTAATAGGAATCACGACTTGCATGTCGATGAGTATGACAATCGGCAGGAGCCATAGGAGTTGTCTTAATTTATTGTATGACCTGTGTGTCAATGAACAACGCCATGTAATTACTTTACTTTATTTCTAAACCGTTAGCCATAGTAGTAGAAGTAATAGTTGGCGAGACAACTTCATAGAGACACGATGATGGAGATCATGGTGTCATGCCGGTGACGATGATGATCATGGAGCCCCGAAGATGGAGATCAAAAGGAGCAAAATGATATTGGCCATATCATGTCACTTTTTGATTGCATGTGATGTTTATCATGTTTTTGCATCTTATTTGCTTAGAACGATGGTAGTAAATAAGATGATCCCTCATAATAATTTCAAGAAAAGTGTTCCCTCTAACTGTTTACCGTTGCGAAAGTCCGTTGTTTCGAAGCACCATGTGATGATCGGGTGTGATAGATTCTAACGTTCACATACAACGGGTGTAAGCCAGATTTACACACGCGAAACACTTAGGTTGACTTGACGAGCCTAGCATGTACAGACATGGCCTCAGAACACAAGAGACCGAAAGGTCGAGCATGAGTCGTATGGTAGATACGGTCAACACGAAGATGTTCACCGATGATGACTAGTCCGTCTCACGTGATGATCGGACACGGCCTAGTTGACTCGGATCATGTAATCACTTAGATGACTAGAGGGATGTCTATCTGAGTGGGAGTTCATAAGATGAACTTAATTATCCTGAACATAGTCAAAAAGGTTTTTGCAAATTATGTCGTAGCTCGCGCTTTAGTTCTACTGTTTTAGATAAGTTCCTAGAGAAAATTCAGTTGAAAGTTGATAGTAGCAATTATGCGGACTAGGTCCGTAAACTGAGGATTGTCCTCGTTGCTTCGTAGAAGGCTTATGTCCTTAATGCACTTCTCGGTGTGTTGAACCTCGAACGTCGTCTGTGGATGTTGCGAACATCTGACATACACGTTTTGATGACTACATGATAGTTCAGTGCGTAATGTTAAATGGTTTAGAATTGAGGCAGCAAAGACATTTTTTGAAACGTCGCAGAACATATGAGATGTTCCAAGAGCTGAAATTAGGATTTCAGGCTCGTGCCCACGTCAAGTGGTATGAGATCTCCGACAAGTTTCTTAACTTGCAAACTAAGGGAGAAAAGCTCAATCATTGAGCATGTGCTCAGATTGTCTGAGTACTACAATCACTTGAATCGAGTGGGAGTTGATCTTCCAGATGAGATAGTGATGTTTCTCCAAAGTCATTGCCACCAAGCTACTAGAGCTTCATGATGAACTATAACATATCAGGGATAGATATGATGATCCTTGAAATATTCGCGATGTTTGACACCGCGAAAGTAGAAATCAAGAAGGAGCATCAATCGTTGATGGTTAGTGAAACCACTAGTTTCAAGAAGGGCAAGGGCAAGAAGGGATACTTCATGAAACGACAAATCAGTTGCTGCTCTAGTGAAGAAACCCAAAGTTTGAACCCACCCGAGACTAAGTGCTTCTGTAATGAGGGGAACAATCATCAAGCGTAACTACCCTAGATACTTGGTAGATGAGAAGGCTGGCAAGGTCGATAGAAGTATATTGATATACATTATAATAATGTGTACTTTACTATTACTCCCAGTAGCACCAGGGTATTAGATACCGGTTCGGTTGCTAAGTGTTAGTAACTCGAAATAAAAGCTACGGAACAAATGGAGACTAGCTAAAGGTGAGATGACGGTATGTGTTGGAAGTGTTTCCAAGCTTGATATGATCAAGCATCGCATGCTCCCTCTACCATCGAGATTGCTGTTAGACCTAAATAATTGTTATTTGGTGTTTGCATTGAGCATAGACATGATTGGATTATGTGTATCGCAATACGGTCATTCATTTAAGGAGATTAATAGTTACTCTATTTATTTGAATAATACCTTCAATGGTCTTACACCTAAAATGAATGGTTTATTGAATCTCGATCATAGTGATGCACTTGTTCATGCCAAAAAGATATAAGATAGTGATGATAGTACCACATACTTGTGGCACTGGCATTTGAGTCATATTGGTATAAAACCCATGAAGAAGCTCCATGTAGATGGATCTTTGGACTCACTCATTTTTTAAAAGATTGAGACATGTGAACCATGTCTATTGGTATATACGCATGAAGAAACTCCATGCAGATGGACCGTTTGGACTCACTTGATTTTTAATCACTTGAGACATGCAAATCATACCACATGGGCAAGATGACCAAAGCCTCGTTCTCAAGAAATGGAACAAGAAAGCAACTTGTTGGAAGTAATACATTTTGATGTGTGCAGTCCAATGAGTGCTGAGGCACGCAGTGGATATCGTTATGTTCTTACTTCACAAATGATTTGAGTAGATACTGAGTATATTTACTTGATGAAACACAAGTCTGAATTATTGAATGGTTCAAGTAATTTCAGAGTGAAGTTGAAGATTGTCATGACAAGAGGATAAAATGTCTATGATATGATCATGGAGATGAATATCTGAGTTGCGAGTTTGGTACACAATTGAGACATTGTGGAAATTGTTTCACAAATAACACCGCCTGGAACACCATAGTGTGATGGTGTGTCCGAACATCATAGCTGCACCCCATTGGATATGGGGCATACCATGATGTCTCTTATCGAATTACCACTATCGTTCATGGGTTAGGCATTAGAGACAACCACATTCACTTTAAATAGGGCACCACATAATTCCGTTGAGATGACACCGTATGAACTATGGTTTAGAGAAACCTAAGCTGTCGTTTCTTAAAAGTTTGGGGCTGCGACGCTTATGTGAAAAGTTTTAGCATGATAAGCCTGACCCCAAAGCGGATAAATGCATCTTCATAGGACACCCAAAACAGTTGGGTATACCTCCTGTCTCAGCTCCGGAAGCAAAAGGGATTGTTTCTAGAATCGGGTCCTTTCTCGAGGAAAAGTTTCTCCTGAAAGAATTGAGTGGGAGGATGGTGGAGACTTGATGAGGTTATTGAACCATCACTTCAACTAGTGTGTAACAGGGCACAGGAAGTTGTTCCTATGGCGCCTACACCAATTGAAGTGGAAGCAAATGATAGTGATCATGAAACTTCGGATCAAGTCAATACCAAACCTCGTAGGTCGACAAGGATGCGTTCTACTTCAGAGTGGTACTTAATCCTGTCTTGGAGGTCATGTTGCTAGTCAACAATGAACCTACGAGCTATGGAGAAGCGATGGTGGGTCCGGATTCCGACGAATGGCTCGAGGCCATAAAAAATCCGAGAGAGGATCCATGTATGAAAACAAAGTATATACTTGGGAAGAACTACTCGATGGTCGTAAGGCTGTTGAGTACAGATGGATTTTAAAAGGAAGACAGACAATGATGGTAAGTGTCACCATTAAGAAAGCTCGACTTGTCGCTAAGTTGTTTTCCGACAAGTTCAAGGAGTTGACTACGATGTGACTTTCTCACTCATAGCGATGCTAAGAGTCTGTTGGAATTATATTAGCAGTTGCTGCATTATTTATGAAATCTTGCAGATAGGATGTCAAAACATTGTTTCTTCGATGATTTTCTTGAGGAAAGTTTATATGTGATACAACCAGAAGTTTTTGTCAATCCTAATAGATGCTAACAAGTATGCAAAGCTCTAGCAATCCTTCTAAGGACTGGGGTAAGCATCTTGGAGTTGGAATATACGCTTTTGTAAGTGCATCTAGTGCCACCCCTAGTTGGTTTTGGGGTATTGACGACAAATTTGGTTGAGGGACTAATGTGTTTGTGAGAATTGCAGGATAACACAGGTAGTGTTCCTCATTGATTCGGTTTACCTACTGGAGATGACCCCTAAAAATGTACGAAGACATTGACGACAATGGTGGTATGTGAAGATATTCATATCGAAGAGTATGACATGAGAAGACATTGAGTGAAGACTATGGAGCGCCAAGACGTGTCGCTTCGTTGTTTCCTTTCTTTTTTGAGTCATAGGAACCACCGTCGTTAAGTGGGGTCCAAGTGAACAAAGTCGTAATGATCAAGTGATGCTCAACCTAAATCCTATGTCTTCGAGCGAAGACAATGAGAGCAAATCTTATCCAGAGTGGATGAGTCGACTTTGCTTGTAGCCCAAGTAAAGTTGCCGTGTGTGTTTGAAATCGACCGTTGGAACACGTGTCGGTTCCTTAGTGACCCAGGGTCATTTCGGACATATCAGGTCGGGTTGCCTAGTGGCTATAAATAGCCCACCCCTACACCATAAATTGGTGGCTGCTCAGAGTTAGTGCACGGCTTTTGTCGCTTGAGAGCAACCCACATCGAAGCCTTTGAGAGAGAAAAACTTGCGAGGACAAAGCCCAAACACCCGAGCCAAAGAGTGTTAGGCATCATCAAGTCTTTCTGCTCAAGTGACTCAAGACTTATTACACTTGAGGACTGTGGAATCCTCTAGCCGTTAGGCGTATGCTCGAGCATCCAAGAGTCATTGTGGATTGCCGGTGAACAAAGTCTGTGAAGGTTTGGAAGTATACCTTGAAGACTTACTAGAGTGATTGGGAGAGGACTGTGTGTCCTTAGCTCAAGGGGAATAAGGTGAAGACGCGGTTTCTCGAGTTGAATCTCAGCCTCCCTAACTGACGCATAGTTGTCACAAAGAATCGAACTGGTCCAACAAATCTCGTGTCTTCAACAAGTGACTGGTTCTATCCTCTCCTTCCCTTACTTAGAGTTTGTCTTCGTGAAGTCATTGCCTATTTGTCGTACCTGTTTGACTTCATTGCTTGACTACTATCGTTGGTTGGCTTCATACTATCTTCCATCCCGATCCTTACTACTAAGCTGCTATTAGTCTTTGTACTTTCACATTACTGCATACTTGACTATGGTTCGCTTGTTGTAGTTTATCTTCCGCTGCATGTCAATTAGGTCCAGGGCCGGCCCTGTGTTTCGGGAGGCCCTAGGAGAACTCGACGACATGGGCCCCTATATCCTAAGTCCTAAGACAATATATATGTACGCATATGTTATATATATAACTTATTAAAAGTAAATTTCAATCACACATCTTTAGTTTAAAATATGACTATAATAATTCAAATGACTCCATCGAGAACAATAATAACCAAATTCGAACCGACTCCATAAAAAACAATGGTACTAAAAAGATCGCAAAATGAAACTAACATGACATGATTACCTCAAATAAGAACGAAATTAGACTGACTCCATTGACAACAATAATACTTCAGTGCTTCAAGAAAAGTTTCTTCGGGCATTTCTTGATGTGAAGTCATTAAGGGCACAATCAAGATCAACATTGTCCAAGATATCCTTCTCAATGCAGCGCATAGCCAGGCCATTCAATCTATCTTGCAACATAGTTGACCTCAAATAAGTTTTCAGTTGTTTCAGTTTAGAGAAACTTCATTCAGCTGAGACTATAGTCACAGGCACTGTTAAGAGGATCCGATAGGCAACAGAGATATTTGGATAGCAATCTACAGCCATAACAAACTGGAGAATCTCAAGCCGACATCAAACCATCTCGCAAAGTTACCTGCAACACTTTTAACTCGAGACAAAATCATGAAGATCAACATCGATGATTTATCATCGTAAAAAGCTTTTGCAAAAGTAGTGCAACATTCCTGTAGTTTGCTATCATCCAAGGACTTCAGATTTTTTGAATTGAATAAGAAACCAAACACCCTTTCAAATTTCTTCAACTGATCAAAGCGGCTGGTCAATGAAAGAATTGCATTGTCAACGTTGACTAGAAAGTAATTAACTCTGAAGGATTCCATAGCTGACAATTGTATTTCTTCTACTTGATCATTGATTTCCGTTGATGTTTTGAAGGAAATTCTGGCTCTATGTCCATATCAGATGCAATGGCTTTTGCTATCTCAATACTAGCTTGAAAGCCTTCATCTCTATACTTCTTAAAATATAATATGACCCCGTCAATGTGTTTTATAGTAGCATCAATGCACACCATCTTTTCCTGCAACTTTGGCTCACCATATTTACAGAGAACAAAACATCATGCCGATAACCATGCCAACTAAAGTTTCAAAATTCTCAAGTGCAATCGACCAAAGATTGAGCATCACTTACAGCTCTTTGGGTCATCAAGACAAGTCTCCTCCAATTCCTTCAAAGCTGAAATTACATGGATAGTTTGGTACCTGATAGGCTGCACACTCTTTATTCGACTCTCCCAACGAGTACTGGACAAAGGCTTGAGAGTTAGTTTTGTTCCTTTTGGAAGATTGTCAAGTAAAATCTTCCACCTTTTAGTAGAACGTGAAAGCAACACGTATATCCGTTGTATAATACCAAAGAATGTAATAGCCTGTTTGCAAGATTTTTCCATATCACAAAGAGTGAGATTCAAACTATGACATGCACATGGCATATACAATGCTTTGGGGTTTTCTTTAAGGAAGCGACTCTGGACACCTTGGTATTGTCCTTTCATGTTGGGACCATTGTCATAACCTTGACCTCTCACATCAGCAGCATTCAAATCAAAAGAACTCAATGTATCCATCAATACCTTCAAAAGCCCCAACCCCGATGTGTCCTCAACCTTTAGGAACTCTAGGAAAAACTCCTCCACTCTCGGAAGGTTGCTTGACATATTGACACAACGCACAATGAGAGTCATTTGTTCTTCATGGCTCACATCCGGGGTACAATCCAGAATAACTGAAAAATACTTGGCATCTTTGAAATTACATTTCTCACGGCATTAGAAAGGACTGAGATCAACTCGTTCTGGATTTTGTGGCCAAGATAGTGATGATGGATTTCACTATTTTGAATACGCCGAATGTGTTCTTGCATAACAGGATCAAATTCAGCAATCATTTCAACCGTGCCCAAAAAAATACCATTATTATCTTGATACAACTTCTCATTTGATCCACGAAAAGCCAAAGTATGTTTTGCAAGAAACTTCACAGCTGAAACTATTCTTACCAGAACTTGTCTCCAACGCTCCTTCTCCTTTGCAATCCCCCTTTGCATATCATCATCAATTGTCCGATTTTTTCTTAGTCTCAATCTAACTTCATTACATGTATTCATGTTTGTTAAATGGTCAACACTGTTCTCATGATCTTTGAGACGCCAGACTCAAACGCTTCCAATATTCAATCCATTAGATGCCAAAGATAGACTTGCTCGGTTTTGATTTGAACAACTTGCAACAAAAACAATATACTTTGTTTGCACCTTTGGGGTAAACCAACCACTTTCTCGTCAACAAACTCACCATTACTTAACTTCCGGAGTAAAAAGCATATGAAAAGTGTCTACCAATGGTGTCCTTCTCGAACTCCAGATCCGGTACTCTAATAGGTCCCTTCTCAATTAAAATATCCCTTTTGCTATTGTCAAGAACTTCCCATGTTCTTGGATCAAAAATAAATGAAAGGGAATCTTCCTGTTCATCATTAGAGGAAGGCTGCAAATTTTCCTCCTCCATTGTACTGTCAGCATCAACTTCAAAATTTATTTGCTCCCCTGTGCTCGCACCATCTTCATTCACCTCAACATCTGGATTTTCATGCTCAGAAGTAGTTTCTTGCCCTTCTTCTTCACTGACATCAACATTGCTTGAAGATGTAAAGTAGTTATTCAAACAACCCTTCGGTGCTAGAATTTTCAGATCACTTTCTTTCTTTTTCCTCCTTTTTTCAGCATCCGACAATTGCTTCTTCTTAGGTAACATGGCAGGCTAATGTCCTAAAATCATGAAGAAAAGATCAAAAGAGCATACAAAGAATTAGGAATTTATAGATCGGATGATTGGAACCCTAGACATGTTATATAGAATGACAAAAATTGATAGATTGGATTAGAATACGTACATACTAAATAAAGAATAAATAAACTACTGAGATAGTGAGATTGTCAAATTCAGGTTTGGGGATGGACTGGAAACATGGATGCGTACTTGTTGACCAGGCCTGTTGTTGACTTCCAGTCGGATGCGTACTCGTATAGGTACTGCCGTATTGCCGCGGTGCCAGATGCCGGATGGCCGGGCTGCCGCCTGCCTACCGGACTGTTGTGTGGCGGCGACGGCGAGCCGGCGAGGCGACGGCGACGCGGCAAGGGCCAAGGGGCAAGGCACCGAGCGACGAGCGAGTAGGCCGACGGGCGTGCGAGGGCGACGAGGAAACGTAGAAACGAGCGTGAGTCACGGCGCCGCTTGGCCTTCGCGTATCCATCAGCGATCGCTAGCTAGCTAGCTATATCTGGGCCTCCTAGCCCATCCTATTTCTTTTCTTTAATTCTTTTGTAATTTTTTTTGCTTTTTGCTGGGCTATAGTATATGTATACACTCAATCATGGGGCCCCCCTCGCCAGGGCCCTGGGTCGTCGCCCCGTCGCCCATGCCCCAGGGCTGGCCCTGATTAGGTCATTTCTATTGGTTGTCTTCGAAACTTCCACGTTTTGAAGACTTTCCTAAAAATTGCCTATTCACCCCCCCTCTAGTCGATAACTAGCACTTTCAATTGGTATCAGAGCAAGGTACTCCCTTGTTCTGTGTGATTCGGTTTAACCACCGGAGTTTTAGCTATGTCGATTGCGGGGATAGTCAAAGTCTCCGCTGCTTGCCCGTGTTCGATGGAACTGAATATCCCTCTTCGAAGAATAAGATGCGATGCATCTTGAAGCCATTGATGTCGACCTCGGTATGTCGTCAAGAACGGCGCTCCCAAAACTGGTGAAGGTGTCACCCCGCCGATGTCAAGAAGTTCATACAACTAGACTCTCATCGCAAAGAACATTGTCTGTGGTCATCCGACCAAAGGACAAGTATGGCCGCAGGAGTGCTCGAAACGCCGGGTTAGTCCGGGACTGGCTATCCAAGGTCAACGAAGGCGCCTCAACCCGTAGAGATCAATGGATCGTGTTCTTCGCAACCTCTTCAACCGCTTCAAGAGAAACGACAATGAAAATGTCCAGCTCACGTTTGATCGCCTCACCGACATCACAAATGAGCTTCGTGCTCTTGGCGCCACTGAGATTACCAAGCATGAAATCGTCAAGACACTACTGAGATCACTTGACAGCTCCTTTGACACCCTTGCTCTCATGATACAAGAACGCCCTGACTTCAAGACACTCGATCCGTCTGATATACTTGAGAGGCTCAACACACATGAGTTCCAGATTTCTGAGAAAAGAGATATCTATGGTCCCAACTATGGCCGAACTCGCTTTGAAGGAAAAAGTTGTTTCCTCATCAAGAAGAATCATTGCAGTTCGATGATCCCAAGACATTGGAAAGGAACTTGCTTTGCTTGTGAAGAAGTTCCAGAAGTTCACTAAGAAGAAGGGCTTCAGAAAGTCTTCACGATCTAGCTCAAGAAATGATGAAGCTTCCACTCATGACAACAAGAAGAGAACATGTCACAAGTGCAAGAAACCTGGACACTATATATCTGAGTGTCCACAGTGGGACAATGAGAAGAAGAAGAAGAAGAGAAAGGAATATGATTCTGATGACAAGAAGTAGAAGAAATCTTCAAAGTCTTCTTCCAAGTCCTCATCAAAGTCTTCATCTCATAAGAAGAGCTCATCTGGCAAGGCTTGTGCTTTTGTTGGCAAGGAAATGGATTCAGAGGAGGAGTCCGCTTCGAGGAGGCGGAGGTGGAGTCCAAGAGGAGTCCGACCACGGCGCTGTAAGTCCGGCTCTAGCCACAGCCTATGTTGCCAAGTCCATCTTCAACACTGAAGACAATGACTTCCACACCAATGCTGAAGCTGATGACATGGATGACCCTGCTCCCACCTACTGCTTCATGGCACGTGGTGCCAAGGTAAAATCACGTGATGCTTACTTTCAAACATCAAGTGAAGATGACTCTGATTGTGAATCCAAGCCAAGCTACAAAACACTTGCTAAAATTGCAACTGAACAACAAAAAGCTATGGAACATACTCAAAAACTGTTAGACAAAAGCGATGACCTGTTGGACGCGGAAATGACACGTTCACAGTCCTTAGTTGAAGACATAAAAAATCTTCATACTAAGTACCAAGAACTTGAAAGTCTTCATGAAACGCTCTCAACCACTCATGAAATGCTCTCCTATGATTATCTTCAAAGGAAGCAAGAGCTTGAGAAATTGAGAGCGGCTCATGAAGATCTTCAAAAAGAGAATGAGTCACTTCGCGATCAACAGATCAATCCCGCTCAGGATGGATTTGAACCACCATGTCTAAAATGCCTTGAGCGTGATAACGCTACTCGTTGTTGAATGTTCCATCGCTGCTATCGTTGCATTGTCTTCAACTACCGATGTGGTAACTAACCCTCTCATGGAGGATACCACTACTATTATCGATGAAAATGCTAGGTTGAAGACATTGCTTGAAACAGGATGTATAAAGTCCGAAAGGACATCGACACTTTATGATGTCCTCAAAAGCAGATTCTGAACCAAACCCTAGGAAAGAGGGTGTTGGGTTCGAGAGGAAAATGAATGTTGATGGTTCCTACTTTGAAGCCCGAGCAGATCCCAAAACCACATGGGTTGTGCAAAGGGACCTTCAAGGATCCATCCACCTTATCTAGCTTTACCTGTGCTAATCATATTATCATTGATGAATCCTTGATGCAAACTATAAGATGTTCAAGAATCGTAATAGTGAAGTGTTTGCGTGTATATTGGTACTAATCGCAGGAATGGACCACCTATGAAGAAGATCCGGTTCCCAAAAGTTGTCTTGAGAATCTTCTAGTGAATGTGATCATGACACCACCGGGATGAAGACAAACCCTGCACCTAAGGCGCCATATGATCCAAAGGCTTCAAATGCATGTAGGACTCACCGAGTCACCCTAACGCCAATGTTTTGCAGGAAACCATACTCAAACTTGTGAATATGAGCGTGTGTCTTCAAACCGCTATGTTCATAGAACTAAGAACTTTTCTGCTTATTCATATGAGTATCATTCATCTCCTGCAAGGCTATTTGCTAGGGCTCCAAAGTCAAGTTCTCGATGCCGACTTAGACTCATTGCTTCTAAGCCACCCCTGAAGATGTGGGTGGTTAAGAAGAATTAACCTTCTTTTGCAGGGAAGGGTCTCCAGCCGAAAATCAAAGGCATCTGATGCTATTGCTGGGGACCTAAAACATCTTGTAGGGCGCAAGATCAAATGCCCAAATGGTCTCACTATGTATATTGTTCCTGAATTGTTTGCCATTCATCCTATCAGTCCTAATCTTGATCTGAGCTTCAATAATCCTCTTACCCGTCAAATGTTTATGCTTCACAATGCTCTTGGTGAAGCCTATCCCCTAACTCGCATCAGAGGGTATGACACCTCATGCTTCAGAATGGATTATGGACAGCGGATGCACTAATCATATGACTGGTGATCGAAGTCTTCTCATGGACTCAACCTTACGTCCATCAAACAAGAGTCACATCACATTTGCTGACACTGGTAAAAGCAAGGTATTGGGTCTAGGTAGAGTTGCAATCTCAAAGGATCAACACATGGATAAAGTGATGCTTGTTGAATCCCTTGGTTTCAACTTAATGTCTGTCTCGATGCTTTGTGATTTGAACATGATTGTGCTATTCGGAAAATATCGTTGCCTTGTACTAATGGAATCTGACAAGTCTCTAGTATTTGAAGGGTGTCGGAAAGATGATCTATACATGGTAGATTTCTCGGCAGGTCCACAGCTTGTCGTATGTCTTCTTGCAAAAGCTTCAGAATGCTGGCTCTGGCATCGGAGGCTTGGGCATGCTGGCATGAGGAACTTACACACACTCGCCAAGAAGAAGCATGTCATAGGCATCGAGGGTGTCAAGTTCAAGAAGGATCATTTGTGTGGTGCCTGCGAAGCTGGAAAGATGACTAGGGCAAAGCACCCGTTGAAGACAATCATGACGACATCTCAACCCTTCGAGCTGTTACACATGGACTTATTTGGCTCTACTCACTACTCTACCCTCACAACAACTGCTTGTCTCTATGGCTTCGTCATTGTTGATGACTACTCAAGATATACATGGGTGCACATAATTCTCTACAAGACTGAAGTGCAAGATGTCTTCAGACGCCGCCAATCAAGCCATGAACAATTATGGCGCCAAGATCAAGCATATCGGTGACAACAGCACCGAGTTCAAAACACCGGACTTGATCTTTATCTCGATACAATGGGAATCACTCATGAGTTTTCTGCCCATACACACCTCAAAGAAATGGCATCGAGAGCGCAAGAATGTAACCTCATTGAGATGGCTCAACAATTCTCGATGAGTACAAGACACCAAGAAAGTTCTCGCCTCAAGCTATTGATACAACATGTCATGTCATCAACCGTGTTTACATTCATAAGCTTCTGAACAAAACATCCTATGAGCTCCTTACAGGCAAGACGCCAAATGTCAGCTACTTCAGAGTATTTGGAGCTAGGTGCTGGATCAAGGATCCCCATCACAAGTCAAAATTTGCACCTAAATCTCACGAAGGCTTCATGCTCGGTTACGGAAAGGACTCGCACTCTTACAGAGTCTTCAACCTCTATCTCTACAAAATCATCGAAATTGTGGACGTGCGATTTGATGAAACCAATGGTTCACAAAGAGAGCTCCTGCCAAGTACACTAGACGAAGCTCGCCCAAATAATCTATCAAGTCGATGGGAACCGTGAAATCATGCCTTCAAGCATAGCTCAAGAGGAACTTATCATTTCGCACCTAACCAACTCAAGACAATGCTCGGTCTCAAGACAATCCTCCCAATGATGACAATGATCAGCAAGAGCAAGGTCTTTGTCCAGCTTCATCCTCGAGTTGCAAATGAAGTACAAATTGAGAAGATAATTGATAGCATCAATTTACTCGTCCACTTACTCGCCAAGAGCAACACAGCTTAGCAAATTTCTGTGGCACTTTTCTTTTGTGTCAATATCGTAACCCAAGAAAGTAGCTAAAGCCTTTATGGAACCTGAATGGATAAAAGCTATGCAAGAAGAACTTCAACAGCTCAAGCTGAACAATGTTTGGGAACTTGTCAAGCGCCCCGACCTCGCAAGCATAACATTATTGGTACAAAATGGATATATCGAAACAAGCAGGATGAGCATGGTCAAGTCGTCGTAAACAAAGCACGCCTTGTGGCTCAAGGATATACTCAAGTTGAAGGAATTGACTTCGATGAAACATTTGCTCCTGTGGCTAGGCTTGAAGCTATTCGATACCGCTAGCCTACGCTAACCACCACAACATCTTGCTATATCAAATGGATGTGAAGAGTGCATTTCAACGGCAAAATTGAAGAAGAAGTATACGTCGCTCAACTACCGGCTTTGAAGATCCAAAACATCCCGATATGGTGTACAAGCTAAACAAAGCATCAGATGGCCTCAAACAAGCTCCTCGCTTGGTATGATACGATCAAAGACTTCCAAGAGCAAAGGCTTCAAACCTGATCCTCGATCCCACACTCTTCACGAAGACATATGATGGTGAACTATTTGTGTGCCAAATATATGTGGATGACATTATCTTCGGCTGCACCAACCGTAAGTATAGTGATGAGTTTGGATACATGATGCAAGAGCAATATCGATGTCCATGATGGGTGAACTGAAGTTCTTCCTTGGTCTTCAAGTTCACAAACAAAGGAATGGCATCTTCATATCTCAAGAAAAATACCTCAAAGATTGTCTCAAGAAGTTTGGAATGCAAGATTGCAAAGGTTACACGACGCCAATGCCGCCAAACACCATCCGGGTCCCGACGACAATGGTAAAGAATTTGATCAAAAGGTATACCGCCCATGATTGGTTCCTTACTTTACCTATGTGCATCTAGGCCAGATATTATGCTTAGTGTTTGCATGTGTGCTCGATTCCAAGCGGCACCAAAGGAATCGCATCACTTAGCCGTGAAGCTTAATTCTTCGATATTTGGCTCACACCCCAACACTCGGATTATGGTATCCAAAGGGCTCGTAATTTGATCTCGTTGGATTCTCGGATGCTGATTATGCTGGTGACAAGGTGGATCGCAAGTCTACATCCGCACATGTCACTTTCTCGCACGATCACTTGTCTGTTGGTCTTCAAAGAAGCGTAACTGTATCACTCTCAACCGCTGAATCTGAATACATTGTCTGCTGGATCTTCTTGCGCCAGCTTCTATGGATGAAGCAAACTCAAGGACTATGGCATCAATCTGAAACAAGTACTTCTCTCCTACGACAACGAAAGCGCCATCAAGATTGCCAACAATCCAGTCCAGACTCAAGACAAAGCACATTGAAATTCGCCATCACTTTCTCGAGATCATGTCATAAAGAAAGATATTGACATCATTCATGTCAACACCAAGATCAATCGCGATATCTTCACAAAGCCCCGGATGAGAAATGGTTTTGCAAGTTACGGTGAGCTAAATATCTTGAATCCTCAAATGTCCCGTGATCGTGCACACATCCTAACAGCTTATGCATGTTGATGACTTATATGTGCAACACACGAAGTAAAGTATATCTTCAATCAATGAAGACTTACATTCTGAGTGTGAATACATTAACGTGGAATTTGACTTCGGAGCGCCACGATAATTGTGCGTCGTGTCTGGGTCTAATACTTCCTATACAGTGGGTAATGCCACCACCAAATTTCTCTGTTTGAAGTGTTTCACTCATGGCGTTATTATTGCTATGTCTTCACATTTGGTTTGTCTTCAAATTTCAAATTATCTTCATGATTTTCTTCACTATGTTGATTTGATTGCTTTCTGATATATATATACTAGTATTCTGTCCTCTACAGCATTCACTTATAGCTATGTCTTCCAAATTGAATCTTTTGAACTAAGTGAATGTGATCGGACCCTAATCTCTCTGCTTTCTATCTCAAACTCTATCTGTCCAAATCATATGCATTCTATTGAAACTGTCGAATGTCTTCTCTGCGTCCTTGTCAGTAGAAGACACAAAGACAAACATTAAGTCTGTTTTAAATGATTCATCCTTATTGTTTGAAATCCGGAGAAGCCGGAACGACCATCCAACAAACCTGGAGGGCATGGGAACGTGGGACAGCTCAGAGTATGTTGCATGCTTGCCACATACCCCTCAGATGTGAACCGCCAGGGGCACCTGAGTAATTGCGCTGTGTCGCACACCTCATTATAAATACATATCCCCTGCGGTAAAGAAAACCTTCTTCCACCTCTCCACCTCGTCAAAACCCTAGCGCCACCGCTAGCTCTCGACGACGCCGGCGATGAAGCGCTTAGCTGCCGTGACTTCTGCGACGCCGTCCTCACGCCGCCATGACATCGCCCTCTCCGCCGCCAGAGGGTGTCCTCCGTCGCCAAGTTAGGGCACGGTGGATGAACTGCTCGGTATCCTACTCATCCCATCTAGCAGTTCTTCGTGGTAAATATAACTCTATTTTTACCATCTTTTTATCCTCAAAGATTCATCCTGCTTACCAAAATTGCTTCGCTTATACAATGTTAGATCTATTCTGTCAGATCTCATACGCCTAGTATATTCACTTAAGCTTCATATCTAGTTACATTCCTCACTTGTACTTATTCACGGATTCGCATAAATCCGAACCAACTCTCAACGATAAGTGAATGTCTTCGCATCATGAGGTCAATGTCTTCAAACTGATTTGTCTTCAAAATCTTCCGAGAATGCATATGACCTCTTCCCTTCCCTCGCATCTCTAATGTCATCACAGTACATGTCCGTGGAGAATCCCTTGGTTCTCATAGTCTGCATTCGCTTGCAGAATTCTTACAAAGATCACATTAACTCTCCCGACGCCAATTCCTATTTGTCCAGCAAGCGTTTAAAGCTTTTGAAGCCTTTGAACGTGTTGAAGCCATTCAGTTTGAAGTTCATGGCTGCAGAGAAATCAAGAAGGAAGGGTATGCATAGCGCCGTGGGGAACATCAAAAGATTTGCTCGATGACCTCGCAGAGCTTTACAAGACAGATCCTCAAGAGAATTGTAATCAGACAAGACACGAATCCAATGGATTCGACGATATTGGGCTGAACAATGGTTCAAATACAAGTTCGTGACCCAGGAATACGCTGAGAAGAATGCTATCAAAAGTCCTTGGGGTGATATTCTCTTTCGAGGCCTTCCACCCAAGAACAGAGCTGAAGCTATTGCACAGGGTTTCTATCCATGTATGGTCCGTGGACCTCAGCCTGAAAATGCCGACCCATCGTCATTGCTCTGGAGTCGTGACGATAATCTCTTCAAGCGCAACTTCCAAAGACGCAAAGGCATCGCCAAGGAAAACAAGAAGTCATTGGGATTAGACTTCAACCCTGGTCCATCTCGCTTCCCCTTGGCCGACGGATCACGGATGCGTAACCCAATGTCATCGGTCCGTTTCTACAACCTTGATGGCCTCATCACTCACATCTCAGTCCAAGGTGCCAAAGTGGATCATTCTGATGATGATGATACTAACACTAATGAAGCCCCAGCTCCTACTCCAAAGCCACAGAAGCCAAAGAAGGCTAAGGCTTCAAGATCACCGCTCCTCCAAAAGCTTCATGTAAAGCCACCGCCACCGCACCTCCTCAAGAAAGTGTGCGTCCAAGATCAATCACGATCTCCAAGAAGATGGAGAAGAGAAAGAAAATCATCAAAATACTGATCGAGATTGACTCGCTGCCATTCTCGCGAGAAGAGCACATTGATCTATCCAGCGATGAAGATCTTGCGATGATGCTCTTGAGCAATCGATCAAGAGCAAGGAAGAAGCAGAGATCTTCAATAATTTGCCTCTTTGATGTGGCAATCATCCATAACTTCATTGATGAGTGGTTTGACACCCCAAATCTCAGCTTTGAAGATCTGCAACTTCCCATTGGCCTCAGCGCCTCCTTCAATGGCACCATTGCTTCGAGCTAGTTTTGCTCAGCGATCGTTGAACTGAAGCACAAGATCGACTATGAGAAATCTCAGTTCAAGAAGCATGTGGCAAAGCTCAGCGTGCAAGATGTCAAAAACTTCAAGGACATGCTGCACAAGATCAAAGAAGCCTTTCTCAAGAAGCGCGAAGAAGCTAAAGGCTCTCTTGAGCGCATGAAGAGTATGGCTGACAAGTGTGTGCTAGCCTACAATGAGGCTGAGAAGCGCAAGGCTCTTGGTCGTCCTGGCATTGACCCCAGAATGGCTGCAAAGAAGTTGAAGCCATCAACTGATCAAGCTGCACCTTCAAGGCAGGAAGAACCTCGATAGTCTTCCCAAGCAGCATGACCGCTCAAGCCAAAGGTCAGTCAACCGCCTGTAATGTAAGAAGACAAGGCTGCCGAGGCTGAAGCCAGAAAAAGGAAAAATCCTAAAGCCTCTAATGTTGCTCCTTCCAAGAAGAAGCGCAAAACCAAGAAGAATCGGGTTGCTTCCACAGAGCCCTTAGTTGTTGAACCTATCTCAATGGTTTGACCTGCATATGAACTCCAAGAACGACGGATGATAGTTCATGAGCCTGCTTCACAGAGGCTCATGAAGTCGAAGACATTCCAGCAAATGATCCCACCGCTTTGAAGACATTGGTCACAATGACAATGTTGAAGATGATGAAGTTCTTCCTCGATCAAACACAACTTGGATCATCGCCGCTCACGAACAGCTAACTCATCAAGATTGGTCGCCCTCCGACGCCAATTGCTCAGATGCATCATGGGCTGATCACCCACAACAACAAGACTCCCGAGTACTCCCCAACAACAACAAGTCACACCACCTGCAAGAAGAAGAGGAAGACTTTGAGGCCCAGCCAACTCCATCTCCAAAGGCGCCGCCAAGATTCCGCAGCTTCGCAGCGACCAAGGCCTCAAGTCCTCTTTCGAGCTGCTCTGAAGGAGAAGTGCACCACCAATCTGTTGCACGCCAAGTGTTTCTGGCCACTCCGACCGTGAATGTCTCCGTGTCCAAGCCAAAGCTGCTGAAGACAATCCGCTGCATCACCGATGACAACCTGAATAAGAACGTGTCCCTACTCCCCCATTATCAAGAAGTTGTTCCTGATGTGAACGCATAGTGCCCACCCTCTAGCTCATCAAGTGGAGGCTGAAAATCTTGAGGCTGCCACCACTAACACAAATGAAGCCAATGACATAGTCATGGCTGAAGCAAATGTGGAGCCTGCACCAACCAATGTGCCGTGGCCAATGATGCAACTTCTCCTCAAGCATCTCACAGCAGCCTCAAGCCTCTGTTGTTGCCATCGCCCTGCTCCGCCACCAAGGCCCTATACAATTGAGCAATCTTACAACTATGGTCACTAATCACCGCCGATGGCCTGCTCGTTCCTCCGCCTCGCGCTCTAGTCCTCAGCTTGATTATCATGTTGAGCATAGGCCTCGTCCGTAAACCAAAGCCAAGACTGCCAAGGTTCCTGTGTCATGCCACCTCTGTGGTCCTTCAATGCAAATGGCTTCAAAGCCCACAACACTTTCTTTGACAGAGCAAAGAACCCCTACTCAAGGCCAAGAATATCATCGATCATTTCGAGCTATCAACAATGGCTTATTACTCCTGCGCTCAGATGATCAAGGGCGATTTTCCTCATATGCCTCGACATCAAGCCATTGCCGGACTGCCATGCTTGGAAGAAGCACTTGATTGCTTTCATGATGCAGGTCTACTCAGCTTTGTGATGCATAAAGAACATTGGAATGAGGAACTTTGCTTCAATTCTATGCTACCCTCCACATTCGCGGCTACTACAGAGATACAAAGACATGGGTTCTCAAGTGGATGACAGGAAATGCTCATTCCCGGAGAGCTCTTGACGTCATGAAGCCAAGGCTCTTGACGTCATTGAGCTTATAGGCCTACCCACTCCCGGAGAGCTGTTCGAACCTGATTGTCAACTCCACCGCAATGCACTGGAGAGCATCTTCCATAAGCCAGAGCCCAACATGAGCGAGATGTTGAGCATGATGAAGCCTTTGCCACCTGACGCTGAATACCCAAAGGAGTTCTTTGTTGATGACCTTGAGTATCCGCCTCGCACAATATATCACATCATCAAAGTAACTCTATGGCCTATCAAAGGGCATTCATCATCCGCAAAACTTGAAGGAGCTATGAAGACATTGGTCTTTTACATCCTCAATGGCATCAGCTTCAATACACAGTGAATTCTTCATCCGCAACTGGCTGCGCTCGGTTCTCAATTTTTGGCCTGAAATTTATGCTCCATGGGTCATGCGCCTCATCAAGCTACACTCATATCAACTATCGCCCTCCGCCGCAATCATCCGATCTTTCTACCAGAGGTTGATATGTCACTTGAAGCCATATACCCCGAGCCTGCCAAAACGCCTCTTTGTCTTCAAAATGCTGATCGTCATAGCTTCACTCAATCCATGGAAGGAGTCCAAGCAAGAACTCGTGGTTCATCCAATGGCTGGGAACACTCGATGCCTCACCATGCAAAACCGAAGCTACCGAGAGCACAATTGCCCAAAGGCCTAAGAAGCGCCCCAGATCCTAAATGACCGAGAACTTTTGTGGCCCCGCATCGTAAACAAGACAAACATCACTTTTGGCTCTGCTTACGATGCAAAGCCTATTGGTGGACGCCAATCGCATTCAAATCTTGCCACCAAAATGTTTTGTCACTCACGAGACCTGTCGGGCGATTGTCGGTGTCAAACCGCGGATCTCGGTAGGGGGTACCGAATCAAGCGCCTAGGCGGATGGTAACAGGAGACAAGGGACACGATGTTTTTACCTGTGTTCGGCCCTCTCGATGGAGGTAATACCCTACCCCGCTTGATTAATATTGATGATATGGGTAGTACAAGAGTGGATCTACCACGAGATCGAGAGGCTAAACCCTAGAAGCTAGCCTATGGTATGATTGTTGTTCGTACTTACGGACTAAAACCCTTCGGTTTACATAGACACCTAATAGGGTTAGGGTTACACAGAGTCGGTTACAATGGTAGGAAATCTACATATCCAGATCGCCAAGCTTGCCTTCCACGCCAAGGATAGTCCTATCCTGACACGGATGAAGTCTTCAATCTTGTATCTTCATAGTCCAGAGTCCGCCAAAGATGATAGTTCGCTATCCGGACACCCCTAGTCCAGACTCCTCAAGAGCTCTCAACCAGGCTTCAATGACGACGAGTCCGGCGCGCATATTGCCTTCGCATTGCAAGGCGGTTCCTCCTCCTAATACTTCATAGAAGGTTTTGAACACAAGGATAGTGTCCAGCTCGCAAAACAAGTTCCACATACTACCGAGAGAGAATAACTTTTGCATAGATCTGCTGACGTATTCCGCGGGCGTGACATCACACCACGGCCAGGCCTTTATATGAATCGCTTTTACTGCTCCACCTCAGCTGCTTAGCGAGGCGGTTTCTTGGCACGCCTTATCAAAGCGGAGATCGTGCCCCTTATTCCGGGATTCCCATCAATATGGACGGGTAACCCATCCGCACCATTGATTACGGCGCTTGGGAGATAAGCGAAGTTTTACCAGTCATGGGGACGATAGCTTCGTCTCGTCCATATAAGGGATAAGGATCCACCTTTTCACCCACGCCTTCTTCCTCCTTTGCTCATCCATTTCACAAGACTCGAGCTCCAAAGGCCTAAGTCCGCACACCCCACCTCAACCTTCTCCAACTATGTCCGGAGCGGAGGCAGGTGGATGGCCTCCTCCGTCACGGAGGGGCACATCAAAAGCTGCGGAAGGCCGGATACTTGTCCAGCGACATCGCGCACTCCACTCCCCGACGAGGGGCAGCTCATTCCAACCCCCTGTGCCTCATGAGAGGGTGGTGTTTTCACCAACTTCCTCCGCGGACTAGGCTTTCCACTTCACCAATTTGTCCGGGGCTCATGTTCTACTACGGCCTGGACTTCCACGATCCGCCCCAATTTCATCCTCAACATCTCGGCGCTCATCGTCAGTAAGCGAGGCCTTCCTTCAGATTCAGCCCCACTTCGCTTATGGCTGAAGATCTTCAATGTCAAGTCAAGGTAGTGGGCGGCCGCCAAGCCGGAGTGCGGAGGTGCCATGGTTGGCTAGATGGCCAAAGCCCTATGGCTCGAGGGATCCTTTGTGGAGACCATAAAGGAGTGGCAATCGGGGTGGTTCTACATCACCGAGCCGCGTGACTCTCAATGGGCGGCGGCCCCCGAATTCCGATCTAGCTTCCCCACGCGGCTCACATCATGGAAAGAGACGGGCCTGTCGTGGGGTGATTCGGACGAGCTATCCGGACTCCAAACCTGCGTCCGAAACCTTGCGGACAAGAATCTCAGGCTTGTCAACATTATCCAGGTGATGCTCATCCACCGGATTCTCCCTTGCTAACAACGGGCCTTCAAATTGTGGGAGTTCGATCCGGCACAACACCCAACTCTGAAAAGGATCTTCGACACTACGCACGAAGATGCCCGAAGGTGCTGCTCAAGGGCGCCGAGGTTCTACATCCGCCATCAAGATCGCGGATTCAGCTCGCAGCGCCGAGCCAGCGAGGTAAGTTATTTTACCCTTTATGGGACTCTTTTTCATAGTTTGACTCTATGCGGATCTAAAACTCCCTAACCTTTGACAGACTGGTTGAAGACATCCGACAGATTAACCGTCCGCCCTTTGCCGTAAGACCCAGCGGACGCCTGATTGACGGAAGAAGCTGGCTCCGCACCTCACGTGGTGCCGAGAAGAAGGCCAAGAAGAAGGCCACGGAACTCAAGGAGCTCCCAGCGCCAGTGTCTGCCGGACTCATCGCCCGACAACCCTGAGGCGGAATCCTCCTCCGAGGAAGAGGAGGAGGAAGAAGCCTCTCCCCGGGGAGAGAAGAAAAGGAAGGCCGCCTAACCGGGAGGCCGGAGGGTCCAAGAAGGAAGGACCTTCCTCCGGACTTCTCCACCAACGCCGAAAATGACGAGGAGGAGGGCCAACAAGGGCCAAGCTCTGGCGAGATCGTAAGTGTCCGGATACCCATGGCTTTTTTTCATTGCATAGTGTTCTCTAATGCCAACAATCATGCAGCCCGCCTAAGGACGAGCTCGCCGCTTGCCGAGCGGGTCTCGAATTCGCCGGAAGTGGAGAGTACTTCACTTCGCCGCCTCACCTCACGCCGCGGACGACGCCGAGGTGGGGCCCCAAGGGGGCCTGGTCAAGAGGAGGTGGCGCAGAGGCGCCGCAAGGCAGCCTCCTGCACTCCAGCGCGAGGGCAGCGAGACCCCAGGGGCTCTAAGCTCACCTTGTCCGGACTCCATAACGGAACCTTTAGCGGTTCCAAGTCCGCAAGCGCCCCTTCAGAGGAAGGGTAAGACGCCGTGTCCTCCGCCCAACCGAGGCACTGGATAGCATCGGAGGCGCTTAACGCCCATCGAGGAGGAGCACCGCACTGCAGGAGTGTGGTGATCCAGAAGTTCACCCGCCAAGAGCGGGCTGATCAAGCTCGCAACGGCCTTCTAACAGGCTTTGAGGTAAGTTTTCAATATATGTAAGAAGATTACCGTGACAGACAGAGCCCTCGATGCTTAGTTCGTGTTCGGAAAGAAAAGCCGACCGAGGATCTAAAAAGATATACGCAGGAGTCTAACATAATTATGTCAATATGGGAATGCAGGATGCCCTCACGACTCTCTGCCGCACCGATCATGGAGGTCAATGCATTGAAGGAGAGCCTTGAGCGGTCCGAGAACGAGCTCGGCCAAGCCAAGAAGCAGCTCGAGGACAAGGAAGGTAAGTAATACCTTGTGGAATTTAAAAAAATTGGTTGCAAAAGATAACAGGAATAACATGGGTACTGCAGGGGCCACGAGCGAGGTGGCGACCCTAAAGGAGGCGGTGTCCACGGCCGAAAACAAAGCGGCCGCGGAGCGCACCAAGCGAGAGAAGGGGGAGGCGCAGCTGGCGGAGGTACGGCAAGAGCTCCGTGCCTCGTGGAAAAACACGAGGGTTTGGAGCGTGACTCAAGACCCGAGAGTCCGAGCTTGCCTCGCTCTTGAGAGTGCCAAAGCTGCTAAGGCCGAGGCCCAAAAAGCCCTCCAGAGATTGAGGCAATAAAGAAGATCATGGCGGTAAGGCATTCTTTATGCAGAGCAAGAATGTAAAAGTCAATTATCTAGTACTTACCCAATCCGAGCTCTCCAGAGCGTTCGCAGATCTGCCATGGAGTGTCTCCGATGTCGCCGCTTTCTACGAGCCAAGAAGGAGCTCGACGGAAAAGGTGTTTTGGTCTCAGATGCCGAGGCGAACACCCGTGCCCTTGAGTGACCAACTGAAGCAATTGGTCGAGCTCCACAAGGTTGCCGAACAGGCCATGAAGGGCCTTATAGCTCGGCTATGGCCAAATGAGGCCATGCCTGGGAGCTACTTCGGGCTAGTGCGGCGGCTGGTGGATGCCTGTCCGTGGATCGAAGTCATCAAGCGCTCCGTCTGTATTGAAGGTGCTCAGGGCCTTGCCCCGTGCTAAGGTGCACTGGGGCAAGCTGGACACAGAGAAGCTGGTGACGGACAGTCGCCACGGCAAAGAACATCGCAAGCCCGAGAAGTATTATGAGGGCGCCTGAAGGGTGCCCGCCTTATAGCAGTGAATGCTCCAAAGATGTAATATTTGAGTAGACTTGCATTTGTTATCCTGACACGCTGAAAACTTTTTCATATGCGCTAAGCAACGCTTTTGAATTTAAAATATTACCTTCGTGTGGCCGCTTATCAAATTTGAGAGATGGCGAAGTCGTTATTTCAGCCCCCATGCCACGAAAGTGCTGGGTGTTCGATAAACTTGAGCGCTCTTGTTCCCATTCTTGGGTCCTTCGAGGTAGGCGCCAACGCAACGAACCAGGCAACCGGACAATAATGCTTGAACACTCTCACTTGGCCATAGAATTTATAATTTTAAATTTCGCGAAGCCCCTAGTATTCGAAGACCGAGTTCGGGCGCTATCCACGCCTTGGCCGGACAATGCCGTTCCTCGCCTAAGCGGCATAAGTCTTTAGGGACTCAAGAAACCTCTCGAACAGCGAATCGGATCTCGCCTTATCATGATGGTCAGTTTAGCTTTCTCCACCGAGGTGCTCAAACCAGCTCAACCGGGCACAATCGCAGTTGGTTCTCCCAGCTACCTTAGCCGATATAACGGAACGTAAGGTACCAAAACATGGAGCCGGGCAAACCCAACTATTGACCCAAGACATGATTCGAGCCGATGCATATAATGCTATAAGTTCGGGTGCCGACTTGTGAAAGTGTTCGACTTATCACACCATACTTTTGGGGTACTTAAGCCCTCAGGTATTGGCCGCACTAAAGTGTACGGGTGCAACATGTCATGAAATGAACATATATAGATAAAGAAAGGAGTGCAATAATAGGCGTAAGCTATGTATTGTTTATTCAAAAGGTACTGCAATGGAAGCGTAACGATACAAATAGTGCGATAAGCAAGGGATGGGACTATTTAACATGTCCTCTCCGTGGGTAAGCTGCGGATGGTATGTAAAACAGGTATAATGCTCGTAGTAGAGACCACCGACACTCGACGTAAATTTCTGCTTCCCTGGCTGTTGCATCGTGAGTTCGGCAATTCTAGTGTCGTACAAGACTTCTGGAAAACGGAGTCCTGAAAGTAAGAAAAAAGAAGAAAGAAAAAGAATGACACAATCGGGAGTCCCTGGTGCGGTTGAGCCGCATTCTAGGCGTGTCGTGGTTGTGCCCCTCCCCTTAGGCCCATGGTATCTCCAGAGCGTAGTTATGTACGCGTAGTACTGGCTTCGCAGTTTCGCGAGGGCTGGGGTTGGGGCCGGATTGCTATGCATGCTCTGATCGTGCTAGGCGGTCTTGCTGTAGGTTACTCCGGGCGCACTTGACGGTGGCCGGACGTTTAATAGCCGGACTCGAGAATTTCTGTGAGAGGCTGCTTTGCACCTCCGCCGCGAGGGCCGCCGTGTGCTCCTCCGTTCGGAGAGAGCGTTCGGTGTTTCCATTGACCGTGATTACTCCTCGAGGGCCTGGCATCTTGAGCTTGAGGTATGCGAAAAGCGGCACCGCATTGAACTTTGCAAATGTGGTTCGCCCAAGCAAAGTGTGATAGCCGCCATGAACGGGACTATGTCAAGATTAACTCTTCGCTTCGAAGTTATCCGGGATCCAAGACCACTTCGAGTGTAACGAGCCTGTATAATTGGCCTCTACACCTGGTATGACGCCTTTAAAGGTCGCCTTTGTGGGTTTAATCTTGAGGGTCTATGCCCATTTTGTGCACTCGATCCTAATAAAGCAGGTTCAGTTGCTACCGCCATCCATCGACTCGGTGAGGTGAAATCCACAATAATTGGGTCAAGAACCAATGCGCGAAACTGCCGTGACGGATGCTAGTGGGTGGTCCTTCGATCGAAGGTGATCGGGCAGAAGACCATGGGTTGAACTTGCGCGACTGCTCCATCGCAGATACGCCCCTTTAGTGCGTGCTTCCGCCCCTTTTGGGTATGTGGGCTGCGATATCATGTTCACCGCTTGCACTTGTGTGGAAAGCCCTTCGTCCTCTATTGTTCGACGGCCGGGCTCTTCCTCGCCATCGCTGCAGCCCTTGTCGTTGTTTTCGGCGCTTAGCTTGCCTGCTTGTTTGAACACCCAACAATCCCTGCTGGTGTGGTTGGCTGGTTTTTCAGGTGCCATGTATCCGCACAAGCGATCGAGTATTCGGTCCAAGTTGGACGGGCCTCGGTATTTCTTTTGAATGGCTTCTTCCACGACCGAAGTTTAGAGCCTCTGAATCCGCATTTATCGTCAGATCTTCAGCATTATCATCGCACGCGGCGCTTATGCTTGTTGCGATGCGACCTGCCATTGCTGTCCTTGGTATCCGAACTACCGTGGTATTTGGCCAAGTTGTTGCTTCGAGCTAGCCAGCTGTCCTCTCCGCAAAAGCGGGTCATGAGTGTGGTGAGGGCTGCCATGGATTTCGCTTTTCCCGTCCTAGGTGCCGGGCTAGCCACTCGTCATGGATGTTGTGTTTGAAGGTTGCTAGCGCCTCGCATTCGGACAATCGATGATCTGATTTTTCTTTATTAGGAACCGCGCCCGTAATTGTCCGCTGATTCTTCCGCTGCTGAATTATATGGCTAAGGTCATCGGCGTTCGTGGTCGCATATATGTGCCTGGAAGTTATCAAGGAATGCGGCTTGAGGTCCTCCCAACAACCGATTGACTCTGCCGGCAAGCTGTTGAGCCAATGCCGAGCTGGTCCTTTAAGCTTGAGTGGGAGGTATTTGATGGCATGTAGATCATCACCGGGGCCATGTGGATATGGAGGAGATAGTCCTCGATCCGCACCGCAGGATCTGTGGTACCATGGTATGATTCGATGTTTACGGGTTTGAAGCCCTCGTGATTTGATGATCCATTACTTCATCTGTGAAGCATAGTGGGTGTGCGGCGCCTCAGATAATATATCACGACGTAGCTCATATGAGCTTTGTTCATCGTGTTCGCCCGCCGGGTTTGCTGATCCGCGTAACAGAGAATCATCCCGAGTCGCTACGCCCACGCGATCTGTAGATCGATCTTGTATGCTTTGCCTTATCCTCCAATATATCTCGCAAGTTCGGCGCGTTTTCCCATGCCTTGGTACTTATTGAGCGGCGTTGGGGCATGGCTTGAGCGGAGGGCCGAGAGGTTTCTATCGCGCCACGGGTGGCCGGTCCGCCATGTCGTCTTGCCGGTGACGTGGGTGCTTCCTCCTCCGATCGAGGCAACGGCCGCGCTTGGGGTAGCTTTTGAGGGGCGCTCGAGTTCATACTTTTGTCCGCAAGGACTTCATCCATCCGTCGCCTAGCAGGTCTTGGTTAGCTCTAAGCTGTTGCTGCTTTTTCTTGAGGCTGCTTGCCGTGGCTATGAGCCTGCGCTTAAAACGCCTTGTTCGACGGGTCCTCTCGCACGACGAATTGGCTGCCGCCGAGGCTTGCCTCGCCTTTGGAGGGGGGCGATAATTATCGCCCTCTACCTCTTTTTCTGCCAGACCGTCGTGCGGATTTGCTTCTCCTCCTCCCGCGCCGAGTCCCGCCGAGGGGGTCATCTTCGCACCGTCTGGGTATTATTGTCTCTCGTGCCGGATCGCCGCTTTTACCGTGGCGGATTTAGAGCGCGCTGCCGACGTTGGCGCTTGGGTTGTTTCTTGGAGGATCATCCTCCGCCGCTCCATCGCCATTCCATCTTTTGGGATGTCCACCATGTATATGTCATATGACGAGGTGGCCTTCCAGGCCCCGTGGGCGCTGGTTTTGATCGCCTCCGCACCGCCGTCCATACCGCCGATGTCTTCGAGTCGGTTGAGCATGTCGGTTAAATCATCGACAAGGCTACAAAGTGGGTGGTGGGTGGGCGCTGACTTTCTCCGCCGTCCGCATCCCAACCTTCCCGACCGTAGTCCGCCAGGCTCTCTAGATAAAGAGAGAGACTTTAGTGAATTCAGAATGTCGCCAAAGGGCGAAAAGCTGAAAGATGTCCGCGAGTGAACTCCATGACCGGCGCCCAATCGTATTCGATTGGCGGGGCGCGACGGTTCGGAGTCCGGAGAGGAGTCCGCACCGGAGTCACGGTCTTCGCAAAGCGACAGGGATGGAGTTCGCTCAATCGCCATAGAGATCGTAGCCCCGAGGCGGTGTCCAACCACTGCCCTCGATCGGGGAGTCGGCCCGAGCTAAGGGTCGGAGCAGACTCGTGCGGCTTCCAAGGCACTGCTCGCGGCAGAACCAGATCATGCCCATCGAGACAAAGGCGACGCACTTGGTTGTGGCTCAATCCGTCAAGATCAAGTCTCCGCGGATATTGGCCGTAGTTCAAACTCCCAAATCTGACTGATGGTCAAGGCGTAGCTTTCGATCTGCTTCCAGATGGCCAAGTGAATTGGCCCGCAGCAAAGCCGCCGAACACGAAGATCTGTCCGGGAGAAAAGTCTCACCGGACCGCGTCGTTGTTGATGATCGAAGGAGCCATCGGGCCTAAAGATGACGCATACAGGGAACTCTCAATGAAAGCACCAATGTCGGTGTCAAACCGCGGATCTCGGTAGGGGGTCCCAATCGCGCGCCTAGGCGGATGGTAACAGAGACAAGGGACACGATGTTTTTACCCAGGTTCGGGCCCTCTCGATGGAGGTAATACCCTACCCCGCTTGATTAATATTGATGATATGGGTAGTACAAGAGTAGATCTACCACGAGATCAAAGAGGCTAAACCCTAGAAGCTAGCCTATGGTATGATTGTTGTTCGTGTTACGGACTAAAACCCTTCGGTTTATATAGACACCGAATAGGGTTAGGTTACACAGTAGTCGGTTACAATGGTAGGAAATCTACATATCCGACGCCAAGCTTGCCTTCCACACTAAGGAAAGTCCTATCCGGACACGGGATGAAGTCTTCAATCTTGTATCTTCATAGTCCAGGAGTCCGGCCAAAGATGATAGTTCGGCTATCCGGACACCCCCTAGTCCAGGACTCCCTCAGCGATCATGGAAGAGTTTGACACTGCTCAGTGTTGAAGCAGATCTTCAAGACGATGGCTTCACTGAAAGATTCAAGTTTGACTCCACTCCTCCACGGAATGCGGTCCTACGCCGAACTCCATCCCTTGAAGACTCTGACTATTCTTCCTCCGCGGCAACTGTGAATGCCAGAGTGATCGATGATGAAGACGGTGCTACTTCACCGCCCCATACTTCTGCACGCATCGACACTGCACCAAGTTCATCTGCGCCGCCAAACAACAACGACAACCCTGCTGCTTCACCTTCTCCTCATGAGAGCGAGTAGATGCTCTATGTCTTCAAACCTTTTTGGTCCTTACTGACAAAAGGGGGAGAAGCATGTGAGTTTGATAGTCTTCAAGCGGGTTCATATGGGCGCTTGCTTTATATTTTGCCAAGTATTTACAACTCTCGCTTTGGATACATTTGGTTCTTTGAGTTGTAACACTTAAACTCGATGGTCGTCTGCTACTTATTTGCCTTTCTGTGATGCGATGATAAATTCCGCATGTGCGATGATAACTTCCGCACTTAGATCATTCCGCAGACGTCCATTTTTCATTATGCATGTCATTCTCTTAGTTATATCATTTCATGCATGATGAATTATCTTCATTTCATGCATGATGAATTATCTTCATAAGTCGAAGAGGATCTCCACAAGTACAACCTGCCACGTGCATTTGCATTCCAAAAGCAAATTACTTATATGCACATCTTCAGGGGGAACCTTTGCCACTTATGAAGACAATACCCTATCTTCACATACTTTATCCCCGTTGAAAACTTCAATCATTTTGTCATCAATCACCAAAAAGAGGGAGATTGTAAGTGCATCTAGTGCCACCCCTAGTTGGTTTTGGAGTATTGATGACAAATTTGGTTGAGGGACTAATGTGTTTGTGAGAATTGCAGGATAACACATGTAGTGTCCCTCATTGATTCGGTTTACCTACCGGAGATGACCCCTAAAAATGTACGAAGACATTGACGACAATGGTGGTATGTGAAGATATTCATATCGAAGACTGTGACATGAGAAGACATTGAGTGAAGACTATCGAGCGTGAAGACTGTGTCATTTCGTTGTTTCCTTTCTCTTTTTATTGAGTCATAGGAACCACCGTACTGTTAAGTGGGGTCCAAGTGAACAAAGTCAGAATGACTGAAGTGATGCTCAACCCAAATCCTATGTCTTCGAGCGAAGATAGTGAGAGCAAATCTTATCCAGAGCTGGATGAGTCAGCTTTGCTTGTAGCCCAAGTAAAGTTGCCGTGTGTGTTTGAAATCGACCGTTGGAACACGTGTCGGTTCCTTAGTGACCCAGTGGTCATTTCGACATATCGATCGGGTTGCCTAGTGGCTATAAATAGCCCACCCCTACACCATAAATTGGTGGCTGCTCAGAGTTAGTGCACGGCTTTTGTCGCTTGAGAGCAACCCACCTTGAAGCCTTTGAGAGAGAAAACCTTGCGAGGACAAAGCCCAAACACCCGAGCCAAAGAGTGTTAGGCATCATCAAGTCTTTCTGTCTGCGTGACTCAAGACTTATTACACTTGAGGATCGTGAATCCTCCAAATGTTAGGCGTCGCTGCTCGAGCATCCAAGAGTCATTGTGGATTGCCGGTGAACGAAGTCTCAGAAGGTTTGGAAGTCTACCTTGAAGACTTACCAGAGTGATTGGGCGAGGACTGTGTGTCCTTAGCTCAAGGGGAATAAGGTGAAGACGCGGTCTTCCGAGTTGAATCTCAGCCTCCCTAACTGCACGTCATAGCTTGTCACAAAGAATCGAACTGGTCCAACAAATCTTGTGTCTTCAACAAGTGACTGGTTCTATCCTCTCCCTTCCCTTACTTAGAGTTTGTCTTCGTGAAGTCATTGCCTATTTGTCGTACCTGTTTGACTTCATTGCTTGACTACTATCGTTGGTTGGCTTCATACTATCTTCCATCCTGATCCTTACTACTAAGCTGCTATTAGTCTTTGTACTTTCACATTACTGCATACTTGACTATGGTTTGCTTGTTGTAGTTTATCTTCCGCTGCATGTCAATTAGGTCATTTCTATTGGTTGTCTTCGAAACTTCCACGTTTTGAAGACTTTCCTAAAAATTGCCTATTCACCCCCCCTCTAGTCGATAACTAGCACTTTCATCTTTGATGAGATGATCAAAGATTTTTGGTTTATACAAAGTTTATGAGAAACTTGTATTTCCAAAGAAGTGAGTGGGAGCACTACATCATTTCTGATGAGTATATGTTGTTGACATATTGTTGATCGGAAATGATGTAGAATTTCTGAAAAGCATATAGGGTTATTTGAAAGGTGTTTTTCAATGGAAAACCCGGATTGAGATGCTTGAACATTAAGCATCAAGATCTATGAGGATAGATCAAAAATCGCTTGATAGTAGTTTCAAATGAGCACATACCTTGACATGATCTTAAAGGTGTTCAAGATGGATCAGTCAAAGAAGGAGTTCTTGCCTGAGTTGTAAGGTATGAAGTTAAGACTTAAAGCTCGACCACGGCAGAAGAAAGAGAAAGGACGAATGTCGTCCCCTATGCCTTAGTCATGGGCTCTATACAGTATGCCATGCTTTGTACCGCACCTGATATGTGCCTTGCCACGTGTGTGGCAAGGGGGTACAAGAGTGATTTAGGAATGGATCATTGGACAGCAGTCAAAATTGTCCTTGGAGTAATAAGGATATGTTTCTCGATTATGGAGGTGATAAAGAGTTCGGCGTAAAGGGTTACGTCGATGCAAGCTTTAACACCTATCCGAATGACTCGAGTAGCAAACCGAATACGATAGTGGAGCAACCATTTGAATAGCTCCAAGTGGAGCGTGGAAGCAGCATTTACAATATGACCTAGAGATTTATGAAGTACATACGGATCTGAATGTTGCGCACTGCTGACTAAAACCACTCTCACAAGCAAAACATGATCAAACCCCGTAACTCATTGAGTCTTAATCACATGATGTGAACTAGTTTATTGACACTAGTAAACTCTTTGGATGTTGGTCACATGGCGATGTGACCTGTGAGTGTTAATCACATGGCGGTGTGAACTAGATTATTGACTCTAGTGCAAGTGGGAGAATGTTGGAAATATGCTCTAGAGGCAATAATAAATTAGTTATTATTATTATATTTCCTTGTTCATGATAATCGTTTATTATCCATGCTATAATTGTATTGATAGGAAACTCAGATACATGTGTGGGTACATAGACAACACCATGTCCCTAGTAAGCCTATAGTTGACTAGCTCGTTGATCAATAGATGGTTACGGTTCCCTGACCATGGACATTGGATGTCGTCGATAACGGGATCACATCATTAGGAGAATGATGTGATGAACAAGACCCAATCCTAAGCCTAGCACAAAGATCGTGTAGTTCGTATGCTAAAGCTTTTCTAATGTCAAGTATCATTTCCTTAGACCATGAGATTGTGCAACTCCCGGATACCGTAGGAATGCTTTGGGTGTACCAAACGTCACAACGAATCGGGTGGCTATAAATGTGCACTACGGGTATCTCTGAAAGTGTCATTGGGTTGGCACGAATCAAGACTGGATTTGTCACTCCGCAGACGGAGAGGTATCTCTGGGCCTACTCAGAGGACATCATCATATGTGCACAATGTGACCAAAGAGTTGATCACGGATGATGTGTTACGGAACGAGTAAAGAGACTTGCCGTAACGAGATTGAACAATGTATCGGGATACCGATGATCGAATCTCGGCAAGTACTATACCGTAGACAAAGGGAATTGAATACGGATTGATTGAATCTCGACATCGTGGTTCATCCGATGAGATCATCGTGGAACATGTGAGAGCCAACATGGGTATCCAGATCCCGCTGTTGGTTATTGGCCGAGAGTTGTCTCGGTCATGTTCAGATGGTTCCCGAACCCGTAGGGTCTACACACTTAAGGTTCGGTGACGCTAGGGTTGTAGAGATATTAGTATGCGGTAACCCGAAAGTTTTTCGGAGTCCCGGATGAGATCTCGGATGTCACGAGGAGTTCCGGAATGGTCCGAAGGTAATGATTTATATATAGGAAGTCCAGTTTCGGCCACCGGAAAAGTTTCGGGGGTCATCGGTATTGTACCGGGACCACCGAAAGGGTCCCGGGGGTCCATCGGGTGTGGCCACCTATCCCGGAGGGCCCCATGGGTTGAAGGGGCGTGGGAACCATCCCCTGGTGGGCTGGTGCGCCCTCCCTTGGGCCTCCCATGCGCCTAGGGTTGGAAACCCTAAGAGGTGGGGGGCGCCTCCACTTGGCTTGGAGGCCAAGCCACCCCTAGGGCAGCCCCCCCCCCCCTAGATGGGATCTACAAGGGGCCGGCACCCCCCCTAGGCCCCTATATATAGTGGAGGGAGGAGGCAGCCGCACCGAGTCCCCGGCGCCTCCCTCCCTCCCGTGACACCTCTTCCTCCGCTTGCGCCATGGCGAAGCCCTGCCGATCCCGCCACTTCCACCATCACGCCGTCGTCTTCTGCTGATCTCCATCAACCTCTCCTTCCCTTGATGGATCAAGAAGGAGGAGATGTCTCTCCCAACCGTATGTGTGTTGAACGCGAGGTGCCGTCTGCTCGGCGCTAGGATCATCGGTGATTTGGATCACGACGAGCACGACTCCATCAACCCTGCTTCACTTGAACGCTTCCGCTTAGCGATCTACAAGGGTATGTAGATGCACTCCCCTTCCCCTCGTTGCTAGATTACTCCATAGATTGATCTTGGTGATGCGTAGAAAATTTTGAATTTCTGCTACGTTCCCCAACACAATGTGACACTAAAATATGCATTTAACATATTGCACAACCATTCACACAATTTCAATTTCAAATATGAGTATTTTAATTGCCAGTTTTTTTAAAAATTGTTTCATTTAGCAATTGGAGTTTTTCACCTATTTCACCTGACAATTTGACACAATTAATTTTCCACCATCACTGCTTCACATCCTCACACAAACACCGTACCATATACCACAGAATCATTGTCAAGATCAATTTCTTTGTGATTTTCACACAATCCACTACCGCATCTCACAATTTGGATACTGCACAAATGTCGAATTGACTTTATTAAGAACACATGTCGAATTGACTTTATTCCACTCCACACATTATCAATATCAGTGTCTGCTGGTCGTGGTCACTTGACACTGTGAAATAATCAATAACATATGGATGTGTGCATCAATTGGTGCCGAGGACTTGTTTCAAAAAAAATGGTGCTGAGGCTGGAGGTGTTATCCTAATTTTTGAAAGAGAATCAATATTCTACCTGGGAGCACTTATTGTCATTGATTATACATTGATTAATCTAGTGAGTATCATGGAGCTCTCGTGGCAGACCGTAGAGGGCCAAGGAAAATTTCCAATTATCCGGATTGTGGACCCTATGAAGTTGCGTTTTTAGCGTGCCGGTTGGACCGCGTGTCAACTTGGCCGGGGCGAAGGTCAATGCGACGTCCTACCAGCTGCCACCGGGGGCTCCCGGCGCGGCGATTCGTATCCTCGAGAAGCCAAGGAACCTTCGCCATACAAGCAGAACACGTGGTACTGAATCACACATGCGCGAGGACGCACCAGTCGCTCGCGCCATAATGGTGCACCGGTGAGACGGCGACGAGTGAGTGAGCCGGCGAGGTGACTCGCAAGCCGCCCTAGTGCCGCGCCCCTCGCCTGGCTATTCCGCGCGCGCGCGTCCATCGGTCGGCCAGTACCATACTCGCCGGCTACTCAACCACCCTCCCGTTGGAGGAGCCGCGCGCGACACCTGTAGACCATGGACCAGGAGAGAGAACACATACGGATCCATTGAATTCATTCGATCGCGCCACCATGAGGCTGACCTGATGGGGCGGTACGATGTAAGGTCCGGTTCGTTGCTGGGCGTGATCTCGTTCAGCTACACGGTGGGTGCTTGAACGTCGTCGGAGCGCTGCCAGGACGTACGTGCCGCTCCGGAGATGGCCGCGCTCCGGCGTTGAAAACTGCCACGTTCCCGTGCAAGCGCGTCGGTTGAGACGATGGCGAGGGCACTAAACTCTCTCGGCAGCGGTCAGACAAACAGCGCGGGACACCTGGTAATTATCCTTGAATCGACCCCTGCTGGATCGGCGTCTTTCTACGGGGCTCGGAAAGGAACCACGTTTTTTCTTTGAGAGGAGTGAAAGGAACCACGTTGGTGTCTCACGTACCACTTCACCTGTGCTCTCGCGACTCAAGGGCAATTAGGGTTTCATCCCCCTCCTGCCAGCGCCGCTGCAGGTCTAACTCGTCTCCTGTGGTCTTAGGTACGTAGACACAGAAAATCTCAGCCCTTACCGGTGGGAGGGCTTCTGCTATGTTTTTAGGTGTCTTTTTGTTTACGTTTAGGGTTTATGTCCTGCTCAGTAAGACGAGACAACGAGCGGCTTCCTGAAAATGAAATACTCCCTCCGTCCTTCATATAAGGTTGTATAGATTCTTTTTTTTTTTAAATCCAAAATATAAGATGTATTGCGTTCCACGACTCGTTTGGATAATTTTTTTAGGGATTTAATTACTTTTCCTTATATCCTGCAAGCTCCTTTATTTTTTCTTGTCAATTAGTCAGGTGCAATCTCACCCAAAACTTGTGAAATTTTTCCTCCATGTGTGTTCTTTAATTTCCGTGCCAACTATTTTTAAATGAATTCTATCGTGGAGATGTTTCGCTGTGAAAAAAAGTCATGTTTTGGAGAAGATTTTTTCTTTATTTTTTCCAAAGACCAAAAAAATGCCTTGCTGTAATTTTGTTTGCTTTATTTGGTCTATTGTGCAAAAATTTCATGCCAATAGAAAAGTTGCCATCCTCTTAATAATAAAACTAGCATCCTGTTAATAATATAAAATGTCATGCAAGCAATAATAAAAATGTTAGGCACTCAATAAAAAATCTTATCATGTTAATAATAAAACTGCCATGTTATTAATTATTAAAATGCTATGCTCTTAGTAATTAAAATGTCATCCTCTTAAGAATAAAAATGTCATGTTATTGATTATTGAAATACCATCCTCTTAGTAATAAAACTACCATGTGAGGAAGTAAAAAATAATTCCAAGATGACCACGAAACAAGTGATAAAAGTTCCCAAAAGCTTGCCATGGGGTCATTACAAAAAAGACCTAGAAATTGCCATCCTACTTAAAATAAAAACACACATGGCAAGTTGAGAAAAAATATCCTCTAAAAATAGGGATTTTCCGTTCTTTCAAACATGGATTTTTCTTCTTCTGTTTTTCAGATTTTTTTAAATATAAAAAAAATCAAATTTAAAAGAGTTTAGCTTCAAATGCATAAAAACAAGTTGTAGTACATGTTCCACAAACCTGCTTCTATATCATAAAAAAAAACATGTTGGTAACAGTAATATCGTTCAAGTGCAACCAGCAGACTGTACCTAGAGGGATGAATACAAAATTACAAGCCGCTCGTGAGCAAATGAGGTCAAATTAGATAGAATCGTTTATTTTATGATTTGCTCAGGCCTATTCAAATTAAGACTTGCAAGCAGCAGACTGTACCTATAAACTGAAACCAACGATTGGCTGCTAGTGACCAATGAGAGTAGTGCTGCAAAATGCAAATGCATATAGAACGAACTATGAGTGATCGGTGCACGCCGGCAACCAGCCAACCGCATCGCATCAACAGTATATTGACCGGTGTACTGTATTATGTACGGCGAGCCCGAAGGAAGTGAATGCGTAATAGTGTTTGGTCAGATTATCTCCTTAAATTTTTTAAGGAAGAGCTACATCCCGTCGATGATCATGACGACGCAGACAATCATCGTAAGTCCCGCGGATGCGATTTGCGATATTGTCCAGTGCAACTGCTTCTGATTCCACTTGGACGCATGCATGCTGACAAATCTGGCGATCGATCAAAGCACGCAAATCGTAGCTTTTTTGCTTCTCTTTTGTCGAGGTTGCTTCTCCCTTCAGATTCTACTCGCCGTGCTGGGGCGCGCTGTGCAGTTGAATACCCATTAATTTCGTCAAAAGAATTCACACTCTCTCCGCCCCAAATTACTGCGTTCTAGATACGAAGGGACATCAAAGAAGGGGGCGACGATATTGTCCAAAAAACCCAGATTCATGCTTTCTCCATCAGAGGAGGGGGGCGAATGGGAGATTTTCAAACATACTTTGGATGAAATGAACTAACCGAAGAAATAAAAGCTTCTCCGATCGTTGTGCATAATATGGTCTGGACACTTTTTTTTTCATCCAATGCCATGCATCAAACGTCGGTGGACCAGTCCGGCCTCATACTCGAAGGGAAACTGGTAGGAGGTTTGCGGGCGTCCGGACGTCCGCCGTGTAGGCGCGTGTTTGAGCGGTTCCACCCAAAACCCTTTTCGCACGTTCCGCTCCAGAAGCCTTGCCGCATATCCACTGCCACTTAGAGCGGATGCGAACGGACGGCCGCCTACTAGCATTCATGCCGGTCATACCAAAGTGTTGATGTTCTCCGCTTTGAGACCAATTAAGCGGAGTGCGACACTTGCGGCCGTAAAGAACCTCGAAGGGAGCCATACTAAGATTCACCTAGAAGCTGTTTTTTTTTTTTTGCAGGGGATCTGAAAGCTATTGTTGTAGGAGAAATCAGCAAAAGGAAGGCAGTCTTCCCATTTCATACCTAATGAGATGACACAAGCTCCAAGGATATCTTCCAAATTTTGGTTGACCCTTTTAACGTGACCACTTGTCTTAGGATGGTAATTTGTGCTAAAAAGGAGTTTACTTCCCATGGCTTTTTGGAAAGTGTCCCGGAACTCAGAGGTGAAGATGCTCCCAGGTCGCAACTTATCTCATAAGGAACGTTGTGTAGAGAGACAGTCCTGGAAGTGTAAAGTTCTACCAGTTGACTACCAGATATTTTCTTTTTGTCCAGAAGAAAATGAGACACTTAGATAAGTGATCAGTTACCACAAAGATTGCATCATCGCCGTTGCGGGACTTTGAAAGCTGGTAACGAAGTCCATCTCGATCTTATCCCACTTCCACTCGAGAATTCTGAGAGGTTGAAGAGTACCAGCTGGATGTTTGGTGTTCAGCCTTGACACAATGACATAATCACACTCAGAAACAAACTAGTTATCTTGTGCTTCATCCTGGTCTACCAATATGTTTGCTTCAAATCTTGGTGCATTTTGGTGCTACCAGGGTGGATAGAAAGTGGAGTGTCATGAGCTTCTCGAAGAATGACTTTCCCTAAACCACCATATATACTTTTTTTGAAAAAGGAGGAAGAACCCCGGCCTCTGCATCTGGACGATGCATGCAACCACTTTATTAATTGTTCACACAAGACCTTACAAAGTAATACAACAGTAAGACTTAAAGGAAATATGCCCTAGAGGCAATAATAAAGTTATTATTTATTTCCTTATTTCATGATAAATGTTTATTATTCATGCTAGAATTGTATTAACCGGAAACTTAGTACATGTGTGAATACATAAACAAAACATAAGTGTCCCTAGTATGCCTCTACTTGACTAGCTCGTTTATCAAAGATGGTTATGTTTCCTAACCATAGAAATGTGTTGTCATTTGATGAACGGGGTCTCATCATTAGGAGAATGATGTGATGGACAAGACCCATCCGTTAGCTTAGCATTATGATCGTTAAGTTTAATTGCTATTGATTTCTTCATGACTTATACAAGTTCCTCTGACTATGTGATTATGCAACTCCCGAATACCGGAGGAACACCTTGTGTGCTATCAAACGTCACAACGTAACTGGGTGATTATGAAGATGCTCTACAGGTGTCTCCGAAGGTGTTTGGTGGGTTGGCATAGATCGAGATTAGGATTTGTCACTCGGTGTATCGGAGAGGTATCTCTGGGCCCTCTCGGTAATGCACATCACTATAAGCCTTGCAAGCAATGTGACTAATGAGTTAGTTGTGGGATGATGCATTACGGAATGAGTAAAGAGACTTGTCGGTAACGAGATTGAACTAGGTATGAGGATACCGACGATCGAATCTCGAGCAAGTAACATACCGATGACAAAGTGAACAATGTATGTTGTTATGCGGTTTGACCGATAAAGATCTTCGTACAATATGTAGGAGCCAATACGAGCATCCAGGTTCCGCTCTTGGTTATTGACCGGAGATGTGTCTCAGTCATGTCTACATAGTTCTCGAACCCGTAGGGTCCGCACGCTTAACGTTCGATGACGATTTGTATTATGAGTTATGTGATTTGATGACCGAAGTTTGTTCGGAGTCCCGGATGAGATCACGGACATGACGAGGAGTCTCTAAATGGTCGAGAGGTAAAGATTCATATATTGAAAGGCTATATTCGGACACATGAAGTGTTCCGGGTGATACCGGGTCACCGGAAGGGGTTCCGGGCAACCCCCGGCAAAGATATGGGCTTTATGGGCCAAGTAAGGGAACACACCAGCCCACAAGGGGCTGGTGCGCCTCCTATAGGGCTAGCCACGTGGGGAGAAAGGGAAAGGAGAGGAGGAAAAGGAAAGTATGAAGTAGGACTCCTACTTCCTTCTCCTCCCCCCTCCTTCCTTTCCCCCTTGTCCAAATATGGTAAGGCGGGGGGGGCGACTGACTAGGGGCCCAAGTAGGATTCCTCCTACTTGGGCGCGCCGTAGGCTGCCTCCTCCCTCTCCCTCCTTTATATACGTGGGGAGGGCACCCCTAGAACACACATCAATTGTTCCTAGCCATGTGCGGCGCCCCCCTCCACAGATAACACCTCGGTCATATCGTCGCAGTGCTTAGGCGAAGCCCTGCGCCGGTAACTTCACCATCACCGTCACCACGCCGTCGTGCTAACGGAACTCTCCCTCGGCCTCAGTTGGATCTAGAGTTCGAGGGACGTCACCGAGCTGAACGTGTGCAGATCGCGGAGGTGCCGTGCGTTTGGTACTTGATCGGTTGGATCGCGAAGACGTTCGACTACATCAATCGCATTACTTAACGCTTCCGCTTTCGGTCTACGAGGGTACGTGGACACACTCTCCCCAATCATTGCTATGCTTCTCCTAGATAGATTTTGCGTGATCGTAGATTTTTTTGAAATACTGCGTTCCCCAACAAGACTAAAGCCACAGTGTAGGCAACATCTGTCGCTACTCCTATCCAATTGATGAAGGGATGCTGATAGTCTGGGCCTAATACCAAACAGACCTCGCAGCCAAACCTAACATCTAACACCTGAGGTCCCATCCAGGACGCCTGCCGGGTATGGGTCACCCACCGGTCCGGCGCACTCCTCAACCAGGATGCCTGCCGGGTATGAGGCCGCCGCAGCCACCTGCCACCAATCCATCTTCAGAGTTGTACTGCTGCATCTACCTTGCCCGGTCTAACTGCCGCCGATGCCACCACGACGCCAGACCGTGTCACCCTCCTGCGCAAGTCCATCTCCGCGCATCGGACGCCGAGTCACCACAGCTCCATGCCGTTGAGACCCGCAACCATCAATGAGTGAGATGACGCACCGCTCCACCAAAGAATCCGTCCTCTGGTCCCTCGATCATGTGTGTACCTCCAAGAAAGACGCCCCCAAGGGGGGAACGACACCAGAGCACCGCCTGAAGGAAATATGCCCTATAGGCAATAATAAAGTTATTATTTATATTTCCTTATATCGTGATAAATGTTTATTATTCATGCTAGAATTGTATTAACCGGAAACTTAGTACATGTGTGAATACATAGACGAACAGAGTGTCCCTAATATGCCTCTACTTGACTAGCTCGTTAATCAAAGATGGTTAAGTTTTCTAGCCATACACATGTGTTGTCATTTGATGAACAGGGTCACATCATTAGAGAATGATTGGACAAGACCCATCCGTTAGCCTAGCACTATGATCGTTTAGTTTATTGCTATTGCTTTCTTCATGACTTATACATGTTCCTATGATTATGAGATTATGCAACTCCCGAATACTGGAGGAAAACTTAGTGTGCTATCAAACATCACAACGTAACTGGGTGATTATAAGATGCTCTACAGGTGTCTCCGATGGTGTTTGTTGAGTTGGCATATATCGAGATTAGGATTTGTCACGCCGTCTTTCGGAGAGGTATCTCTGGGCCCTCTCGGTGATGCACATCACTATAAGCCTTGCAAAGCAATGTGACTAATGAGTTAGTTGCGGGATGATGCATTATGGAACGAGTAAAGAGACTTGCCGGTAACGAGATTGAACTAGGTATGATGATACCGACGATCGAATCTCGGGCAAGTAACATACCGATGACAAAGGGAACAACATATTCTGTTATGCGGTTTGACAGATAAAGATCTTCATAAAATATGTAGGAGCCAATATGAGCATCCAGGTTCCGCTATTGGTTATTGACCGGAGATGTGTCTCGGCCATGTCTACATAGTTCTCGAACCCATAGGGTCTGCATGCTTAACGTTCGATGACGATTTGTATTATGAGTTATGTGTTTTGATGACTGAAGTTTGTTCGGAGTCCCGGATGAGATCACGGACATGACGAGGAGTCTCAAAATGGTCGAGACATAAAAATTGATATATTGGAAGGTTATATTCGGACACCGGAATGGTTCCGAAGTGTATCGGGTATTTTTCGAGTGCCGGGGTTACGGAACCCCGGGGGTTAATGGGCCTTCATGGGCCCTAGTGGAAGAGAGGAGGCAGCATCCAGGTGGAGGCGCGCGCCCCCCAAGCCCAAACCGAATTGGACTACGGTTGGGGGGGGGGGGGGCTTTCCTTCTCTCCTCCTCCTCTTTCCCCTTCTCCTTGTAGGAATAGGAAGGGGGCGAATCCTACTTGGAGTAGGACTCCCCCCCCTTGGGCGCGCCACACCTTGGCCGTCCTCCTACTCCCTCCCCCTTTATATACGTGGGAGGGGGGCACCCCGAAGACACACAAGTTGATCTTTTAGCCATGTGCGGTGCCCCCATCCACAATTACACACCTCTTGAAGGAAATATGCCCTAGAGGCAATAATAAAGTTATTATTTATTTCCTTATATCATGATAAATGTTTATTATTCATGCTAGAATTGTATTAACCGGAAACATAATACATGTGTGAATACATAGACAAACAGAGTGTCACTAGTATGCCTCTACTTGACTAGCTCGTTAATCAAGATGGTTATGTTTCCTAACCATAGACATGAGTTGTCATTTGATTAACGGGATCACATCATTAGGAGAATGATCTGATTGACTTGACCCATTCCGTTAGCTTAGCACTTGATCGCTTAGTATATTGCTATTGCTTTCTTCATGACCTATACATGTTCCTGTAACTATGAGATTATGCAACTCCTGCCACGGAGGAACACTTTGGTACTACCAAACGTCACAACGAATCGGGTGATTATAAAGGAGTACTACAGGTGTCTCCAAAGGTACTTGTTGGGTTGGCGTATTTGAGATTAGGTTTTGTCACTCCGATTGTCGGAGAGGTATCTCTGGGCCTTCTCGGTGATACACATCACATAAGCCTTGCAAGCATTACAACTAATGAGTTAGTTGTAAGATGATGTATTACTGAACGAGTAAAGAGACTTACCAAGAATGAGATTGAACTAGGTATTGGATACCGACGATCGAATCTCGGGTAAGTAACATACCGATGACAAAGGAACAACGATATCGTTATGCGGTTTGACCGATAAAGATCTTCGTAGAATATGTAGGAACCAATATGGGCATCCAGGTTCCGCTATTGGTTATTGACCGAGAATGGTTCTAGGTCATGTCTACATAGTTCTCGAACCCGTAGGGTCCGCACGCTTAACGCTTTGATGACAGTTCATTATGAGTTTATAAGTATTGATGTACCAAGGTTGTTCGAGTCCGGATGTGATCACGGACATGACGAGGAGTCTCGAAATGGTCGAGACATAAAGATTGATATATTGGAAGCCTATGTTTGGACTTGGAAAGGTTCCGGATGAAAACAGGAAGTTACCGAACACGGGGTTACGGAACCCCGGAGGTCTATGGGCCTTGATGGGCCATAAGAGAGAAGAGGAAGGGCCGGCCAGGCAGGCCACGCCCCCCTCCCCTCTAGTCCGAATAGGACAGGAGAGGGGCGGCGCCTTCCTCTTCCCTCCTCAATCCTAATCCAACTAGGAGAGGGGAGTCCTACTCCCGTGGGAGTAGGACTCCTCCAGCGCCTCCCCTAGGGCTGGCCGCACCCCTTGGCTCCTTTATATCGGGCGGGGGCACCCCATGACACACAAGTTGATCTACGGATCGTTCCTTAGCCGTGTCGGTGCCCCTCCACCATATTCCACTTCGGTCATATCGTCATGAGCTTAGGCGAAGCCCTGCGCCGGAGAAGTCATATCATCGCGGAGCTTAGGCGAAGCCCTGCGTCGGTGGAGCATCATCATCGCCCCACGCCGTCGTCTTGACGGAACTCATCCCGACACTTTGCTGGATCGGTCCGGGATCGCCATCGAGCTGAACGTGTGCAGAACTCGGAGGTGCCGTGACGCTCGGTGCTTGGATCGGTCGGATCGTGAAGACGTCGACTACATCAACCGCGTTGTTATAACGCTTCGCTTTCGGTCTCACGAGGGTGCGTGGACGGATACTCTCCCTCTCGTTGCTATGCCATCACCATGGTCTTGCGTGTGCGTAGGAATTTTTTGAAATTACTACGTTCCCCAACAATGGCATCCGAGCCTGGTTTTATGCGTTGATGTCATATGCACGAGTAGAACACAAGTGAGTTGTGGGCGATATAAGTCATCTTGCTTACCAGCATGTCATACTTTGGTTCGGCGGTATTGTGAGATGAAGCGGCCGGACCGACATTACGCAGACGCTTACGCGAGACTGGTTTCACCGCTGCGAGCACTAGTTGCTTAAAGGTGACCGCGGGTGTGTGTCTCTCTCACTTTAGTTGAACTGAGTGTGGCTACGCCCGGTCCTTGAGAAGGTTAAAACAGCACCAACTTGACAAACTATCGTTGTGGTTTTGATGCGTAGGTAAGAACGGTTCTTGCTCAGCCCGTAGCAGCCACGTAAAACTTGCAACAACAAAGTAGAGGACGTCTAACTTGTTTTTGCAGGGCATGTTGTGATGTGATGTGGTCAAGACGTGATGCTATATTTTATTGTATGAGATGATCATGTTTTGTAACCGAGTTATCGGCAACTGGCAAGAGCCATATGGTTGTCGCTTTATTGTATGAAATGCAAAAGCCATGTAATTGCTTTACTTTATCACTAAGAAGTAGCGATAGTCGTAGAAGCAATAGTTGGCGAGACGACAACGATGCTACGATGGAGATCAAGGTGTCGCGCCGGTGACGATGGTGATCATGACGGTGCTTCGGCGATGGAGATCACAAGCACAAGATGATGATGACCATATCATATCACTTATATTGATTGCATGTGATGTTTATCCTTTATGCATCTTATCTTGCTTTGATTGACGGTAGCATTATAAGATGATCTCTCACTAAAATTATCAAGAAGTGTTCTCCCGAGTATGCACCGCTATGAAAGTTCTTCGTCTTTGAGACACCACGTGATGATCGGGTGTGATAGGCTCTACGCTCAAATACAACGGGTGCAAAACAGTTGCACGCGGAATACTCAGGTTAAACTTGATGAGCCTAGCATATAACAGATATGGCCTCGAACACGGAGACCGAAAGGTCGGCGTGAATCATATAGTAGATATGATCAACATAGTGATGTTCACCATTGAAACTACTCCATCTCACGTGATGATCGGACATGGTTTAGTTAATTTGGATCACGTAATCACTTAGATGACTAGAGAGATGTCTGTCTAAGTGGGAGGTTTTAATATGATTAATTAAACTTAAATTTATCATGAACTTAGTACCGATAGTATTTTGCTTGTCTATGTTTCTTGTAGATAGATGGCTCGTCTTGTTGTTCCGTTGAATTTTAATGCGTTCCTTGAGAAAGCAAAGTTGAAAGATGATGGTAGCAATTACACGGACTGGGTCCGTAATTTGAGGATTATCCTCATTGCTGCATGAAGAATTACGTCCGGAAGCACCGCTGGGTGCCAGTGCCTGCTGCAGAGCAACGCCGAAGTTGTGAACATCTGGCGAGCAAAGCTGATGACTACTCGATAGTTCAGTGTGCCATGCTTTACGGCTTAGAACCGGGTCTTCAACGACGTTTTGAACGTCATGGAGCATATGAGATGTTCCAGAGTTGAAGTTAATATTTCAAGCAAATGCCCGGATTGAGAGATATGAAGTCTCCAATAAGTTCTATAGCTGCAAGATGGATGAGAATAGTTACATCGGGAACATATACTCAAAATGTCCGGGTATAATAATCACTTGATTCAACTGGGAGTTACTCTTCCGGATGATAGTGTCATTGATGAATTCTCCAATCACGCCACCAAGCTACAAGAGCTTCGTGATGAACTATAATATGCAAGGGATGACTAAAACAATTCTGAGCTCTTCGCAATGCTAAAAGCATGGAGGTAGAAATCAAGAAAGAGCATCAAGTGTTGATGGTCAACAAGACCACTAGTTTCAAGAAAAGGGCAAAGGAAAGAAGAAGGAAACTTCAAAAGAACAGCAAGAAAGTTGCTGATCAAGAGAAGAAACCCAAGTCTGGACCTAAGCCTGGCCGAGTGCTTTTATCGCAAGCGATGGACATTTGAAGCGGAACTGCCCCAAGTATTTTGCGGATAAGAAGGATGGCAAGGTGATCAAAGGTATATGTGATATACATGTTATTGATGTGTACCTTACTAATACTCGCAGTAGTACCTGGGTATTTGATACTAGTTCTGTTGCTAATATTTGCAACTCGAAAAAGGAACTACGGATTAAGCGAAGATTGGCTAAGGACGAGGTGACGATGCGCGTGGGAAATGGTTCCAAAGTCGATGTGATCGCGGTCGCCACGCTACCTCTACATCTACCATCGGGATTAGTTTTAGACCTAAATAATTGTTATTTGGTGCCAGCGTTAAGCATGAACATTATATCTGGATCTTGTTTGATGCGAGACGGTTATTCATTTAAGACAGAGAATAATGGTTGTTCTATTTATATGAATAATATCTTTTATGGTCATGCACCCTTGAAGAGTGGTCTATTTTTATTGAATCTCGATAGTAGTACACATATTCATAGTGTTGAAACCAAAAGATGCAGAGTTGGATAATGATAATGCACTTATTTGTGGCACTTGCCGTTTGGGTCATATCGGTGTAAACGCATGAAGAAACTCCATCTTGATGGGCTTCGGAATCACTTGATTATGAATCACTTGGTACTTGCGAACCGTGCCTCATGGGCAAGATGACTAAAACGCCGTTCTCCGGAACTATGGAGCGAGCAACTGATTTGTTGGAAATCATACATACCGATGTTTGTGGTCCAATGAATGTTGAGGCACGCGGGTATCGTTATTTTCTCACCTTCACAGATGATTTGAGCAGATATGGGTATATCTACTTAATGAAACACAAATCTGAAACATTTGAAAAGTTCAAAGAATTTCAGAGTGAAGTGCAAAATCATCGTAACAAGAAAATAAAATTTCTACGATCGGATCGTGGAGGAGAATATTTGAGTTACGAGTTTGGTTTACATTTGAAACAATGTGGAATAGTTTAGCAACTCACGCCACCGGAACACCACAGAGAAATGGTGTGTCCGAGCGTCAGAATCGTACTTTACTTGATATGGTGCGATCTATGATGTCTCTTACTGATTTACCGCTATCGCTTTGGGGATATGCTTTAGAGACGGCCGCATTCACGTTAAATAGGGCACCATCTAAGTCCGCTGAGACGACACCGTATGAACTGTGGTTTGGCAAGAAAGCAAAGTTGTCGTTTCTTAAAGTTTGGGGCTGCGATGCTTATGTGAAGAAACTTCAACCAGATAAGCTCGAACCCAAATCGAGAAATGTGTCTTCATAGGATACCCAAAGGAGACTGTTGGGTACACCTTCTATCACAGATCTGAAGGCAAAGTTTTCGTTGCTAAATTCGGATCCTTTCTAGAGAAGGAGTTTCTCTCGAAAGAAGTGAGTGGGAGGAAAGTAGAACTTGATGAGATAATCAGATATCTGCTCCCTTATTGGAAGGTAGTTCATCACAAGAAACGGTTCTGTGACAACTACACCAATTAGTGAGGAAACTAATGATGATGATCATGAAGCTTGGATCAAGTTACTCTGAACTTCGTGGTCAACCAGAGTAAAATACGCACTGAGTGATACGGTAATCCTATTACGAAGTCATGTTACTTGACCATGGCGAACCTACAAACTATGAAGAAGCGATGGTGAGCCCAGATTCGCGAAATGGCTGGAAGCCATGAAATCTGAGATGGGATCCATGTATGAAAACAAAGTATGGACTTTGGTTGACTTGCCGATGATCGGCAAGCCATTGAGAATAAATGGATCTTTAAGAAGAAGACCGACGCCGATGGTAATGTAACTGTCTACAAAGCTCGACTTGTTGCAAAAGGTTTTCGACAAGTTCAAGGGGTTGACTACGATGAGACTTTCTCACCAGTGGCGATGCTTAAGTCTGTCCGAATCATGTTAGCAATTGCCGCATTTTATGATTATGAAATTTGGCAAATGGATGTAAAACTGCATTCTTGAATGGATTTCTAGAAGAAGAGTTGTATATGATGCAACCAGAAGGTTTTGTTGATCCAAAGGGTGCTAACAAAGTGTGCAAGCTCCAACGATCAATTTATGGTCTGCAAGCCTCTCGGAGTTGGAATAAACGCTTTGATAGTGTGATCAAAGCATATGGTTTTATCTGAGACTTTTGGAGAAGCTTTGTATTTACAAGAAAGTGAGTGGGAGCTCAGAGCATTTCGATATTGTATGTGGACGACATATTGTTGATTGGAAATGATATAGAATTTCTGATAGCATAAAAGGATACTTGAATAAAAGTTTTTCAATGAAAGACCTCGGTGAAGCTGCTTACATATTGGGCATCAAGATCTATAGAGATAGATCAAACGCTTAATTGGACTTTCACAAAGCACATACCTTGATAAAGTTTTGAAGAAGTTCAAAATGGATCAGCAAAGAAAGGTTTTTACCTGTATTACAAGGTGTAAGATTGAGTCGACTCAATGCCCGACCACAGCAGAAGATAGAGAGAAATGAAAGATGTTCCTATGCTTCAGCCATAGGCTCTATCATGTATGCAATGCTGTGTACCAGACTGGACGATGCTTAGCTGTAAGCTTGGCAGGAAGGTACCAAAGTAATCCAGAGTGGATCATCGGACAGCGGTCAAGAACATCCTGAAATACCCGAAAAGGACTAAGGATATGTTTCTCGTATATGGAGGTGACAAAGAGCTAGTCGTAAATGGTTACATCGATGCAAGCTTTGACACCGATCCGGACGATTCTAAATCGCAAACCGGATCGTATTTTTATTAAGCGGTGGAGCTGTCGGTTGGTGCAGTTCTAAACAAAGCGTCGTGGCGGGATCTACATGTGAAGCGGAGTACATAGCTGCTTCGGCGCAGCAAATGAAGGAGTCTGGATGAAAGAGTGCATTTCCGATCTAGGTGTCATACCTAGTGCATCGGGACCAATGAAGATCTTCTGTGACAATCTTGGTGCAATTGCCTTGGCAAAGGAATCCAGATTTCACAAGAGGACCAAGCATATCAAGAGACGCTTCAATTCCATTCGGGACCAAGTCCAAGTGGGAGACATAGAGATTTGCAAAATACATACGGATCTGAATGTTGCGAGACCGTTGACTAAGCCTCTTCCACGAGCAAAACATGATCAGCACCAAGACTCCATGGGTGTTAGAATCATTCTTGTGTAATCTAGATTATTGACTCTAGTGCAAGTGGGAGACTGAAGGAAATATGCCCTAGAGGCAATAATAAAGTTATTATTTATTTCCTTATATCATGATAAATGTTTATTATTCATGCTAGAATTGTATTAACCGGAAACATAATACATGTGTGAATACATAGACAAACAGAGTGTCACTAGTATGCCTCTACTTGACTAGCTCGTTAATCAAGATGGTTATGTTTCCTAACCATAGACATGAGTTGTCATTTGATTAACGGGATCACATCATTAGGAGAATGATCTGATTGACTTGACCCATTCCGTTAGCTTAGCACTTGATCGTTTAGTATATTGCTATTGCTTTCTTCATGACCTATACATGTTCCTGTAACTATGAGATTATGCAACTCCGTTTACGGAGGAACACTTTGGTACTACCAAACGTCACAACGAATCGGGTGATTATAAAGGAGTACTACAGGTGTCTCCAAAGGTACTTGTTGGGTTGGCGATTTGAGATTAGGTTTTGTCACTCCGATTGTCGGAGAGGTATCTCTGGCCTTCTCGGTGATACACATCACATAAGCCTTGCAAGCATTACAACTAATGAGTTAGTTGTAAGATGATGTATTACGGAACGAGTAAAGAGACTTACGAGAATGAGATTGAACTAGGTATTGGATACCGACGATCGAATCTCGGGTAAGTAACATACCGATGACAAAAGGAACAACGTATATCGTTATGCGGTTTGACCGATAAAGATCTTCGTAGAATATGTAGGAACCAATATGGGCATCCAGGTTCCGCTATTGGTTATTGACCGAGAATGGTTCTAGGTCATGTCTACATAGTTCTCGAACCCGTAGGGTCCGCACGCTTAACGTTTCGATGACAGTTCATTATGAGTTTATAAGTATTGATGTACCGAAGGTTGTTCGGAGTCCGGATGTGATCACGGACATGACGAGGAGTCTCGAAATGGTCGAGACATAAAGATTGATATATTGGAAGCCTATGTTTGGACTTCGGAAAGGTTCCGGATGAAAACAGGAAGTTACCGGAACACCGGGGGGTTACCGGAACCCCCCGGGAGGTCTATGGGCCTTGATGGGCCATAAGAGAGAAGAGGAAGGGCCGGCCAGGCAGGCCGCGCGCCCCCCTCCCCCCTCTAGTCCGAATAGGACAAGGAGAGGGGGGGGGCCCTTCCCTCTTCCCCCTCCTCCAATCCTAATCCAACTAGGAGAGGGGGGGGAGTCCTACTCCCGGTGGGAGTAGGACTCCTCCAGGCGCGCCTCCCCTAGGGCTGGCCGCACCCCCCCTTGGCTCCTTTATATACGGGGGCGGGGGGGCACCCCATGACACACAAGTTGATCTACGGATCGTTCCTTAGCCGTGTGCGGTGCCCCCTCCACCATATTCCACTTCGGTCATATCGTCGCGGAGCTTAGGCGAAGCCTGCGCCGAGAAGTCATATCGTCGCGGAGCTTAGGCGAAGCCCTGCGTCGGTGGAGCATCATCATCGTCCTGCACGCCGTCGTCTTGTGGAACTCATCCCGACACTTTGCTGGATCGGAGTCCGGGATCGCCATCGAGCTGAGCGTGTGCGTAACTCGGAGGTGCCGTCGTTCGGTGCTTGGATCGGTCGGATCGTGAAGACGTCGACTACATCAACAGCGTTGTTATAACGCTTCGCTTTCGGTCTCACGAGTGCGTGGGACGGATACTCTCCCTCTCGTTGCTATGCCATCACCATGGTCTTGCGTGTGCGTAGGAAATTTTTTGAAATTACTACGTTCCCCAACAGGTCATATCGTCGTAGTGCTTAGGCGAATCCCTGCGCCGGCAACTTCATCATCACCATCGCCACGCCGTCATGCTGACGAAACACTCCCTCGGCCTCAACTAGATCAAGAGTATGAGGGACGTCATCGAGCTGAACGTGTGCTGAACACGGAGTTGCCATACGTTCGGTGCTAGGATCGGTCAGATCGTGAAGACGTACGACTACATCAATCGCGTTAATAAAATGCTTCTGCTTTCGGTCTACGAGGGTACGTGGACACACTCTCCCCGCATGTTGCTATGCTTCTCCTAGATAGATCTTGCGTGATCCTAGGAATTTTTTCGAAATTACTGCGTTCCCCAACAGTGGCATCCGAGCCAGGTCTATGCGTAGATGTTATATGCACGAGTAGAACACAAAGAGTTGTGGGCGATAATAGTCATACTACTTACCAACATGTCATACTTCGATTCGGCGGTATTGTTGGATGAAGCGGCCCAGACAGACATTACATGACCGCGTTCATGAGAGTGGTTCTACCGACATGCTTCGCACACAGGTGGCTAGTGGGTGTCTGTTTCTCCAACTTTAGTTGAATCGAGTTTGACTACGCCCGGTCCTCGTTGAAGGTTAAAACAACACACTTGACGAAAAATCGTTGTGCTTTTGATGCATAGGTAAGAACGGTTATTGCTAGAAGCCTGTAGAAGCCACGTAAAACTTGCAACAACAAAGTAGAGGATGTCTAACTTGTTTTTGCAAGGCTTGCTGTGATGTGATATGGTCAAGATGTGATGATGTATAAATTGTTGTATGAGATGATCATGTTTTGTAATAGTTATCGGCAACTGTCAGGAGCCATATGGTTGTCGCTTTATTGTATGAAATGCAATCGCCATGTAATTGCTTTACTTTATCACTAAGCGGTAGCGATAGTCGTAGAAGCAATAGTTGGCGAGACGACGATAATGCTACGATGGAGATCAAGGTGTCAAGCCAGTGACGATGGTGATCATGACGGTGCTTTGGAGATGGAGATCAAAGGAAACCATATCACTTATATTGATTGCACGTGATGTTTATCCTTTATGAATCTTATTTTGCTTAGTACGACAGTAGCATTATAAGATGATCTCTCACTAAATTTCAAGGTAAAAGTGTTCTCCCTGAGTATGCACCGTTGCTATAGTTCGTCGTGCCGAGACACCACGTCATGATCGGGTGTGATAAGCTCTACGTTCACATACAATGGGTGCAAGCCAGTTTTGCACACGCAGAATACTCGGGTTAAACTTGATGAGCCTAGAATATGCAGATATGGCCTCGGAACACTGAGACCGAAAGGTCGAGCGTGAATCATATAGTAGATATGATCAACATAGTGATGTTCACCATTGAAAGCTACTCCATCTCACGTGATGATCGGACATGGTTTAGTTGATATGGATCACGTGATCATTTAGATGACTAGAGAGATGTCTATCTAAGTGGGAGTTCTTAACTAACATGATTAATTGAACTTTAATTTATCATGAACTTGGTACCTGATAGTATTTTGCTTGTCTATGTTGTTGTAGATAGATGGCATGTGCTACAGTTCCTTTAAATTTTAATGCGTTCCTAGAGAAAGCTAAGTTTAAAGATGATGGTAGCAACTACACGACTGGGTCCGTAACTTGAGGATTATCCTCATTGCTGCACAGAATAATTACGTCCTGGAAGCACCGCTGGGTGCCAAACCCGCTGCAGGAGCAACACCAGATGTTATGAACAACTGGCAGAGCAAAGCTGATGACTACTCGATAGTTAAGTGTGCCATGCTTTACGGCTTAGAACCGGGACTTCAACGACGTTTTGAACGTCATGGAGCATATGAGATGTTCCAGGAGTTGAAGTTAATATTTCAAGCAAATGCCCGAATTGAGAGATATGAAGTCTCCAATAAGTTCTACAGCTGCAAGATGGAGGAGAATAGTTCTGTCAGTGAACATATCCTTAGAATGTCTGGGTATAACAATCACTTGACTCAACTGGGAGTTTATCTTCCATATGATAGTGTCATTGACAGAATTCTTCAATCACTGCCACCAAGCTATAAAAGCTTCATGATGAACTATAACATGCAAGGGATGGATAAGACTATTCCCGAGCTCTTCGCGATGCTAAAAGCTGCGGAGGTAGAAATCAAGAAGGAGCATCAAGTGTTGATGGTTAACAAGACCACTAGTTTCAAGAAAAAGGGTAAAGGGAAGAAGGGGAACTTCAATAAGAACAGCAAGCAAGTTGCTGCTCAAGTGAAGAAGCCCAAGTCTGGACCTAAGCCTGAGACTAAGTGCTTCTACTGCAAAGGGACTGGTCACTGGAAGCGGACCTTCGCCAAGTATTTGGCGGATAAGAAGGATGGCAAAGTGAGAGGTATATTTGATATACATGTTATTGATGTGTACCTTACTAATGCTTGTAGTAGCGCCTGGGTATTTGATACTGGTTCTGTTGCTCATATTTGCAACTCGAAACAGGGGCTATGGATTAAGCGGAGATTGGCTAAGGATGAGGTGACGATGCGCGTGGGAAATGGTTCCAAAGTCGATGTGATCACCGTCGGCATGCTACCCCTACATCTACCTTCGGGATTAGTTTTAGACCTGAATAATTGTTATTTGGTGCTAGCGTTAAGCATGAACATTATATCAGGATCTTGTTGTTGGGGAACGTAGTAATTGCAAAAAAATTCCTACGCACACACAGGATCATGGTGATGCATAGCAACGAGAGGGGAGAGTGTGTCCATGTACCCTCGTAGACCGAAAGCGGAAGCGTTATGACAACGCGGTTGATGTAGTCGTACGTCTTCACGATCCGACCGATCCAAGTACCGAACGCACGGCACCTCCGAGTTCAGCACACGTTCAGCTCGATGACGTCCCATGAACTCCGATCCAGCAGGCTTCAAGGGAGAGTTCCGTCAGCACGACGGCGTGATGACGGTGATGATGATGCTACCAACGCAGGGCTTCGCCTAAGCACTGCTACTATATGATCGAGGTGGATTATGGTGGAGGGGGGCACCGCACATGGCTAAGAGATCAAGAGATCAATTGTTGTGTTGTATGGGGTGCCCCCCTCCTCTGTATATAAAGGGGGTGGCGCGCCCTAGGAGGGGGAAACCTACTCCAAGTAGGTTTGCCTCTCCCTTTCCTAGTCCAAGAAGGAGGGGGAAGGAAGGAGTGGGAGAGGGGAAAGGCAAGGGGGGCGCCCCCCGCCCCCTTCCTTGTCCTATTCGGACTCAAGGGAAGGGGGCACGCCTCTTGCCCTGGCGGCCCTCTCTCTCTCCACTAGGGCCCAACAAGGCCCATTAGTTCGGGGGTCCGGTAACCCCCGGTACTCCGATAAATGTCCGAAACCTTCCGGAACCTTTCCGGTGTCCAAACATAGTCGTCCAATATATCGATCTTTACGTCTCGACCATTTCGAGACTCCTCGTCATGTCCGTGATCACATCCGGGACTCCGAACAACCTTCAGTACATCAAAACACATAAACTCGCAATATAACTGTCATCGAAACTTTAAGCGTGCGGACCCTACGGGTTCGAGAACTATGTAGACATGATCGAGACACGTTACCGGTCAATAACCAATAGCGGAACCTGGATGCTCATATTGGCTCCTACATATTCTACGAAGATCTTTATCAGTCAAATCGCATAACAACATACGTTGTTCCCTTTGTCATCAGTATGTTACTTGCCTGAGATTCGATCGTCGGTATCTCAATACCTAGTTCAATCTCGTTACTGGCAAGTCTCTTTACTCGTTCCGTAATACATCAACTCGCAACTAACTTTATTGGTTACAATGCTTGCAAGGCTTATAGTGATGTGCATTACCGAGTGGGCCCAGAGATACCTCTCCGACAATCGGAGTGACAAATCCTAATCTTGAAATACGCCAACCCAACAAGTACCTTCGGAGACACCTATAGAGCACCTTTATAATCACCCAGTTACGTTGTGACGTTTGGTAGCACACAAAGTGTTCCTCCGGTAAACGGGAGTTGCATAATCTCATAGTCATAGGAACATGTATAAGTCATGAAGAAAGCAATAGCAGAATACCAAACGATCGAGTGCTAAGCTAACGGAATGGGTCAAGTAAATCACATCATTCTCCTAATGATGTGATCTCGTTAATCAAATGACAACTCATGTCCATGGCTAGGAAACTCAACCATCTTTGATCAACGAGCTAGTCAAGTAGAGGCATACTACTGACACTATGTTTGTCTATGTATTCACACATGTATTATGTTTCCGGTTAATACAATTCTAGCATGAACAATAAACATTTATCATGATATAAGGAAATAAATAATAACTTTATTATTGCCTCTAGGGCATATTTCCTTCAGTCTCCCACTTGCACTAGAGTCAATAATCTAGATCACATCGCCATGTGATTTAACATCAATAGTTCACATCACCATGTGATTAACACCCATAGCTCACATCGTCATGTGAACAACACTCAAAGGATTTACTAGAGTCAGTAGTTAGTTCACATTGCCATGTGATTAACACCCAAAGAGTACTAAGGTGTGATCATGTTTTGCTTGTGAGAGAAAGTTAGTCAACGGGTCTGCCAAATTCAGATCCGTATGTATTATGCAAATTTCAATGTCAACAATGCTCTGCACGAAGCTACTCTAGCTAATTTCTCCCACTTTCAATATGTATCTAGATCGAGACTTAGAGTCATCCAGATCTGTGTCAAAGCTTGCACTGACGTAACTCTTTACGACAAACCTTTTGTCACCTCCATAATCGAGAAACATATCCTTATTCCACTAAGGATAATTTTGACCGTTGTCCAGTGATCTACTCCTAGATCACTATTGTACTCCCTTTGCCAAACTCAGTGTAGGGTATACAATAGGTCTGGTACACAGCATGGCATACTTTATAGAACCTATGGCTGAGGCATAGGGAATGACTTCCATTCTCTCTTTGTTTTCTGCCGTGGTCGGGCTTTTAGTCTTACTCAAATTTCACACCTTGTAACACAGGCAAAAACTCTTTCTTTGACTATTTTATTTTGAATCACTTCAAAATCTTGTCAAGGTATGTACTCATTGAAAAAAAACTTATCAAACATCTTGATCTATCTCTATAGATCTTTATGTTCAATATGTAAGCAGCTTCACCGAAGTCTTCCTTTGAAAAACTCCTTTCAAATACTCCTTTATGCTTTCCAGAAAATTCTACATTATTTCCGATCAACAATATGTCATTCACATATATTTATCAGAAATGATGTAGTGCTCCCACTCACTTTCTTGTAAATACAGGCTTCTCCAAAAGTCTGTATAAAACCATATCTTTG